>CM069154.1:27209306-27811411 GCA_035221665.1 Okamejei kenojei | reverse complement strand
ATCGCTTAATCTCCTTTCTAGATCCTGTTTTCTTTCTCGTAATCATTTTCATGTGAAATATTTGTGAAGAATCATTATGTCCCCGAAAATATGCCTTAAATGTTTCCCACAGTAAAGAAAGTGAATCTCTGGTGATCATTTATTTCAAAAAATTTAAATTTGATTGTATTATATATTCCTGAGTAGTTTTGTCTTTTAAAAAAATTTGTTGGTTAAGTTTCCACTGTCCTAAAAATTTTCTGTTTTATATTAATTTGATTAATTTTAAAAACGTTAATGTTGCATGATCTGAAAATACTATATTATCAAACTAAGCATCCGATAAGTAAGCGAAATAAGTTTTGCATCCACCAAAAAAATACTCTATTCTTGAATAAATTTTTATGCCAGGGGAGTAGAAAGAAAATTCTCGTCCTGTAGTATTTTCTGTTCTCCAAACAACTTTAATATTGGTCGCTTGCATATATGCATTTATAGGTCAAATCACCTGGAATGTGATTTGTTTTTATTCCTCTGTTTTGAAGATCTGTCCTTAAAAAGGAACTAATGTACAGTTGAATCTCCACCAATTATCAAGTTATATTGCGTTCATACCGGTATATTATTAGTACTTTTTTACAAAACAATGGACTGTGTCACAATTTGGTCCATATAATATTAACAAGAATCACATTTTCTGTATTTTACTCACTCTATCACACTAATATAACTCCATCTTTAACATTCTATCGTTGTATATAAGTTTGAATAAAGTACCTTTCCGATAAAAATAATAATGCTACAACCTCATGATTTTAAGTGTAAACTGAGGAGAGATATATTGTACTATTCCATTTAGCTTCAATCTTTTTTTCCGCCCTTTTTTAGATTAGTCTCTGAATAAAAATTTACATATCCGCACTACTTGCATTTAAATATGACAATACTTTTCCTCTCTTTATCGGTACTTGATACCTTTAACATTCCAACTGCAAAATGTAAATCCCTCATTCCCGTAATATCTTTTTAAGTCTTGCATTTTAAAATTTATGAGATCTTACAGATCCAAGTTCTAAGCGCGACAGGCCTTTAACCTTACACCCCTGACCCGATGAATGAGATTTGATTCACTTTTTTTCCTTTCATGAATACATCTCCCTGGTTAACAATTAATACTCCAATCAAACCATAGATTATAATAGTCTATAAAAAAAGATTAAAAAAAAGGAAAATTAGAAGTATGATGTGAAAAAGTAAAAAAACTACATCTAGAGTCGATGCAGTTTGTGCCAGCCATAAAAAGATGGCTATAACATCTACGACTTCCCGTCATTGATGTTAATAATACGAACTCAGCCTCTTGGAATTAGGGAATTATTATTCCCTTACCAATATTTTTGACGGGGGTATAATATATATAATAGGAAGAATAATAAACGTAAAAAAAAAAAAAAAATTTTTTGCAAAGGCTATAAAGAATACAAAGGTTTATATAAAAAGAAAGAATAATATATACAAGTTTGTTCAAGTTCAAAAAAAGGAAAAAAAAGGAAAAAAAAGAAAAAAAAAATAATTATTATAAGTAATTAGTAATTATTAGTTTTTAATCATTTAATTATTAGTTAAAGTGATCAATAATCAAGTGATTAATAATAATAGTAAACATTCCTAATTAACTAATATAAGAAAGGTTAAAAAAAAACTAATAATAAAACCGTATTGTATAATCCTAATGTGCAATGTTATTAATTAAAATTAGTTATATGTTAAAAGCAAATTAATACAATGTCCATAAATCCAGACGTTTTCGAATCTCGTTTAATTCCACTCCATTTCATTCGCCATTATCTTGTTCCATCCGTGTCCAAAATCATCTTGAAAGGAGTCCCTCAGTAAATATTAAAAGTCCATGTTGAATATCTGAGATTAATAAAATCAGTTTATAACTTGCTTTAGATCTCCTTCAGGTCTTAAACGCTTAGCAATAATCCAAAGCTGCAGATGGGGTCTTGAAGAGGTATTCCACATCTTATAGGTAGTCACTTAGGGGTCGCTGGATAATTCAAACCGTATCTCAGATTTTCTAATCCACGCATTAAGACCTTTAGCTTCATTGTATGGCTTTACGTTTCGTGGCGACCTCTGGAGTAGTCTCGATAGATACGATCCTTTGACCTCAAATTTCAGGTTTTAGTTTTCGAAGTCTTTTCGCATAATCTCATTCCCAAACAAAATCAATTGACTTTAATGATCATTATCCTTGAGGAGCGCCGGGTCTGGTCTGACGTCTACTGTGACTCTGTGAGCACGAGCTAATAAAGGCAATCTCTTCCAGAGATAAGACATCTTTGAGTAATTTACATGAACTCTCGAGGGGCCATGATAAAAATTTTTTCACTAGACCCCAGGGGGAATCCCTACAATTCTCAGATTTTGTTGCGCTTCTCTGATGGTCCGCTTCTAGCTCAGTAACATTTTTTATTTCTCGGCTGTTTTAGTCAGCATACTCCATCAGACGTTCATTTTCTGTAATCAAATTCGCTGTAGTCAAAGCATTCGTTTCAGCTGTCTGTTTCAAGGTCTGTATTAAACTTTTTTTTCAATCGATGGAAAAAAATCCTCGGGCCCTGCACAGGAGGAGGACTGTGACTAAGATGGCCAAAAATCATAGCGATATATGGTAGCGTTTTTTTCTAAAATCAATATACAGCGCAGAGAGGAAGTGGTCAAGATGAGAGTTTTAATTATACAGCTAGATGCTGACAATGTATGTTTAGGGTCAGAGGTCAAATATGACTGGTCATGAGTGTGACCTCATGGAAGCATTTATTTCATAACTCAGTTCTATCTTACAAACTTTGTGAATTTTAAAAAGCTAGAATGTTCATATTTAGCAGACATGCATTGTAGTTCTGTGGGTAGGAAAATAGCAATGATTAAGATTAATGTCTAACAATAATTTTTTAATGTATTACTTTATGTGATGTCATCTGGTCACGTGCGTGACATTTTGGTTCACTTTCCAAAGAAGGGCTCATTTACAGTGTTGTGTTCAGTTCTGGGCACCATGTTATAGGAAAGATATTGTCAAGCTTGAAAGGGTTCAGAGAAGATTTACGAGGATGTTGCCAGGACTGAGGTCCTGAGCTGTATATAAGGGAGAGGTTGAGTAGGCTGGGACTCTATTCCATGGAGCGCAGGAGGATGAGACGTGAACTTATAGAGGTGATTAAGATCATGAGAGGAATTAATTGGGTAGATGCACAGAATCTCTTGCCCAGAGTAGGGGAATCAAGGACCAGAGGACAATGGTTCAAGGTGACGGGGAAACGATTCAATAGGAATCTGGGGATAACTCTTTACACAAAGGTGGTGGGTTTCAATGGAACTAGCTTCCAGAGGAGTATTGAAGGCTAGGGACTATCCCAGAACGTTCAAGAAAACAATTAGACAGGTACATTGATAGGACAAGTTTGGAGGATTATGGACCAAACGCAGCAGGAGGACTTAGTGTAGCTAGGACAATTGTGGATAATGTTGGCCGAAGGGCAGTTTATCCACATTGTATCATTCTATACTCATGACTCCTATAAATAGCTCAGCAACTAGTAGGTCGAGCTGCTGCCTCACAGTGACCAGAACCCGTGCGATCCAGACCTCCTATATGGGTGCTGTCTGTAAATTTCAATGTTCTATCTGGGACATATGGCGATAAAACACTCCTTGACTCTTGCCTCTAAACTCTTGTATAAATTTGCACATACTCCCTGTGACCACACTGGGTTCCACGTGGGTATTCCTATCCCGGTTTCCTCCTCCTACATTCAAAGAACGTGCATTTTCCAAGGTTACTTTGCCCTGTAAAAATGCCAGCCGAGTGTGATGGGAGTGGATAGAAAGTGGGATAACATAGAACCAGTGTGGACGGGTGATCGATGGTTGACGTGAACTTGATGGGCTGAAGGGCCTGTTTCCATCCTGTATCTTTAACACGAAAACTAAAAACTAAAACATAACTATATAAAAAAACACATAATGGTAGTAATAAAAAAAGGAATTCTTGTAATATGCAATTGATCCTGACTACGGTGCTGTCTATACAGAGTTTGTACGTTCTCCCCGTGACCGCTGGTTGCCTCCCACAATCCAAAGACAACAGATTTGTAGGCTAATTGGCTTAATAAAATTGCAGATTGATCCTGGTGTGTGTAGGTTAGTGTTAGCATTCGGGGATCACTGGTTAGCGCGGAGTCAGTGGGCCAAAGGACCTGTTTCTGCGCTGTATCTCTAAACTAAACTAAGCTAAACTAAAATCTATGTAGTTCAGAGCTTATTTGGGGGTTGTGGTGTTTAATAGTAAGATTAAACGAGAACTTACCAAGTTTGAAGGTTGATCTGTATTTTACGAGGAGTCGCGGTGAGGGATTTCGTGAAGACCCCGCCAGCACGCATGCGCGGCATCCTTCAAAGCAGCGGTGTGGAATCACAGAACCAAACCATGACTAAAAAATAGTAAGATGAAAACGTAGAGCTACCTGGTTGACCTTATGATAGAGGGTGGGAGCGGTGGGCACGAAATCCCTCACACGCGACACCTCGTAAAATACAGATCAACCTTCTAACTATGGTAAGATTCATCGTTTAATCTTACTATTTTAACTTAACAACTTCGGAGTCACGTGAGTGACTTCGTGAAGATTTCAAAGCTCTGTGATTTTCACGCCCTGGACAACGTCCATGCTTATCACACCTGCCGCCAGTCTGAGGAGGAAGGCTGTTAATGGAGTTCATCGAAACTGGCTGAAAAAATCACAACAATTTAATAATCAAATAGAAACAACAAAACCCCTAAATCGGCCAGACATTTACTGAGGCGGTACCCCAGGATAAGCTACTGTCGAATGTCGCAGGGGCGGCCAGAGGCTTGTTATAGAACCGATTGAAAGGTTTTTCCCACTGGCCCAGCCCTCGGTGGCGAGAAATGTGGTCCATGTCACCATCCATGGCCTCTCGCCGCTGATAATGATGCAGCCCAGGTGAATAGACTTAAAAATGTTAGTAGCAACTCCTCTGCATCCAGCACCACCCTGAGCCCCTGACCACCTGGCGATCTTCTAGTATCCACCCGATGATCGGAGGTTTATGACTGATGAGGACCCCTGTTTCCTTCATCCTGATAACATCCAAGTAACTCGGATGTAGTGGTGAGATGGGTGACTATGCAGAGAGGTGGCATCTCCAGGGTAACGCCCGAAATTCCAACAGCACCCATGTGCCCTTGCCTGTGCTGTTTTAAATTCTTTGTCAAAGAATTATTATTTGACCAGGGTGCCACCATGCCCTGGTCTTACACCAGTCGCAGTTTCTGTAACGTCTGGGCTCGTTTGGGCTGTAGTCAGGGCATAAGCATCAACCACCTTGAGGGTGAGCTGTTTCAATGGTAGCTCATCTATTGGGACCCAGCTCCTCAGTAGGGTCAGCACGATCCCCAAATCCCACTTACTGTATATCTGGGTTCGTGAGGTTGGGTGTTGAAAACTCCCCTCATTAGTTTAGACACCAGGGTGGTTGGAGCCGACACCTATATCCAGGTATGAGGACAGCGCACTCCTGGCCGCTGTTGATGGCACATGTAGCTGAGGCCAGCATCGAAATGGAGGCCTGCTAGAAACTCCAACACATCAAGGTATTGTTGCCTATTGGAAGACTTGTTTGTCCGGGCACAGAATGCCTCCCACTGTTCTGATTTGGGTGAGGGTATTGTTTCCGAATTGATTCATCGGCATGATGCGGCGATAAGGTCTTGGCTCTTAACAAGATGCCTGCCCGGATGAGTGCTCTTTCAAAAAAGGGGGTGGGGGGGGGGTGGGTGGGGGGGGTGGGCTGCAGGCCAACAAGTTTAAATGACCATAGGCAAGGATGACTGACCCCTGTAAAAGGAGTGAGTAATCAATTTGGGATGTTTTCCCAATCGCCATCCATGGTTGTTTTAAAATTTTCACAACCATCGGGTAACATGGTTGTGTAGCCAGTCGGAATACAATATGCCCAGTTGCAGAGTCCTAGTTTAATTTACCTGCAATACCCGACTGGTTGAGTCAGAATGGGGGAAATGCTAGCAAAACCATTTCCCCCAATGGATAAAAACGCATCCATTGCTATTATTTGCCCCAATGTCTGGTTCCCACAACACATACGATGTATTCCGATGGTCCAGACCTGACCAATAGGTTTCAATATCGGTGTCCCAAAATGAGCTATAATATCTCCAAAATTTGGGGGTTCAACATCCACTCAATGTTGTCATTTAAGACACGTGACCTGGTGTCCGCCACTGAATTAAGTTTCCCAGGCAAATAGGTCCCCAGTAATCCAAATATTTCTTTCAGTGCACCAGTGCCAAATTGTATTAGCCAATTCAATCACAAACTAGCGACCTGATACTACCCATATGATTGAAGTAAGCACACTGTAGCATTAATCTATTCGAAGCGACTGTAATCCCGTGGAATAACTACAGTAAGCCCGTAGTCCCATGAAATGCCCCCAGCATTCTATATAGTTTATCCCATGTGACTCAGGAATGTAGACTCAATAGAGTTCCATCTTGCCCCCACCCACAACTGGACATCGTACCAGTAGCTCCCCAGCCTGGTGCGCTTGCGTCAGTTAGTAGCACAACATCACATGGTTGCTCAATATAATAGGTCAATGACATTCTTAATATTATCTACCCACCATTTGTAAGCTCCATTTCTAGCTTTCCGGTGGTAACCGAATTGGCCGATCAAATGCTCCATCATTTGTTTTTTAATGCTGTGATTTTTGATCTTTTGGAAAATAATTTGGTAGTGTAGCGGTCCGAATTTGTGCAGCTGGGAATGTAGTTACCAATTTAGAGTTACAATACCAATAACTTTTGCTATTTGCCGAATGGTCGGTACCTGGCGCAAGCAAGATTGTGGCACTCTCTATATAGCAGTAGCTATTATTAGGTTGGGATGATAAACTGTTACATTAAATTTTGTGTGTCTAGGGTGAACACCAATAATCCATAACGCCGTACCGGGTGCAGTTTGATTTGTCTGGATGGATTACAACCCCAGCTATCTCAAGCAGAGCGTTGGTTGGCACAGCGCACTGACCTTGAATTGCCAATTGGAGGGTCTGGCCCCACTATAAGATTTCATCCCATATGCCATCACTATAATCTTGTTGTCGGCAGAAGAGCAATACAGGTAAACACCAATTTGGGTAAACTGCCTAGGGCTGTTGATGATTCCATTGGGGCAATGCACCCTTCCAGACAACTTCAGAATTCCCTGTGAGCCTCAGCGATGGGCACCGTATAGCATGCTTCTTTCAATTGAATACATGCCAATAAAGTACCACACTGGGTAAAAGCATCTGCCTAGCTGTTCCAAAAGTAACCATTTTGAAATGGGTATATTGTACAAAGGTGTTTCAACTCAGTTTAAATCATTATAATATCCGACATACCCCCTTCTTTTTTACATGCTGGTCAACTCAAAGGTCCATGGCTTGGTTATGCCAATTACCCCTTTTTTCTGTTTCGTCCTATAATTCAGCATGCCCTGCCCTCCACCACTTTTGGGGATAGAGTAAATTCCTACGAGGCGAATGTCTGGGTAGGGAATTTTATTACCTCCAACAAATTATATACCCTGATCACTTTGTAAAATGAAACTCATCTTGGTGACAGTTTTCCCATATATCCAAGGCCGCCCGCAATCGCCCACCTATTCGTACAGGAGGATACTAACGGTGTAGAGGAGCCTGACCCCCTACCTATCCATAGTTAACGGCGGTTTTCCGTACATACGGTGCTTCGGTGGAACGTTATGAGGTTGACGGCCGGCGGCCGCATTTTGCCCATGCAGGCCGCTGTTGGCCTTGCCCATAAAAGTCGTTGTGTTTGTTGAGAAGGAGGTAGTAGATTCTTTGTGCCCTATCCGCAGCCTGGTTCACAAGGTTGTATTAGGCTGTGCCGGTGATATGGGTGAAACTCTGGCAATGGAGTTTTCATGAGGCCGCTGTTTTGGCCTCCTTTGTCCAGTCCCTTCACCTGTTTGGACAGGTCTCCAAACAACTGAACGGCGGTGGAAGCGGTAAATAGGTCCGGCACAACCCCGCGAATTTGGGTTGAGGTGTGGCTATATGGAGCTCCTTACCAGGCAGTTTATTTCATACTGGGCGTTTGCATAGGAGTGCCAGTGCCTCTTGCTGTTGACTGGACACATTATCCCCCGACCAGGGTCCTAGCAAGACGCCGTTATGGGCCCGGGATAACCTTTCTCCAAGGATATTGAGAACCCTGACTCCGGATTGGTGCGTAAATAGGCAATCCAATGGTGCCCGCCAATCCACGTTGTGCAGGGTTTCACTGTCTGGTGAAACGGCAAACATCACTCACCACAATCTAGCATATCCCTCCTCATGCTCTGGCTCACGTCACTGGGCTGTCCCGGGTCCGTCTCAAAACACTGCAGCTGGGCCAATCCATAATGCTTCTGGCTGGAGACGATGAGGTGCTGAGTGGTGTCCTTTGCACGGCTAGTGGATGCCCGCGAGTCCGCTCTTTCTCGTGTCCCGTCCCGCTGGAGCGTTGCACCACTAAGAGCTCCAACCGCTCTACTGCGACCCGTCCCTGCTAAAACGCAGCGGACAAGCCGACTTCCCCAGGCCCTGCGAACTCACTGGGGCTTCCACCATCGGACCACACCTCCATAAAGGTGCTGTCTAGGGTCCAAATGGCAGGTCGTCGTGACCTACAGCCAAGGAGGATCATACGACTCCCCCTCCCGCACGGACTCTCCGCTAGTCTGGTCTTCCCGTCCAGACTGTGGCGGCCCACCTGTTTGATTAAGAAGAAGGCAGGGGATGTTGAATCGGCCGCCGGCCCCCTGAAACCTGGCCTCCCGGAGTCCGTGCAAGCTTACCTCCACTCTTGCCCATACCTTTTAGCTGGAGCGCATGTCGGCCCGCTCGCAGAGGCTGAGCTGACCAGAACCGCTTCCTGCTGCCCACCTCCGCCTCATTGACCGCAACCTGACGGGTTTTGTCGGCGGTATCTGCTCCAGCAGCCTGCTTCGACGCAGCAGTGATGTTGCCAGGCTGCACACGGCAGATTCCCTGCTGGGGTACGTATTTTTTGCACATTTGCAGGGCTCCCCTGTCGTGCGGCTGTCCCCCGCCCAGCCCCCTCGGTCTTCTGGAGCTCTGGAGAGGTTGACTGTAAAGAGCAAGACCCCTTTGCCACGTACCTTTATCCCCCCTTCTTCTCTTGGGGGAACGGGGGCTCGGAGTCTGGATCCTTGCATCCAGCTCCGGAGCGGTAACCCCATTCGGGTGAGTCGGCCCCCTGAATCAGCGGAGAGCCCGACTTCCTCATTCCGCCCCACCATGGCGTTGAAGCCTGCCGGCGTTCCTTGCAGCTCCGGGGACAGGCCCCTTGGCTGGACCGCAGCTCAGCTCCACGACAGCGTCGTCCTCCGGCCCTTGTCCATGCTGTGAAGAAAAAGGTAATACTTACCTGCCGGTCTTGTGAAGGAGCCGGAGGAGAGAGCGCCTCCCCCCCCCCCAGCCTGCCTGTGCAAAGGCGCGCGACGATATGCCGCGCATGCGTGCTGGCGGGGTCCTTCACGAACGTCCACTCACGTGACTCCGAAATAAAATAACCTGATGGCTGGAGGGAATAAGCTGTTTTTGAAACTGGACGTTACAGTTTTCAAGCTCCTATATCTTCTTCCCATTGGTAGGAGTGGAATGAGAGTGTGGTCAGGGTAGTGTGGGTTCTGTTGATGCTGGATGCCATTTTGTGGTGGCGACTACTTTGATGGTGGGGGGGTCGGGTCCCGTGATGGATGGACTGGGCAGTGTTCACCACGTTTTGCAGTCTTCTTCACTATTGGGTGTTCAAGTTGTCGAACCAGGCAGTGATGCAACCAGTCAATATGCCTGATTAATGAATTGGTAAAAAGGAGAGAAATCTACTCCTCACCATAGGCAAGAAAAAGTTTATATCTAATGGACAGTGGTTTGAGGATGTCTATTAATATCCACACCACCCTGTAGGCCTTTTATTATAAGCGCTGCAGGAAGGCTAATAACCTCGGTGAAAGATTGATTTTGGTGAAGATGGCATTAAACTTCACCAACTGCATTACTAATTGTCACATGACACATGCATGTGCCCCATAGTAAAACACCCATCAGCTAAACCTTCACCAGCAGGTCTGAGGACATTGCTACATGTCTTACCAAAAATTTAAAAACCCTAGGGCGACACAGTGGTAGAAGCTGCTGCCTTATAGCGTCCAGAGGCCCAGGACATCCTGACTCGGGTGCTGTCCAAATGGATTTTTATACCCTCCCTGTTACCCACGTGGATTACTCCGGGTGCTCCGATATCTTATCCACATCCACAGACTTGCAGCTTGGTAAAGTAATTGGCCTCTGTAAATTGTCCCCCTGGTCTATAGGTAGAACTAGTATAATGGGCAATCGTTGGTCAGGACATGCACTTCGTGGGCTGAAGGGCCAGTTTTTCCACGCAGTATCTCTAAACAAACTAAATTACCATTCTCCAAGTTCCATACTTATACATCATATGTTCCATAACTCTCTCAGCTGCCAAGCGAAAATCTTAGAGTGCTGCTCCTCCAATGTGGTGAGACACACTCTGGCCATGTAAGGAGGCCTAGGACAGAAAGGTCAATGCAGAATGGGAAAACATGGACACCGATGAACTTCTTCTGAATTATTTTAAATTCTTATTTTTAACATTTTTATATGTGAATACTCGTCAGTTTCATCACAATTTTCAGTCATTTAATAAGTTGCTGGTAGTTGATTGATTTATCTATTTTATTGTGCCTTAGTCTGACGCAGAAATGGATAAAACTAGCTGGGGCAATAACAACAGGGATACATTATTTGTGAAAATACAGTAGCTCCAAGCCATTCAAACACAAGAATATCTTTGCAGTTTGTTCAAGCAATCATATTTGAACTCTACAAGCGGTTTGTTAATATGATAAGAAAATATCTATTACTAGATATATAACATAAACACAATAGAACCTAAACAATGTTCTTAAGGTCTCGACCCGAAACGACACCCCATTGTCCTTCTCCTCCAGAGAATGCTTGCCTGTCTCGCTGAAGTTACCTCCAGCATTTTTGTGTCTACCTTGGACTAACAATGTTACATTTTTAGGGGATGGCACAATATCCCACTTAGGGTGATTTTTAATCTTCCCTAAATGGTTCGAGTCACTAAGCCCCACAGAGTCCACACGCGGCTATAGATCACCCTTTCACACTAATTCTATGTTAACCCCACTTTTGCAACCATTTTGTCAACACACAAAGGGCAATTAACAGAGGCCAATCATTCCACAACTGCACATCTTGGAAATAGGAGGCAACTGGAGCACCAGAGAAAACCCAATGTCACAGAAAAACATACAAACTTATTCATGCAGCAACCCTAGGGTCAAGGTTTGAACTTGACATGCTTTCCACTGCTGAGGCCAGCAGCTGTATCCGCAGCTCTATCACTGCACACTGTTCCTGCCTTAATGCAAAGAATGTGTTTTAAAGTCTCAAGACACCATAATCTGGCCAATGGAAGTGGCAAAAGTGACTGTTCAACTAGCTCCTAATCTTGGAGAAACATTGTTATATATGTTACCTCATCTTGTTAGTTCCCTTGTAGATTTCACCCTGGCCCTTGTAGGATTCACAGTCTTGGGAACATAATTGGCAGCCTAAGGGAGACAATGCCACTGCAGCACATGGCGCAGCGGTAGAGTAGCTGCTGCCTTACATCGCCAGAGGACCCAGGAGAAATATGTAGATTCACTCCATGACTCGTGGGTTTTGTCCAGGTGCTCCGGTTTTCCTTTCCCCTCTTCAAAGCGCAAGGTTATGTAGGTTTACATGGCTTTCTGTAAAATTTGTCCCTAGTGTGTGGATAGACAGTGTATGAGTGGCTTGTTGGTCGGCGTGGACTCAGTGGGCCGAAGGGCCTGTTTCAACACTGTATTTCTAAACTAAACAAAACTACATTTGAGAAAGAGCAGAGATGTTGCGCCTCTGATTTGTTTCCATGGATTCTTTTCCCTCAAGCCAACCATAACAGCCGTTCCCATCCCGGTACTTCCCTGCGAGTGGTCAATGGTTCTTCTCTTTGGTGTGAAGGGTGGAAAGGAACCTCACCAATGTCTTCTCCAGGATTATTTTTGTCCATCGAGTGGCCAAGTATGGCAAATACTTGTATGACTTAAAGAGTTGCAGAGCACAAGAACAGACCACCAAATGTCCATTTATACTGATATTCTCTCTATATTTCCATCACGCATACCCAGATTCTTCACCTACATAAATGAGGGCAATTTACAGTGGCCAATTAACCGTCCCACCGACATGTACCCGGGGAAAAAACATGGGGTCACAGGGAGAACGTGCAAACTTTGCACCGACAGAACCAGAGGTCAGGATCAAACCTACATTGGAGGTGTATAGAAGCATCTCTATTATCAACATTACTCTACCTTACAAATGGGTATAGTATAAAAAATAGTACGGGTTGTGTCGAAAACAATTCCAATCATGTGTTTTAAATTGCCCCTCATGTGTATGGTCTGTATGAGAAACTAGGGTGACAGAAAACTTGTGGATGGACACAAAAACGTGGAGTAACTCAGCGGGACAGGCAGCATCTCTGGAGAGAAGGAATGGATGATTTTTCAGGTCAAGAGTCTGAAGGAGGGTCTCGAGCCGAAACGTCACCCATTCCTTCTCTCCACGGATGCTGCCTGTCCCGCTGAGTTACTCCAGCTTTTTGTGTCTATCTGCGGTTTAAACCAGCATCTGCAAGTTCCTTCCTACACATGGAACTTGTAGGAAATGGGTGATTG
This sequence comes from Okamejei kenojei, assembly GCA_035221665.1. Lineage (NCBI taxonomy): Eukaryota > Metazoa > Chordata > Chondrichthyes > Rajiformes > Rajidae > Okamejei > Okamejei kenojei. The sequence goes on along the minus strand of CM069154.1, from coordinate 27,798,488 downwards.
ATGGTCAGCATGGACCCGCTGTGCCTGTTTCTATGCTGTATGACTAAAGTTTAAACTAAACTAAACTAAACCAGTCTGAAGAAGGGTCTCGACCCAAAATGTCACCTATTATTTTTTTCCAGATGCTGCCTAAACCCGCTGAGTTACTCCAGCATTTTGTGTCTATCTAAACTAAAATGACTGATGTTAATAAAACTCACATTACAAATTTGTATTCTGTAAGCAAAAGCATTTGAGAAAAGATTTCTTCATGGAATTAGAAATAAATTTCCAGAGGTACACAGTCTCAGGGACTTTCTAGGTTAATGAAAATTCCACTTTAACAGCTTCATTAAAATTTAGTAAACTATTAATGGCATTAAAATGAGTGGGCAGAACTGGAGAATGAACAGTGAACTCATGTATTCCATTTAAAATGAGTTTAGTGCCTGAACGTTATTTGGCACAAAGCCCAGATCAGCATTGTTGGAAAAATCTGCTGTGTTAGCATAGCCATTAATCCACTGGTGTGATCATTGTTTGGCAGAAAAGGAATAGACAGAAGATAAACACAAAAAACTGGAGTAAACTCCAGGGTTCCAGGCATCTCTGGAGGAAGTGGAAAATAAGGTGACCTTTTCAAGTCCGAAACTTCTCAGACTGAAGAAAGTCTCCTCAACCCGAAACATCACCTATTGCAAGTCCTGAAGAAAGGTCTTGATCCTAAAAGAAGTCACCTATTCTTTCTCCCAGAGATGCACTGCCAGACCCGCTGATTACTACTCCAGCATTTGTGTCTATCTTTGGTGTAAACCAGCATTTAGCAAGTTTCATTCCTCTACAAAGAAATAGGGAGAACTGACAACCGCAGGAAAACAGGTCGAATGGCAAAATTAGAATTCACTCCATCATCATAAAATTCAAACAAAGGATTCCCATTTAGAAGGTGTCTTCTTCAGACAATATTTGATCTGAATGTATTACCCTAATCAAGATATAAACACCAAACAAAATAATCTAACCCACCAACATTTATAATTTGTAGCAAAATATATTAATATATAATCAAAGAAACTAGCTTAATAAAATTACTGATTTAATGTCAAGAGATCAAGAGTTGTTTAATATTGTAGTATTTAATAGTAAGGATTAACGAGAACTTACCCACCAAGTTATGAGTTTGATCTGTAATTTTAGAGAGTCCCGCGCTGAGGGATTTCGTGCAGACCGCCAACAATACGCATGCGCTGGCATCCTTCAAAGCAGCGGTGTGAATCACAGACCTAAACCATGACTAAAAATATAAGATGAAACCTGTAGAACTACCTGGTTGACATTATGAATAGAGGGTGGTGAGCGTGGGCACGAAATCCCTCACCGCGACTCCTCGAAAAATACATTATCATCAACACCCTCAAACATGGTTAGTTCACGGTTTAATCTTACTATTTTACTTCGGTCGAGTCACGTGAGTGGCTTCGTGAAGATTTCCAAAGCTCTGTGATTTCACGCCCGGGGACAACCGTCCAGCTTATCCACACTGCCGTCATTCTGATGGATTGGGGAGACTTTAAGGTGTTCAGTCGAAAACTTGGCTGAAAAAATAACCACAATTTATAAACAATTAACAACATACTCCCAAATCGGGGACAAAGCATTTAACTGAGAGCGGTTCCAGGATATAGCTTCTGCGAATGTCGCAGGTGCCCAGAGGCCTTGTTATAAAATCGCTCAAAAGTTTTTTTTCTTTCACTGGCCCCAGCCCGCATGGCGAGAATGTGGTCCAAGGGCACCTCCATGCTCTCGCAGCAGAATGTGGATGCAGCATGGTGGAATGAGGACTTAAAAAAGTTCAGTACAACTTCCCTGCTGCTCCAGCACCACCCTAGTCCACTTGCAATCAGACAGTGTAGTTCACTCGAACGAAGCGAGGAAGGTTATGCTGATGAGAGTCCCTGTTCCTTCATCCCTGTATAACTCCAGTTAAAATCGATGTAGTGGGGTGAGATGGGTGACTATGCAGAGTGGTGGCATCACAGGTAACGCCCGGAAATTCCAGCTGCAGCCAAAGCGCCCCTGGACGTGCTGTTTAATAATTCTATGACAAAAGAAATTTTTATTTTGACCAGGGTTGGCCACCATGCTGTCAGTCGCGTGTCTGAGTAACGTCCCTGGAACTAGTTGTGCGTCTCATGCATGAAGCATCACCACTGTGGAGCTGTTTTCAATAGTAGCTCATCATTGGAGCCCACTCCTCAAAGGGTCAGCCGATCCCCACATCCACGTTACTTATATCTGGGTCCGTGGAGGAGTTTGGTTTGAACAACTCCCTCATTAAGTTAGAACCAGTGGTTGGAGCCAAGACACTATATATCAGGTATGAAAGACAGCGCAACTCCTGACGCTGTGATGGCATCACAGGAGGGCCTGCTAGAAACTCCCAACACAACTCAGGTATTGAGCCGAGTTGGAAGACTTGTTGTGTCCGCGGCCAGACAAGCTCCCACATCTGATTTGAGTGAGGTATTGGTTTCCGGGTTTGATTCCCGCACATGCCGCAATAAGGTTTATGCTCTTGACTAGACCGCCCCGAACAGGATAGAAGCGGTTCTTTTCATAGAACCTGCAAGCAACAAGTTAAATGATCCATGGCAAGGATGACTGATCCCCATTAATAGGGTGAGTACAATTTAGGATGTTTTCCCAATCGCCATCCCCATGGCTGTATAAAGTTTTTTTCAACCATACGGTACCAGGTTGTGTAGGCCAGTCTGAATTATCAATATACCAGTTGTAGAGTCTAGTTTAATTTTTCTGCAATACCCGATCTGATGAGAGGCAGAATGGGGAAATGCGTAAAGCAAAACCATTTCCCCCAATGGATCAAAATACGCATCATATGCTATTGCTCAGCGTTCTTGGTTCCCATGACACTATACTGTTGTGTATCGAATGGTTCAACCTGGACGCAAATAGGTCAATATCTGGTGATCCAAAATGAGCTAATAATATCCTAAAAATTTGGGGATACTTCAACATCCACTCACGTGTTGTCATTAAAGACTCGTTGACCTGGTGTCCGCCCCACATGTATTAAGCAAGCATTTCCCAGGCAAATTCACGTCCGCAGTAATCCATCAAATGTTTTCTATTCAATGCACCAGTGCCCAAATTGTAATTATCTCTCATGCACAAGAATAGCGAGGGGCGAAAACCACCCATATCTTTGAGGGGTGAAATGTGTAGCCATCACTGTATTTATCTAATTATGAGAGGGGGACTGAAATTCTCTTTGAATTAGTACAGTACAGAAATCCCGCAGTCCATGAAACATGGGCTGGCCCAGATGTCTGTGATTGGGGGGGATGGGGAATTATCTGTGACTTCCAGGAATGAGATCTCATGAGAGGTTTCCATCTGCCACCCCACAATGACTTTGTATCAGTTGCTCCCCGCCTTGTGCCGCTTGCGGTCTGTTTGTAACACAACATCAGGGTTTTCCACATGATAGAAGTCTATGACATTCTATTCTCTAATATTGTCAATTCCAACCATTGTAGCTCATTTCACTAGCTTTCTGATCGTAAGCCGATAGCCGATCAAAGATGACTCAGCATTTGTTTTTATATTGCTGTTGATTTTTTGATCTTTGTAAAATTCCGGTAGTGTAACGTCCGAATCGTGCAGCTGGGAATGCAGTCTACCAATTTTGCCTAACTTTTGCTTGTTGCCTAAAAAGACTAAGTAAAAAATCCGAATAGTCCCGTACCTGGCGAAGCAAGATTGTTGGCATTCATCTAAAGAGCAGTAGCTTTATCAAGTTGGATGGGTAATCTTCATGAAATTGGTGTTAGGGTTGAACCCCAAATAATCCATGAACCCGTACGGCGTGGCAATTTTGATGTTTGTCTGGATGGATTAACGACGATCCCAGCTTCTCAAACAGAACCTTGGTTGCAGCACTTCTTGAATCGCCAATTGGAGGGTCCGGACCCTACATATGGAGATATCATACTAAATATGCCATTAAATATAATAATTTTGTTGTCGGAGAAAGAGCCATTATATTAGGTTTTAACAATCAATTTGGTAACACAGTAGGAGCTGTAGGGTGATTTCCCATTGGGGCAATGCCTTATATTCCCATAACTGACGCCTCCAGAAAACTTAAAAAAATTAAGTTCCTATAAGCCTATACAATGGGTACAGTATAGTATGCATCCTTTCAAATACGATGCAATGCCATAAAGTAACCTGGTAAAAAGCATCTGCTTATTACGCTGTTGTTTCAAAAACGTACCATATTGAAATGGGTGTATTATGTGCAAAATTGTGTTCAAATTCAGTCAAAGTCTATTATTATCCGACATCCCCATCTTTTTTAATCTAGTGAAGATGTTAGACACAACTCAAAACCTCAATGGTTTCAATGCTTTGGTTAGGAGAGCAAATTACCCGCTCACTTTTCCTGCTAACCGATAATTTCAGCGTTTGCACTGCCTCACCTCTTTTTTGAGATAGAGTAAGTTGTTACTGCGAGGCGATGCGAGTAGGGGAGTTTATAACCCTCAATAAATTCTATAACCATATCCTTGAATGAACCTTTGTAAAATAAACTATCCCGTGGTGACAGTTTTCCAAATGTCCAGAAAGCCGCAACGCCCACCTATTCGTGCATGATGGGGATGCTACGGGCGTGAAAGAACCAGACCCCCCTTACCTGCCAAGGTTAAACGGCGGGTTCCGCATTACGGTGTTTGTTTGAGTGGGGTTGTGGAGGTTTGACGAGACCTCCCCCGGCGGCCGCATTTTTCCATGCAGCGTTGCTGCCTTCGCCTAAAAAAAGGTAATTGCACTTTGTTGGGATGGAGGTGGGTAGGATCTCTGTGCCCTTTTCCGCAGCTGTGTTCTCCCAATGAATAGGCTCAGTATGGCCGGTGATATTTGGTTTTCGTGAGGGTTCTGGGTCGGGGTGGAGGCTATCGCGAGAGCAGCTGTTTGGACCTCTCATCCAATGTTCCTGCAACCTCCTGTTGTTGAAAGCTCTCCTCCAACAACTGATGCTGCGGTGGAGCGGTTGTATGGTCGGCACATACCTCGCGCGAATTTGGGTTGAGTGGGTGCTTTTATGGAGTCTTACGCAGGCAGTTTATCATATTTGGCGTTGCATAGGAGTGGCAGTGCGTCTTGTATCGCTCCGACACATATCCCCGTTCAGGTCCTAGCAAACGCCCGTTAATGCCCGTGGACTGTCGAGGTGGTAACTATTAATAACGCAGAGGCGGACAATCCTGCATCCTGGCTGGCCGTAATCAAGGTGTCCCCAGAATCTGGGGGCGTTTAAAACCAAGGGCACACTGAGGTTGATGCAGTTTTCCGCAGTTTTAAGTTTCTACCAATGTATCAATGAAACCCTGTACTCTGGAGTTGGTTGCGTTAGTTTCAGGGAACTCAATGGTGCCCCCGCCAATTTGTGGTGGCAAGAGGTTCCCCTTCAGGGTGGTAGCGCAAACTTACTCGTCCACTCCAGCATTCTCCCTCCTCATGCTTCTGCTCATCGGTTACTGGCTGGCCCCGGTCGTCTCGAACACAGCAACTGGGAAATCCCTCATGCTTTCCTGCTGGAACCGATGAGAGCCTGAGTGGGACGTCCTCGCCTCGGCATGGAGATTTTTTTGCCCGCGCGTCCCCGTTCTTCTCGTTCGTCCCTCTCCACCACGCAATCTTCCCCCGCTGGAGGATTGCTCCAATAAGAGCTCCAAACCCGCTCTATGCGACCGTCCCTTGCTATGTGAGTCACAGCCGACTTCCCCAGCCCCGCGAATTCACTGGGGTCTTCCAACCATCGGGACACACACCCCCTTAGGTGCTGATCTAGGGTCTATGCAATGTGTAGGTGATTATCGTCCGTGACTACAAGCCCGTGTAGGATCATACGAACTCCCGCACATACGACTCCTTCTCCGCCTGTCTGTCTCGCGCTCTTCTCCCAGACTGTGGGCGGCCCACCTGTCCTGATAGAAGGCAGGTGAAGTTGAATCGGCGCCGGCCCCCGGAACCCTGGGCTTCCCCCGGAAGTCGTGCAGGGCTTACCTCCACACTTTCCATCTTTGGCGTGGAGGCGAATTGTCGCTGCCGCTCCCAGAGCTGGAGGTGACCGAACCGATTCCTGCCTGAACCTACGCCTTGACCGCGCAGACTGACGGGGTGGTTTAGTCGGCGTATCTTGCGCCAGCAGGCCCTAGCACGACGCAGCAGTGATTATTGCTGCCGGGCTGCACTACAGGGCAGAATTTCCCAGGCTGCAGGTACTTTTTGCACTTTGCAGGGCATCCCCTAGATCGTGGGGCTGTTCCCCCGGCCCAGGCCCCTCCGGGTCTTCTGGGCTCGGGAGGGGTTGCTTTAAAAAGCGGAGACCCTTGCCATGTACCTGTTTCCCCCCCTCCCCACTTTTCTTGGGAAGGGGCTCGAAGTCCTGGATCCGAATGCATCAAGATTCTCGCGGAGCCGGGTAACATTCCGGTGAAGTCGGCCCCTGAATCAGCCAGTAAGCACCACCGACTTCCGCATTTCTGCCCCACACGACTCGAAGCTGCTGGTTGTTGCTGGCAGCTTCCGGAGACAAGGGCCGGTTGGCTGGTCGAAGCTCGACTTTTTTCGACAGCGCCTTTCTCTCTGCCCCTCGTCCCATCCTGTAGGATAAAGTAATACGCACGTACGGCCTTTAATGTAAGAGCCCGAGGAGAGAAGCGCACTCCCCCCCCCAGCCTGCCGATTGCAATGCACACGTCATATACATAATGCGCATGCGTGTTGGCTGGGTCTCAGACGAAGTCAACTCAACGTGACTCCGAAGTAAAAATAGCCTTATGTTGTAGGGAAAAAGCTGCTCCCTAAAGGGCCTCTCCATGTACGAAGGTATTGGCAAGAGTTTCACGTCGGGTTTTTCCCTTGATTCGAACTCGGAGAAAAACGTTAATACCATTCATAGGTACTCGGGGCACTAGTGTGAGACTTTTTGCAGCAGTGCTGAAAAAACTCACGAATTACCACCCCCGCGTTCCCGAGCACCAGCAGTTAGTCATACGAGCCGTTACGAGTGAGCTCCACGTAGCCGCTACGTACATTCTACGTACCTACCAACGTTTTGATTTTTTAAACTCGGTGTGAGCTTCTTGGTAAACTCGCATCGTGGACAGGTCCATAAGTAACATTAGTCGGTTTTCAATTGAATTTGATTTTGTTTGATTTGAGTTCAACTTATTGCCATTTCTTAATAAGTAAGAGACACACCAAAAGTGCTATTGAGGTTCCCATAAGTCCATACCGAATAAAAAGGAAAAAACACCAGTACAAGTATCCGACACACAAACATCCGCACAGTGGCACCAGAAGTTCCCCACTGTGAGGGAAGGGCCAAAGTCCAGTCAACCTCCATCAGCTGATGTTCCGAATGTTCACGTCCCAGGTCGTGTGCCGATGAGCCCCCACTGCAAGGTTCACACCAGGCCCGATATTCAGCCCTCTCGGCCGGAACATAGAGTTGACCCATGGAAAACCTCGACTCGAACTGATAGCGAATCATCTCCAGCGGCCTTGACCTCTGAATCGGCGCACCCTTCCCACCAGAGTAAAACGTGGCTCCTGAAGTTCAACAGGGCCGAGCTTGTCGGAGATTCCAATGCTGGCGGCCGGCCGTCACAAAGGGTACCAGGAATCCTGGATGTTGGTCCAGCGCGCCGGCCGCTCTGCTGCCGCAAACCCACATGCGACTGTCGATGCGGCAGGCCCACCTCCAGAGCCCTCCAAATGCGATCCCAGGTGAGGCAATCGCCGCTCCGAGAATGTATCAGCGCTGCGCCACCGTACGCTGCTGGAAGCCTTGCAGGAAAGGCCGAGCAATGCAGTTAGGTTGGCTGCTAGGAGGTGGGTGGGGGGGCGATGGGCGCAACTCGGATAATATAGATTTCTCCGCATCCTTTGCCAGGAAGTGGATGAAAGACGGTTCCCCCCCCCCTTTACCTTACCCCCCCCTCCCACACATTAAATTACATACAAAAACCCCATAAAAAAAAAAAAAAAACAAAAGAAACAATTAAACAAACTAAAAATAAAAACAAAACATACTGGTAGGCGGAGGCAGCCATCAACAGCGCCACAGAATGTCCAAAAAGGAAGGACGCTATTATTGTTTTAAGTGTAGGTTTCATTCTCTAAATTGCTAAAATTATATTCAATTAGTTTCACATTTTTTCTAGGATATATAATTCAATTGAACCAGATGGAGACCAATTATCACTCATGTACCTCTGTGACTTCTACTTTCATCTGAAATGCTCAAATTAATTCTTACTCCCCCATAATCTCGGCAAATAATTTTCTGCTGCCACAGTTTGTGCTCAATTTACTTTTAAAAGTTGCTGCTTGATCTACTTCCATCTCCCTCCCCAGTGGCAGTGATTTAACAGCATAACAACTCCTTGTCCAAATGAATTTGCACACCACAGACTCCCTGGATTGTTATCAATCAAACCCAATAATCCCAATTCTTCTAAAAATTGTACACCTCTACCAGTTCTCCCCGCAATCTTTCTTCTTATTCAGGACAACAACCAATCTTTTCTGTCCTCCTCATGTTACTCATCAGGAATTGTTTTCCCTCTATTCTTTCCAAAGCTTTGACAAAGTCATAGATAGATAGAAAATTAACAGTAGAGGAACAGCCCTTCAGCAACCACAATGGTCCGTGGCAACATGATGCCAAGCCAACCAATCTCCTCTGCCGCCTGTCACATTATCCAATCCCCCATTCCTGCAAATCCATTTATCCATCAAAAGCCTCTTAAATGTCACTATTGTTCTGCCTCCACCACCAACCCAAGAGACGGTGTTTTATGACGACCGCCACAGTGACTAATGGCGATTCCCAGAAACGAGAAGGGCCGGGAGGCACTGAAAGCAGCGTGGCCGTAGCGCTGGTGGAAAAACACCACTTCCCTTACCCGGTAGTTCGGGACAAAGCGACGCAGCCAGAACTCCCCGGTGGTGCAGGGCCTGTTTCTGGGCCCACAAAGTCAATGCCTCGACTCGATCGATCAATAAGAAACTCACCGATGTCCATAAGCAAATAAGTTTCAGCCAAATAACTCGTTAGAGATTACAAATAACCATGTAATCCGCAAAACAAACCCAGAGTGTGCAGAATAGGTAGTAATTCAATGTTATGCCATCATCCATGTTATGAAGAAACAATTTTGTGCTGAACAGATGTTCATTTTAACAATTGATAGCACGAATTTCAAAAGAAACATTTACATACCTAGGGAAAATATGCCAGGCATATTTGTTACATTAAAATATTTTATGTATCTGAGTTTGTTCTCATATAAAGATATGGTTGAATGTGCAAATCATATTGGCGTTGATATTTTGAACGTCAAACAAGTCGCATACAGGTCTCCTGTAACATCTGACTAATACTCATTTGGAATATAGTGAGCATTTTTAGCGCCCCAAATCTGGTAAGGACGTGCCAGGATGTATCCTTCTGGATTGGAGTTGAGGAGAAATTTCTTTAGATATTGGGTGGTGATCATTGCCACGGATGGCTGTGGCGATCAAGGTTTAGTAAGACATTTTAGAGCGAGATAGTAGGTTCTCTGATTCGTAACGGTGTCAAAGGTATGGGGAAAAATGCCGGTGAATGGGCTGAGAGGGAATGATAGACTAGCATGATCAAATGGTGGAAAAGATTTGTTCATGTCAAGTCCAAGTCACATTTATTTATAGTAGCACATTTTAAAAAACAATTCTCGTTGACAAAGTCAGCCGATCTGAGGGACCTGGAGGTGGTGTAGTGGGTGAGAAGACTTTTAATGTAGGTGGGTGCAAGCCCATTTGAGGGGCTTTGTTGACTTAGAGGAGGGTATTGAATTAATTCGGAAACTGCACATGGGTGCAGTGGTAGAGAGGCCAGTTTCAGGGTGATATGGTCTTTTTCGGCGTGCCCGTCAGGGTCTCGCTCTGCGGCGTTTTTGGACCAGTTGCAGGCTGGACAGGGAAGATTGGCTGATGCCAGCGTAAAGGCAGTTGCAGTACTCTAGCAATCGGGAGGAGATAAATGTATGGATGATCTTTTCGAGGTCATCAAACTGGAGGAATTGTATTATTTTTAGCTATCATTCATGAAAGGAAGCTAGCTTTTTCCACGGCATGACTTGTGTGTCAAACTTCAGTGTGAGTCATATTTTCACGGCAAGATTTTTGACGGAGGTTTGTATTGTGGGGGTAAGCTTTCCAAAATGGCCAAATGGCCTAATTCTGCTGTGGGTCTCAAAAGGTCTCTTTTTTCCCTTAGCGGGTGCTGCAGCATCTATTTTCGGGTCGAGAACCTTCTTCAGAAGAGATGGGTCTCGTCCCGAAATGTCGACTCCTTCGCTCCTTATATGCTGCTGCTTAGTTTCTACAGCTTTTTGTGTTTACCCTCGATTCTCCAGCATCTGCAAGTCCTTCTTTGTAAAAAAAAAAAAAAAAGGCTGATCATTTAGGTTAGAGATTACGCACGGAAATAAGGCACCTTCAGCCCAAGAGTCCGCGTCCGTAGTCAGCGATCCCCGCACACTAACACACACTAAACACTTTCCTACACAACACATTGAGCAATTTTCAATTTACTGAGCCAATTATTGTACAAGCCCCATATGTCTGGATTGTGGAATGTAAACTGAGAAGCTAGAGGAAAACCAAAGCAGGTCAAGGTGAGAACATTAAAAACTCCGTACTGACAGCACTCGCAATCAGGATCAGGGGGTCTCTGGCGCTGTAAAGCAGCAAACTCTCCCTGCAGTGTCCTATGTGTTCTTATGGTCATACCACTCATGGAATCAACGCTTGGGTACCATTTCAATTAAATGATGGAAACTATGAAGAAATGGGAATGAGTAGAGTTGTTTTGAGACAGATGTCAAGGAATTAGTCCTTCAGAAGGAAGGTTCTCAATGGTTGAATAGTAATCAGATATTGACCACCCATTTCAAGGCCAAAACAGATATGGTGCCACAAAGTAGGCCAATGGTTACAAATTGGAGAGTTGTTGAGAGTGTGGAGCAAGTGTGTAATTAAAAACAGTGAGCATTTGCTGCGGGTTCTCACATGTTTTTTTTTAATATGATATGGAGGGATGTGAAACATGAATTAGCTGATGTGTAAAGGAATGCAGAGGAAGGAACAGACATTGAAAAATGCTTGAATATGCTTGAACAATGCTAGTTTTCATGAAAACCAATTACATACAGCTGCTGAATCCCAGAGTGAAAGAGTCATGAATAGGAGTAAATCATCACAGGAACTTTAGCACATTGTAACATGATTTTGAGGATTGCTTAATGACATGTTACTTAATTAATCACTGGAAATTCTGTGGATCATAATAGCATTGTGAATCAAAAATTGATGTTTAAAGGAATGTTAAACAGTGATGCTGGAGCAGTGAGAGATGGTAACTTTACAGTTTTTCTTTTAGTTTAGTTACAGCACGGTACAGATCTTCGGGCCCACCACGTTCTCCTACGACGACCAGCGATCCCTGTAGGCAACATCATACTTATAAGGACAATTTTAATAAAGCCAATTAAACTACCAAACTCTGTAACATTCTTTGGAGTGTGGGAGGAAACCGAGCACAATGAAGAAAACCTGTGTGGTCTCATGGAGAACGTTTAAAATTCTGTACGGACAGCACCCTAAGTCAGGATCAAAACCTGGGGTCGTTGGCGCGGTTGTTTGAAAGGCACAGAATTGAAATGTTATCTCCGTTTCTCTTTTCACAAATTTTTACTGACATTCCATGTCTCACTGTAAATAGTTCAGTGACTACAGTTGGTGCTCACTCAGAGAAAGAATCTATGTGGGCATATAGAGTGGCTGTAGAGTCATTGGCCCACAGCACACAGCACAGAGACCCAAGTCTGATTCTAGATAGTCATGGCATTGTGGGTAGGTGCATGATTTCCGCTGTGAATGTTATGTGATGTTGTCCCTCGGGGTGCTCTGGGTTTCCTTCCAGGTTCCCAATGATCTGGCGGCCCGTGGGTTAATTGTTCCTAGGTGTTGATTGGATGCGAAAGAGGAATGGACATTGAACTACTGTGAAAAAAAGGTGTGTGATTGATGGTCAACCTGGGGACTTGGGTGGGTCCAAAGGGCCTTATTTCATGCTGTATATCTTTTGATCATCAACTCAAACAGTTTTAAATATTCTAAATCACCAATATTTAAATAGGGAATTAATACCTCTCATTGGATAATCCTTTAATCAGGTCAAAGGCAAAAATTCGCAGGTTGAGTTAAAACAAAAAATGTTAAAACTACACTCAGCAGTCAGGCAGCATCTTTGAAGAAAGATATAAGAGTAAGCATAACAGGTTTGATGAAAGGGAAGGAAAAAAGGGGGGGACCTCTGATGAATGTTTATCTGTTTCTCTTTCCACAAATGCTATCTGACCGGCTGTGTCTTTACAAAGCTTTTCCTGTTTTTCTTTACTCATTCGAAAAAAAAAAACATAATGAGATAGGCAAATGACATGAGATAGATATGTGCCACTTCTATCATTTTGCTTATTCTCTATTTTACTTATTATGCTTTCATGGTCTGACCTATGGACAATGCCAAATGAATACAGAAGCAGTTTGCATGTTATACTTATCAAAAATAACAAGTTGTTATATTGATCACAAAGTGTTCAGTTATATCCTTAGATTAGTTTGTCTAAACTTTAGCACATAATCCAGGATTGGAAATAGTTATTGATGGATAAGTATAGATGATATATTTTGTTCAAATTCCTTTCTGTTTAGAACGTTTGTGGATAGTAATGAAGATAATTAAAATGATGAAATATAGATGATGCATTAGATTTCATGTGATAATCTTAATTATTACAGCTATAACACTTTATATCCTGACATTTACTTTTAGCAGTGGCCATCAAACCGGTGTCGACAGTATTCCTCTTCCCATTCCCACATTGACCTTTCTGTCCTAAGCCTTCTTCATATCGCTGGGGTGTAAACTACCCAAGCAAAATATGAAGTGCTGTTCCTCCAATTTGCGCTGGGCCTCACTCTGACAATGGAGGAGGCCATTGTCAGAGTGGCCACTGCTCAATCCATCTTAATCTACCTGATCTCCCGGTGGCTCAGCACTTCAACTCCCCCTCCCATTCCCAATCTGACCTTTCTGTCCAGGGGTCTGCTCCATTGTCAGAGTGAGGCCCAGCACAAATTGGAGGAACAGCACCTCATATTTTGCTTGGGTAGTTTACACCCCAGTGGTATGAACATTGACTTCTCTAAGTACAGATAGCCCTTGCTTTCTCTCTCCATCCCCTCCCCCTTCCCAGTTCTCCCACTGATCTTATTGTCTCCGACTACATTCTATCTTTCTCCCGCCCCCTCCGCTGACATCAGTCTGAAGAAGGGTCTCAACCTGAAACGTCACCCATTCCTTCTCTCCAGAGATGCTGCCTGTCCCGCTGAGTTACTCCAGCATTTTGTGTCTACCTTCGATTTAAACCAGCATCTGCAGTTCCTTCCTACACATATCTGGTACCTCAACTGACTTAAACTAAATTTTTAAATGTATGAATTCATCCAACTCCACCTAGAAAATATTGTTTGACTGCAGGGCCTGATAGCAACAAGTTGATTTTAAAAAACAATATTACCCCAAAGATTTTACCAATTCTAGTGCTAGTTTAGTTTAGTTTGGATCATACGACAATATTTGATCTGAATTTATTGTCATGTGTCGCAAGGTATAGTAAAAAGCTTTTTGTTTGGTGCTGTCCAGTCAGTGAAAATACTACACATGATTACAATCAATCAATCCACAGTGTATAGATAACGTTCAGTACGACCAATAAAGTCTAATTAAAGATAGTTTGGAAAGTCTCCAATGATGCAGATGGGAGGCCAGGGCTGCTCGCCAGTGGTGAGAGGACGGTTCAATTGCCTGATAACCGCCGCGAAGAAACTGTCCCTGAATCTATTAGTGAAGTACCTCAGCCAAACCTGGAAGCTGAAAGAAAATCTTAAATAGATACAAATCGTCAAATGTTAGATTTTCACTTTCCTAAAAGCTATTTAACTAGTGATATGATTAATATGTGTAGCTGGACTGAAACTTAATTTACTAAATATGATCTATATACCTGAATATCATTGTTTCATCTGAAACGTTACAAAATGTACAATAATCTCCTGAAATATGGGGCACTGACATTAATGCAGATTGCTCTATTTTTGCATTATGCTCTTATTTCTATTTGAAAGAATGTGATATATATTTTGTCTTCCAACCACCCTTTGCTCAACAAATTCCTTGAGCAACAGAATACCAGGGAAGAAAAAAACATCACAATTCCCTTATCATGATCAGCCATGATCTTGGTGTATAGTGGAATATTCTTGGACGGCCAAATGCCTATTTCCTGCCTCTATTTATTATGTTCTAATATTGTGTTCTCATGGTTTATTGACACATGTTTACTCCCTATTCTAAAATACATTGCAGGTATTGTAATCAGGTCTTTCAAAATGCTCGACATGATTTTGCTCTCAAAAGTCAAGTTAACTTTGTCAAAGATCCAGTATCCTTGGGATGATGCTATTTTAAAAATCAATAGTGATCTGGTTTATCGCGGCTTGTTTCAGCAACTGAAACACCCAGGAACAAAGGAGATTAAAGAGTCCGGACACTGCCCGTTCCATCACAGGTATTTACCTCCACATCATTGAAGGAATCTACAAGACCAACTGTGTCAAAAATGCAGCCAATATCATCAGTGACCCACACACCCCTGGCAACGGTCTCATCTTGCTCACACCTTCCGGGAGAAGGTACAGGAGTCAGAAAAAGGTGACCACCAGGTTCAAGGATAGCTTCTTCCCAACAACCATCAGGCTCTTGAACACTACACAACATTAACCTCAACTATGAACTGTCTTTGGTTGCACTAAGGACTATGGATTTTTTTCACTCATATTGTAATTATTAAATTATCAAATGTTTGTATATTATATATTATCTATGTGCTGTGTTTACAGGCATGTTATGCTGCTACAAGCAAGAATTGTATTGTTCCATTGTTGGTACATATGGCAAATAAACATTCTTGACTCTTGACTCTCAGATTTCTTTCATTATAATTTTATTTCTGCCATAATAACTAATCAACCTGAGAAAAGTAAAAAAAATCAATGTCCTTTCTTTATTGAGGCCATGGCATATTAAGTCTCCTCATCCTTCTGACCTCTTGGCAGCCTTCAACAAAGGTTGATCACAATATTCTCTTCTTGCACCATGGTGCAGCTTGATGGAATTGAGTTGGTTCCAGTTATTGTTCGTGAACATTGACAGAACATCTCCAGGGAATCTTCGTCCATTGGCCATACGTTATTATATACTAGGGACATCTTCAGGGTTTATCTTTGGCTTCAATCAGTCATTCATTGCCATTGTCACAAACAGACTCTGCTCTATCTTAAGAGTACACTCTACAGTCAAAACCTTTCTCCCAGGGTGAAAATATCCAACACTAGAGGACATAGCTATAAGGTGAGAAGAGAAAGTTTAATGGCGATGAATGAGGCAATGTTTTTTACACAGAGACTAACAGGAGCCAGGGGTGGTAGTGGAGGCAGATTTGATAGTTGCATTTAAAAGGCTTTAAGAGGCTAGACACATGGAAGTGCAGGAATAGAGGGGTATGGATCATGTATAGACAATGGACAATAGGTGCAGGAGTAGGCCATTCGGCTCTTCGAGCCAGCACCACCATTCAATGTGATCATGGCTGATCATCCCCAATCGGAGAATTCCACAGACTCACCACTCTCTGTGAGAACAAGTGTTTCCTCATCTCCGTTCTAAATGGCTTACTCCATATTCTTAAACTGTGGCCCCTGGTTCTGGACTCCCCCAACATCGGGAACAAGTTTCCTGCCTCTAGCGTGTCCAAGCCCTTAACAATCCTATATGTTTCAATTAGATCCCCTCTCATCCTAAACTCCAGAGTGTACAAGCCCAGCCGCTCCATTCTCTCAGCATATGACAGTCCCACCATCCTGGGAATTAACCTTGTATACCTACGCTGCGCTCCCTCAATAGCAAGAATGTCCTTCCTCAAATTAGGGGACCAAAACTGCACACAATACTCCAGGTGTGGTCTCACTAGGGATCTGTACAACTGCAGAAGGACCTCTTTGCTCCAATATTTGATTCCTATTGTCATAAAGGCCAACATGCCATTCGCTTTCTTCACTGCCTGCTGTACCTGCATGCTTAGATGTACTGGCAGATGAGACTGGCAGTTTAACTCGGCGTCATGTCCGGCACAAACACTTCAGGGCTGAAGATCCCGTTCCTGTGTTGTATCAAAGATCTATTTGCCAGCCTCTTATCTACACCCACTCTCTGCTATCACTTCTGACCTCAGGTTTCTTGGTTCTAGTGCCAATCCCCGAGACTCGGTCATGCACAAATTACTAAGCTATATTTAAAGAATTTGCTGGTGACAAGATGATGTAGTTATATTTAAACTTAAATGCCTGCCATCATTTCAACAAACATATCAATAACCACTTTATTAAATTACTTTAATTTAGAAGGGTTCTCAAACAAAATATTACTTGCAGGTTTATTAAATATATATGGGTTCATACCTATAAATTGTGGTTTGAGTTACTAAATCTATATCGCCAAGGGCAAGGTTTAATGGGATTTCTCCTTTCAGTTTATTGATAGATGAGTCAAAATATCAATTTGTCATTTGTGATACTTTCCTGATTGTCATTGGGGTAATTATTTCTTCCAATACCACTGAAAATTATATTCTCCCAGGACATTCATAAATATATTAGCTATGGATTTTCTGCTCAATGGTGAAGAGATAATGCTTGATTCTGAAGTGAAAGAAACCTGCCCACAAAGATAGATTCTTGTGCTGCCATGAACTTGTTTCATTTCACACCAATTACCTGTGTTTTTTTTTTGCTCAGTTTTTTTTACTGCCTTCCAGAATTTATGTGTGATTCATGTTTTTATGTTCATAAGTTGTGAGCAGAATTAAACCAATTTAAAGAAATTCATCCTCATCTCCTTTCTAAGGGTTTGTCCTTGTATTCTGAGGCTATGGCCTCTGGTCCAAGACTCTCCCTCTAGTGGAAACATCCTCTTCATTATTCGGTAAGTTTCAATAAAACCCCCTCATCCTTCTGAACTCCAGCGAGTACAGGCCCAGTGATGTCATACGCTCATCATACGTTAACCCAATCATCCCCGGGATCATTCCCAACTTTCTCCAATTCCAACTCATCCCATCTCAGATATGGACCCTAACATTTCTCACCATACTCCAAATGCAGTCTGACCAGTACCTTATAAAGCCTCAGCATTACATCCCAGCTATTATATTCGATTGATTGAATCTACTGTATGTACATGTGATGCTACCGAAGGCAAGATTTTCATTGTACCTGTGCCTCACTGTACTTGTGCATATAACAATAAACTCATCCCGACTTGAGTAAAGGCCCTGTCCCACTTACGTGTTCTTGGCACGCAAATTACGCGAGAGTCGCGCGCGTCTTCATGCGCCCGCACAGTCATCTGGAGTGCCTGTCGTCATTTGAAGATGGACACAAAATGCAGGAGTAGCTCAGCGGGACCAGCAGCATCTCTGGAGAGAAGCAATGGGTGATGTTTTGGGTCGAGACCCTTCTTCAGCCTGAAAGAAGGGTCTTGACCCGAAACATCATCCATTCCTTCTCTCCAGAGATGCTGCCGGTCCTGCTGAGTTACTCCAGCATTTTGTGTCTTCAATTTTCTTGGCCCCGCTCTGGGTGTAGAAGTGGGGGCGGATCCGGATCCGCAACGGCCGTGAGCCCCAGGCCAAGTTCGATGATCGTTTGCCTACTTCTGCTGCTGTTAGAGGTGAGATATTGCATCGCGCCAGGGTTTTGGACCTGTCCCACTTTGGCCGTCAGGTACGCGACAGGCCGGTGGTGCGCGAAGATTTAGTTCGGTACAAAATTCCGGAGCTCCGCATGATACCGCGCACAACTCCATACCCCTCCTCGCTTCTCAATGGAACCGGCCCCGCACGGCCACACACTGCCCGTGCGCCTCAAAGCGACGACGAGGTCACGTAATTTGCGTGCCAAGGACACGTAAGTGGGACAGGGCCCTTAGCACTTTAAGTGCTGGAGCAACTTAACAGGTCAGGAAGAATCTGTGGAAAGAATGGACAGGTGACGCATTTAATTGGGACCTTTCTTCAGAGTCTCGACTTGACCCACTGTAGACCTCCCCCAGTGGACACTGATTACCGTAATTGAAAGGCTAATTGAATGCTCAATGCGTGAGAGTTGGCATCCCTGATATACATGTACATAGAAATAATGGAATTTCAAAGAGATTGATCTTTAGAATATTTGGGACAGGTACAAAGCTAATAATATTAAGTGCATTACATCTCGGGGTACAAGGACAACGAAGTGCTTTGACTTTAGAATAACATGACCACATAACGTTGATTGGAATTGAATACTTTGAACAGTTCCGGTTCCCAGATTTTAGGAAGGATATATGGATTGTAATAGTGCTCAATACTGATATTTAAGAGGAGTACTGTGTTTCTACGGGCAAAATTATTGGCGGTGAGGACAGAAATTACAAACCACAGTATGAACAATTTTAATTACATAATTAAACTACATAACCTCTCTCCCCCACCCCCCTTCATTCTTCCCCCAGGTAACCTTCCCCAGTCTTGCCCACCACCTTCTCCCCTGTGCCCCACCTGAACACACACCTATTAGTCCCCTCCCCCTCACCTTCCACCTACATTCCTTCCTCTAGCTTTACAATTTGCATCGCTTTTGCCTTTTTATCTAAGACTTTGTTCATCCATCTGCCTAACAAATAACTCTCCTCACCTGTGTGGGCCTATTATCTGCCAGGCTTTGACCTTTATTATCCCCTCCTGTCCATCCTCTCCTCCAACCATGCCAGAGACCCGGGTTCGATCCTGTCTACTGGTGCAGTCTGTACAGATTTTGTACATTCTTCCTGTGACCGTGTGGGGGTTTTCTCCGGGTGGTCCTGTTTCCTCCTACACTCCACTCGGGTTTGTAGCTTAATTGGTTTTAGCAAAGATTGTAAATTGTCCCTAGTGTGTAGGATAGTGCTAGTATAGGGGGGGTCGCTTCTTCTTCGGCGTGCACAGCCTAAAGTATAGGCCAACTTGTTCTATTTGATCTTCCGTTTGTGCACATCAAGTTGCTTGCATTAGTCGAAACAGGGCGGACCACGTGAAGGGTGCAATCTTCCACCCCCGGGGGGTCGCTGGTTGGTGTGGACTCGGTGGGCTGAGGGAGCCTGTTTCGACCCTGTATCTCTAAATTCGAAACAAAGAATGGGCAATACCAAAGGTCCACAGGGAAAAGAAAGGTGTTTGGAAGTGAACTGGCAGAGGTGCAGGATGAAGAGCAGGTGCATCGGGTAAGGTGGAGCATGAACAGGATGGTATAGACCTGAAAGGTGAAAACTGGCCGGAGTTGAGGCAGACCTGGAAGAAATAGGCAGGAGAACACGCCAGTGGACCTGAAAGAGAAATATAAGGTGGAGCTGAAGGGGACCTGAGAGGGAGAGGGCCCTGCAGACCGTGTAGGGTGAACGAGGCGAAGGAACGACTGGGTCCAGGCAACGAGCAACAGTGCTCAGGGCGCAGCGGGGAGCGGAGGAAGCTGTTTGGAAGCGGAGCCGGGCAACGTGAAGTGGTGGGGAGCAGTGAGCCATGTGCACCAGGTAGTGCGAAGCATGAAGAGCCTGGGGGAGGGGGGAGAGGACGCAGGGAGAACCATGGAGGCGGCAACAGCACGACCCCGGGTGGCAGCAGCAGCTAACTGGATGCAGACCCGGCAGAATGAACCATAAGCGTACCTGAAAGGGAGCAGACAAGCCGGGACTGGAGTGGACCTGGGAGGGATACAGCAGTCAGACCAGAATGGACAGTGGTCCAGCGGACCGTGTAGGGCGAACTGCCTGTAGGACTGGCAGAGCGAAGGGGCGCAATGGACAAGGGTTCAGGGAGGGGAGGGTGTTTGCAGATGGATGTGACAACGTGAAGAGAGTGGGGACACAGCAGAGTGAAATAGGGTGGTAGATACAAGGATGGCATTGACATGATGGGCCGAATATTGCATGACGCTGTGAATCTATATATATATTTAAAACTGAACAATTTTTTAAAGCTTAACAATTTTTAAGGCTAAATAATTGCAAAAGTTAATTTTCATTGCCATAAAGTTTTATCGCATTGTACAGTATTACTAATTTTCTGGAGCATTCAGAATATAAATGACAAGCAAGCACAGCAACTGAATCTAATTAGACTAAATCTATTACAATATAAGTAGACTTGATGGGCCAAGTGGCTTAATTCTGCTCCTTCATTTCACGCAGTTTAATGGTGGGATATTATTTAATGCTCACTGGGTTATTATTTAATGCAGTTTTTGGAGAGACAGTAGCAATGTTAAAACATTTTGAGATTTAAAAAATCAAGTCTGCAATTTATCCCATCAGATAAAGCATAAAAAGAAGTTTAATTTGACACCTAATTCACTTTCATATCTTCAGTATTAAAAAAGTTATGGCCGTTTTCATACTCGTATATTAGCATATTGCTTTTCCATTGACTTAACTCAAAAGCTGTGATCGAGTACAGTCAAAAGCCCATAACTTCTTAAAAATTAAGAGAACTGAAAGAAAATTTCAGTTCTTATAGATTGAAGCATTCTGAAACAAATATGAAACTATCTCTCGTTTCCCCGATCCCTGACCAGGCTGAAGAAGGGTCTCGACCCGAAACGTCGCCTATCTCCTTCGCTCCTTAGATGCTGCTGCACCCGCTGAGTTTCTCCAGTTTTTTGTGTACCCATGAAACAATCTTACTTGGATGACCTGAAATTAAAGCATATAATTAGTTAGTTTCCCAATTGTAGCTAATTACAAAATTCAATTACTAGATCTAAACATCTATCCATTTCTGAAGAAAAGATTAACATTTTTAAATAACCTAAGTGTCCAAATAACATTCACACAAGAAATCGCAATATAACATGATTTTTAAATCTCATTGTCATGAATTTATAGGCCAAATGGGAGGAATTTAATGTTTAATTCGTGTAAATTAATGGCCATTTAAATCATCTTGCGAGTGGGATTTTGTGGAACGCGATCGATTGGAACTTTGCGGTTGCGGTGAATTTAAACCCCATATCGGCAGGAAAAACACTGCTGGTTCGTATGGGGCTTTTCGTCACCTTTTCGCAACATAAAATTTGGATTAAGATCATCCTAAGAAGCACGTATGTAAAATTTGTATGTAAAATAAACGGCTTTCCTTTCGCTGTCCCGTACGTGAAATCCGTCCCCGTTGTCGGCGTTCATGGCACTAGAAGTGGATTTTTATTTTACTCCAGTGCTGAAATTGTCCAACGAATAAAAAAAAAATCACAGAACGGCCGTCGGAACAATTCTTCAGCAAAAGCTAGCACCCCGAGAAAATATCCGGACAGGCAGGAAAAAAACGCATATTAACCCCGCCCCCCCCCCCCCCCCCCCCTCCCCCCCCCCCCCCCTCCCCCCCCCCCCCCCCCCCCCCCCCCCCCCCCCCCCCCCCCTCCCCCCCCCCCCCCCCCCCCTGCCCCCCCAGGACTCCCCCCCCCCTCAATTGTGACTGTATGAACGTCCCGTACACGTGCAATTTAAGCGTGCAATAGAGAATGCTGTTATGTTGTAATTTTTCTCACAACACCACTAATTTTGGGAAAAAAAAGAAATTTGAGTTAAAGTTTTTACAAAGCATAAACCGATGGAGAATAATTAGTGGTCCAATATGTTAATTTGTAATTTAACCTTTTTTTTGCTAAATTTAAATTTGTAACCAAGTGTTTCATATATGCACCCTCTTTTACCAAATGTGCCTATATTATTCATCCACATCTAAGCAGCTACTAGAATGATTGCACTCGTATGTAGAGAAAGATAAATTTGGTATTGGTTTATTGTTGTCACATGCACCAAGGTACAGTGAAAGATCCAGGCAAATCATACCACACATACAGTACCTCGGGATACGCAGTGCCTCACAGCGCCAGTGGCCCAGGTTTGATGCTGACCTTGCCTGTGTGGAGTTTGCACGTTCTCCATGGAAAACGTGGGTTTGCTCCGGTTTCCTTCCACCTCCCAAAGACGTGTGCGTTTGTGGGTTTATTTGGCCTCTGTAAATTGGTCCTCATGTGCAGTGAAAGTGGGATAACACAGAACCAGAGTGAACAGGTTGTCAATGGTTGGCGTGGGCTCAGTGGGCCGAAGAACTTGTTTCCATTCCGTATCTTTCAATTCCATTGAATTAAAGCTCTTCAGGAGTGCACATCCTATAGACTGCAAGTTTGTAAGTTAATTGGCTGCTCAAATTGCCCCAAGTTGTTAAGGAGTGGGTGAGAAAGTGGGATAACATAGAACTAGTGTCAATGGGTGATCAATGGTCAGCATGAGCCTGATGGGCTGAGGGGCCTGTTTCCATTCTGTAAGTCTAAACTCTAAGCATGAATACAATCAAACCATACATGTGTTCAACAGAGGAAGGAAACAGAGTGAAGAATATAATATTTCAGCTCCAGAGAAAGTGCAGATAAAGGTGTAATGTAAGGGCTACATTGAAGTCGATTGGGAAAATCTATTTAATGGTTTTGCTGTCTGGTAAATTCTGAATTTAATTGACCAATCAATACATATACAATCCTGTTAATATCAAACATGAAATGGAAGTCTTTCTTTATAGGCCAACTTAAAGATGCACAACACAGCAGTTAAAGCTGATGTGATTTCCAAGCACATTAAAACCATGTCATTTGAGACCCTCTGATTACACCACCATCTGTCTGACTTATTCTATCATTTACTTCTTCAAAGCATGCTGTGATTCCAAATGTTTGGATCCGTCTCAAGCCAATTGGAGAACAATCCGTATCGCACAAACAATATAAAGACTGAACGCAAACTTAACTGCATTCCCTAATTGTGTGCATGAATTAAAATGGCTGAAACCAGCTAGCAAGAGTAAAACAATAAGAAATAGGCAATTCAGTCAGTCTAGTTTACTCCACCATTTAATCAGATTACAGATGTTTAGATTAGTTTAGTTTAGAGATACAGCGTGGAAACAGGCCCTTCAGAACGTTGAGTCCTCATCCGCCAGCGATCCCCGCACACTAGTACTATCCTACACACACAGTAGGGACAATTTACAAAATGCCAAGCCAATGAACCTACAAACCTGTACATCTTTGGAGTGTGGGAGGAAACCGGTACCTCCATAGAAAACCCACGCAGGTCACGGGGAGAACATACAAACTCCGTACAGACAGTTTAAAAGTCTCTAATGAGGTAGATGGGAGATCAGGACCGCTCTCTAGTATGTGAGAGGACGGTTCTGTTGCCCGATTACAGCTAGGAAGATACTGTCCCCGAATCTGGAGGTTTACATTTTCAAACTTCTGTACTTCTTGCCTAAAGGGATAGGGGAGACGAGGAAGTTCGCCGACGAGTCTGACTGTCTTCCTGATTCCATTTTATCTCTGTATGCTTCGTTGTCACCTTCCCCTAGCTAACAATGAACTATTCTACATTTTCCTTGACCTTCATCCCTTATGATGTCCCGTTTTCACATCTTACCCTTCCATATCACTCTGTCTCCCTCTCCCCTGGCTCAGAATGAAGAAGGGTCTCGACCTGAAACGTTACCCATTCCTTCTATCCAGAGATGCTGCCTGTCCCGCTGAGTTACTCCAGCATTTTATGTCTATCTTTCAATCAAATGATCTTGGTATTTCAGTAGATGAGGGAGAACCTCATCTTTGGGGGTACAGTATTATGAAGCAATGTTTTACGTTTTTAAAAAGTGAATAAAAACATCCACATTTTAATGCTTTCAAGTCTGGAAATTTGCGTAAGAAACAATGAATATTTGTGTGGAAACAAGGAACTGCAGATGCTAGCTTACAAAAAAAAGACACAAAGTGCTGGAGTAAATCGGCGTGTCAGGTAGCATCCCTGGAGAATATGAATAGGTGAAGTTTCGGATTGGGATCCTTCTTAAGACTGATTAGTAGGTGACATTTTGGGTCGGAAGCAGAATAAGTCCAGAATCAAAACATCACCTATCCATGTTATCCAGAGATGCTGCCTGACTCGCTGAGTTACTGCAGCACTTTGTGTCTCTTTTATGAATATTATTCTCAGAGCATTGATGATAGCAAATGATCGACAAAGGTTTTAACAAAGGCTCACTGGGTTATCACCCAGAGTCTGTTTAACAAGGAGGGATTACGTAGATTGGGTCTCTGTTCTGTCGTTTAGAAGAATAAGAAGTGACCTTACTGAAACATCCTACATTTTCAGAGTAGTTGCAGGGAGAATGTTTCTCCCAGAATGAGAAACGTGTCTAGAGCTAGTAGTCACATGTGCCATGGTGGACTGAAAAAGAGAAAAGATTTCTGCACTCAGATGGGGCAGCATGGTGATGCAGCGGTAGAGTTGCCGCCTTACGGCGCTAGCAACCTGGGATTGATCCTGACTACCGGTGCTGTCTATACAGAGTATTGTATGTTCTCTCCGTGACCGCGTGGTTTTCCCTCAGGTGCTCCAGTTTCCACCCACACTCCAAAGACGTGCAGGTTTGTAGGTTAATTGGCTTTGGTAAAAATTGTAAATTCTCCCTAGTGTGTCGGATAGAGCTAGTGTGTCGGGATCGCTGGTCGGCGTGAAGTTGGTGGGCCAAATGGTCTGTTTCCGCGCTGTATCTCTGAACTAAAGTAAGATGATGAATCTTCGGACTTCTTCATGCCAGAGACTCAGTCTTTGACTGTGTTCAAGCGATGATCAATAGATTCCTGACTTTTAAATGATTCATAGCATTTGATTGTGAAATGGTTTCTGCGATAAGCGAACATCCATCATCCTGCTCAATGGTAGAGCAGGCTTCAAAGCCAAATCACCCTCTGCTGCTCCCATTTCTTGTTTCCATATATTTGCAAAAGTCCAACATTCTGTCCTCAATTTATCACATCTCTGCACCATTAATTACAATGAAAACATACATAAAATAGTCATAAGCATCAGTGTTACAGAACAAGGTGAAATACTAGCATATCTCTATTTTTGCTGAACATCTTCGCTCAGTCTGCCTCGGCCTACATGATCTCCCGGTTGCCAATCACTTTAACTCCCCTTCCCATTCCCATTCCTTACTGACCTCTGCCCATGGTCTCCTCCATTGTCAGAGTGAGGTCAAACGTAAATTGTAGTAATGTTACAACATTTTGAGATTTAAAAAATCAAGTCTGCAATTTATCCCATCAGATAAAGCATAAAAAGAAGTTTAATTTGAAACCTAATTCACTTTCATATCTTCAGTATTAAAAAAGTTATGGCCATTTTCATACTCAGTAATTAGCATCTTGTTGCCTATTGCTTTTCCATTGACTTAACACAAAAGCTGTGATCGAGGACAGTCAAAAGCCCATAACTTTCTTAAGAAATAAGGGAACTGAGAGAAATTTTCAGTTATTATAGATTGAAGCATTCTGAAACAAATATGAAACAATCTTACTTGGATGACCTAAAATTAAAGCATATAATTAGTTAGTTACCCAATTGTAGCTAATTACAAAATTCAATTACTAGATCTAAACATCTATCCATTTCTTAAGAAAATATGAACATTTTTAAATAGCCTAAGTATCCAAATAACATTCTCAAAAGAATTCACAATATAACATGATTTTTAAAATCTCATTGTCATGAATTTATAGGCCAAATGGAAGGAATTTAATGTTTCATTCCTGTAAATTAATAGTCATTTAAATCATCTTGCGAGTGGGTTTTTGTGGAACGCTTTCGTTTGGAACGTTGTGGTTGCGGTGAATTTAAACCCCATATCGGCAGGAAAACACTGCCGGTCATATGGGGCCTAAATCACCTTTTCGCAACGTAAAATGTGGATTAAGGTAATCCTAAGAAGCATGTTTATAGGTAAAATAAACAGCTTTCCTTTACCTGTCCAGTACGTGACATCCATTCCCGTTGTCAGCGTTCACGGCATTAGAAGCGGCTTTTTATTTTACTCCAGCGCTGAAATTGTCCAGCAATTAAAATTTTTTTTTTTTTAAATAATTTACAGAACAGCAGTCGGAACAAGTCTTCAGCAAAAGTTAGCTCCCCGAGAAAATGTATCCAGGACAGGCGGTAGAAAACCACATTTTTACCCCGCCCCGCCCCCTCAATGGCGCCAAAGTCGCGCACACGGCCAGTGACAGAACTGCAGCGCCGCTGAAGGTAAGTTTTGTAACATACCTATAAATTGGCGGAGCATCATCTCATATTTTACTTGTGCAGCTTACAACCCAGCAGTGTGAAGATTGATTTCTCTAACTTCAAGTAATCCTCAAATCCCATCTCTCTCCTTCGTTCCCCCACCCCAGTCATCGTACTAGTCTTACCATCATCCTCTTGAGTTCCTCTGTTTGTCCACTTGTTGTCACCTTTTCTCCAGAGATCCTGCCTGACCCACTGAGTTACTCCAGCCTTTTGTGTCTATCTTCTCCATTTACAAAGTCAGGCTGGTGGTTTCCTCACTCGCTGCAACACAAGCATGACTTTTCCATTATAACATCTGATTTTGAAGTTTAGTCTTGTTCATTTTGTCCATAAGAGTCAGAGATGGAAAAACCTCAGGTTCTGGGCTTATTGTGTAGAGCGGTGATTTTAACAGACCTCTTGGTAACTGAAGACGAAGGGTCTTCCTTTCCTTCTCTCCAGAATGCTGCCTGTCCCACTGAGTTACTCCAGCATTTTGTGTCTATCTTTACAACGGATGTTGTTTATAGCGGATGGACCTACCGATGGCTGCCCACACCACCCCCGGCTCATGCTGCTTCTAGGCCGGACCTACTGCAGCCACCGCCAGCCCACACAGCTTCGCCGGCCACTTCCAAGCCATGACAGCCGCCGCCATTACCACTGCTGACCGTCACCTGCACTCCGGCAACGACCATTGACTCCATCGATCCTCGCATCTACCCCGGCAACTCACCTGGATTCCAGGCCCAGTTCTAGACTGAGGGTCTGAAGAAGGGTCCCCACCTGAAGCACCTATCCATGTTCTCTAGAGACGCTGCCTGTCCTGCTGAGTTACTCCAGGACTCTGTGTCCTTTTGTGTATTAACCAGCTACTGCAGTTGCTTGTTTCTACTACTACCGATGCAATTATAGCACCTTACATGCTTATAGTGGACAATCGGCAATAAGGGCACCCCCCCCCCCCCCCCTCCCCCACGCTCTGGTCTGTTGTTACGGGGGTTTATTGTACATTAACAACAGGAGGATAAATGGAGAGAAGATAAGACCACACAAGGAGGGAATTTATGCTTTGATTCAGACGATGTAGGAGGGGAACTATCTGAGTACTCTGCATCGTTATCACCATGGAGGTCGGCCAGATCAGTGAGGGGGATATGAATATGCTAGGGCAGTTTGACTTCGAGAAAAAGCTGGTGTTGGGGTTCTTGATGAGCATTAAGGTGGATAAATCTCCAATGACCTTGACTCATTTTGAGGAGGTGACAAAGGTGATTGACGAGGGTAGGACACTGGATGCTCTCTATATGGATTTTCATAAGGCCTGTTGTGATCTGCCCTGCTTATTGAGAGAGAAAAGAGAGGAGATGTGGAGACCTTGATGAAAATCTTCATATCTTCCTTAGCCACAGGTGAGGAAACTATCACAGGTACCATCGTAATGTTTAAGAAACATTCGGACAGTTACATCCAGACTGAAGAAGGGTCCCGATCCAATATGTTACCTATCCTTTTTCTCCAGAAATGCTGCCCGATCCGCTAAGTTACTCCAGTGCTTTGTGTCTTTCTTCAGACTGAAGAAGGATCCCGACCTGAAACGTCACCTATCCTTTTTCTCCAGAGATGCTGCCTTGCATGCTGAGTTACTCCAGCACATTGCATCTATCTTCTGTATTAAAAATTGCTTCTATAAAACTAAACTGTAAGCAATTCAAAAAACATTGTAATTGGTCACCGAGATAACAAAAATAAAGCAATTATTTCAACATAACCTCATCTATCATAAGCTTAATTTGCAGTAATTTAATGATGGTTATAGAAACAAAAGAATTAGTTTGTGAATGAAAGAACCTTGTGGCTATGGCGTTATGCTGATGCCTTCTATCTGATGATGACAAATGTCTTTAATTTCAGTAGATCGGGCAATTTAATTTTCAGACACCAATAGCGGAAAAATAACATATGGAAGACTGTTTATTTTTGCCAGAAGCTGAAAATCTTTTGCACCATCATCTTTACAACTAAATTGATTTAACAATTTGGAAACTTTAAGCTGCCTGCTTTAATGCTGTCATTTGAATACGTCTAAATTCAGTAAATATCAGTATGTTACATAATTCAAACTGTGTTTAGATGGTTTTAAATTCAGACACCATAAAGATAGAATTCTCACGAACCCTGAGGTAGATCAAAAGGAAATATAAAAACCACATTTGATTTGCTTGGAAATTCTTTTGTGTAGAGCGGTGATTTTTTTTGCAATTGTTGGACTTTTATCAAAGGCAATCACTAAATGTCATATGTTTTTGTTCAAGGTCGAATTTAAGGAGGAAAATTATTTTACGCATATGAGATATAAGAAACCATGGAATCATACGGTAACCATGGCAGTGTGACCCGTGTCGATATTAAAGGCAGTTTGACGCATGTTCCAAGGCTAGATAAGTCAGGCCCTGCACACTCTCCAAGTAACTGCTTTTTTAAGTGATTTTCTTTGTTACCCTCCCTGACTGGTTATATCACGGCCTGGTTTGGCAACTTGAACGCCCAGGAGTGAAGACTATTGCAAAAAGTGGTGAACACTGCCCCCAGTCCATCATCTACACTGGCCTCCCCACCATCGAAGGGATCTACAGGAGCCGCTGCCTCAGAAAGGCAGCCAGAATGATCAGGGACCTACACCACCCTGGCCACACTCTAATTTCACTGCTGCCATCGGGAAGAAGATACAGGAGCCTGAAAATGGTAACGTCCATGTTCACGAACAGCTTGTTCAGACTAGTCTGAAGGGTCTCGACCCGAAATGTCACCCATTCCTTCTCTCCAGTGTTGCTATCTGTCCTGCTGAGTTACTCCAACATTTTGTGTCTATATATGAATATACTCTAAACAATATAATAAAGTTCAGTCTACATATTTATATACACACATACATACATACACAATCACATATATGTGTCTGTGTATAAATATATATACTGAACTTTTTTTCATTTATTTTATTGTTTACAGTGTACTATGTTTACATGTTCTGTTGTGCTGCTGCAAGTAGGAATTGTCATTGTTCTATCTGGGACATCTGACAATAAAACCCTCTTGATTGACTGTTCCATGCTACTGATCTATGGGTTTCCCCGATTTCATCCCTGACTGACGAGGGAATCGATCGCAAACCAATGGCCCGCAGCCGCCCGTCCCGTGGCCAATTCCCTCTCCGACCAACCCCGCATGGTCCACTGCTGCACCACTGTGCCACCCACAGGTTAGGAGAACTGAAATTAGATCAGGCTCCTGACAAAATAACGTAAAGCAAGAAATTAGGAAGGATGTGGAGGCTTTGGAGAGGGGGCAGCTAAGGTTTACCAGGATGTCGCTTGGGTTAGATGGCAAATGCTATATGAGAGGTTGGATAAACTTTGGTTGTTTTCTCTGGAGTATTGGAGGTAGACGGGAGACCTGATAGAGTTCAACATTTATGAGAGGCATGGATTGGGGAGAGAGTCAGTACATTTTCTTGCTGGTGTAGGAAAGAACTGCAGATGCTGGTTTAAATCGAAGATAGACACAGAATGCTGGAGTAACTCAGCGGGACCCTGTTGAACATTAATACCCCTCCATCTGTTATTTGCACTTTATTAATTTATTCAGTCATGTGTGTATTTACGTATATAATTGTAGTCAATGCCTACTATGTTCTGTTGTGCTATGCAAAGAAAGAATTTCATTGTCCTGTCAGGGACACATGACAATAAACTCTTTTGACTTTGACTTTGACTTTGGGACAGGCCACATCAGGCACGTGCCGTGAGTAATTACTCAGGGTAGGCAGTCAGCCGGCTTTTTAAAAAAAAATCTTAAACCGCGCTTGCGCAGATTGTTCTCTTCGTAAAAAATAAAAAATAAGTAACAATTCAATTTTACCAAGGCTTCTCAATCTCCTTCATTTTCTAATCACTGAATGGGTGGGGGACAGAGGATGAAGGCAGGTGGAGAGATGGTGGGAAAAACAGGAACACACCGGGACGTTGAATCAGTTGTCATCTTATTGAATGACAATACTAATTCAAGGGTCCATTTGGAGGGAGAGTTCCTTTCACAGCTTGTGGAGAGTCTGTGCCAGGGGTTAAAAATGCGGAGAGGGCAGGAGTGTTCAAAAGGAGGAGGGTCAGAGATCTTGTCAGACTCACTCACCGCTGCCGCAGTGCTCCGGGCACGGACAGCAGAACTGGCCACCACTTCCGAGGATAGAAGCAGCTCGGGTGCGTGCAGCCGCCGGGACCCGACAACAGAACCGGCTGCCACTTCAGTGCCTTCTGCCGGCCCGCTCACCTCTGACAGTTCTGTCCGTCTGAACATCTCTCACCTGCCACTCGCCGGCTTCGCTCATGTCAACCGCATCCCGCAAATCCTTAAATTCCCACAGCTGAGTAACCTCAACTGGTCCCGTGAACGTGCTGTAGGAATTTAAAGATTTGCGGGATGCCGGCCAGCGAGCGGCAGGTGAGAGATGTTCAGACGGAGAGCACAGCCAGAGGAGACGGGGACTAGCAGACGGGGTTGAAGTGGCTGAAGTGGCAGGGTCCCGGCGGCCGCTCAAAGTCAGTCACCCGAGCTGCTTCCTTCCTCGGAAGTGGCGGCCAGTTGTGCTGTCCGTGTCCGGAGCGCTGCGGCAGCCGCCCAAGCTAATTCACTCTCCGGCCACAATAAAACCATATAGCAATTACAGCACGGAAACAGGCCCTTTTAGTCCATGCCGAACACTTACTCTCACCTAGTCCCATCTACCTGCATTCAGACCGGAGCGTGGCAAGTGGGTTACTGACCCCGGACCTCTCCTTCACAACGCCAGACTCCCCAAACACTGTGAACGGAGTTTTCCCCCCCCACCCCGGGAAATACAGTATTTATAAAAATTAAGCACCAAGAAATGCACTTACCACGTTATTGGTACATTAAGTCCATACTTCACTCTTTGTTTCCTGAGAAACTATTAAAATAATGGCAATCCATATTCGAAAATCCCGCCAAGAAACTCGCACTGGGCATACGCAGTATACTGCTGCGCCTGCGCAGTACTGCAAAAGCAGAATTTCTGCTGCCTTCAGCTCCCCTTGAAACTGACGGCTCAGGGAGCGCTGATGGCCCGTGGGCTGCACAGAGCTTCCCGTGTTACAAGAGCTGCGGATGAAAGGCACGGAGAATTATGCCTACCTCAGAGATCCATCTCTTAGATAGGCATAATTCTCCCATGCCTTTACTATTTATATTTAATAATTGCCATTTCATAATTTTAGTCAGGGTAGGCAGTGCCTACCTTGCCTACCCTGACGGCACGTGCCTGGGCCACATCTCTGGAGAGAAAGAATGGTTGACGTTTTGGGTCGAGACCCTTCTTCAGGCTGAGGGATTCTTCCAGGATGGAAATGTCAAGGACCACAGGGCATAGCTTTAAGGAGAGAGGAGGGAATTTAAAAAAAGTTATATACAGATGTTGGTGGGTGCCTGGAACGTGCTGCCAGGGGTGGTGGTGGAGCTAGATGCTATAGTCTTGGCTTTTAGATAGTCAAATGGCTATGCAAGGAATGGAAGGATATGGATCATGCACAGTTAGTGGCAATTCGTTTTTCTTGGCACAGACATAGTGGACTGAAGGGTCTGTTCCTTTGCTGATTTATTATCTGTAAATCCTGGATCACTAAACCTGAATACACTCACGGGATTTACAGTAATTGCGGTGTTCGAAGAAGTTTGCTTGTCATTATCATCTCAAAAGCAATTTGAAGTGTAATGTGGTGTGAAAAGGGTCCACATCCTTTTTCTGCAGAGATGCTGCCTGACCCACTGAGTTACTCCAGCTCTTTGGTATAAACTAGGATCTGCAGTTCCTTGTATCTACTAAGTGCCCTCCTTGTTGCAAATATCCACATATATAAAAAAGTAACCATTTACACTATTTATTTGGTAGTATTTTATTACACTTTCAAAAGTATCCTCTGTAAATTGTTTTTTTTTAATGTGTTATGGCATCAGCCAGAATAATATGCAAATATAATTCCTCCTTTTTACTCCAAACTTCAAGCATCAGCTGCTATTCCTTGTACATTTAGTTCAGAAATTATATTGAATCAGTGCCAAACACTAATATTTTTCGATCAGGTTCCAACCACCTACCGGTGATTTGTTGGGAGGAAGTCAAACCAACAAACTTGCCTATAGTCAGATATAGGACACAAAGTGCTGGAGTAACTCAACAGGTCAGGCAGCATCTCTGGAGAACATGGGTAGGTGACGTTTCGGGTCAGGACCTTTCTCCGGAACTTCAGATTGCTCTGAAGAATGGTTTCAACCCCAAACATTATCTATCTATGTTCTTCAGTGATGCTGCCTGACCTGCTGAGTTACTCCAGCACTTTGTCATTTTTCTGTAAACCAGCATCTGCAGTTCTTTGTTTCTAAAGTCAGATTTATCCCATTTTATACAGCTGTCTTCTGCAGCAACAAATAATGATGAAATATACTGGGGGGGGGAAGTACTTATTATTAACATCAGTAGACTATCCTATAATAAATTCCCAACAAGATCTTAAATATCTGTGCATTGTTAACATTAATCTAGCAACAAAAAAATAGGATGTGACTAGCCATATTATCACTCTGTATATTTCAAAGATTGTACACGACTTGCCACTGTGTTTTAATTCATGTGCAATACTCTCATCAGCACCTTGACTGAATTGTACGTGGAGTTTAATAATACATTAAAATCCTAAAATATTTATTATGAACTACTTCAGTTGTTGTTACTTAACAAGTAAAATGCAAGATGAAATATACTAGCAGCAAACAAACATTGATGCGCATATATAAAAGAAAGAATTATACCATATGGTAATGTTTGCTAGCAAGAGATCTGAATGAGTTATTGTACTATTTTCAATACCGTTTTCTGGTTAAATATTAATTTATGTGTCAAATAGACTCATATTTTATTTATATTTTACCCATAGCAGTTTCTTGAATTAAGTCTTTCCATCTTCTGTTAAATATATTGCCAGCCAACTTATTACGGACCTTTATTTAAGATGGAATCCTCCAGAGTTTGAGTTTAGTTTATTGTCATGTGTACCGAGCTTTGGCAAAAATCTTCTGTTGCGTGCTAACCAATCAGCGGTAAGATAATACATGATTACCTTCGATTCATCCAGCGAGTACAGATACATAATAAAGGGAATAACGTGAATAAGGTTTAGTGCAACATAATGTCTAGTAAAGTTCAATCAAAGACAGTACGAGGGTCTCGAATGAGGCAGATATTAGCTCAGGACCACTCTATAATTGTTAGTAAGATGGGTCAGTTGCCTGATAACAGCTGGGAAAAATCTGTCCCTGAATCTGGAGGTGTGTTTTTTCACACTTCTATACCTCTTGCCTAATGCGAGAGGGGGAGATGAGGGAGTGGCCGGGGTGCAACTCATCCTTGATTATGCTGGTGGCATTGCTGAGACAAGTTGGGCATAAAGCAATATAGATAAACACAAAATGCTGGAGTAACTCAGCGGGACAGGCAACATCTCTGAATAGAAGGAATGGGTGGCCTATTGGGTCAAGACCCTTCTTCAGTCTGAAGAAGGGTATTGATCCAAAACCAGCATTGTGTGTCTATCTTCAGTGTAAACCAGCATCTGCAGTTCTTTCCTAAGCTGAATATATAGTCACAAGTACAGCCTAGACCCGAGACAAAAATTACAAAGGTCAATTATTTATTTTTTATTTTTTGCTTTGTTTGGTGATGATTTCGATTCTACCAGTCAATGTTCATTGGCGTAATTGTGCTTTATTCTCACATGTGCGAAGTGTAAATGCACAATTCAATTATTTTCTTACAAACAGACCATTACCATACCACCCCATTAGCAATTGTACGGAAATAATCTATTGAGCCTGCATGAAAGGGACGCCATGTTTGGCCCCATTTTCCATGTCCAGTCCAGGCATTTTAAAGAGGGCCGATTAACCTACAAACCCGTGCGTCTTGTGGGAGAAAACCAGAGCACCCAGAGGAAACCCACGCGGTCACAGGTAGAACGTGCATTCTCTGAAGTAACTAAAGTAAAGCTTAGTTCAGTCAAATCCTCAGGGAAAAGTGAAAGAAGAGCGTGGGACACATTGGAAATTATGATTCAAGGTCTTGAGAGAAACAATTCAGATATTGTGAGAGGGTCTGTATATTAACATGACCTACCAAATCTGACATTGTGGAATGGGATGTTGAAGTTTTCAGCACAAAAAGACACTTGAACATGAAATCAGGAGGTAATTAGGATTGTACGTGAGATTCTGGCAAGAGAAATGCAAAGAACTACTGAATTTTGTGATCAGGAATGTATATCAGAAGCTAGAAATATAAAGCTGCAGTTGCCGGGATAACTGAGTAAGGTATTATCATCGTATGTTGTAGAACTGCAGATGCTGGTTACTACACAATTGCTGGAGTAACTCAGCTGGTCAGGCAACATTTTTGGAGAACGTGGATTGCTTAAGTTTTGGGTCAAGAATGGTCCCATATGGTCCCGATCTGAAATGTCGCCTATCCATGATCTCCAGAGATGCTGCCTGACCTACTGAATTACTCCAGCATTTTGGATATTAGAAGCTGATCCAGTGAGACTGGAAGAAACAACAGGACATTGTACTAACCTGAGTAAAGAAGTTGCAATTTTAGACTTCGGACTGTAGGCTTTAGAGATACAATGCTGAAACAGGCCCTTTGGCCCACCCAGTCTGTGCTGACCAGCGATCACCCCATACACTAACACTGTCCTATACAAAAGGGACAATTTTATCAAAGCCAATTAACATACAAATCTGTACGCCTTTGGAGTATGGGAAGAAACTGGAGCAAAAGGATGAAGTGAACAATTGGATATAAATGTCAATGGTGCATCGTTTTGGGAGACTGAGAAAACTTGCACAAAGATTAAACCTTGAATATATGTAGAAACCGTGAACCTTATCAATTACTGTAATTATTTAAAGGTTGTATTTTTTTCCCGGCTGCAAGTAAGAATCTCATTGTTTAATTTCCAGTACAGGCGCTCCCTGACATAAGTAATGAACAACTTACATAAACTTGCACTTACGTAAATAAAACGTTAAGATTTTAATGATGCAAAGACTTTTTTTCTGAGTTGCGCATCTCAGTAGTCTTGGTAGCAATGCGCTACTGCCTTTGTACGCAGCCGCTTCTGCATGCCAGTCAGTTATTCTCGTGGATGCTCCCATTTGGTCTCCATGTTGGAGCTCCCCTATGGTCCCTGCGTTGGAGCTCCCAGGTGATCTCCATTGCGGAGCTACCTGGTGGTCTCTGTGTCGTCATTCCCATGTGGTCTTCGCGGGTCCGAGCTCCCATGAGGTCTCCGCATTGAATAATAAATTTACACGTGCGTAAGCACTTCTTTTCCCGACTTACATAACATCTGACTTGCCCAAGGATCCATGGGATGTAACCGTTATATAGGTCGGGGACCCGTCTATATCTATGATGATTAAACACTCTTGATTTCAGTCATAAGTTTCAATGTGGCTTAATTTGGGAGTTCTTAATTAGGTTGTGTAATTTAAATATGGAGCTTTAAATAATTAGGATAAGATGCAGTTCTGGATACCTCATTGCATGAAGAATGTCAAGGCTTTGAAGTGGGTGCAGAAGAGGTTTACCAGAATGTTACCTGGATTAGGTGATATTAGCTACAAGGAGCGATTAAACAAACTTGGGAGTGTTTTCTCCAAAATGCCAACGATTGAGGGGAGACCTGTTAGGTATATAAAATTCCGAGAGGCATAGAACCATAGAGATGTGTTCTGAATCTTTACAAATAGAAACAGGATCTTGTATTGGAGGTTTTCTCCCTGCTTTGTTCTCTCAACATTTTGGGTTGCGTGCACAAGTGATGCGAAACAAAACAAAACTGACACTTCATAATCATATAGAATTTATTTATGGGATCTTAATATATTTACTCTTAATATATTATACATTTACTCTCACATCAGCAGTTAATATGATGCTGTCAAGGAGAAACACACTTGAAAATTAATGTTGAATCACCTACCAGATTATTCAGGTGTATATTCCCAAAAAATAATCTCTGACTTGTCTTTCATTAATCGTCAATTTTTTTTTTTTTCATTTTTGAATATCAGGATCAGATAAAAAATGCTTCAGTTAACAAATACAACAGCACTTTGTGTCTATACTGGAGCAGTACCTGTGAACCGATGTCGCTGTCCAAGTCCTCGCCCGGCCATCTTTGTGCCCCGGGGGCACTTTATGCAGCTGACCTTAAAAGCCCTGGATGCGTTATCTCGGTTCGCGCTCCTACTAGCTCACTCCTAGCACCCAACATCTCCTGCTCCCTACTGGTTACACTGTTCAACGAGCCTTCAGGCAGGCCCCGCCATCTGACGAGCCTTTGGGCAGGTTGCTGGTCCCACCGAGCCTTTGGGCGGCTTCACGATCCCATAATATGGTAGACTTTATGTACTATTAATATCCTTTCGAGAATGTCCCATTTAGCACATAAGAAATAGAATCAAGAGTAGACCATATTGTCCCTGATGCCTAGCCTGCCATTCGGTAAGTTCTTAGCTGATGTCCCACCTTGTTTATTCAGTCCCCATATCTTCTGATTCCACTAGCAGACAAAAGTCTATTGATTTCAGTCGTGAATATACTCCATGATTCATTGACCTCCAAGGTAGTAAATTATAAATATTTACAACCCTTGACTTAAAACTTAAGTGAACCAAATGACTAATCTCTTAGGCTTTGTTTCTCACTTGGGCTCCTGTTATTAAAGACTCATGATGCAATGAACTATTTATTTGGATTGATTTTTCCAAATTATAATCTTGACTAGAGAGTTAGCATTTTCTAAAGAAATAAACCTGATTGCTTACCACATTCTTTCATCTTGCACATTGTTCTCATTTAATCTATTCCACCTTCCACTCTGCTATAAACCTTCCAATTTGTTCTCCTCTTGTCTCCCTTTGTTCACAGTATGGGTGAAAGCTTATCAGTCTGAAATATTAATTCTGTTACTCTCTCCCTATCTCTGCTTCCAGATCTGCTGAATGTTTCAATGGTGCTATCTTTCAAAAGTGTTCAGAGTTAGGGGCCTGTCCCACTTTCACGACCTCTGCCGAGTTTGCCCTCGACTCATACTCGCAGCATGGTCGTCACGAGGTCGTAGGTAGGTCGTAGCAGGCCGTGATGCTAGTCGTAGGTACTCGTGCATCAAGTAGGTCGGGGCGTTTTTCTCACATGATGAAAAATGTCCACGAGTAAAAAAGATCGTGAATTAGGTCATGAAAGTGGGACAGGCCCTTTATGAGACTCCAAATCAGCTTCACTGTTCTTTCCAGTCCTATCTTTGATGTGTTTTTCAAAAATAAAAATCATGTTTATCACAATGTCACCATTTGAGGGCACTGTTGATCTTGATTGCAATTTATTTTGCCAGTGAAGACACTGTGCCATTTGTTTCCGTACACATTAATTCTTCTGTTTATGCACATCACTTCATCTTTCATTTCAGAAGTTGTGCTATCAAATAAGAAAATGCAACAGGTAACAAATGGATCTTCACACAAAATAAACCCAAATTTCAG
This sequence comes from Okamejei kenojei, assembly GCA_035221665.1. NCBI lineage: Eukaryota > Metazoa > Chordata > Chondrichthyes > Rajiformes > Rajidae > Okamejei > Okamejei kenojei. The sequence goes on along the minus strand of CM069154.1, from coordinate 27,760,351 downwards.
CCTTGCAAAGTAACCTGTAGGCTTAAGAGATACAGCGCGGAATTAGGCCCTTCAGCCCACCGAGTCTGCGCCGACCAGCACTGATCACCCAGTATGTCAACCTACACACACCAGGGACACTTTTTTACAACTTACTGAAGTCAATTAGCCTACAAACCTGTACGCCTTTGGAGTGTGAGAGGAAACCAGAGCACCCGGAGAACACCCACGTGGTCACAGGAATATCGTACAAACTCCGTTCATACAGCACCAGTCGACAGGATCGAACTCGGGACTCAGGCTCTCTAAGGCAGCAACTCTACCGCTGCACCAATGTGCCCCCTCAGATGTTATTTTATATATTATGAATTCTGAAGAACCAGCAGACATGGGATGTCAGTAGTGTTTGGCGGTGAGCTTGTTAATTTATATTGATCGGTCAGCAGCAGCAAATTAAATGATGCTAAACCGCTTAACTCCATTAATCATTTAAAGACAGTTGAAATTGCTTCATTTCAGGGGTGACACAGTGATGCAGCTGATAGAGCTGCTGCTTCACAGCGTCAGAGACCCGGGTTCGATACTGACCTCAGATGCTGTCTATGTGGAATATGCACATTCTCCCTGTTACCGTGGGGCTTCCTCTGGGTGCTCTGGTTTCCTCTCACAACCCAAATACATGCAGGTTTGTAGGTTAATTGGCATCTATAAATTGCCCAAGTATGTAGGGAGTGGATGCAAAAGTGGGATAACACAGAACCAGTCTGAGTGGGTGATCAATGGTTGGCATGGACTCGGTGGGCCGAAGGGCCAGTTTCCATGCCGTATCTTTCTATTCAATCAAGTTCCTTTTGCTTTCAGATGGAGAAGCAGAGAAATTGTGGAACTGAGAATATGAAACTAGCTACAAATTACTGCATTTGTTTTTACCCACAGCATGAAGGACAATTTACAAAGAGTGGAGTTAATATGAGACAAAATACCCAGGTGTTTATTTTCCAAAACTATTACAACTCATGGATGCTTATGAGTGAAACAAAAATAAATGTAGACTTTTTTTTTCAATTATTCTTCATTGCTAGCATACAATACCGATGGTTCGTGTGGACTCAATGGGCCTCTTTCCATGCTGTATCTTTCAATCACCAATCACTCAATTGAAATACAGTACCATTAATAAATTATTGTTTGCATTGTGTTTTTACCTTTTATGCTCAACCTATTTCAGCCATTTGGAAGATGATGAATAATATCTACTTTAAGACCATAGTTAGTCTTACAGCATGGAAATAGACCCTTCAGCCCAATTTCCTCATGCTGAACAAGATGCCCTATCTCTACCAGTCCCACCTACCTGCATTTGTTCCATATCCCGCTAAAGCTTACCTATCCATGTTCCTGACCAAATGTCTTGTAAATTCTGTTGTAGTCGTGTTGTTATACATTTGACTAACTTAACCTATGAGCTAGAAGTAGGGTGTTTAAGGTTGAACTGATGGTGTGGCGGCGCCTAACGGCAGCGGCTCGACTGCAGTCCGTCTGTCTTTAAAATTTTTTTTTGTCTTGTTAAATGTATGTGTTGATTCTAGTTTTTATTATTTTTTAGCTATGTATATGTGGGGGGTGGGGGAAACCATTTAACCTCTTCCCTGTTTGGGGGACCCGACTTTTTCCCTGTCGGGTCTCCGATGTCGTTGGACCTAACAACGTGTAGCCGGCGGTGACCTCCGGCCAGAACTAACCTGAGAGCTCCAGTCGCGGAGCTTGCGGGCATGTCTTCGCGGAGCTGGCCGATTTCAGAATGTGTAGAGCTGTGGTGGCGCGCGTCTACGGCCCGACCGGAGCTTCGGAGGCTCCGGCCGCAGGCCAGGTGGACAGGAACATCGGGAGCTCGCAGGTCCCTGGTGGGAGACTGCTTTTCGGAGCTCCTGAAACGGCAACTGCTCCCGCTGGAATCGCGGGGTTTAAATGACTAGGAGCGGGACCTAACATCGTCCCACGCGGCTTAACGGCCGCGGGACTTACCATCGCCCTCCGGGAGCTTTAACATTGGGAGCCCCAGTCATCTCAACATTGCAGTTGGACTACTGGACCGCGGGAGAAGAACAAAGGGAAGAGATAAGACTTTTGCCTTCCATCACAGTGAGGAAGTGTTGGAGATTCACTGTGATGGATGTTTGTGTAAATTGTGTTAAGTGTGGGTCTTGGTTTTTTTTTAATGTTAAGACTGTAGAAAATGCACTTTTGTTCAAACCAAGCTGTTTGAATGACAATAAAAGGCATTCTATTCTATTCTATTCTAGAATAATATTACAACTTAAATGCAATTTATTACGTGGCTTTTCTGTGCTCTGGTGGCTTTACCTTATCTACATTGAACTAATATTTAACTTTAAAATACTCATTACTAAGAACCAGGCTTTAGCACCATTTCTATTACTTTTGGACTTTAACCTGTTCAGTGCCACCCCGAGTATATTCGGGTCACAGCCAACAGTGAAAAAAAAACTTGGCAGTGAGCAGGTTAAATATACAGCGCAGAAACAGGCCCTTCGTCCCATCGAGTCCATGCTGACCAGCGATCACCCTGTACACTAGCACTATCCTACATGCCAATTAACCTACAAACCTGTACATCTTTGGAGAATGGGAGGAAAATGGAGCACCCGAAGAAAAACCCACGCGGTCACAGGGAGAAGGTACAAACTCTACACAGACAGCATCCATAGTCAGGATTCAACCCGGGTCACTGGTGTTGTAATGCAGCAACTCTACCACTGTGTCACTCTGCTGCCCATCTTTCTGTAATATTATAAAGTTCCTGTGTGTGCATGCATTTCTTGTCTTCAACATGATTTTGAAGTGTCTGTAAGTTCTATTTAATAAAGCATATGAGATTGTTTGCATATCCACCACATATATATTTTCCCCCACAAGGACCCATAGTGGATCCCATAGTGGTTGGTATCTATTCTCCTTTCTTTCCTGTATTCCTCACGTTCCAATTGATGTGCTTGGCCATTCCCAGCTGACCTGAGTCCACAACCTGCTCTCCATCTGTTCCAGGGAATACATCCTTCCATCCCTTGCTATGATCAGCCTGACATTAACTTAAGGCTTCCATGCATGTTTTCTGCCCATACCACACCGGAACCCATATGTAAGGTCCACACCTGCCTTTCATTGATACCAAAGGTTTTCGCCATCTGGAAAGCAGCTGTTTTAAATCCCCAACTCATATTATCCTATGCTTGTAGTGCTAATTACACAGCATTATATTCTATTATGTGTTGCTACGCTCCATTGCTATTCATGTGCTTTATGTCACAACTGGGCCTTGTGCTTTTGAAGTAATCAAGAGCGGCAAAATGAATATCGTATGTTCTGAACTATTTTCTAATTTGGAGACCTAATGTCTGGTGCGTGCGCCAGTTTTTAAACGAGGCTTCACAAAACATTAAAGCAAAACAGTGTGTTCAATGGCTAATTTTGACCTCCGTGATTTGAATCAGCTTGGATGTGTAGATGAAATTCTCTGAGTACATTCATAGCGTCCATTGTCCTTTAGTTTATTCGTTCAATCTCAAGATCAGTGTTATACGTGAGGGTGGCGCAGTGGTAGAGCTGCTGCCTTACAACACCAGTGACCCGGGTTCAATCCTGACTAGGGGTGCTGGGATTTCTCTGGGCGCTCCAGTTTCCTCCCACACTCCAAAGACGTACAGATTAGTAGGTTAATTGGCTTCGGTAAAGATTGTAAATTGTCCCCAGTGTGTCTTCTTCTTGCGTATGGCGTACACAGCCTAAAGTTGTAGGTCAACTAGTTCCAGTTGATGGTACACAAAAAGCTGGAGAAACTCAGCGGGTGCAGCAGCATCTAAGGAGCGAAGGAGATAGGCGACGTTTCGGGTCGAGACCCTTCTTCAGTTCCAGTTGATCTTTTGTTTGTGCATGTCGGGTTGATTACAGGGTGGACCATGTGAGGGTTGCAATCTCCCACCTCTCCCCTGTGTGTAGGATAGTCCTAGTGTGTGGGGCGATCACTGGTCAGACTCGGTGGGCCGAAGGGCCATTTTCTGCACTATTACGTCTGAAGTCTAAAGTGCATTCTACTGCTCATTGCACCTCAGTACATTCATTTAATTTCAAGATTATTGTTATAAATTCATGTAATAGGAGCAGAATAAGGCCATTCAGTCCCACAAGTCTACTCTGCCACTCAATCATGTCTATCTTCTCCTCATAACCCTGACACCGTTACTAATCAAGAACCTGTTAATTTCTGCTTTAACAATAACCAATGACTTGCCGTCTGTGGCAATGCATTTCACAGATTCACTACCCTCTGACTAAAGGAATTCCTTTGATTTCTATTGTAAAGGTGCATCCTTTTATTCTGAGGCTGTACCCTCTGCTCCTAGATTCTCCCATTAGTGGAAATTTCATATAATATGTCCATGATTCATTGCCAAGCCGTGCATATCGATAATTGTTTTACATTGAGTCTTTTTCCCAGGCTGGGGCTATCAAAAACTAGAGGGCATGGGAGGGGAAAATGTAAAAGGAACCTAAGGGGCAACTTTTTCACACAGAGGGTGGTGGGTATATGGGATGAACTGACAGAGGAGGTATTTGAGGAACATAATAAAAACATTTAGACAGACCAGAGGGTGGTGATTCTATGGAATTCATTGCCACAGATGACGGTGGAGGCCAAGTCATTGGGTATTTTTAAAACAGAGATTGAAAGGATCTTGATTAGAATTTAGACTTTAGAGATATAGTGCGTATACAGGCCCTTCAGCCCAACTGGTCCGTGCCGACCAGCAACCACCCTTCATACTATCGTACATACTGGGGAAAATTTACAATTTTACCAAAGTCAATTAACCTTCAAAACTGTATGTCTTTGGGTTGTGGGAGGAAACCAGAGCACCTGGGAAAAACCCACGTGGTCACAGGGAGAATGTAAAAACTCAGGTCGGCCAGCACCCGTAGTCAGGATCGGACGCTGTGAGGCAGCAACTCTACCGCTGAGCCGCTGTGCTGCTCAAGAGGCACTAATTTCATTTGCAAAGGTATAAAGGTAAAACTATGTATGTGCATTGAATTTAAGGACATCATTCCAGTTTTGGAATGGATACTTCTTTGTCAAGTTATGACCAATTCATCTGCGAGATGAATCTCCACTGATAATATTCCTCAGCTATGTCTGATATGGACTTGGTGACCTTTCTGCCACTTTAATTTGACATGTGCTCTCCCCATTTATGTTATTCTCTACGATACTCATACATTTTAATGAAATCCACGTACCTCATTTGATTGATGCATCTATGGTGTAAAATAATTGGCGATTTTAAAATGAATTGACCTGACTTTTTCACAATGACCCAATCGCGAAATTGAACTCGAATATGCTTTGTTGTATATAGCAATACCACAAACAGAGATGATTAATTTCTATCCCAAATTTAATCATCATTGTGAGTTTGGCTGATTTAAAATGCAAGTGCTTAAAATGTTGTCAGAAATAAGATGAGAAGGTTGTTGATATTTGTTACCCTTTTCCATCTGGGAAATGGGATCAAAACCTTCCTGGGCACATGAAATGATAAATGTTCAAGTATTTGCAAAGGGTCTTAAGTGAAATTAACTTTCAGCTCTTTGATCTTTTTTGAAGGCACCTGATTTAATACTGTAAATTGCTCCCCTATATAACAATAATTATTTTTGGAGCAGACAAATCAAACTGGAAACGGGTTCTGTGGCACAGCTGGTAGAGCTGATGCCTCACAGCGCCAGAGACCCGGGTTCGATCCTGACTTTGGGTACTCTCTATGTGGAGTTTACATGTTCTCCCTGTGACAAAGTGGGTTTCATCTGGGTGCTGCATAATTCTATGTTTCATAGAACAGATCATGATACCAAGACCATCTCTTATCTTCCTGCACATAATCCATATCGCTCCATTCCCTGAATAGCAATACGCCTGTTCAGTGGTCTTTTTTAAAAATAAAACTATTGTATCTGCCTCATCCACCCCCTCTGGCAGCATGTTCCAGGCACTCTTGTATTCCTGGCATAACCTCTCTCTCCGCCCCTCCCCACCGTAGAGGTCCTACTAGGCTCACTGCCGCCTTGCTTAGTTTCACTCACTACTCGTTATCACCTTTTCCACAGCCAACCATGGACCATTGTGGGCTCCAGCTTTAGGTGGATCTTTTTAATTGATCGTCATTATTGGTTTTGACTTGATCTTTTCATACCTTTCATTCATTTATTCTTTGTAGCTTTACATACCTCGAGTTTCCATCTCCCCTGACTCTATCTTCGGTGTAAACCAGCACCTGCCGTTCTAGACAATGTTTTGGGTCAGGACCCTTCATGAGTCAGCCATTTACTCCACAGATGCTGCATAACCTGCTGATTTCCTCTAGCAGTTTCTTTTTTAGCTCAGAATTCCGGCATCTGCAGTCTCTTGAGTCTCTGTCTTACTGCCACGCTGCTTAAGAAGATGTGCTTGGTGCATCATGAACTCATAAATGATTGCAATAAAATGAAGACAGAATCCTCTACAGTTAAATTCCCATAATCTGGTGAGCTCAGGAATTTGTTAGTGTCCTTTTGGCAGAGTTCCCAGATTGGATGTTATTTTTGTTAATACCCCAACACATATTTATAATTCATAAGTTCCATAAATTATAAGAGCAAAATTAGGCCATTCGGCCCATCAAGTCCAGTCTGCCATTCATTAATGGCTGATCTATTTTTCCCTCTCAACCCCATTATCCTGCCTCCTCCGCACAGCCCCTCAACAGCCTTCCCAATCAAGTAATCAAGTACACTAATCAAGTGCACTAAATAAACTAATGATTCACTTCATTTTATATATAAAACGTAATTAGAATACATTTTCCAGTGAACCTGATAAGTTTACAGGGAGATGCAAGGAACTGCAAATGATGGAGTAACTCAGTGGGTCAGGCATCATCTCTGGAGAACATGGATGGGTGACGTATTGGGTCCAGATCCTTATTCAGATTGATTTTAGTATAGGCAGGGAATCTGAAAGCAAGAAAAACTTAATTATATTTCTCTCCTGCCAAGGATGATACTAACCTCTTTCGGAAGCACAAATAAGGCAGGGCAATACCTCACCTTAGAACCAATATATTTAACTCATACAAATGATAACTTACCAATAAAGCAAATGGTCTCTCCACTACTACATGTATAGGAAGGAACTGCAGATGCTGGTCTACACCGAAGATAGACAAAAAATGTCTGCGGGTCTCGACCTGAAATGTCACCCATTCTTTCTCCCCAACCACATGTTCTCCATTGATGCTGCCTGACCCGCTGTGTTAATCCAGCACTTTGTTTTTTTTTTTTGGTTACGTTTCAAGTGACTGTGAGCATCAGAGATTTGGTGAATGCCAAGGGAGTGAGAAAGCATCCTTCACGTGATTCAGATGCAGAACCATTGACATCCCGATGGTAGATTACTGGAGTGTTACTGTAAATTTACAATAAGTCTCCACTCTAAATCAGTACAGAACTGTGGGCTTTCAATCTCAAAGGTACAAGCTTTATTAAGGAACCAAACCACATAATTCTAGGATGAATAACATTACCAAACTTGTTCAATTATCTATATTACTCACAGCTTCCTTTAGAATTTAATGCTAATTAGTTAAATCCAAGGGACCACTGATGACTGTTTCCAGGAATCTTTAAAAAGGACGGATTGTTGAAATCAGATAATTGTTCTCGAACCTTTAATAGTTAGGTCACACCAGAGGAAAATGTAACATGCTGTGAATATATTAAAAAACAACAAAGAAAAAGTATTTGTATTCATGTGTTCAGGAGATTCTGAAATGCTTCATGGCTCATGAAGTGCTGTAATATGTAGGTGGTTGCAGCAGTTAATTTGTACACAGCCAAGTTCTACAAGTAATAATCAGATGACTGAGCAGTTAATCTACTTCTTGGTGGTGCTTGAGGGATAATTGTTAGCAAGGACTCTCAGGGAGTATTCTGTTCTTTGAATAATGCCGTGTAATCTTTTATCCCACCATGCTTCCTCTTGTTCCGCATTAAAAACAGAAGAGTCACTGTACCAATAAAGTGGTGGCGCAGCAGTAATGTTGCCTTTTGAGCCAGAGACCTGCATTCGATCCTGTCTACGGGCGCTGTCTGTACAGAGTTTGTACGTTCTCCCCATGACCGTGTGGGTTTTGTCCGGGTGCTCCGGTTTCCTCCACACTCCAAAGACATCATTGTCTTCAATAAAATGACAAATTGCCACTAGTGTGTGTAGGATAGTGTGTCAGCCTACCTGCGCCAGGTGTGTCGAGATGGGGCTCCTAAAGGATTGTGTTAGGAACCTGGAGCAGCAGCTCGATGACCTCCGTCTGGTCAGGGAGAGTGAGGAGGTCATAGAGAGGAGCTACAGGGAGGTTGTCACTCCCAGACCACAGGAGGCAGACAAGTGGGTCACGGTTAGGAAGGGCAAGGGGCAGAGGCAGGGGCTGGAGAGTACCCCTGTGACTGTACACCTGGAAAATAGGTACTCGGGTTTGAGTACGATTGGAGGGGACAGCCTACCTGGGGGCAGCAACAGCGGCCTGGTCTCCGGCACAGAGACCGGCCCTGATGCTCAGAAGGGTAGCAAAAAGAAGAGGGCAATTGTAATAGGGGACTCTATAGTTAGGGGGTCGGATGGGCGATTCTGTGGACACAGTCGGGAGACCCGGATGGTAGTTTGCCTCCCTGGTGCCAGGGTCTCGCATGTGTCGGAACGTGTCCAAAAGATTCTGAAAAGGGAGGGAGAGGAGCCTGATGTTGTGGTACACATAGGTACCAATGACATAGGCAGAAAAAGAGATGAGGTCCTGAAGGGAGAATTTAGGGAGTTGGGGGGAAAGTTAAGGAGAAGGACCAAAAGGATAACGATTTCCAAGATTACTGCCTGTGCCGCGTGACAGTGAGAGTAGGAATGGAATGAGGTGGAGGATAAATGCGTGGCTGAGGGACTGGTGCAGTGGGCAGGGATTCAAGTTTCTTGATCACTGGGACCTCTTTTGGGGAAGGCATGATCAGTACACAAAGGACGGGTTGCACTTGAACCCGAGGGGGACCAATATCCTGGCAGGGAGATTTGCAAAGGCTACTAGGGAGACTTTAAACTAGAAAGGCTGGGGGGAGGGACTCTGGTAGTGGGAGCTAGGGGACAGGGTGTGGGGCAAGAGGCAGAGAAGGGAAGCACTCGGACCCAAAATGTAGGCGAGAAAGAGGAAAAAGATAATAGACAGAGAATAAGGGATGGTGGGTTTCTAAAATGTGTATATTTTAATGCTAGGAGCATTGTAAGAAAGGTGGATGAACTTAGAGCCTGGATTGACACCTGGAAATATGATGTTGTGGCAATCAGTGAAACATGGTTGCAGGAGGGCTGTGATTGGAAACTAAATATTCCAGGATTTCGTTGCTTCAGGTGTGATAGAATTGGAGGGACCAGAGGGGGAGGTGTTGCATTGCTTGTCAGAGAGGATATTACAGCAGTGCTTTGGCAGGATAGATTAGAGGGCTCGTCTAGGGAGGCTATTTGGGTGGAACTGAGAAGTGGGAACGGTGTGTAGCAACACTTTTAGGGGTGTATTATAGACCGCCAAATGGGGAGCGAGAATTGGAAGAGCAAACATGTAAGGAGATAGCAGATATTAGTAGTAAGCACAAGGTAGTGATTGTGGGAGATTTCAATTTTCCAAAAATAGACTGGGAAACACATTATGTAAATGGGCTGGATGGTTTGGAGTTTGTAAAATGTGTGCAGGATAGTTTTTTTGCAGCAGTACATAGAGGTATCGACCAGAGAAGGGGCAATGCTGGACCTCCTGTTAGGAAATGAGGCAGGTCAGGTGACGGAGGTATGCGTTGGTGAGCACTTCGGGACCAGTGATCACAATACCATTAGTTTCAATATAATTATGGAGAGAGTCAGAACTGGACCTAGGGTGGAGATTTTTGATTGGAGAAAGGCTAACTTTGAGGGAATGCGTAAGGATTTAAAAGGAGTGAATTGGGACACTTTGTTTTATGGGAAGGGTGTAGAAGAGAAATGGAGGACATTTAAAGGGGAAATTGTAAGTGTACAAAATCTTTATGTCCCTGTTAGGTTGAAAGGAAATAGTAAAAATTGGAAAGAGCCATGGTTTTCAAGGGAAATTGGACACTTGTTTCGAAAAAAAAAGAGATATCTAAAATAATTATAGGAGGCATGGAGTAAATGAGGTGCTAGAGGAGTATAAAGAATGTAAAAAGAATCTTAAGAAAGAAATTAGGAAGGCTAAAAAAAGATATTAGGTTGCTTTGGCAAGAAAGGTGAAAGTAAATCCAAAGGATTTCTACAGCTATATTAATAGCAAAAGGATAACGAGGGATAAAATTGGACCATTAGAGAGCCAGAATGGACAGCTATCTGCAGAGCCAAAAGAGATGGGGGAGATATTGAACAATTTATTTTCTTCAGTATTCACCAAGGAGAATGATATTGAACTCTGTGAGGTAAGGGAAAAAAGTAGAGTTGCTATGAAAACTATGAGATTCAATGAGGAGGAAGTACTGACACTTTTGAAAAATATAAAGTGGAAAGTCTCCAGGTCCTGACAGGATATTCCCTAGGACATTGAGGGAAATTAGTGTAGAAATAGCAGGAGCTATGACAGAAATATTTCAAATGTCATTAGAAACGTGAATAGTGCCGGAGGATTGGCGTACTGCGCACGTTGTTCCATTGTTTAAAAAGGGTTCAAAGAATAAACCTAGCAATTATAGACCTGTTAGTTTGACGTCAGTGGTGGGCAAATTAATGGAAAGGATACTTAGAGATAATATATATAAGCATCTGGATAAACAGGGTCTGATCAGGAACAGTCAACATGGATTTGTGCCTGGAAGGTCATGTTTGACAAACCTTCTTGAATTTTTTGAAGCGGTTACTAGGGAAATTGATGAGGGTAAAGCAGTGGATGTTGTCTATATGGATTTCAGTAAGGCTTTGACAAGGTTCCCCATGGAAGGTTGGTTAAGAAGGTTCAATCTTTGGGTGTTAATGGCGGAGTAGTAAGATGTATTCAACAGTGGCTGAATGGGAAATGTCAGAGAGTAATGGTGGATGGCTCTTTGTCAGGTTGGAAGCCGGTGACCAGTGGGGTGCCTCAGGGATCTGTGTTGGGTCCACTGTTGTTTGTCATGTACATCAATGATCTGGATGATGGGGTGGAAAAATGGATAAGTAAGTATGCAGATGATACTAAGATAGGTGGTGTTGTGGATAATAAAGTAGATTTTCAAAGTCTCCAGAGAGATTTGGGCCATTTGGAAAAGTGGGCTGAAAGATGGCATATGGAGTTTAATGCTGATAAGTGTGAAGTGCTACATCTTGGCAGGACAAATCAAAATAGGATGTACATGGTAAATGGTAGGGAATTGAGGAATGCGGTGGAACAGAGAGATCTAGGAATAACTGTGCATAGTTCCCTGAAGGTGGAATCGCATGTAGATAGGGTGGTAAAGAAAGCCTTTGGTGTGCTGGCCTTTATAAATCAGAGCATTGAATATAGGAGTAGGGAAGTAATGTTAAAATTGTACAAGGCATTGGTAAGACCAATTCTGGAGTATGGTGTACAATTTTGGTCGCCTAATTATAGGAAGGATGTCAACAAAATAGAGAGAGTACAGAGGAGATTTACTAGAATGTTGCCTGGGTTCCAGCAACTATGTTAGAGAAAGGTTGAACAAGTTAGGTCTTTATTCGTTGGAGCGCAGAAGGTTAAGGGGGGACTTGATTGAGGTCTTTAAAATGATGAAAGGGACAGACAGAGTTGACGTGGATAAGCTTTTCCCATTGAGGGTAGGGAAGATTCAAACAAGAGGGCATGACATGAGAATTAAGGGACAGAAGTTTAGGGGTAACGTGAGGGGGAACTTCTTTACTCAGAGGGTGGTGGCTGTGTGGAATGAGCTTCCAGCAGAAGTGGTGGAGGCAAGATCGATTTTAACATTTAAAAGTAAAATGGATAGGTAGATGGACGGGAAGGGAATGGAGGGGTATGGTCTGAGTGCAGGTGGATGGGACTAGGGGAAAACAAATGGTCGGCACGGACTGGAAGGGCGAGAGGGCCTGTTTCCGTGCTGTAAATGTTATATGGTTATAGTGTTAGTGTGCGGGAATCGCTGGTCGGCGCGGACTCGTTGTGCGGACGAGCCTGTTTCTGCGTTGTATCTCTAAATTAAACTTATACAAAAGAAAAGACTTGAAAGTTTATGATACATTTATGGATCGCAGAACATCAGAAGCCAGAAGAAGTTGATTTGTGCACAGGGAGGTTCTGTAAATAACAAGAAGACAATTTGGGTGGCACAGTGGCACAGCTGACAGAACTATTGCCCTCACAGTGCCAGAGACCCCAGTTCGATCCTGACCTTGGGTGCTGACTGTGTAGTTTGCATTCTCTCCCTGTGACCAATTGGTTTACTCCGGGTGCACCAGTTTGCTCCCTATTCCCAAAGATGTGCAAGTTTGTAGGTTAATTGGCCGCTATGAATTGTCATTAGTGTGTAGAGAGTGCATGAGAAAGAGGACTAACATAGAACGAGTGTGAAAAGGTATCCAATGGTCGATGTGGACATGCAAAGTTTATAATACATTCAGGGATCGTAGAACATTTCAAAGGTAGACAAAAATGCTGGTTAAACTCAGCGGGTGAGGCAGCATCTATGGAGCGAAGGAAATAGGCAACGTTTCAGAATGCTTCTTCAGAACATTTCAAGGTGCTTTACATCCTAATGAAGAAACAGAATCTAATGTTAAAACCACCGGGTGGCGCCAGCAATGGCTGCCTCGTTGACTTGTCCCTTCCTTATTTGTTGTCTTATAGTTTGTGTTAAATGTGTGTTTTGGTGTTCTTTCGCTTGCTTTATTGTGGGGAAACATTTTCATCTCTTACCTCGACGGAAATGCAATTTTTCCCGTACCGTTTCTCCATCTGCACTACGACCTAACATCGAGAAGCTGGCGGCCTCGTGCTGGAGACCGACTTTGAGAGCTCCAATCGCGGGAGCCTGCGGACATAACATTGCTTAAAATTGCTTGCTTCCCTGGGTAGAGACCTACTTTGGGAGCTCCAAGCCTCAGGAGCTTCGACTGCCCTGACACGGGAGCTTCAATTGCCCCGAGCACAGGGGCGCTGACCACCCAGATTGCGGGGGCTTCGCCCAGGGCTGCGGGAGCTTCGATCGCCCTGACTGTGGATGGTTCCGTGGGTGAATAAGGAAGAAGAAGATTGGACTTTATTGCCTTCCATCACAGTGAGGAAGTGGGGAATCCGCTGTGGTGGATGTTTATGTTAACTTTTATGTAGTATTGTGTCTTGTTGCTATTTTTTAATATGACTGTATGGTAATTTGAATATCACTGTACCTTAATTGGTACACGTGACAATAAAAGACCTTTGAAACCTTTGAAATTTTAGATTGAAATATTGGAAGATAGCTATGCTCATATATCCCTAAATAGTTAATAAAAATGGATGGATAATGTGCAGGCAGAGAAGATTAGTTTATTTAGGCATCATGCTCAACACAGACATTGTGGGCCAAAGGGCCTGATCCTGTGCTGTACTGTCCTAAAAAAAAACTGTAGGCTTGCAGGTTCTCGTTACATGTTTGCAGTATTTTTCAAAAATGCATGCTGATTTTGGGCTCCTTATGGGTCTGTCCCACTTAGGTGATTTTACAGCGGTCTGCCGGCGGCCACACACACACACACACACACTAGACAGCCTCTCCCTCCCCCCCCCGTGCAAAGCCAAGGTCATACAGACACGCGTCACAATGAACAGGAAGGTTGCCGCTGTTATTAAGATGGCTAAAGCACAGTGTACGGTAAGTCCTTTAAAAGAAGGGGGGGGGGGGGGGGGGGGGGGAGATAAGGAGTGGAGACAAATTTTAAGAAGCCAGAGAAACATGGCTGTGAAGCTCGGCAGACATTTAACATTGCCGGTTGGTATCCTTGGTTCTGTAAACTACTGCTTACCTTTTTTGTTCCCAATGAGCCAATGAAATTCACCGGTCAGCACCGGCTACAATCTATGAGAAACTTTGAAGTCCTGGCAACCCACTAGGACCTCCTGGCGACCCTCCTATGTCACGAGAATTCTCGCTACTCTCCATGGCGACTTCATTCTAGTCGCCGCTAATTTTTCAACATGTTGAAAAATGTGCTCCGACCATAATGAGGCCACGACTAGTTCCCAGAAAGCGGGAACTCTTCGCGACCATGAAGGCGACTACCCGGCAACCACCCGCGAACATGTGGCCCATTATGAAGCCTTCAGTTTAGTTTAATGTAGTTTAGTTTAGTTTTGAGATACACCTCGGAACAGTCCGTGCCGACTAACACTACCCTACACACTAGGGACAATTTACTATTTTTATCGAAGCCAAATTAACCTTGAAATCTGTATGTCTTTGGAGTATGGGAGGAGACTAGAGCCCACGGTGAAAATGGACAAACTCAGTACAGACAGAACCCGTAGTCAGGATTGAAACTGGGTCTCTGGTCTCTGGTAAGGCAGCAACTCTACCACTGCAAAACCGTGCCGCCCCCAAGATCTGGAGAAAAGTTGATGCAATTTTCCACAACTTGCACTATGATATTTGTTCAAACAACTATGAAAGTCCAGCAACAACAAAAAATTGCTGGAGAAACTCAGCTGGTGAGGGGCAACATCCTCTGTCCATTTCCTTCCACAGACTCTTCCTGTCCCACTGGGTTCCTCCAGCAATTTGATATTTTCTTTAGAGTCTGTAATCTTGTGTGTCTATATAATAGGTTGGACCTTGTGCATGGTGAACATCACCATTCATATTAATGGAAAGGAACAACTGTAAAAAAAGATTTGGCAGCTACTGTAACTAGGAAAATAGCTAAACATAAAATGATGGAGCAGCTCAGCAAGTTGGACGGAGAAATAAATTGCGTTAATTCATCAGGTCAATTACTTTTTTCAGATTTGGGAAGAGCTATAAATAAAACAAGTTTCACGTTGCAGAAAAAAAGAGCCTGCAGAGAGAGCACCAGGAACGTCTATGCTGTAACTGAATGAGAAAAATGGGAGATTGAATAGAAAACGTGCTGTTGGCTGGAAAGGCCAACAAACACCAGGATTTATGATTGGGGTAAGATGTTGGACTTTAGAGATACAATGCAGAAACAGGCCTTTCGGCCCACCGAGTCCACGCCGATCAGTGAGCACTCCATACACTAGCACTATCCTACAAACTAGGGAAAATTTGCAATTTTTTAGAAGCCAATTAACCGACAACCCTAAAGGTTTTTTGGAATATGGGAGGAAACCAGAGCACCTGGAGAAAACCAACATGGTCACAGGGAGAACGTACAAACTCCATACAGACAGATTAAAATCGGGGCTCTGGTGCTGTAAGGCAGCATCTCCTCCACTGCGCCACCGTGCCACACTCAATATTTAATTTAGTTTTTAATATAATTTTTAGTTAATAAAAATATAGTCATGAATACATTAGCAGTTGTTGAAATAAAAATGGCATAACCCAAAGAAACTACATATACAGAATAGTGAAAGGCATGGTTAGAGGGGATGTGGAGAGGATGTTTCCACTAGTGGGAGAGTCTGGAACTAGAGGTCATAACCTCAGGATTAAAGGACGTTCTTTTAGGAAGGAGATGAGGAGAAATTTCTTTAATAATAATAATAATAATATCTTTTATTGTCATTACACATTAGTGCAACGAGATTCGGTTTGCAACTTCCATCCGATGTCATAACTTAATTGACAAATAAAATTTAGGTTTAAATACCCTGAGAACAAGGTTTGTAAAACGAACATTAGACCAGTAAAATCAACACAGACTAAAGTGCGAGGCCGGGGAGAGACAGTCCATGGGGGGGGGGGGGGGGGGGTACTCAGCAGGGCCGGTTCAGAGCCGCTATAGCTCAGGAAATGAAGCTGTTCCTGAGTCTGGTGGTGTGGGGGTAGAAGGCCTTGTAACGTCTGCCGGAAGGGAGTAGTTCGAACAGTCCATTACAAGGGTGAGAGGAGTCTTTATGTATGCTGTCGGCCTTCCTGAGGCACCGTGTGTGGTAGGCGCCCTCCAAGGCTGGTAGCGGTGTCCCAATAATCTGTTGCGCCCCGTGGACAACGCGCTGAAGAGCTCTCCTCTCCGCCTCCGTGCAGCTGAGATTCCACACAGAGATGCCATACGTTATATGTTGGGGCAGACCAGTCCGTTTCAATGTTCTTAGGAAGAACAGTCGTTGCTGTGCCTTTTTGACCAGCGCAGCGGTGTTGGTGGACCAAGTGAGGTCTTCTGAGATGTGAGTGCCCCAAAACTGAAGCTGGAAACTCTCTCCACAGTGTCTCCGTAGATGGAGATTGGGGCGTATTCCCCATCCTGTGACCTCCTGAAGTCGATAATCAGCTCCTAGGTCTTGGAGGTGTTTAGCGACAAGTTGCTCCGTGAGCACCAGTCCGCCAGGTTCTGCACCTCCGCTCTATAGTTTGTTTCATCACCGTTGGTGATCAGCCCGATCACCGTTGTGTCGTCTGCAAACTTGACAATGGTGTTTTTGTCAAATGCAGGGACACAGTCGGATGGTGGTGAATCTGTGGAGTTCTTTGCCACTGAAGGCTGTAGAAGCCAAGTTAGTGGATATATTTAAGGCTGAGATAGATAGATTCTTGATTAGTACAGGTGTCAGAGGTTATTGGGAGAAGGCAGGACAATGGGATAAGGAGGGAAAGATAGATCAGCCAGGATTGAGTCGCAGTGTAGACTTCATGGGCCGAATGATTCATGACCTTATAACCTAAGACATTCAAAGTAATCATATACTGAAATTGTTCATTTGGAGAAAGAACTGCAGATGATGGTTTATGCAAAACAACGCAAATGTTGGATAAACTAGTAAGATTAAACGAGAACTTACCAGTTTGAAGTTTGATCTTGATTTTATGAGGAGTTACGTTGGTGATTACGTGAAGAAGATCCGTCAGGCCGCATGCGCATCAATCTTCAAAGCAGCGGTATGAAATCACAAATAACAACACCGAAGTGACATAGCAAGATGCGTGACTCGAAAACTACCAGATGATCTTTCATGATAGAGGGTTGGGCGCGGCGGGCACGTAATCACCAACGTAACTCCTCATAAAATCAAGATCAAACTTCAAACTGGTAAGTTCTCATTTAATCTTACTATTTTACTTCGGAGTCACATGAGTGATTCCGTGAAGAGTTCAAAGCTTAGTGATTTCATGCTGCAGATTACAAATCCCGGCATCCCACTGCATTGATTGACTCGAATGAGAAAATAATGCATTAGTAATAACATTGCATTTAATGCAGTAATAAGGTTTATTTGAAATTATAAACAAAACAGTACCCCTTTATCCTAGGGGCACTTTAAACAGAACTTAAAATAGCATTGGCAAACAGCCCTGGATCGGCAATCGGCTGATGATAGAAATTCTGAAACATCAGCTCATTTGCCCATCCGGCAGCCGCCAAAATGTGGTCGACGGGCACGTCCTTTGCCTTGGCTGCCGACGTAGCTGCTGCCCTTGTGGAATGAGATGTGAACACATCAGTGTTAATACCTGCATCAATCAAGACTTGTTTCAACCATCTCGAAATAGTATTAACTGACACTCTCTTATGTGGTATTTTTGTAACTGATAAACAATCCTGTCTCCATGTTACGTAAAGCCTTTGTAGCTGCAATGTATTGCATCAAATGTCTTTTTACGCATAAGAATGGATCCGTGGGATATGCTGAAAACACTATTTTGAACCCTGTGACACCTGGCCTGCTTTGTTTGAGGAGGTCATAAATGTAAAACGTAACATTGTCTGCAGCAGTTTCCATTCTATCCAGCTGTAGTTTTTGTAACATCTGTACTCTTTGTGCTGAAACCAATGCCATGAGCATGGCCACCTTCATGGTAATTTTGGTCAAAGACAAAGGCAAGACAGGAAACCACTAACGCAGTACTCTAAGGACCATACTCACATCCCAAATTGCCATATATCTAGGTTTGGGAGGTCTGGAATTAAAATCCCTTTCATTAACCAAACAATGAGAGGGTGAGATCCAATAGAATGTTTGTCTGACTTCATCACTAAATATGATAAAGCACTTCTCGCTGTATTGATTGCACTATAACTCAGTCCTTCATCATAGTAGAGGGTTGACAGAAACTCTAGAACATGCAAAATATGTGCTGTACAATAGTCAATATTATTTTGTACGCAGTAAACTTCCCATTTTTTTACATAACAAACATACTGCTTTTGAGTACTCGATCTCCAAGATGCAGTAAGCATGTCCACAGTTCGACCCGACAATCCACGCACCAGATATGGCCTTCTTAAAATCTGCAAATTAACAAATCAATATGGTCATACAACGGATGGCATTCGCCGTTACCAGATGCACCAATATATCCCATTGTTTGGGAACAGCCATCAGGGGTTGTGTCATCAGCTGTAAGATCAAAGGGTACCATGGCTGGGTAGGCCAGTCGGGTACCACCAGTACCCCTGAAGCATCATCCTGCTTGATTTTAACAGACAACGATTTATGAGACAAAACGGTGGAAATGCATATATGTACATACCACCCCAATGCAGCGAGAAAGCGTCACTCGCTACTGCGCCAGGATCTGGTTCCCATGACACATATTTGGGAAGATGGTAGTTTAGTCTGGATGCAAACAAGTCGATATCTGGCTTTCCATATTTGACAATGATCTCATTGAATACGTCCCGATTCAACATCCACTCTATGTTGTCATGGAACTTTCATGACCTGGTGTCTGCCACTGTATTGAATCTCCCTGTTAGATATATAGCTGAGAGACAAATGTGTTTGTCAATACACCAGATCCAGATTTGGTTTGCCAGTCTGTCACAAGATAGCGACTTGATACCACCCATGTGATTAACATATGCTACTGCCGTAGTGTTATCAATTTGGAGCTGAACATGCAGACTGCTTTTGTGAGAACAATAAGCCTTGAGCCCATAAAATGCTCCTAAAAGCTCTAAATGGTTTATTCCCCATGTCTGCAGAAGCAAAGCTTCTTCCATACTCCATCTTCCTCCACAACTTGAACTTGTATCCGTGGCACCCCACCCAAGTACACTGATATCAGTCCATAAGACCATGGAAGGTTGTTCTAGCACCATTGTGCTGAAACTACTGGAGACTTGTTGGGTCCACCATTGAAGATCAGTAACTGCATCTGTAGATAATTGCATGGGCCTAACACAATGGCCCAATTGTGCACCGAGTGCCTGTTCCTTTGCTCTTTGTAATTGCTGATAATGCAAAGGCCCAAATTGGACTGCTGGAAATGCTGCTACCAATTTCCTGAGCAGCCTGGCCACTTGTCTAATTGAAGGTTGTTGTTTGTTTAAAAGTTTTATACAATCCTCAATTAGTTCTACACCTTTCTCCCTGGGCAAGGTAATTACCATTTTAAGTGAATCAATTGTGAAACCCAAATAATCAATTGTGGTAATTGGTGTCAATTTAGATTTTCCCAAATGAATGACAAACCCCAGTTTTTCAAGTGTGAATTTGACAACTGCCACTGATGGTTCAGCTAATTCTCTTGTTTGTCCGATAATTAAAATATCATCCAAATAGGCCATAATTACATGGCCCTAACCTCTAAGTAGCCCCAAAATTGGTTTTTAACAATTTAGTGAATACTCTAGAGGCTGAGGTTAAACAATTCAGCAGCGCCTTAAACTGCCATAATTGATTCATCCAAATAAATTTAAAATACTTTCTATGCTCGCAAAATGAACAGGCACTGAGTAGTAAGCGTCTTTCAGATCTATGGTTGCCATATAACAACCTCTGGAAATCAGTTGCTTGGCGGTAACCAACATTTCCATTTTGAAGTGTCTATAGAGCACAAATGGATTTAATTTTGTAAGGTCCAAAATCCTCCGTCCTTTTTGGGACGGGAAAATATATTTGACACAAATTGATGGACTTGATGAACTCCTTTGTTACACAATTTTTCAAGTTCAGCTTGAACCTCTATTAGCTCTGTTTGTGAAAAATAAAGTGTTCTGCTAGGAACATGTTGGAGAGGTAAATCACCATTTGGAATAAATTCAATCCGAAACCCTTGAATCACACTCTTGATAAACAGATCTGAAGTAAGCAGCTTCCATTCTTCATTCAAAAAAACCGTAATCTACCACCAATTTTTTCCTGTGTTACATTCAATATGTTTTTATGAGAACCAGGCCCACCTACCTCTCTGGTAACTGGTGCGCCCTGCTGACTCCAGCCTCTGGCAGTAGCCCCCATGGTTGCTCGTGCTCCAGCCGAAGGGTACCATCCGCGCCCCTGCGTTGAGGACCAGCTTGTCCCTGGTGTAACCCCGGAAGCTGAGATGGTTCTGCAAGGATACTTCCTCTTCAGCGGTCTTCATCATTGGTCTCATCAGACTCATTGTTTTTGCTTCTTCATTTATCTCTTTGACCTGCTTGGTAAGGTCTGCACCAAACAGTAGATTAGGTGGCTGGATATTTGTTGGTTTGCAAAGCGCAGCAAATCTGGGATTAATTGTGGGTCTAATAGCCCTTTTTCTGATACAATTGATCTCAAAATGGGTGCTGCATAGCAACCCTAGAGCCACTTGATGTGTTCTGGTCACATAACCACCATCCATTGTTCTTGCGAATGCCGTAATGCCAGAGGCCAATAATTTTAGGACACTCTGCATGTTCATCTCTTGACTTCGCATGCCGGGTCCCATCAGACACCATATGACCTGATTCACAGTTGGTACTTTTAACAACTCACAGTTACTTGGAGACTCATGTTTTTTGGCTGTCTCATCCATAGTGAGCTCCTGGAGCTGGTGAGAAACCATATAATTTATTGTGGTGGCCAGCTCTTCACCTAGCGGCTCTCCTGCTCCTGATGGGACAGCAAACGGTTCTGCCAGTGGTACATCTGGTAACTCCACTGTTTCTCCTGGCTGAACCTCCCCCATCAGATTCAGGGTCAGGACTGATCTGACCCATTGCACTCCCCTCAAAAGTGAAGGGGTTATCTGGCAGCACTGTTGCTGCTGGCACCTCTGGCTCTGAGCGGCGCTGACACTCCTTCTCCTGGAGTGAAGTTCTCTGGAGGACTGTGTGCAACTGCTCCCCCACTTGGGATAGGCGTGAACACACTCTATCCAGCCCCGGTGAGGAATCATCCCCCGACTCCGTGGGCCTAGCAGACTTTTCGGGTGCCTTGCGCCCTAATGGCGCTGGCTCTGTGCTGTGTAGCACTAAGTCTGCAGTCGTTAACTCTGTAGCTAGCGATTGTACAGGGGATTGAGGCAGCATTTCCAAACCTGAACTGCCGCGGCTGGCTGCGACTCGCCGCTTCCCCTTCCCTATTTTGTCCATGTTAGCGATCGGCAGATAAGCGTACCGGCAAGCACGGACTCGAACTCCAATGAAAGTTTTATCACTTACCTGGAGTCTGAATACTTACCGCTGGAGGAGCACTGTTCCTCACAGCCTCCGTGCGTCAATGCGGCTGACGTACTGATGCGCATGCAGCCTGACGGGTCTTCTTCACGGAATCACTCACGTGACTCTGAAGTAAAATCAGGGGATCAGGCAGCATCTTTGGAGGGACATGAATAGGTGGTGTTTTGGGTCAGGAACATTCTTCAGACTGATTGTATAGGGGGGGGGGGGGCTGCTCTCTTTTGCAAGCCGCAAAAGAGAGGTGGGGACGGAACATAGCTTGGCAATAGTTTTCAAACTCTTGTATTCGGAGGAAATCCAAATTCAACTTGTTGACTTATTATCAGACTAAAAACTTGTATTTATATAACTATTTAGCCACATCTATATGTCAACGGTTGTAGGCAGACAGCTTTTGCTCTGTTTCACAAGGCATACCAATTTAATATGACTCTAATCTGACATTGAAAAAGATTTTATGTATTGACACGCATATTCCACTGCTACCCAATGGATTTACAATGCAGAAGCGAATGTTCATTACAGTTTTGAGTGTGAAGCTAATGTTATGTGACCATTCTCTAAATGTATGTGTCAGTCACAGTAATAACTACGAGCATATCAGATATTGCAGCTTTTCAACTGAGTTTTTGTAATAAATGACTTGAAGAGACTTTGACTTGTTGTTATCAACTCCCTTTAATGGTTAAATGATGAACAAAAATATAATTTTCATGTTCGCTTTCTAGGTCTGCACAAAATTTGAGAGTCTTCAATTTACAACAGAAGTCTTTAATGCTTTACACAATGCTGGCAGCGACTACTCCAAAATAGTAAGATTAAATGAGAACTTACCAGTTTGAAGTTTGATCGTTATTTATGAGAAGTTACGATGAGGGACTACGTGAAGAACCCCGTCTAGCCGCACGCGCGTCAATATTCAAAACAGCGGTGTGAAATCACAGGTAATAGTGACTGAAGTATAATAGTAAGATGAGAGAAGACTAGAACTACCAGATGATGTTTATGAGGGCTGGAAGCGGAGGGCAAGTAGCCCCTCATCGTAACTCCTCATAAAATAACGATCAAACTTCAAACCGGTAAGTTCTCATTTAATCTTACTATTTTCCTTCGGAGTCACATGAGTGACTACGTGAAGATTTCGAAGCTCTGTGATTTCATGCCGCAGATTCAAATCCCGGCGTCTCACTGCATTGATTGACGCACAATAAGAAATTAATCAATAATGCATCAAACATAACATTGCTTGAAACAAATTAACGGTTTATTTATAAAGAAACAATAGTAACCCCTTCTATCCCAGGGGAAACTAATAGGGTTAAAAATGCTGAAAACTCAGCGGTAACACAGAATAGGCGACAGATAATTTTCCCCCCTGCTGTCTCCTCCCCCTCCCATCCTCCCCCTCCCACCCTAATCTGGCACTAGCTTCTCTATTTTCACACCACAAACGATTATGATGTTACTTTTTTTGCACTTATTTTTTTGGAACATCAGTTCACTGGACCATCCTGCGGCCGCGAGGATATGGTCTATAGAGATGTCCATCGCCCTGGCCCGCTGACGTTGATGCCGCCCTGGTGGAATGAGATTTAAATTTGTCAGTGTCAATCCCAGCGTAAACCAGCACCTGCTTTAGCCACCTTGAAATAGTTTGAACCAACACATTTCTATGCATTTTTTGTGGCTAATAAATAATGCTGATTCCTCTCTTCTTAGGGTTCTGGCAGCCTCAATGTAATATAACAAACATGACACTACACCCAGGCGGGAATCTGTGGGGTATGCCGAAAAGATAATCTTACACCCTGTCACCCCTATTCTACTCTGCTAGAGCAAATCATAGATATAAAAAATAATGGCATCTGCCGATACATCCATTATATCTAGTCTCGGCTTCTCTAATTTCTGCACATGTTGGGCTGAAACCAATGCCATAAGCATGACTACCTTCATGGTGAGTTTGGGCAAAGACAGGGCTGTGACAGGAGTCCACTTACATAGGTGCATAAGAACCTCGCTTACATTCCAGATAACCAAATACCTGGGCCTAGGAGGATTGGAATTAAAAACTCCCTTCATAAATGTAGAAACTAGAGGATGTGGTCCCACAGAATATAATTCTGATTCCATGGGTACATATGTGGACAGAGCACTTCTGGCTATATTGATCACACTATAGCTTAACTTATGATCGAAATAGAGATTTGACAAGAACTCCAGCACATCTGGGATGCCTGCAGTTTGATATGAAATATTCTGCCGTAATCAGAACACCTCCCACTTTCTTATCGAGGAGATGTACTGCTTCAGGGTACTATCCCTCCAGGCCGATGTGATAACATCCACGGTGCGATCAGACAGTTCTCTCCCCAGGTATGGCCTTCTTATAATCTGCAAATTAACAGATCAATACGATCATGTAAAGGATGTTGATCGCCAGTTACCGGATTCACCAGTAGGTTTTTATGTTTGGGAACAATCATATGAGGCTGAATAGCCATCTGCAAAACGAGAGGGAACCATGGCTGAGTAGGCCAGTCTGGTACTACCAATACTCCTACTCCAAGCGGAGTCCTGCTTGATTTTTTGCAGGCATCGACTGATCAGACAGAATAGAGAAAATGCATATAAAAACATTCCACCCCAATGCAGCGAGAATGCATCGACCGCAGCTGCCCCCGGATCTGGTTCCCATGAGACGTATTTAAGCAACTGGTGGTTTAGTCTAGATGCAATCAAATCAATATCTGGCATCCCGTATCGAGCAACAACATCATTAAATATGTCCTGATTCAACATCCAATCTATTGTGTCTGCCACTATGTTGAATCTACCTGGTAAGTAGATTGCTGAAAGCCAAATGTTTTTGTCAATGCACCAGCTCCAGATATGGTTAGCCAATCTGTCACAAGATTCTGACTTAACTCCACCCATGTGATTAACATATGCCACTGCTGTAGTGTTGTCAATTTGAACCTGCACATGCAAGTGACTCTTGGTAGAGCAATAAGCTTTAAGCCCATAAAAGGTTCCCAAAAGCTCGAAATAATTGATCCCTCGCAATTGCAGAAGGGATGCCTCATCACTATTCCATCTGCCTCCACAACTGGAAGACATATTAGTAGCACCACAACCTAGAGCACTAACATCAGTCTGTAAGACTATGGAAGGTGGTTCAACCAAAACTTCCCTGGAACCACTTGAGACATTTGTGATCCACCATTGTATTTCTGAAATGGCTTCAGCTGGCAATCCCATGGGCCTGTCAAAATGGCCTGCATGTGTCCTCAGTGCCTGTTATTTTGCTTGTTGTAATTGTTGATAATGCAGAGGTCCAAACTGCACAGCTGGAAAACCAGCCACCAACTTACCAATCAAACTGGCTACATGTCTAATTGAAGGTCCTTGTTCACCAAGGAGCTTGATACAACCTTCAATTAACTGCTGCCTTTTATCACTGGGCAGAGTCACTAACATGTGATCTGAGTTAATGGTGAAGCCCAAGTAATCAATAATTTTGACTAGTGTTAATTTAGATTTATCTGGATGAATGATGAACCCCAATTGCTCAAAAGTGAGTTTAACAACTGAAACAGATGATTCAGCTGCATCCCGAGTCTTTCCGACAATTAAGATATCATCTATATAGGCCATTACAACATGTCCCTGAGCTCGGAGTAGCCCTAGAACTGGTTTTAACAATTTAGTAAACAATCTAGAAGCTGAGGTTAATCCATTAGGCAGTGCTTTGAATTGCCATAACTGACTCATCCAGCTAAACTTCAAATATCTCCTATCATTGCAATGAACAGACACTGAGTAATATGCATCTTTAAGATCTATGCTTGCCAAATAACACCCTTTGGAAATCAGCTGTTTAGCCGTCAGAAAAGTCTCCATTTTGAAGTGTACAAAATGTTTAAGGTATGGTTAAGGCTCGTCTGGTCCAGAATGATTCTACATCCCCCATCCTTTTTAGACCTAGGAAATATATTTGACACAAACTGGTGGCGTTGACGAAACAACTTCTCTATCACCCCTTTACTGCACAATACCTCAAGTTCTGCCTGTATCTGCATATTCTCTTCATGTGAGAAAACGAGCGTCCAACTTGGAACATGCTGAATGGGTGGACGCAAATTGGGGTAGAATTCAATTCGAAACCCTTCTATACTGCACAGCACAAACGGATCTGATGTTATCTCCTGCCATTCATTTAGGAATAAGTGTAACCTGCCCACAACTTGAACATCTTTCCCACTTAATTTGATTCTATCAGGAGCAAAACCACTGACCTGCACTTGTTTCCCCCTCTTCCTCATGGGAAAATTCATCCTTCCCCGTGTGGCTGTGGCAGGGTGCCAGCTTCGTATGTTCGGGAATGAACGGCTTGTCCCTCCACCAGCCGCAGTCATTGCATCCCGTCGATAGGGGAATTGCCTCCGACCCATTTTGCTGCATGTCGGCACTTTTATTAACCCCACAGTTTTCGCCTCATCATCAAGTTCTTTAACTTGCTTTGCGAGGTCCTCCCCAAATAGCAGATTAAGCAACTGTACATTGCGAGGCTTACAGAGCGATGCAAACTTAGGGTGAATATTTGGGCGTATGGCACTATCTTAAGCAGTTCACCTCAAAATGTGCACTGCACAGAAGCCCCAAAGCATCCTGATGTCCTTCTGATAGATCCACCTCTGGTGAACGCAGTAATACCTGCAGCAAGCAATTTCAGCACCCGCTGGAGTTATAGCTCTTGTGCCCAAACTGCAATCCCCATTTGGCCCATATAACACTGTTCACCACCGGCACCTTCAATAAGGCACAGTCAACCGGGGTTTCATATTTCTTTATAGTGTCATCCAATACCAGCTCTTGGAGCTGATGGGAGAGCAAATAATTTATGCTTGTGGACAACTGCTGCCCCAACGGCTCTCTGGCATCTGTGGGAATGGCAATTTTGCAGCCAAATCAGGTATTGTAACCTCATGCGCTTCACCCCCTGGGCTCTGTTCACCCACTGGTTCGGCATCAGTATACCTCTGACCCATCAAACTCTCCTCCTCCATGAGGAAGCGATCAAGCAGCCCTATTGCAGGCGCTGCTGGCACAGGCTCTCCATCAGCCCGGCATGCACACCACTCGTACCCCCGGACTGCATCCTTTGTGAGTATCCTCTCCAACAGGACCTCGATTTCATTTGGCCATTTAGAAACGGTCTCCTCCTGCGGAGGTGACCTCCTGGCCCGACTCGGAGTCAATGGGCCTAGCAGACTTCGAAGTGGCCTTATGCCCCACCAGCGCGGCGACGCTGCTCACAGGCAATGCGTCTGCAGTTGTTAACCCCCCTGTTAAAGATGATATAGGTGAGCTATGCGGGCACCCGCTACCCGCATTCCCACGGTCTTCCAAACTTTTGCTAGCAGGACACCTCCCCTTCACCTTCGTAGCTTTCTGCATTTCAGTACTAGCGCACCTACAGAAAGCAACCTCCAAACTAAGTTTAGCACTTACCTCGAGGTTTTTTAAACTTACCGCTGGAGGAGCTCTGCTACTCCAACCGTCGCTGCGCCATGCGTCTGACGTAATGACACGCGTGCGGCTGGATGGGGTTCTTCACGTAGTCACTCACGTGACTCCGAAGTAAAATGACTGCACACACACACCCTGTATACAGACCTACGTATATACACTACATCTCCCCTTATCCTGTTCTGCGCCACCTGCTGCACGGGAGGAGCAACGGGTCCTCCCACCCCACACAGTCCACCAAACATCACAATAATGGCTTCCAACTCATGTATCCATCGCTAACCATTTTAACTCTCCTTCCCATTCTCATACTGACAATCTGTTCTGGGCCTTCTGCATTTCCAGAGTGAGGCCACATGCAAATTCGAGGAACAGCACCTCATACTCCACTTGAGAGGCTTACAAGCTAGCAGTATGAACATTGAATTCACCAATTTTAGGTGTCCACACTAATCCCATCCCTTCCCCTCCCGCTCCCCCTCCCGCTCCCCCTCAGTATCATCCTCTACACCCCCCCCCCCCCCCCCCCAGTTCTCTCTCCACCTCCCCCCCCCCCCCCCATCCGATGGTCAGGCATAACTAAAAATCATGTAGATAGATTCTGACCGATTTTAAAATGTATATGCATCTAATTTAAAAAAGCACCTTAAAATATTAATGACTAACTAGGTGTGTTACATGCAGTTCTTGTCACCCCATTACAGGAAGGATGTGGGAAGGCTTTAGAGAGGGCACAGAAGAGGTTTACCAAAATGCTGCCTAGATTAGGGGGTATTAGCTACAAGGAGTGGTTAGACAGACTTGGATTGTTTTCTCTAGCATGCTGGAGGTTGACAGGAGGCCTGAAAGAGATATATGGAACTATGAGAGACATAGATAGGGTAGATGGTCAGAACCTATTCCCAGGGTGGGAATGATAAAGACAAGAGTGCATAGCTTTAAGGTGAAAGGGGCAAAATTTAAAGGAGATGTGCCTGATATGATTTTTACATGGAGGGTGGAATATGTTTACCCGGTATGCGTAGCTGGATATGATAGCATTTATAGCATATGATAGTGGCAATTAAAATGCTTTTAGATTGGCATTTAGATATGGAGGGGAAGGATATAGATCACGGGCGGGCAGATGAGATTAGATTATCTTGGCATAATGAACGCCACAGAAATTGTGGGCCGAAGGGCCTGTTCCTGTGCTATACTGTTCTATGTTACGTCAAAGGCAAGCTTATGGCGTGCGAGAACAGTTAACCATAAATTAATTCAATCTGGCCCAATGAACAAAGGTTCCTCAATGTAATTCTCAACATTTCATCATATCAAGGTTAACCTGATCCATGTTCTGCTCCTTGATACCTTTGGCAATGTAATTCCTGGTATTGAAAATGTCAATGCTTCAAACTATTTTCAATAACAAATATTTACTGCTTTTACGCAGTAAAGTATGAACTCTCTCTGAATAAACTCACGTCAAATGCATGGACGTCTGTACATAATCCACATATCGATATTTTAAATTTTGGCAATTAATTTTTGGAAATCCATACTCGTATGCTTGATTCAGATAATAAATCATTTCCTTAATATTTGGCAGCGTTGTATTTATGGAGGAAGATCTGTAAACGCTGGAATATAAATGGCACAGCACTCCAGAGTATTTATGCTCCTGATCTCAGTTCTAGGATGATTGGATGAGAATGAGAATTTGCTCAAAAGAGACTTTGCCCAATTTTACATCTATGAATTTAAATAGACAGGATTTAAGCCAGGTACCATTGTAAAAAAAAAGCTAAGTACTGAGAGATACTGAATTTCAGGAATAAAAACTGTAAATGTTGCAACTGTTAACTGCCTGTGGACTGAGATACGAAATTAACATTTCAGATCCAATTCAGATTCAGATGAAACTTCATTGATCAAAAAACGTGACTTATTTTTCTTTGGTTTTAGTTTCAGCGATACAAGGTAAAAACAGGCACTTTGGCCCACCGAGTCCGTGCTGACCAACGATTGCCCGTACACTGGTTGTATCCTACACACTAGGGACAATTTACAGAAGGCAATTAACCTGCAAACCTGCACGTCTTTGGAGTGTGGGAAGAAACCCCAGCACCCGGAGAAGAACCATGCAGTCATAGGGCGAACGTGCCAACTCCGTACAGACAGCACTCGTAGTCAGGATCGAACCCAGGTCTCTGGCGCTGTAAGGCAACAACTCTACCACTACGCCATTGTGCCACTTTGTATCTCTTCACAAATAATGCCTGATCTCATGAATGTTTTGTGTTTTTTTGCTTTCATGGGAGGCCTCTTACTGGAGATTCTTCCTCTTCCACAAAATATTCACCAGGGAGTTGAACATATAAATGGCACAATAAGGTGCAGTGATCTTCTGGAAATCATTTATTTTAGAAAGAAGAAAGTAGTAGAAATATTGGAGCACATTAGGGTGGATAAATTGCCAGGCTTGATGGGGACTGTTCTTAGATGCTCAGGGAAGCAAGAGAGGAGATTGCTGGAGGATTGATGGAGATTTTTGCATCTTCTTTTGCATTGGGTACCAGGAGATTGGAGGATCGCTACTGTTGTCCCATTGTTCAGAAAGAGCATCAAATGAGCCTGGAAACTAGAGGTCAATGAGCCTCAATTTAGGTCTTGGAAAGTCGTAGGAGAAGATCCTGAGGGACAGTAGTTATGTTCGCTTGGAGCGGTGTGCTCAACTTAGGGGATGCATAGTGGTACATCAGTGATCCTGGGGATGATTGGATTAATGGAGGATGAATGCATGGTGGCTCTGGGCCTGTACTCACTGGAGTTTAGAAGGATGAGGGGGGGATCTCATTGAAACTTACCGCATAATGAAAGGCGTAGAAAGAGTGGATATGGAGAGAATATTTCTATGTATTGGAGAGTGTAGGACCAGGGAACAATCTCAGAATAAAAACACGTACCATTAGAAAGGAGATGAGGATGAAATTCTTTATCCAGAGGGTGGAGAATCTGTGGAATTCATTGCCACAGACGGCTGTGGAGGCCGCCTGGGTATTTTAATGCAGAGATTGACAGGTTCTTGATTGGTCAGGGTGTCAAAGGTTACAGAGCGGAGCCATAAGAATGGGGTTGAGAGGGAACGATAGATCTGCCATGATTGAATGGCGGAGTAGACTCGTTGGCTTGAATGGCCTAATTCTGTTCCTATGATTTATAAAAATGAATTCAGGACATTGAATAGTAAAATTGACACAACAAGTTGCAGCTGTAGAATAATTTGGTTAGGTCACATTTGGAGTATTATCTGCAGTTCTTATTGCGACTTCACATGAAGAATGTGGAGGCTTTAGAGAGAATGCAGAAGGACTTCACCAGGATATTGCCTGGATCAGAGAGTATTAACGATAAGGCGAATATGGACAAACTTGGATTGTTTTCTCAGAGGCTAAGGGTGACCTGATGGAAGTAAATAAAATGATGAGAGGCATAGAGAAAGCAGTAGTCAGAATCCTTATCCTAGGGGTAAATGTCAAATACCAGAGGGTGTAACTTTAAGTTGAGAAAGGCAAAGTTTAAAGGAGATTTGTGAGGCAAGATTTTTATACAGAGAATGGCAGATGCCATGAATGTGCTGTCAACGATGGAGGGGGTGGTGCAGATACAACAGTACTGTTTATCTGGTGTTTGTAATGGAACTCGGAAATGTTGGGTTTGTATTTGTAACTGAACCCGGAAATGTTGCTGAATGATACTTTTTTTGTCATATGTGCCTAGGATACCTGAGAATGGAGGGAGAATTGGCAGGGGGGGGGGGGGAGGGAGGATACCTAGGTACTGTGAAATGCTTCGTTTTGCACACAACAAGGCAGTACACAAGTGTCGCCATGTGTTTGCACCGACAAAGTTACAAAAGCAACAAACAGCCTTATCTACTGCCTGACGTTGCCTGTGGCAGCAGTCACCCACCTCCCTTCCCCCCCCTCCCCCCACAAATTCCCCCTTCATTCTCAGCGCCCCTTCCCCCACCAGTCCCCCCTTCGTTGTCAGCGCCCGCTCCCCCTGCAAGTTCCTCCTTTGTTCTCGGTGCCCCCCTGCCGGGTCCCCGCTCTTGCCGGCCCACCTCGCTCTCGGTCCCCCCGCGATCTAAGATACACTGCAATTGTGTGTTACATCTTTGCCACATACTGCCACTATTAATGTTTAGTGCACTGCCATTTCATGTTAATATATTCAATCGCGGGATCTGGAGATTGCTGGCAATGTCATAATTTATTGTCTATCGCTAACAGCCGCTGAACTGAGGAGGTCGGCAAAATTGAGGTGTCTGGAGATCAGATCAGACAGACTAAGGGCAACCGACATAGTTCGCTAATGAATATTATGAGATAATGCTTTTATGACAATCCAATAGTTTCATAGCTATAATTACCAGGATTAGCTTTTTTTTATTTGAGATTTAATTTAAAAAATACATTCAGTATATATATCAGGTATATATATATATATATATATATATATATATATATATATATATATATATATATGACAACAGGTTTGTGGATTCTCGTCCAAAATCCATAATCAGTTCCTTGGTCTTACTGACGTTGAGAGTAAGGTTGTTGTTCTGGCACCATTTGAATGGTTGACCGTTCTCCCTCCGATTATATTGCTGTATCCATAATTAGAAATATTTAAGTACTGATGGTACTATATTACAATGCCTATCAGTTACAATAGCAAATAATATGGATGCCCATTTTGATTGAAAGAGGGGGAGGGAGGAGAGGGGGAAGGGGGAGTGATGGAGGGAGATAGGGAAGAAAGTGGGGAGTGGGGACAGAAAGAACGTGGGATAGAAAGTAAGAGGCAGAAAGTAGAAAAACCCCCTACTAACTGTATCTCTTTTTACAGACTTGGACGAAGGCTGAGACTACCACCACCACGCCTTCTTGAGGCCAGAATGAGCTGCTGGGACAAATGCAAGGTAGTCATAATGGGGAAAGGAACTTTCAGGATGCCATTGAGAAGCTTGTGTCTATTCATTGATAGAAGGCCTGTGTAAATGGTGTAGAAGAGCACCGACTATCTATTCAATAGCCCCATCAAACAATTCCCATCCCTTTCATGTTTGAGTTTGCAGTTCTCACATCGGCCTGATCAAAAAGGTGGCACGGTGGCGCAGCGGTAGAGCTGCTGCCTTACAGTGCGAGAGACCCAGGTTTGATCCAGATTACGGGTGCTGTCTGTACGGAGTTTGTACGTTCTCCCTACGACATGCGTGGTTTTTTTCCGGGTGCTCCGGTTTCCACCCATACTCTAAAGACATACAGGTTTGTACGTAAATTTGCTTTTGTCCTTA
Organism: Okamejei kenojei; assembly: GCA_035221665.1. Taxonomy (NCBI): domain Eukaryota; kingdom Metazoa; phylum Chordata; class Chondrichthyes; order Rajiformes; family Rajidae; genus Okamejei; species Okamejei kenojei. Next base: position 27,727,868 of record CM069154.1, on the reverse strand, counting down.
ACGTGAGTGTAGGATGGTGTTAGTGTATGGGGATCGCTGGTTGCTGTAGACTCTGTGGGCTGAAGGGCCTGTTTCTGCACTGTATCTCTAACACTAAAGCTAAAACTAAAACCACCTCGGAACCCACAGTACTGGAGTGGAAGTGAGTGAAATTGAGGCCTGGGGGATAGACTGGGGAAAAAAGAGCATCTGTTCCATGGAAGCGTGATCAATATTTGCAGTTCCTTTAGTGAATGATCAAAGGATATTTATATCATCGCCTGCTTCTTTCATCACAGTCTCTGGGTATTACATGATGCTTTGAGCCAAGTTTTCTCAGAAGATGAAGTCTCGCTTGTAATTAACATCGGGTATACACCATTCAGTTATTTACAATGCCGAAATTCATAAGTTATAGGAGCAGAATTAGACCATTCGGCCCATAAAGTCTACTCCACCATTCAATCATGGCTGATCTCCCAATCCCATTCTCCTGCCTGCTCCCCATAACGCCTGACATCCTTACAAATCAAGAATCTGCCAATCTCTCCCTTAAAAATATCCATTGACGTATGATATGCTTGCCATCATTGCTAGAGGCATTGAATATAAGAGTCAGAAAGTCCTGATACAGCTCTAGAGGACTTGGGTAAGGCCACATTTGGAATATTGAGTGCCATTCTGATTACCGGTGAGATATGGAGGCATTGGAGAGGGTGCAGAGGAGGTTTACCAGAATGCTCCCGAGAATACAGGGTTTCAGCTGCAAGGAGACATTGGATAGACTTGGATTGTTTTATCTGGAATGTTGAAGGTAGATGGGAAATTCAATAGAAGTACATCAAATTATAATAGGTATCGATAGGGTAGAGAGTCAGAACCTTTTTCTGAGGTTTTCTGAAACATTCAGATATTTTCTTAAATATCCAACACAAAGTAAACAAATTCCTGGTTAAAGAATCATTACTATTGGCTCTGTGAATTGCAAAGATTATGGGGAAGAATTGTTTTTTGTGAGTTGATCCACTGAACAATTCAATGGAAAAGCTAAATGTAAAGATACAAAATCTGAACAACAGATTTGGTTTCCATTGTTTTCTTTTTCATTTGATACCAGCATAAGTTATCATAGACCGAATAATTTTCTCCTTTTAATATTATAATATTACATTGGTGTAATTATAACCGCATAGTATGTTTTTGTTTCAAATGATCTATTTATTTATCTTGTATTTCTTAAGATTTGCTGTGTAACAAAGCTTTTAAAAAAAATAGTTTAATGTAGTTTATGATTGTCACACTTACTGAGGTACTGTGAAAGGCTTTTGTTTGTGTGGTATTGAAGAAAAACTGTAATTAATCACATTCAAACCGTCCACACACCATGAAAAGATAAATTCCGATTAAAGAACGGTCAAAGATGAGATAGATGGAGGTGAGCACATCAGCTGACGAGAGAACAGTTCACATTATCTTATATTATTGTTCATATCATATTCGCTGCCTAATAACAGCTGGGAAGAAACCGTCCCGGAATCTGGAGGTATGCGTTTTCAAACTTCTGTACCTTTTGCTTGATCGGAGAGCGGAGAAGAGGGAGTGACTGTGGTGAGACTGGTCCTTGATTATGCTGGTGGCCTTGCCCATGCAGCATGAAGTATGAATTGTTTCTATGGAAGGGAGGTTGGTTTGCATGATGGTCTGGGCGATATGTTTGTGATTAGAATTTTTTTTTAAATCATGTATTGAAGCCTGAAATCAGAATCAGAATCAGATTTTATTCGCTAAGTATGTTTTGCAACATACGAGGAATTTCACTGGCCAGGTCAGTCATACAATTAAAAGCAACAGACTCAAAAACACATTTTAAAATGAACATCCACTTTGGAATTAAATCTAATTACGGGTTGGGGTGATGGGTGGGGAGGGATATCATCACCTTTTGTTTTTCTTTCTGTTTATGTTTTTTTATTTCTCTACGTATTCCTTATATCTTTTACTTACTCACTCTTTGGCTACACCACTTTGGTAGTCTAGGGTTTCTATTCTTACACATTTCACTTTTTCTCTCTCTTGCTTTTTCTCTCTTCTCCTAACTATAGCTAAAAATCAAAATGGAAGCTGTACAATAGCTGTATTATGTTATATGCCGCTGGTTATATTTTTGTACACTTGCTTCTAATAAATTAAAAATATATTTAAAAAATGAACATCCACCACAGTGACTCCTACACATTCCTCACGTGATGGAAGGCGAAATAAAGTTCAAGTCCTTCCTTTTGTTCTTCCTTGTTCGGGGACCTTGAGCTCTCCGTTGACGGGACGGTCTTGACTCCCGTAGCCGGCGGCGTTCGGCCCTCCGCGTCGAGGCGTTCAGCTCCTGCATCGGGAGGGATGCCAGCTTCCCTGTGCCGGGCAATCGAACCTCGCGTCGGGGCTGGTCGAACTTTCTGCGGCGTTGGAGCTCTCGACTAGCCTCTCCCAAGACTGCAAGCTCTTGATGGTAAGTCCGCAGGCCACGGTGGGAGCAAGGGATCCGCTCCGATGTTAAGTCCACTGAAGCCCCTTTGTTACCCTGTTAAGGCGCTATCACTGAAAGTGTGAGACAGTGGCACAGACTGTAGTGATTCTGCTTCACAGTTCCAGAATCCCTGGTTAATGCCGACGTCCAGGGTTGTTTAATTTATTAGTTTAGTTTAGAAATACATCGCGGAAACAGGCCTTTTGGCCCACCGAGTCCGCGCCAACCAGCGATCCCCATACGCTAACCCTATCCTACACCAGGGACATGTAACTATTTTATCAAGCCAATTAACCTACAAACCTATACGTTTTCGGAGTGTGGGAGAAAACCGGAGGTCCCAGAGAAAACCCACAAAGTCACAGGGAGAACGTGCAAACTCCGCACAGACATCACCCATAGTCAAAATCAAACCCGGGTCTCTGGTGCTGTAAAGCAGCAATTCTACTGCTGTGCCACCATGCCGCCTTTGTTTACAAGGGGTTTGCACCTTCTCTGTGTTGATATCATGGTTTTCTTAGGATGTGCACATCTCATAGTAGTGAAGGTTGATAGGGAAATTGACCACTGTAAATTGCCGCTAATATATCAATTGATTGAAAGATACCGCATGGATACAGTCTCTTCAGCCTGCCGAGTACATGCCGACCATACTAGTTCTGTTAATCCACTTTCGCATCCACTCCCGACACACCAGAGAGACAATTTAGAGGCCAATTAACCTACATCATTAGGATGTGGGAGGAAACTCATGAGGTCACTGTGAGAATGTCACACAGACAACACCCAAGGTCAGGATCAATCCCAGGTCTCTGGTGCTGTGAGGCAGCAGCCCTGGTAGTATCTAGAATGGTAGTTTCTGGGGGAGGGGGTGGAAAATTAACGAAAATGAAATTCTTGGTGGGCTGTGTGCATTCATGAATTAAAGTGAAAAGACAACCGTAGAAGAAGGTCTGAATATTCTTTTAGCTGTTTCAAATTGTGCACGTCTAGAAATATAATTAAGAATGCATTAGACTACTCAAAGAATGTACTATTGATATATTTATTATTCATGTCCATTTGGCTATTAGGATCATTTGTTGAATTGCCATCTGATTAATGTTCAGTAAAAGTCCAAGCAGAAAAATAATTAACACTAATTACGTGCAGGAAAATAGATTAGACTTGGGAGAAAGCCCAAAATTATACCCAACAAGATGTTCATAGTACAAATGAATAGAAAGACAAGAATGTAATATTCTGATTTGTTTCGAGCAATTCTTTTGTGTCTCTAATGTCAACTTTTAGCACAGCAGTTCAATGAAGAGCAATCATGCTGCCATATTGATTGCAGGCTTTTGGAATATAGTTGATGTTTTGGTTTTGCAGAGATTCTATTTCTATTCCCTTGGCTGGAGTTTGAATCGTTGATTGCATGAAAATGGCTATCAATAAATAATAACCTTAATCAGTCTGAATCATTTAAAAATGGACGCAGACATTAAGTTATTAATCGACAATGAGCCCATTCATTTCTTACAATTTTACAAAGCAAAATGTTAACTCTTGACGCATTAACAGCCTATAAAGTGTTTTTTTTCTACCAGAGTTCAATCAAGAGATAAACAGATCCACCCAAACAATGGCGTAACTAGGATTTATTTTCTGACATTCTAACGTGTTCATAAATTCTAGGAGCAGAATTAGGCCTTTCGGCCCATCAAGTCTACTCTGCCATTCAATCATGGCTGATCTATCTTTCCCTCTCAATGCCATTCTCCTACCTTCTCCCTGTAACCTTTGACACCTCGCTAATTAAGAATCAGTCAATCACCACCTTAAAAATATCCATTGATCTGGCCTCCACAGCTGTCCGTGGCAATGAATTCCACAGATTCACCACCCTCTGATTAAAGAAATTCCTCATCTCCTTTCTAAAGGCATGTCCTTTCATTCTGAGGTTATGGCCTCTGGTCCTAGACTCTCCCACTAGTGGAAACATCCCCTCCATGTTCACTCTATCCAGGTCACACCTCATTGCTTTTTCACATGTATCTGTAGTGGAAACAGTTAGCGGATATTAAAAATAATTTGTTAGCTGTAAAGAGCTTTAAGATAGTTTGTGGAAGGTAAAGGTTCGATACAAATGCAAGTGTTTTCTCTTTTACCATATTGCTGATTGTAAGATTTTTTTTTCCTACTAATGTGGGTGGAACAATCGCATGGCTGGTGGAGCAGCTGTCTCACAGAGCTAGAGGCCCGGGTGCGATCCTGTCCATGGGTGCTGTATGCACAGAGTTTGCAATTTCTCCCTGTGGCCACATTGGTCTCCTCGCACATCCCAAAGATGCGAAGGGTTTGTTAACTGGCCTCTGTAAATTATCCCTTCTGTGCAGGGAGTGGGAAAGTGGAATAATCTGGAACTGGTGCAAACAGTTGATCAATTGTCGGCATGGACCTGGTGGGCTTGGTGGAAGTGTTGTTTCTATGCTGTATCTCTTAACTAAACTATACTGAACTAATTGCAAATTGGCATCTAAAATGAAATCACAAAATGCTGAGATGATCGGCGAGTCATGATGCACATGTGGAAAGAAAAACAAACTTGTATGATCTCCTAGATTCATACAGCCTGTAATCAGGCCCTTCAGCCCAACTTGCCCACAATGACCAATATGTTCCATCTACACTAATCCCACTTGCCTGCATTTGGCCCATATCCCTTTAAACTTATCCTATCCATGTACTTGTCCAAAGGTTTCTTAAACATTGTGATAGTACATCCCTCAACTACCTCCTCTGGCAGCTCGTTCCATACATCCAACACCCTTTGTTTTAAAAAAAAGTTACCCCTCAGATTCCTATTCAATCTTCATCCCTCACCTTCAACCTTTGTCCTCTGGTTGTCAATTCCCCTACCCCGGGCAAAAGACTTGCATTTACTTGATCTAATCCTCTCATAGTTTTGTACATCTCTATAAGATTGCCCCTCAACCTCCTCTGCTTAAAGGAATAAAGCCCCAACCTGTTCATCCTCTCCCTATAGCTCAGGCCCTCGAGTCCTGGCAACATTCTCATAAATCTTCACTGCACACTTTACAGCTTGACAACATCTTTCCTATAACATGGTGACCTAAACTGAACACAATACTCTACATGTGGCCTCACCAACATCATATATAACTGCAAAATGATATTCCAACTTCTATACTCAATACTCTGACTGATGGAGGCCTAGTCAGGTTGAAGACCCTTCGTCAGAGCTGGGAAAGATTAAACATGTTGGTTTTATGTTGCAGAGAAGATATGGAGGGATGAAAATAACATGGTTAAATATCGGTGATAGGGTGAGGCCAACAGTGGATTTGTTAGTGTTTCACTGTATTCCCACCATTACTGTGGGAATAAGCTGTTGATGAAATTATCATTATCGTTAATGAAAGCAAATGGAAAGAGAATAAATAGGGGAACATATAGGCTGTGTACTGAGGAAAGAAGAGGGAGAAAGTTCATAGAGGGGAAAACTGTAAAATGCAGAACTGTAGGGAATGCTTAGCAAGCTGAAGGAGAGAGAAAAACTACCAACATGACTGCTGGATGGACTATGAAGAACTGCCCTGCTCTGATACAAACAGAGTGAATGAGTTACCCCAGGTTTAACTTGAGAGATATGGGTGATGTTTTGGGTCGGAACCCTTCTTCAGACTGAAAGTAAAGGGGAGAGAACTGGAGTAGGAAAAGGCCAGAACAAATCAGGGCAGGCAACAGATGACCATGGAAGGTTGGAGCCCACAATGGTCCATTGTTGGCTGGGGGCAAGGTGATAACAAAGGGATATAAGGATGGGGAAGAGGCAGAGATGCTGCTGACCCATTGAGTTACTCCAGCACTGTGCTATATGCAAGATTTTGGCATCTGTTGTTGATCTGTCTATGTTGATGGTTTCTGTCCAGTCCTGTCTTCCAAATACTTAATGCCAAGCACCAATGACACAAAGTACCTATCACTTTTGGATGTGAGCCAAAGTCTTCAGAGGGCTGGCATTAGTTGTTTCATTATTAGACAGCATCCGTAGTCAGGGTCAAACACGGTTCTCTGGTGTTGCAAGGCAGTGACTCTACCGCTATGCCACTGTGCCACCCTAATTTGCAGTTGTACATTTTTTTTAATGCTATTAAACCATCAACAAACAGATGGTTATTTTCATCTTTTGCTGCTTATTCACTAACGGCCAGATGAATTGAATGATCCAATGTAACAATCCAATGTGGGAAGAGCTGATTGATTTGTTACTGTTTGGCTTATTTGGCTGGGTAAAACCCCTGTGTCACGGTGCGAGTTGACCCACGAGTGACCCAGAGTTGTCACTCGCGGTAATCACGTACACTAAACGTAGCGGGAACGTCGGAACTCTTGCGAGCAACTTAGCGACTCGTGGTGCTAACGGCAGGTACCCGTGAAACTTGGTAACTCGTGGAAAAAATCAAACATGTTTGATTTTTTCCACGAGTCAAATTTACAGTTCAAGTTAAAAATTGAAACATTTTAAACTCGTTTATAACGTGGTGGCCCGTGCGTTTACCTTAGTGATTCGTGAGTCTACCGTGGGAACTCATTTAGCTCAGCGGGCAGGCAGCATCTCTGGAGAGAAGGAATGGGTGACGGGATGACATTTCCAAATTTCTCCAGCCCCATGTGTTCACTTTTTTCAACTAGCATCTGCCCTTTCTTGTGTATTACATTATTTGTATTTACAGTGCCTTGTGTCTTGGCAATTCATGATTCACACACACACAATGCTGGGGTAACTCACACACACACACAATGCTGGGGTAACTCACACACACACACACAATGCTGGGGTAACTCACACACACACACACACACACACACAACACACACACACACACACACACACACACACACACACACACACACACACACACACACACACACACACCACACACACACACACACATGCTGGGGTAACTCACACAATACACACAATGCTGGAGTAACTCACACACACACACACAATGCTGGAGTAACTCACACACACACACGAACAATGCTGGAGTAACTCTCGCACACACACAATTCTGGAGTAACTCAGCAGGACAGGCAGCATCTCCGGAGAGAAGGAATGATGATGTCCTCGGGTCGAGACCCTTCCTTAGACCACTACCCCAGAGATGCTGCCTGTCCCGCTGAGTTACTCCAGCATTTCGTCTAACTTTAAACCAGCATCTGGTTTCGCGCATCCGCGCTGAAATAACTCAAAGCCACAGGATGGAGATGTCTTTTAACATTGTTGCTTTATTAAAACATACCTTAATTCACGGTTGGCTCAAGAGTAACGGGAGAGGAACTTAGTAACTCGGAGGAGGAACTTGGAACATCGCAGAAATGACATACCCATGGGAACTCGGTTAAACACTTGAACATAAACTTGAAGTCTCGTACACAACCACGAGTCTTTCACTCGGGGTACCTCGTGGGTCAACTCGCACCGTGAGACAGGGCCATTAGATGTTTGTTGAATGTTATTGCTTTTTAATTTAATGGCAAATGAATAAATTGTAGGACAGATGATTTGCCCTCTTTTGATTTTGGTCTACTAATCTTACATTGACAACAAATCCAATTACAGTAACTGATTATTTTTGCTGCTGATGTTTTTGATGTCAATAAGTCATTAGTTAAATTCTGGTATTCAGGAACATGGGAATAATTGGATAAAAACTGTAGATAAAAATGTCAAGTAGCCCTGTTTTCTGAATGTGTTGTGAATCATAACATAGCAATTGACTTACAACAGATATTCATATTGAATTTCAAAGAAATATTCCTGGTATTTGTCAAGTACTTGATTGTACTTAAGCAATATATTGAAGTAAATTGCCTTGTTTTGCTTATGAAATGGTTTTTACGATTTATCAGAATTCACATTATCCTCAAAGTAGAATTTCTTCAAAACATAACAGTAGCTACAGAGGCAACAAACATACAAAAGCAACTTGTATATTAAAAAGTTTTGAAAACAAAAACAGACTGAAAAAATAAAACAAACCTAAATACTTAAAACACTTAAATAATCGAATGAGAGATTTTGTTTAAATGATTAAAATGTTAAAAAGATATAACATTGAAAACTAACCCAAACATTTTCATCATACAGCAAATGATCGGAATACTTTTTCTGCTTTCCATTTTCTTGACTCAATTATTTTCTTTGGCATTTATTGCAGTTTCTCATCTCAAAAACAAAGTACCAACTGGAAAGGAAAGATGTTCTGTCCATGTTAATTCAATGTGGCAAACGTATTAATTGGCCTGCTGTCTACAAATCCACTGGAACTTGAGTCTAAAGAGTTGGGTTGTATTGAAATGGCCTCTCAGAAAGTATTTCTTCTCATCTGAGTATGGCGAAGATGATGAAGAACATTTGAAGGAAGGCTAAGGCTTGGACCTATTTGGAGTGGTGGAAGGGAGAGAGGAAGGAAATGGGATACAGGCACTATAATATTGGAGTGGCACATTGACAAAAGGCCTCCATGCCAATTTTACCTACATAACTAGAGAAATCAATTCAGGCAAGAGGAGATGAAACTGGTCTTTTCCCCTGGGAATTGAATAAAGTGACAGAGAGCCTTAGATAATTTATTTTTGTTGAAAATTTTGGGGTTTGTTTTTAACTTTATAACTTTTTTTTAATGTCTGTAATTCAAGTGTTTAAAATATTTAGGTATGTTTTATATTTTAAGTATTTTTTTTTTGTTTTAATAGTCATACATATGTTGCTTTTGCATGTTTAAATATTTTTGTGTGTAATTCTAAATGTCTGTACTACATTCAGTGTTTTCACCATTTGACAACTTTGAGACGTTGTTTAGAGGGTACGCTTTAATGGGCTGACAAATTCTTCTCCATTTAGAGGATGGAGTTTTCCACTGAAGCACCATCCTCATCTCCACTTATGTGAATGCATTCAGATGCGGTAAACTCTGTCAACGAGCAGGTATATTTCATTAGGATGTCCTCAAAATGGTTACTGGACATGATAAGTTTGACCTGATTTACCTCGAAAGAGTGGCTACTGACCCCAAATTCCAAACTATAATTTTCATCCATTTGGATCTTTTTTAAAAATTATTCAATTACTTTCTATAAAGGCAGCACGGTGGCGCAGTGGTCGAATTGCCTCCTTACAGAGCCAGAGACACGGGTTCAACATGGTAAGTTAAGCAGCTTCGGAAAAGATTGTAGATTGTCCCTAGTGTGTGTGATTGTACTAGTGTCTGGGGATCGCTGGTCGGTGCAGACTCGGTGTGCCGAAGGGCCTGTTTCCACGCTGTATCTCTAAACTAAATTAAACTAAACAAGACATGAATTACCGTTTCTAATCACAGGAACACAAAATAGCAGCCAGAAAGGAGAGATGTTGTCCATGTTAATTTAACTCCTCCAAAAAAAATGTGTTCATTTTTTTAAGCTAATTGAAGTGAAACCGTACTTTTTATTTTAAACTCTTTTCTCTGTTTGAAATGCTCTCAGTTAATACTGGAGTAAGTCTGTGCCTTAATTAAAATTATAACTAGGTAATGTAATAAAATAAATGCAAGAAAAATAACTGCATTTATGAATGCAGCATTTAACAAATGAGAATAATCAGATTGTTGGGATTGCTGAGTTGTTTTAAGATTATGAGATACATCCTGGAGAAATGCCAATCAAGGCCAATAGATAAACTTTTTTCCATGTGGAAATTGAAGTGTCCCAAAATATATTCCCTTGGCCATAAAATCAGACATTTCTCCTCCAAAATGGAGTGGTTTTTTTGGCTTGATTAAAATTGTCAAACTAGAGATTGTGAAAGAGTTTTGTTCATTATGGGGTAAGTAAATTTTACAAAAATAGATCTACAGAATCATGAAGCAGTGTTTCTAAGCCTACAATCTAATGGTATTTGAACAGACTTGTGTGTAATGAAGGCTGCTTTTTTTCTTGTTTCAGTTCCCATGTCAATAACCGCAAATTAAAGCCACATTTTTATAATGCCCTGTAAGCATGAATGCATTGAACTAATTATATACTAAAGGTGGAGGAGATTGAGGATTCTTCAGAATTTTAAACATTACACAAGCCCAACCTAAACCTAAGGTAACAACTGGAGAGACATATGGAACCTGCAGATGCTGGTAATCTGAGGCAAACACAGTGTGCCTGAGGGACTTTCATGGTCAGGCAGCAATCCGGTGGAGGCAAAAGAATTTATGCCTTTTTGAGTCGTGAGTTTATCCTTTCAGAAGAAGGGGTCCCCTACCCAAAATATTCAACTATCCATTCCCTCACGCAGATGCTGCTGACCCGCTGAGTTAACTCCTACGCTCTCTCTCTGGCCCTGCTCTCTGTGCCCTGCTCAGGATGCATCTAAATAAAACAACAATAATTTTGAAAAACTTGGCCAAAACCAGCAGAGCATTTTGTAGACGATTTAATGATCAAAGTGTTTACAGACTTCACGGTACTGCTCATCCCAGTTTTATGGTGGATCCAATTACTTGAGAGCTGGAACCCCTCTCGTCCCATCAGGTTAAAAGGGATAGAAGTGTGAAAATGCACACCTCCAGATTCAGGGACAGTTATCTCCAGCAGCTGTTATCCAGGCAACTGAATCATCCTACCACAATCCATGAAGAAGCAGTGCAGAATTACTATCTATTTCTTTTTTAACCCTTGGACAATCCATGATTGTATTTTGCTGGTGTGTACCATGCACTAAATTGCTATTTTTTCCCTTACATGTATCTATACACTATAAAAGGGCTCGATGTTACATGTATTGTCTTTCTGCTGACTGGATAGCTCGCAACCAAAGCCTTTATTACCTGTACATTAGTTTTGTTTAGTTTAGATAGAATACAACGCGGAAACAGGCCCTTTCCAGAGCCCACCGTGTCTTGCGCCAATCAGCGATCCCGCTGCACATTAACACTCATCACTATACCCACGAAGGACCATTTTTTTTTAATTTACATTACCAAGCCAATTAACCTACAAACCTGTACGTCTTAGGAGTGTGGGAGGAACCTAAAGATCTTGGAGAAAACCCACGCAGGTCACGGGGCGAATGTGCAAACTCCAAGCACACGTAGACAGGATCTAACCCAGGTCTCCGGCGCTGCATTCGATGTAAGGCAGCAACTCTACCGTTGCGCCACTGTGCCGTGAGAATGGTTTAAATTAAAACTGAATAGAGCAGTAAATCTGTTGATTAATCTGTGGATTTAAAAAAAAAACTAATCAAAAGCAAATACCCACTGAAAGGACATCACAGCAATAAAAGCAAAACTTTTCCTATTGAGGGCTGATGAGACATTTAATGTTTTCTGTAAAATCAATCCTAAGAAGCTCTGGTCTGGAAATGATATATGTGGTCAAGGTTTTCTTTAATAAATAAGATGGCCTTGAGAAAACATTCTCGGCTACTACCATGGTTTGAACAAATCAGCTTGACTATGAACATTCGCTAAGATCATGACTGATCCTTGGCCTCCAGTTTCCTGCCTGATCCAGTTTCCATATCCCCTGACAACACCCTTTGATTAGAAAATGTTTCAATCTCAGCTACGTTTCAACATCATCTGAGGTAAAAAGTTGCAAAGATTTACAACTTTCTTACTTCAGCCAATTTAGTTTCGTTTAGAGATGCAGCATAGAAATAGACTATTTGGCCCACCCAGTCCATGCTGACCATTAATCACTGGGGACAATTTACCGAGGTCAATTAAACCACAAACCTGCATGTGGGAAGAAACCCGAGCACTGAGATGAAACCCAAATGGTCGCAGGAAAAACTCTACATTGGGTTTGTAGGCTCTTGTAAATAGCCTTTCGTGTGGAGGGAGTCCATATGAGAGTATGAGAGTGGGATAACATTGAACTTTAGTGAGACAGTGTTGAAACAGGTCCTTCAGCACCCCCCCCCCCCCCCCCCCCCCCCCCCCCCCCCCCCCCCCCCCCCCCCCCCCCCCCCCCCACCCCCCCCCCCCCCCCCCCCCCCCCCCCCCCCCCCCCCCCCCCACCCCCCCCCCCCCCACCCCCTCCCCCCCCCCCCCCCCCCCCCCCCCCCCCCCCCCCACCCACCCCCCCCCCCACCCCCCTTGTCCATGCCAACCAGCGATCACCCTGTACATTAATGCTATCTTACACACTAGGGATGATTTTTAATGTACAAAAGTCAATTAACCTACAAACCTGTGCGTCTTTGGAGTATGGGAGTAAACAATAACACCCAGATAAAACCCACGCAGTCACACGGAGAATGTACAAACTCTGCACTGACAGCACCTCTAGTCAGCATTGACCCCGGGTCCCTGTGCTGTGAGCAGCAGCTCTACCACTGTGTCAACTGTGCCGCCACTGTGAACTTGTGAGTTCAAGTGATCGCTGAGGACTTGGTGGGTTGAAGGGTCTGTTTCCACGTTGGATCTTTCAATCAATCAAAATCCCAACCAGATGTGAAAAGCAAAGCCTCAACAGCAGCATCACTGATTCAGATATTCCAACACGGCACTGTTGTGCAAGTGGGGGAGGTCTTGACATTAGACACTGCAGCATACAATAATTGAGTTCATGTACATTAACCTGGAGCAGGCTACCACTTAAACTTGAAAGGACATGCAGAAACAAGGAAACATTTGAAGCTACACTCCTCCGAACCTTGAGTGGCTCAGTGACTCAACTGGCGGAGTTGCTGTCTCACAGTACTGGAGACCCAGGTTTGATCCCGACGGGTACTGTCTATGTGAAGTTTGCATGAACCCATGTGTTTCCTCCGGGTGCTGCAATTTCCTCCCACATCCCAAAGCCGCATGTGTTCGTAGGTTAATTGGCCGCTTTATTGTCCCATATGTGTAGGGAATAGGTATGAAAGTGGGATAACGTAGAACTAGTGTGATCGGTGGTTGGCATGGACTTTGCGGGCTGAGGGGCTAGGTTCCATGCTGTATCTCTAAACTAAACTAAATCAGAGTCTTGAATGAGGTCTAAGCAGAGAAATTAAATTATAGCATTGGCACAAACTGGGACAGCTTTCCAGCACGGTGTCACTTTAGAGCACATTTGTAAGTGTTTATGGATTTCTAATCCCATTTGTTTTCCCATTTCATACTACAAGTGACAATACTCAATCTATCATTATTCATTTATTGACCACTCACTCCATTTTTTTCCACTTACTCTTGTATGGCCTTTAATAATTTTGGGACTGCGGTATCATTTTCTTAGTTTCAGTATCATGCCACTGTTATTTAATATTCAAGGGTTGACCTGTCCCACATTTTTAAAAACTCAGCATCGCTTTCTTGATTCGATTTTTAATGCTTTTGTACATTGCATCTAGGATCCCAGTATCCTGAAGTTAGATAGAGCTCTTAAAGATAGCGGAGTCAGGGGGTATGGTAAGAAGGTAGGAACGGGGCACTGAACGTGGACGATCAGCTATGATCACAGTGAATGGCAGTACTTGCTCGAAGGGCCGAATGGCCTACTCCTGTACCTATTGTCTATGGCCTATTTATCCATTTAGTTTTCCTATATTGGTTCCACTTCGCTCTCACCTATAAAGACCCATTCATTGATGCTTAGGACCTTTCTGTTCCTCCAGTTGGTTGTGACTTTCGTTCTCTATGTTAAAGGCTTGAATTGTATGGCTTTTAGTTTAGGTTCATTTTGGGACTGTTTCCTCCGCTCTTATTGATCTTCATTGAATGTCCCAGCCTGTGACTTGCTGGATCGTAGATCCCTCAGTTTTGCTACTCCCGGTATCCTAAAGAGGGAACTTACAAGATTGGTCACTCTCAGCAGCAACTGTAACTCTTCTTGTGTAGGATAGTGCTAGTGTATGGGGTGATCGCCAGTCAGCATGGACCTGATGGACCGGTTTCCGTGCTGTATCTCTGAAGAGTTCATAAGACAAAAGAGCAGAATTGGGTCATGCAGCCCATCATGTTTGCTCCACCATTCGATCATGGCTGATGTATTTGTCCCTCTCAACCCCATTCTCCTGCCTTCTCCCCATTACCTTACTAATCAAGAACCCATCGATCTCCACTTTAAATATAACCATTGACTTGGCTTCCACTTCTATTTGCGGCAATGAATTACACTGATTCACCACTATTTGTCTGAAGAAATTCCTCCTCATTTCCATTCTGAAGGTAGAATCCTCTGACTTCCTTGATGGCTTTCTGGCAGTTGTTAGTCTTAAAAGCCTTGTTCCACTATCTCTAAATGGAGTTGTTGAAAGTTTAAATAATTACAAATATTTAACAAAATAATTTAGCTTGTGTAACCTCTTTAATAGCAAACATAGTCATTTGAAAAAAGGAAAAGATTGAAGAAGGGTTCTGACCAAAACATCACCTGTTCACCAAAATTGGATTTTTAAAAAATGATTTAAAAAAAACTATTTTGGTGTCTGTATGTTTGTTTGCATTAGACTTTTAGACTTTATACTTTAGAGATACTGCACAGAAACAGGCCCTTTGGCCCACTGAGTCCATGCCAACCAACGATCACCCAGATATACAAGCACTATCCTGCACACTGGGAACAATTTTACAATTTTTACCGAAGCCAATTAACCTACAAACCTGCAAGTCTTTGGAGTGTGGGAGGAAACCAGAGCATCTGGAGAAAACCCACGCGGTCATGGGGAGAACATACAAAATCCGTACAGACAACACCCATAGTCAGGATCGAATCTGACTCTCTGGCGTGGTATGGCAGTAACTCTGTGCCACTGTGCCGCCCTGTTGCATGCATAGGACATGAGCAGTGAAATCAACCAAAGTTGTAACTGCCACTAACAGAAATGTGTGGTCCAACAATGTGTCAGCACTGTTTGCATGGTATACTCCATTCTTCATTTCTGTACATATACTCTGCACTACTGGCCCTTTGACAAAAAGATAAAACATTCAAACAATTAATTTGGTACAATCTGTTGATTGCACAGTTGTTAAATTAACCAGCTGTAAATCCAATCAATCTCTCGTCTCCTTTGTTTACTGGACTGGTTACGGCAAGCTGCACTTGACATCTGTGTGATATTGCTCGTGATTGCTCACATGTTCAGGTCAAGCTTTCAAAGACACTTGGACAGGTACATGGATTAGAGGCTGCTATATGGGCTAAATGTGGGCAGCGGGGCCTAGCGTATGTTCGGCATCTTGGTCGACATGGACAAGTTGGGCCAAAGGGCCTGTTTCTGTGCTGTATGATTACGACACAAACACATGGTGGTGTAGAGTGACCACTCCTTCCGTGCCAGCCCCAGAGGAGGATCTGCTATCATCCCATCCATTCACCTTCCTGTTTAAAATCTCTTTTCCATTTGTAAATCTATCTTCTTTGCTTAACTCTACTTTTTGTACTTGCATATCATGTATAGTGTTAACTGATGTGATTGGATAGCAGGCAAACAAATGCTTTTCACTGTTCCATGACAGACCTGACAATAATAAAGCCAAATATGGTCATATTTTTCTGCAATTATTGCTTCATCATAATTGATTTCATCATTGTTAAGCATTTATATCTTAAATTCTTGACTGCCATTTTCATGTCATCTGTATAAACCAATCTGTCCACATCAAACTTAAAACAGGACCAATAACTCTTATCAACATATATAGTAATTATCATTATGCCTTGTACATTACAGGATTACATACACTGACTTGCAGCAATCGCTAATATAGTTTCTTCGTTGGTGACTGCCACTGTCTCATTGTAAACACGGACCTTTCTTCTGTTCCATGGTCACTTTTGACATCATGGAGCCATCTCATCTGACTTTCACCTTCTGGATCATCTCCAAAACTTTTGTTCTCTGACGTTTCTTATTAGCTTGTCTTGCTTGTTTTCACTGACATTCACTGTAGTCTCGTTCAAGGTTGTATCTCTTTCACTCTGCCATTGAAATTGCAGAATGGTCAGCGAGCTATTATTTTTCAATAACTTTCTAATTCAGGTCCCTGTCTGCAATCCGGGTTATTAGCTGGAAACATCCTGGTGCGTCGTATGTCTGCCTGACCAATGCTGTCTGAAGTGGGAGTTGTTCCTCAACTTCCTCACTGCACTATCCTTTGGTGTCTCAAAAACCACCATCCTTCTATCCAAGTAAAATGTTGCAGCCAGCTCCCATGATTATGGATGCATCTTCATCATCTATAGCCATGATCAGCATCTACAACCTAACGTTACACTTCCCACATTGCCCGAAGGTCCCATCACTGTTGGTACCTCAATGGGAAATGCTTATGACTCTTCAGATAAATGTTCTGGCCTACAGCATTGTCCTGGCCAATGGTTTCAACCTAACCAAGTAAACGTTAACCCTTTAGTTTAGTCATCAGTTGCATATATATCTTTGAAAATTCCAACTTTGCCCCATAAAGGTTCTCACTGGATCCTCATATAAGATGTTAAAGAAGGAACTGCAGAGGTTGGAAAATCAAGGGTATACAAAATGATGGAGAAACACAGCACCCGAAACGTTGCCTATCTCCTTTGCTCCATAGATGCTGCTGCACCCGCTGAGTTTCTCCAGCATTTTGTGTACCCTCCTCATATAAGATCTTGTCTATTGTTTATGATGCCAGTGGACTTCTTAACATCGTTAATGTCTCTGGCTTTGTACCTCCATTTGCATGGTTGTTTTTTTTTTAATTCTATGTCATTGATCAAGACTGTATTAATATTGTTCTTTCTCTTAACTTTCCAATCATTATTTATGCTGGGCAAGTGACCGAGATCACTTGTTAATCCCCATTACTCGCTAATCCCCATTAGTCAATGTATCAAATCCATTAATCAACTGCAGCTTTGTTTCATTGTTTTCCTTCCTAAAATGTATTTAGTATTTCTCTTCCACTTACCTGTTTAGTTTAGTTTAGTTTAGAAATACAATATGGAGATGGACCCTTCGGCCCATCAAGTCCACGCTGATCATCCAGCTCCCCTTCACACTAGTTTTGTTGTCCCATTTTATCATCCACTCTCTATACACCACGATTAACCTGCAGCCCTGCACGTTTTTGAGATGTGGGAAGAAATCGGAGCGCCCAGAAAAAACTCTTGTGGTCACAGGGAGAACATGCAGACTCCACATAGACAGCACCTGAGGTCAGAATCGAACAATCGTCTCTGGCGCTGTGAGGCATCAGCTCTACCAGCTGCTTTGTGTTAAATAATGGTTGGAAACACATCTGCTGCATGCAGTCAAGGTTTTCGGTCTTACACATGATAATCAATCTTCAGGATTAATTATGTTTCTCCCTCTACAGAAGCTAGCTGACTTGCAGAGTATCCAAAGGATTCATTGTTTTTATTCAAGGTTCTCATTAAGCAGGGAGAAAGCTCGCTGGAATACCGAAAACCTGGGAATTACCACTTGAATCTTTAACTGCATTTCCTTCATAAATGAGAAAATTATATTAATATGGGCTGCATCGTGTTTCAGTGAGTTCTGTTGAAGTGATTATCCCTGCATCTGATAAGATGATTTTGCTTCAACTCAAAAATGTACATCAGATATTATCTAACCTTGTAGCTGCAGCAAACATATGTTGCGTGCAATGGAGCAATAATGGGAAGGGAATCATTGCTCTAATGCTGCTCTTTTGTTTGAAGCAAACATGCATCTTTCTTCTGTTGCCAAGAGAAAGAAGCTAACCTTCAATGAGTAATAAGGCCTGAGGTACTGCTGCGCCTGTTTAATTTATTCTTGCCCTTACATTGCTGACATGGTAAATAGTTCAAGTGACTGATCATTTAAATTTAAACGTTTTGAAAATCAAACAAGATTGCTTGAAGTTAAAGTGATCTAAAAGAACGTTAATTTCAAAGCCAGACAGAATTTTATAATGTAGGCAGACACCTATGCAGAACAAATTTGAATTTATGTGTGGGAAGAAACTGCAGATGGAGGCTTAAACCGAAGATAGACACAAAAAGCTGGAGTAACTCAGCGGATCAAATAGCATCTCTGGAGAAGAGAAATAGGTGACGTTTGGGGGCAAGACCCTTCCACAGACCTTATTCTGAATTCAGAATTTATACTGGCTTTTGCTTAAAAAAACCCAAAAGCTATTATTGGGAAGAATATAAATATCAGGATGAAAGAGATAATGTATTCCATCAATGCCTCTGTAATCTTTGTCCAGATTACTTGTTTTCAAGCATGTTGAATTAAGTTTTCTGAAATGGAATATCTTTTTTAATTTGGTTGTATTCTAATCTTTGTTAATTCATTTTTAGTTTAACATCAGTTATTTGGCTTACTAACTTGTATCATTGTATCCTCTTTAATTGCTTTTTGTAATACTCATCTTGATGTTATCTAATGCTGCATTGAAAGAAAGTTAAAGGGAGGGGAGGGGAGTGGGGGGGGGGGTGAGGTGGCGGGTGGGATAGTGGGGGAGGGGAGGAGGGGGTTAGAGGGAGAGGAGGGGGCTAGGGAGGGGTGAGGGTTATGGAGGGAGAGAGAGAGTGACTGAGGGTAGGGGAGAGTGAGGGAAGTGAGGGAGGGAGTGGGGAGGGGAAAGAAGAGGAAGGGTGAAGAAGAGGGGGGAGTGCTGGGGATGAGGGGGAATGGAGGAGGATAGGGGTGAGAAGAGGGATGGTGAGGTAATGGAGGAGGTGCGGGGAGGAAGCAAATGTAGGTTGGTGGAGGGTGGGGAGAGGGTGGATAATGGAGGAGGTGAATAGGCGACTAAAGAGGGAGAATGAGATGCGTTCACATTGATCTTATGTTTTGCTCGTTTTTGCCATTTTAAACTTTAAAAACGTCAGCCATGCCATTGCAGTTGGGGGCTATGGGTAAGTGGTGGAATATTTGCGTTGGGGGAACGGGACCCAACGGGTCCGCACTTGGTCTAGTATATATACAGACACATGCACTTACATACACAAATAAAAAACAACAGTAGTGCAATAATAATAATAATAATAGTCTATTGTAGTTCAGAATTTATTTGAGGTTTTAGGGTTTAATGGCCTGATGGCTGTAGGGATGAAGCTGTTCCTGAACCTGGATGTTACAGTTTTCAGACTTCTGTATCTTCTTCCCAATGGCAGGGGTGAAATGAATATGTGGCCAGGATGGTGTGGGTCTCTGATGAAGCTGACTGCCTTTTTGAGGCAGCGACTCCGATAAAACCCTTCAATGGTGGGGAGGTCAGAGCCGGTGATGGACTGGGCAATGCTCACAACTTTTTGCAGTCTTTTTCGCTCCTGGGCATTCAAGTTGCCGCACCAGGCCATGGTGCAACCAGTCAATATGCTCTCTACACCTGTAGAAGTTCAAGAGAATCCTCTTTGACATACCGAATCTCTGTAATCTTCTCAGGAAGTAGAGGCGTTGATGTGCTTTATTTTTAATTGCATCAGCGTGCTTGGTCCAGGAAAGAAGTTCGGAAATATGCACGCCCAGGAATTTGAAGTTTTTGACTCCTTCCACCATCGTCCTGTTGATAGAAACAAGATTGTAGAATCTCATGTTTCCTCTTCCAAAGTCCACAATCAGTTCATTGATTTTACTGATGTTGCGAACCAGGTTGTTGTGCTCTCACCATTTGGTCAATCGGTCGATCTTACTTCTATACTTTGACTCATCACCATCTGTAATTTGTCCAACAATGGTGGTGTCATCGGCGAACTTGACGATGGAGTTCGCACTGTGTCCGGCTACACAATCATGAGTATAGAGTGAGTAGAGCAGAGGGCTGAGCACGCAACTTTGAGGTGCTCCCGTACTGATTATTATTGAGGAAGAAGTATTTCTCTCAATTCGAACAGACTATGAGGAAGTCAAGGGTCCAATTGTAGAGGGATGCGCAGAGACCCAGTTCGTGAGCTTGGCAACCAGCTTTTTCTTTTTTTTTGTATCAAAAATAATTTATTTAATTGCGATTATGATACAAAACAAAACCATGGTAACACACATAGTATAAAATCACCAAATTATGTAGACAATAAATTTTCAAACAACTATGTTACAATCCTTACAAATATACTAAATATACTATACTACACAACTATGTCCTTTTCTCACACCACCCAGGAGCGGACATAACCCCAGAAAGGGGGCAAGCATCTGACTTGGGCAAAGCCCTCTTACACCTGGTGCTGTGACTCGCGGATGGCCAGCTTGGCCAGGCCTAGAAGCAACCCAACCAGGACACCTTCGGCCCTACCCACTCCCCAGATCCTGTCACCAGTCCTACGGTGACTGAGAGCAGAGCTGCTCCTCCCCCTATGGACACAAGGTGGAGTGGTGGTGCGTCTTGCCTGCCGGATATTGGCTACAAGGGACGCTCTATTGGTCCCTTAGCAACCAGCTTTAAAAAAAAACATTATCAAAAATATTTATTCAAATATTAAAATAAAATAATATTTACAGTGCAGTAAAAAACAAAACAGAACCCACCACCATAATACACGACAAATGATAAACTATTATACAACTATGTCAGTTACTTCTCCGTGGATTGTCACCTTGTCGTGGTGGAGAAGCTTGTGTGGTCCTGAGATCCTGAGAGCGATGCTGTCTTGTACTATGCTCCTGGTAGGGCCACCCATGGAGCTAAGGTTTAGCGGGAGGTCTCTGACAAAGAGCAATCCGAGCAGGACCTCAACGGTGGAACAGGCGGAGGACGATGGCTGACCTTAGTGGAGCGTCACAACAGCTGGGAAGACGGATGAAGGCTGCAGCGGAAAAGGGTCTCCGGTTGCCTTGGACTCCATGCCACCGGATCCTGACCCAGACCTGTCAAAGACCGTGGGGTGGCTGCCTGTGCACCAGTCTCAAAGTCACGCACAGGCGTCCTCCATATAGCACCCTGGAGGGGTGAAGGAAAACACCAAATGCAAACCTCCACTGCCTTGTGGCTATTACCTTGTAGAGTCCTTGAGGAGGCATTGGCCCTCCCAGCAAAGCATACTGACTCCAAGCAGTCCCGTAGTTGTATGTCCTCTGCCTCCCCAACCAGCGAGGGCCTCTGTGCAGTCCTCACCTCTGGGGGTGCGTTCTTCAGGTGCTGCCTGTATGCAGGAAGAATCAGCACCGCTGAATAGTCGGATTTCCTGAAGTGAGGGCGAGGGATAGAGCGGTAGGCATCCTTGATGGTCGTATAATAGTGGTCAAGGGTGTTTAATCCTCTGAGGCTGCAGGAGACATGTTGGTGGTAGTTCGGGAGATGTTTATTCAGGTTGGCTTTGTTGAAGTCCCCGGCTATATGGCCTGCTTAAAGGAAGGGTGATGGTATTCTTTGTCGGGTACGCTGACTGGTGCTTGTTGACCACGCTTGTCATTTTCACTAACAAAGACTATTTTTATGATTCTACTTTGTATCGTAAATATCTTGCTGTGCCGAGAAAGAATCAAAAAAAAAAAAATAGATCTATGGTGCCTGTGGTTGTTTTTCGGTTCAGTTATCTTACAGAACGTGTGACTTGCAGTGAAATGCAAAATGCTGGAGTAATTCTTGGTCAGGCAGCATCTCTAGGGAAAATGGATACGTGATGTTTCAGGTTGGGACCCTTCATCAGACCTGATGTCTTCATGTTTGAAACGGCTGAAGAAATTATATCTCAAGCGGGAGAGCGGGAGATTTTGCGAAAATGCCCTTTCAGCGGGCGATCTCCCGCCGAAAGCGGGAGAGTTGGAGTCACTGGTATTGCGTACAGTTTTGGTCTCCTAATCTGAGGAAGGGCATTCTTGCCATAGAGGGAGTACAGAGAAGGTTCACCAGACTGATTCCTGGGATGGCAAGACTTCCATATGAAGAAAGACTGGATAGACTCGGCTTGTACTCGCTGGAATTTAGGAGATTGAGAGGGGATCTTATAGAGGCTTACAAAATTCTTAAGGGGTTGGACAGGCTAGATGCAGGAAGATTGTTCCCGATGTTGGGGAACTCCAGAACAAAGGGGTCACAGTTTAAGGATAAGGGAGAAGTCTTTTAGGACCGAGATGAGAAGATTAGTATCTTTTTTCCACACAGAGAGTGGTGAGCCTGTGGAATTCTTCTGCCACGAGAAGTTGTTGAGGCAGCAGTTTCATTGGCTTACATTTAAGAGGGGGTGGAGTTAGATGTTTGGCCCTTGTGGCTAAAGGGATCAGGGGGTATGGAGAGAAGGCACGTACAGGATACTGAGTTGGATGATCAGCCATGATCATATTGAATGGCGGTGCGGGCTCGAAGGGCAGAATGGCCTACTCCTGCACCTATTTTCTATGATTCTATGATTCTATGTACAAACTCCATACAGACAGCACCCATAGTCCCATCGAACCCGGGTCTCTGACACTGTAAGGCAGCAACTCTACTGCTGTGCCACCGTGCTGCCCCACCGTGCTGCCCTTGCAGCCGAGTGTGGATTGGGATTCCTCTTCATTGTTGCCTGTTGCATTCTCCATAAACTGGTGGAACATATATGCTCTACACATACTTCTGTGAAACAAGAAATGGAAATTAGATGATAGGTTGCCCCAGACTAATGATGGACAATGACTATTCATGGCATTAACTTTCCTGCCATCAATATGCTGTGGTCAAAATGAATTAGAAATGTATTTATCAATATTCCACTTTAGAGCTGCTACCTCACAGCATCTCAGACACAGTTTCAATTCAGACCTTGGCTGCTGTCTGTGTGGAGATTGCACATTCTCCCTGTGGCTGTGTAGATTTCCTCCAGGTTGCTCTTTAGGACTTTATTCCTTGGAGCATAAGAGGATGAGAGGCGATCTTGGAGGTCCACAAGATCATGAGAGGAATAGGTAAGATAAATGCACAGAGTCATTTACCCAGAATATAGAATCGAAAATCAGACATAGGTTTAAGGTGAAGGAGGAAAGATTTAATAGGAACCTAAGCGGCAACTTTTTGGCACAAAGGGTGGTAGGTGTACGGAACGAGCTGCCGGAGGAGATAATTGAAGCAGGTACTATCACAATGTTTAAGAAATAAGTACATGGATAAAACAGAATTAGAAGGATAAGGCCAAGTGCAAGCAGGTGGGACTATTGTTGGTTGGTGTGGACAAGTTGGGTTGACACATTGTATGGCTCTATGACACTATGTTCTGGTTTAACCCCACATCACAGAGACATGCAGGTTTGTAGATTAATTGGCCTCTGTAAATTGTACCAACTATGTAGGGACGGGAGGCAAAAGTGCAATAACATAGAACTAGTGTGAACTTCTCAAGTAATTGTGCCTCATGGTTAGGTTTAGTTTTAAGTTTATTATTGTCATGTGTACTAAGGTACAGTGAAAATTCCATGCACGCTCCACTGTTATGCATGCTATCTATTCTAACCAGATAACACTATACATAAATACAATGGTCAAACCCAAGTATAAATGGAAAGATACAGATTGCAGAATATAGTTCTCAGCAATGTAACACATCAGCTACAGAGTTTACTGTCAGCAATGGAGTAGAGGTGAATTGGACAGTATCCCAGTTTATGGAAGGACAGTTCAGAAGCCTGATAACAGAGGGGAAGAAGCCGATCCTAGTCTGGCGGTGTGGGCTTTCAAACTTCTGTACCTTGTGCATGACGTGAGTGGGAAGAAGAAGGAATGTCCGGGGTGGGTCAAGTCTTTGATTGTGTTGGCTGCTTTTGTGAGGCAGAGTGCAGTGTAGATGGAGTCTGTGGCGGGGAGGATGGCCTGTGTGATGGACTGAGCTACACCCACTACTCTGCAATTGGTTGTGGTCTTGGGCAGAGCTGTTCCCAAAACTAGCTATGCTGCAACCTGACAGTATGGTTTCATGGATCATGTATTAATGCAATAAAAAGAATAAGTAGCGTTGATTGTATGCTAAAATCAAGACAATGACATGAATTAATTTTATTTGCAACCTGCACAAGATCGATTAAGTGCAGGGTTAATCATGGATCATAATATACTGCATACGCTCACCATGTGGAAAATTCTTTCATCTTTGTATTCTTGTTTAGTTTAGCTTAGTTCAGAGTACATGTTTTTCAAAACTCAAAATGTACATTGCTTTTAGACTTTAGGGATTACAGCACGGAAATAGGCCCTTTGGTCCAACGAACGACTCTGCTTCGACCAGCAATCATCCCGTACACTAACATTATATGACACAATAGGGAGAATTTAACAAACCTGCACATCTTTGGTGTGTGGGAGGAAACCAGAGCACCCGGAGAAAACCCACGTGGTCACAGGAAGAAAGTACAAACTCCATACAGATAGCACCAGATCAATCACGGGACTTTGGCACCGTAAGGCAGCAACTCTACCGCTGCGCCATCGTGCCGCCCATTTTCCATATGTACAATTCTGGCAGATGTCAACAGTGTGAATTTGAATTGTAAATTCCCATTGCTTGGATTTTCATACTTTTAAATCTTCCCTTTGTACCAGATCATACACACTAACCTCGCAGAAACATAGAACAAAACAAAATGGGAGGAGCTATATACCCACTGTGTTTGTGCTTGGGTTTTGAGAAAATGTCTAATTGTAGCCCTATATATCTTCACAATTCTTTTTGAAGCTTAACAATTTGCTCCAACCTCCATTCCATGAAATGTCCATTTCCAACATCTCACATCAATGGCCATTCCCCACAATGGACCACCTCACTACAGCTCCATTCCCCACCTCATTGTCTATTCCCTACAAAGGGCCATCTCATGATAGGTCCATTCCTTACATCTCATCTCATTCTCCATACCCCACATAAGGATCATCTCAATACTGGTCCATTCCCTATTACGGACCATCTCACTAATGGTCCATGTTCCCACATCTCATCTCATTGTTCATTCCCCACAATGGGCCATCTCGCTAAAGGAAGACACAATATTATAACAATCGGTTGGAGGTGGGCAGCTGTTGGAGGAGGTTGAGTGAGATAAAGAGGGGGTAGGACAATGGAGGAATGCTTTAATATTCCTTTTGTGGTAAGAGACCCATTACATTCATTACCAATGTTCTTCTACAGCAGACTGAGACCCTGTCTGAAAACAAAAGCTCAATATTAAGGCTGATGGCTCCCAGAGTAATTCTGTCCCTCTGATTGCTGCACCAGCAGATATCTCATGTAGAGCTCTGCTGAACAAAGAAGGGAACATTTTGTAGATGGTCTGAAGAAGATGGCCACTGGTGCTGTACAGTCAGGTGAGAGATCAGTTCGAAGTCTGAGCCACAAACCTCCTCTTTTACATACAGATCCCCTCCAACTACAGTTGCAAGCATCTGTCTAACCTCAACCAAAATAGTATGGCACCAATAAAATAAACTGAAGGAAAAAAATATGGAATCAATGAATGATTTGGTTTTGTGCTTTATTCAGAATTTTAAAGCTATAATTACCTAAATGATAATGTTTGAACAGGCTTGTTGCTACAATATTCAATTTCACGATGTGGAAAAACAAATAATATTGGCCCATTGTGAAAAGAAACCTGGTTAGATAAATACTCTTTCAAAATAGGCTGAACAGCTGATGAATATTTTTGTTTCAGCGATAATCATTGAAACAAAAGACATTTTTAATCTAAATCAGAACTTTCTTAATTAGTGCAGTTCCATTTCAGATAATTAGAAACAGGAAAGACATAAATTCCATTGAATAGAACAGTATCACAACATTAACATGTCTCAAAACTTCAAAGCAGTAAATACTTTTGGATTGCATTGACTATTGTATCAAACGTTAACTGATATATTACTGCAGTGTTTAATTATAGTGTTGGTGAATAACTGTGTAACATATAAAAATGTTAGAAACAAATCATGTCTGGATTTGCTGACTAAACTATCTTAAATTGCCAACATGATTTCACACAGAGACATTCTTTGAAATTAGTCTGGAGTCAACGAGAGATTGCATAGAGTAGTACAGTGGCATGGCGATAAAGTTGCTGCATTACAGTGTCAGAGATCTGGGTTCGATCCTGACTAGGGGTGCTGGCTGTATGGACTTTGTACGTTCTCCCTGTGGCCGCGTGGGTTTTCTCTTGGTGCTTTAGTTTCCTCCCACCTTCCAAAGACGTGCAGGTTTGCAGGTTTAATTATCTTCTGTAAATTGTCCCTAGTATGTAGGATAGAACTAGTGTGACGGGTGATCGCTGGTCGGTGCGGACCTGGTGGGAAAAAGGACCCGTTTCCACACTGTACATCTCTAAACTAAAAAAAACATTTAATTTGAATCTGTCCTTTTATCGACATTCTTTTGAGTTCTTCTCCTGCAGGTTCACACCACTTGACCTGAATCCCCCCATCCATTTCCATGTTGAAGTTATTTGCAACTGTCCTGTGCACCCCTTAGCAGGTAGGTTCTCTCAATGCTGACTATCGCTGGAATGTAACAACCTGTTCGGTTGTAGGCAAAACAAAGCAGTCAGATAAATCCACCCACAATCCCTTCTTAGTCTGCATGAAGTAAACAGTATTATTTTTAGTGCGGAACTGTTTTTTCATCGCCGAATAGGTTTGAAAACTTGGATAGCTTATAACCCAATGGTATGAAAATTGAATTCTTCAATTTTAGCATTCCAACCTGCAAACAATCCTAACCACCCCCGTCCCCCTCTCTTCCCCATGGTCCATCTGAACTTGCACTCATTTTTCTCCTTCCCTCTTTCCTTCCAACTATATTCCTTCTTGTGGCCTTGCAATTCGCACCTCTTCTATCCATACCTCAAGGGGAGGGGGAGGGCAAGGGCGCCTCTTGCAGCCGACGTTGAAGACACTGGAGGCAATTTCCTGGCCCCTCTCCTACCGGTCCAATCCTCGCATCTGTGGCCGCCGACTTTCCACAATTTAGCCAAGTTATTTGCAAAAGGGCCACATTGGTTTCCATTTTGAAACCACCCAGGAATGTTGATGAGACTGTGATGTGGCCAAATTCAGGTATTTAATTAAAACATACCTATGTTATGCTGCAATTAATTTCACTTGTCTGAGTAATTTGCCAAGAGACGCACGTGCCAACATTTTTAATTTAACTGAAATGTGGAGTTATTAATCACGCAAATTGTTCAACCAAATTAAAAATCACTAAACATTCACACAATCACGTCTTACGAATTTTGGATGGATTTACCATGGGCCACGATTGAGCTGACCTTTGGAAATCCAACATATAATGAGCGGTAATTACATCTTTTAGTATTGCTTACAAAAGCCAATCATCCCTTGTTAATTTTGACATGGGCTGCAGTTGTACACGTGACAGAGAAATCTCGTGCTTTCCTTTTGGACAGTAAAGAAAATAATGCATAAATATTTCCATCAGTGCCTGTGCAGAAATGTTATGCTTTTGAACATGCACCGCTCTGAAAATTAATTTATTTTATTCAATTTGAGCAGAAATCCTAAATTTTCAAATTGTTAATTTTAACCAATGCCTAAACTTGGTGTATTGATTATAAATCTACTGGAAATCAGTAGTACAATGAATTTAAAGCAGAAATCTTCCCTCAGTCTTTTTACATCCTGATTCAGATGAATACAGATATAAATGGTAGTAGTGGAAGAAAGGATGGCTTCAAACATCTGAAGAAAGGTCTCGACCCGAAACGTCACCCATTCCTTCTCCCCAGAGATCATGCCTGTCCAGCTGAGTTACTCCTGCATTTTGTGTCTATCTTCGGTTTAAACCAGCAACTGCAGTTCCTTCCTAGACGTATTCAGCAAAAGGTTGGTTAACGAGATCGGGCAGAATATTTACCGTTCAAGCTAACGCTCAGTACATGAATCATTGGAAATTGCTAATGAGCATTTTATTTCTATGCTGCAACTAATAGATAAACATTTACCAGTACCAGCCACTGAGATTGCTCAGGGAACTCAGCAAGATGTTATAATACTTATCCATAAACACACCATGAGAAGATGCATTAGTCTGGACAATGGGTTATTTATTGTTAAGGTTGTTAAATGTTATGGTGAGAAAGCAGGAGAATTGGGTTGAGAGAGTCGCAGAGTAGACTCACAGAGTAGACTCATTGGGCTGAATGGCCTAATTTTGCTCCTATGACTTAAGAAGTGTCCAGATAAATTCTTATAGATGTTCTGTCAATATATTATTTAATTAAGTAAGTAAGTAAGTTTATTGGCCAAGTATTCACATACAAGGAATTTGCCTTGGTGCTCCGTCAACAAGTAACGACATAACATACAGTGACAGTTACGAATGACTCATAAAACACTCAACATTAATAATAATAAAGCATTAATGATAAAACACCATTCACCATGTGAACCAACAAAATACCAGATCAAAGGGAGGCTACAGATTTTTGGCTGTTGAGTAGAGCAACTACTCGTGGATAAAAACTGTTTTTATGTCTGGCTGTGGCAGCTTTGACAGTCCGGAGTCGCCTTCCAGAGGGAAGTGATTCAAAGAGTTTGTGGCCAGGGTGAGAGGGGTCAGAGATGATCTTGCCCGCTCGCTTCCTGGCCCTTGCAGTGTACAGTTCATCAATGGAGGGAAGGTTGCAGCCAATAACCTCTGCTGATCGGACGATTCGCTGCAGCCTCCAGGTGTCGTGCTTGGTGGCTGAGCCAAACCAGACCATGATGGAGAAGGTGAGAACAGACTCTACGATGGCCGTGTAGAATTGGACCATCATTACCTGTGGCAGATTGTGCTTCCCCAGCTGCCGCAGGAACCAAACATATCAACCAAACATAAGGATACTTATCTTGGGCATTGACATAGCACATAAAATAGTACATAATAGAATAATAGCATAGGAACAGGTCCTTCTGCCCACAATTTCTGTGCCGAACATGAAGCAAACACCTACTGTTACCTGCCTATACATATCACTCCATTTCCTGCATATCCACGTGCGTATGCAAAAGTCTCCCAAATCCACTCTCATTCTGCCTCAATCACCAAACCCAGCAGCATGTTCCAAGCAATCCTTGGTGTACGAGCATTCAGCAAAATACACCGTAATAGGATTGTTAGCAATTGTAACACACATGGGATTAAAAGTACCATTGAGACAATCATATGTAACAAAAATTTGCAAGAAATAGTAAACTGAGTCCTGATGTTTCCAAAGTTGTTTCTCAGACAGGGATGAGCTGCCAGAACCTTAGGGAATAATATTTAGGCCAGTATTCTTCTTGAATGTGTATTTATTTCCCCCACTTGCACATACATAGAAGAATTTCAAAGTTTGTCAATGCACCAAGAATTAAAATCACCATACTCAGTAACTCAGTAAAATCTGGGCTCTGTAAATTGTTTGTAGGATAGTATTGGTGCACAGAGTGATCATTGGTCAACGTGGACTCGAAGGGCCAAGCTGTATCCCTAAAGAAAAAAATTAAAAATCTTAATGTAACTCCATCCATTCTACAGGCTGAATCTGCAACTATAAACCCGATTGAACTGCATTCATTTCATCAGTTTAGTGCATCTGCTAATCCAGCCAATCTCCACCACATTGATCCTGCTTGCTTCAGCCCACAGGAAACCATTGCATTGATACCTCAGGTCGTGATCAATAGAACGGCAAGAGACTGTAATTATCCCCCACATAGGTTGCATCATAAAAACAATCTCACATCTCAGTGGAAAATTGACAAGGAATGGAAAACAAACAATTTGTGTCAAGGACATATAAATAGATGGTTTAAATTGCTTGTTGTATTCTGCAGGGAGGTGAGATCTCAGATTGATTTGACAGGTACAATGTGAATAGTAAGATTAAACGAAAACTTACCAGTTTGAAGTTTGATCTTTATTTTATGAGGAGTCGAGTTGAGGGACTACGTGAATAGAAGCCCGTACAGCCGTTGGTGCGTCAATCTTCAAAGCAGCGGAATGAATTCACAGCTAACAATGACTGAAGTACAATGGTAAGATGATAAAACTAGAACTACCAGATGAGATCTATGAGGCTGGGAGCGGAGGGCACGTAGTCCTCAACTCGACTCCTCATAAAATAAAGATCAAACTTCAAACTGGTAAGTTCTCGTTTAATCTTACTATTTTACTTCGGAGTCACGTGAGTGACTACGTGAAGCTTCAAAGCACTGTGAATCACGCCGCAGACCGAAATCCGACGTTCACACTGCCTGGATTGACTCAAAGTCGTTAACAATCAATCATGCATCAGTAATACATTTGTTAAATGAATAACAGTTTATTTACAAACAAAATCATAACAAACCCCTCTAACGCAGGGGGAAAATGTAACAGTACTCAAAACAGAATCAGCAAACACCCCGAGCCTTGAAATCGGCTTGTGATAAAACCTCTGAAAAGTTAGCTCACTGGACCATCCTGCGGCGCGAGGATATGGTCTATTGGCACATCCATCGCCCTTGCCGCGGATGTTGATGCCGCGCCTGGTGGAATGAGATTTGAATTTATCAGTATCAATTCAGCACTTGCCAGGTCCTGCTTTAGCCACCTTGAAATTGTTTGCCCCGTCACCTTACTGTGTGGTTTTTTGTGACTAATAAACAAAGCCGACTCTGTTCCTCTCAGAGGTTGAGTAATCTCAATGTAACGTGATAAATGTGAGAACTACACACAAGCGATCATCTGCGGGGTATGCTGAAAACACAATCTTACATCCTGTCTTGCTCTTCTATTATGTTTAAGCAAATCATAGACATAAAATATAATGGCATCAGCCGACACATGCATTCTATCCAGCCGTAGCTTTTGCAACGTTTGTACACGTTGAGCTGAAACCAACGCCATAAGCATGACCACCTTAATAGTTTATTTGGCTATAGATAGGCTTGTACCGGAGCCCATGGCGAAGAACCATAAGAACCTCACTCACATTCCAATCCCGGCATACCTGGGTTTAGGAGGATTAGAATTGAAAACTCCCTTCATGAATCGTGAAACTAACGGATGTGTCCCTACGTATGTTAATTCTGCATTCATAGGTAAATAAGAAGACAGAGCACTTCTGGCTGAATTGATCGCACTATACCTTAATTTTTGGTCGAAATTAAGAGTTGACAAAAACTCCAATACGTCGGATGCCTGCAGTGTGATATACAATATTCTGCTGTAGGCAGATTGCTCCCACTTCTTTATATAGGTGATATATTGCTGCTGTGTACTATCCCTGCAGGCCGACGTGAGAACATCCACAGTCCGATGAGACAGTCCTCTCCCCAGGTATGGCCTCCTTAAAATCTGCAAATTAACAGATCAATTGATCATATAAAGGATGTTGATCCCCAGTGACTGGATTTACCAGTAGATTTTTATTCTTGGGAATAAGCATGTAAGGCTCCCTAGCCATTTGTAATACAACGGGAAACCATGCTTGTGTAGGCCAATCTGGCACTACCAATACCCCTGAAGCGGAGTCCTCCTTGATTATTTGCAACATCTGCTGATGAGACAGAATGGAGGAAAAACATACACAAACATTCCTCCCCAATGCAGCGAAAACGCATCCACTGCTACTGCCCCAGGATCTGGTTACCATGAAACATAGAAACATAGAAACATAGAAATTAGGTGCAGGAGTAGGCCATTCAGCCCTTCGAGCCTGCACCGCCATTCAATATGATCATGTCTGATCATCCAACTCAGTATCCCGTACCTGCCTTCTCTCCATACCCTCTGATCCCCTTAGCTACAAGGGCCACATCCAACTCACTCTTAAATATAGCCAATGAACTGGCCTCAACTACCCTCTGTGGCAGAGAGTTCCAGAGACTCACCACTCTCTGCGTGAAAAAAGTCTTTCTCATCTCGGTCCTTAAAGGATTTCCCCCTTATCCTTAAGCTGTGACCCCTTGTCCTGGACTTCCCCAACATCGGAACAATCTTCCTGCATCTAGCTGTCCAACCCTAGGGAACATCGGGAACAATCTTCCTGCATCTAGCCTGATCAACCCTAGAAACATATCTAGGTAACTGATGATTTAATCGAGATGCAAACAAGTCAATATCTGGCAATCCATACTGAAAAATCATTTGGTTAAATACATCCTGATTTAACATCCATTAAATGTTTGTCATTAAACTGACCTAGTATCAGCTACCGTGTTGAACCTTCCTGGCAATAAAGTGCTGAAATCCAGATATTTTGGTCAATACACCAGCTCCAAATCTGGTTAGCCAGTCTATCACAAGACTGTGACTTAACTCCACCCATGGGGTTTACATATGCCACTGCCGTGGTGTTGTCAATCTGAACCTGCACATGCAGATCCCTCCTTGTAGAACAATAAGCTTTGAGCCCATACCAGGTGCCCAACAACTCTAAATAATTAATCCCTCTTAGTTGAAGAAGCGATGTCTCATCCACATTCCATCTGCCTTCACAACTAGAAGACATATCTGTTGTACCCCAACCTAGTGCACTTACATCAGTCTGTAATATCAATGATGGTGGTTCCACCAAAACCTTCCTAAAACTTGTTGAAACATTTGCTATCCACCATTGTATGTCAGCAATCGCCCCAGCTGACAACTGCATAGGCCTATCAAAATGGCTCCTTTGTATTCTCAGTGCCTGTTCCTTTGATCGTTGTAATTGTTGATGATGCAGTGGACCATACTGCACAGCTGGAAATGCTGCCACCAACTTCCCAATTAACCTGGCTACTTGTCTAATCGAAGGCCTTTGTTCTCCAACGAGATTAACACAGTCCTCGATTAACTGATTCAATTTATCCCTGGCAAAATTACCAACATGTGATTGGAATTAATGGTAAATCCCAGATAATCAATAATTTGGACTGGTGATAATTTAGATTTATCTGGGTGAATCACAAATCCCATTTGTTCAAAAGTGATTTTAACAACTGAAACTGATGATTGAGTTTCAGCAGAGTACTTTCCAACAATCAGAATATCATCTAAGTAGGCCATTACCACATGCCCTTGAGCTCTAAGTAACGCTAACACAGGTTTTTACCATTTAGTAAATAATCTAGGAGCTGAAGTTAATCCATTCGGCAATGCCCTGAATTGCCACAGCTGAGTCATCCAAATAAATTTCAAATATCTTCTATCAACCTCATGAATAGACACTGAGTAATAGCATCCTTTAAATCAATAGTTTGCCACCCTTTGGACACTAGATGTTTGGCCGTGATAAAGGTTTCCATTTGAAATGCGATAACAAACAAATTTGTTCAAGCTCGATAAATCCAAAATAATTCTAACCCCCGTCTTTTTTAGATCTGGGAAATATATTTGACACAAATTGTCGACTTTGATAGACAGAAAGGCTCAATTACCCTTTCTTTGTAACGACTGAATCTCTGCTTTGAATAAGCACATTTTCTTCATCTGAAAAACTAAGTTTACGACTAGGAAAATGTTAATTTAGGTAGACTGTCTTTTAGAGTAAAATTCAATTTTCACCCCTTCAATACTACTAGTATGAACAAATCTGATGTCAACTGCTGCCATTGTTTGAGAAACAATTTTAACCTTTCCCCAATTTGAACAGGAACATCAATTAATTCATCGTCTGTTGATGTTTTCCTTACCTGCATCTTTCCTTGCGGACCTTGTTGTCCTCGACCTCTTGTGGAGAAAGGCACCTTCCCCTCATGCTTTCAGCCTGCCAGTTCCGAAATTGAAAACCTGAGCGGCTCGTTCCTTCTCCTGCATCCACATTAGTGCCTTTCCAATACGGAGAAAACGTTTTGCCCTGCTTTCCAGCCGGCTTAATGAGGGCCATAGTTTTAACATCTTCATGACACTCTTTGACCCATTTCGCAAGGTTACCTCCAAACAACAGATTTTGTGGTGGTACACTGGTTGGTTTGCACAAACTTGCCAAATTCGGATTAAGCACTGGCCTAATAGCGGCCCTCCTGATGTTATTGAGTTCAAAAAACGCATTACACAGGAATCCCCAGTCCGTCCTGTGTGCT
Organism: Okamejei kenojei; assembly: GCA_035221665.1. NCBI lineage: Eukaryota > Metazoa > Chordata > Chondrichthyes > Rajiformes > Rajidae > Okamejei > Okamejei kenojei. The sequence goes on along the minus strand of CM069154.1, from coordinate 27,693,437 downwards.
TCAACCACATTGCTTGGATCAATCACTTTCACCACAGCTGTAATACCTGCTGACAACAGTTTAAGCACTTTTTGAACTTCATTTCCTGGGTCCTAGCAGGCATACCCATCTGTGACCAAATTTGGTGATTAACCACCGGTTAACCACCGATTAACCACCGGTACCCTCAGGAGATCACAATTAACAGGAGCTTTATAGTTTTTTGCTGCTTCTTCCATAGCTAGCTCCTGTAACTGGTGGGAGAGCATATACTGAATGGCTTCAGCCAATTCCTCATCAATCGCCTCTCCTGCCTATCTAGGCTGAGCAAACTTCCCAGCAATGTTCGGAATTATCTCCAACCGAACTTCTTTACTGCTCTCCCCCAGCATAGAATCAGTGTCAGCAAACTGCACTGATGGAACATCCTCCTCACAGGCAGGATAGTTCTGCAGCCCTGAAACAGGTGCTGCTAGCACAAGCTCTCCATCAGCCTGGCTTGGGCACCACTCCTCCTCACGGAGCTGGTCCCTGTCGAGCATTCTTTGCAATAAAATCTCGACTTTGGAGAGCCGTGAGCAAACGGACTCTCCTAAGGAGGGTATAACCTCCTGGCCCGACTCATCTATGGGCCTCACAGACTTGCCAGTGGCCTTCCGCCCTACTGGCAAGCCTTCACTGCCCCCCGGCAGTGGGTTCGCAACCACTGGCTGTGTAGCCAGCACCGGACCAGGTGTACCAGACGGGCCTCCATCCACAACACTCTCCTGGTCACTCTCCTTTCTACCCCCGGAGCGCCTCGCCGACACCTTCTTCACTTTCTGCAACATTCTCTAAGAACTCCCAACCGTCGCAGAAAATGACCTGTAGTAAAATTTTTAAAACCTTACCTCCGTTTTTAAACTTACCGCTCGGAGGAGCGCTGCTGCTCCAACCGCCCGACTGCACCAGCGTCTGACGTCATGACGCACCAACGGCTGTACGGGCTTCTATTCACGTAGTCACTCACGTGACTCCGAAGTAAAATCTGAGTTAGGTGTCAGAGGTTATGGGGAGAAGGCAGGCGAATGGGGTTGCGAGGAAAAGAAAGATCAGCTATGAATTTAGTTTAGTTTATTATCACGTGTACCGAGGGACAGAAAAAAAATGTTGTTTGCGTGCTAACCAGCCAGCGGAAAGACATTAAATGATTACAATCGAGTCATTCACAGGGTACAGATACAAAATAAGGGAATAACGTTTAGTAAAGGTAAAGTCCGACCAAAGATAGTCCGAAGATTCCCGATGAGGTAGATAGTAGTTCATGATTGGATGGTGGAGTAGACTTGATGGGCCTAATGGTCTAATCCTGCTCCTAGAACGTATGAACTTATGAGCTCTCTGAGCTCATGGCTTGATTCTTCCTCTCTCCATTTACTTTGCTTCCAAAACAGAGTAACAAAACAGAATTTTTAGCCCTGTATATCTTTGTGATTCTTTGTGAAAACGTAACATTCACACACTACTACACATTAATGACATCGATGTGGAGTTGGTCGGTAGCATTAGGTTCCTGCGGGTGCAGATCATGAACAGTCTGACCTGCTCACAAAACATTGCATCACTAGTTAAGAGAGTGCAGCAGCGTTTGCACTTTCTGCGCCGGATGAGAAGAGCTCACCTCCCCCATCCCGTCCTCACCATTTTCTACAGGGGCACCATAGAGAACATTTTGACCAGCTGCATCTCTCTCTGGTTTGGGGACTGCAAAGCCTCCGACTGGAAGTCCGTACAGAGAGTGGTGAGGACGGCTGAAAAAATCATCGAGACTTCTCTTCCTTCAATCCGGTACATTGCGTGTAAACGTTGCTTGTCCAAGGCTAACAGCATTATAAAAGAACCCACACACCTCCATCATGGAAGGTAGTGCATCCGTGGATAACAAGGGAAATCAGGGATAGTATCAAAACTAAAGATGAAGCATACAAATTAGCCAGAAAAAGCAGCCTACCGGAGGACTGGGAGAAATTCAGAGTCCAGCAGAGGAGGACAAAGTGCTTAATTAGGAAAGGGAAAATAGATTATGAAAGAAAACTGGCAGGGAACATAAAAATGGACTGCAAAAGTTTTTATAGATACGTGAAGAGAAAAAGGTTAGTTAAAACAAATGTAGGTCCCTTGCAGTCAGAAACTGGTGAATTGATCATGAGGAACAAGGATATGGTAGACCAATTGAATAACTACTTTGGTTCTGTCTTCACTAAGGAAGACATAAATAATCTGCCGGAAATAACAGGGGACCGAGGGTCAAATGTGATGGAGGAACTGAGTGAAATCAGGTTAGGTGAAATAGGAGGATAATGCAAATGAATACGTGGCTTGAAAAGTGGTGCAAGGGGGAGGGATTCAAATTTTTAGGGCACTGGGACCAGTTCTGGGGAGGTGGGACCGGTACAAACAGGACGGTTTGCACCTGGAATGGAATGGAACCAATGTTCTTGGGGGAGTGTTTGCTAGTGCTGTCGGGGAGGATTTAAACTAATGTGGCAGGGGATGGGTACAAGAGCAGAGAGGCAGGAGGGTGTAAAATGAGGGTAGAAGCATTAGGTAGCAAGGTGAAAAGTAAAAGTGGCAGGCAGACAAACAGGGCAAAAAATCAAAAAGGGCCACTTTTCAGCAAAATTGTATAAGGGGTAAGTGCGTTGTAAAGACAAGCCTGAAGGCTTTGTGTCTCAATGCAAGGAGTATTCGTAATAAGGTGGACGAGTTGAACGTGCAGATAGATATTAATGATTATGATATAGTTGGGATCACGGAGACATGGCTCCAGGGTGACGTAGGCTGGGAGCTGAACATCCAGGGATATTCAATATTCAGGAGGGATAGAGAGAAAGGAAAAGGAGTGGGGTAGCGTTGCTGGTTAGAGAGGAGATTAACGCAATGGAAAGGAAGGACATTAGCTTGGAGGATGTGGAATCGGTATGGGTAGAGCTACAAAACACTAAGGGGCAGAAAACGCTGGTGGGTGTTGTGTACAGGCCACCTAACAGTAGCAGAGAAGTTGGGGATGGTATCAAACAGGAAATTAGAAATGCGTGCGACAAAGGCAAAACAGTTTATAATGGGTGACTTCAATCTACATATAGATTGGGTTAATCAAATTGGCAGGGGTGCTGAGGAAGAGGATTTTTTGGAATGTATGCGGGATAGTTATCTAAATCAACATGTAGAGGAACCAACGAGAGAGCAGGCTATTTTAGACTGGGTTTTGAGTAATGAGGAAGGGGTAATTAGCCGTCTTGTTGTACGTGCCCCCTTGGGCAAGAGTGACCATAATATGGTTGAGTTCTTCATTAGGATGGAGAGTGACATTGTTAATTCAGTAACAATGGTTCTGAACTTAAAGAAAGGTAACTTTGAGGGTATGAGACGTGAATTGGCCAAGATTGACTGGCAATTAATTCTAAAAGGGTTGACGGTGGATATACAATGGAAGACATTTAAAGACTGCATGGATGAACTAAAAAAATTGTTCATCCCAGTTTGGCAAAAGAATAAATCGGGGAAGGTAGTGCATCCGTGGATAACAAGGGAAATCAGGGATAGTATCAAAGCAAAGGATGATGTGTACAAAGTAGCCAGAAAAAGCAGCATACCAGAGGAATGGGAGAAATTCAGCGACCAGCAGAGGAGGACAAAGGGCTTAATTAGGAAAGGAAAAATAGATTATGAAAGAAAACTGGCAGGGAACATAAAAACTGACTGCAAAAGTTTTTATAGATATGTGAAGAGAAAGAGGTTAGTTAAAACAAATGTAGGTCCCTTGCAGTCAGAAACAGGTGAGTTGATCATGGGAACAAGGATATGGCGGACCAATTGAATAACTACTTTGGTTCCGTCTTCACTAAGGAAGACATAAATAATCTGCCTGAAATAGCAGGGGACTGTGGGTCAAAGGAGGAATTGAGTGAAATCCAGGTCAGTCGGGAAGTGGTGTTGGGTAAATTGAATAGATTAAAGGCCGATAAATCCCCAGGGCCAGATAGGCTGCATCCCAGAGTACGTAAGGAAGTAGCTCAGGAAATAGTGGATGCATTAGTGATAATCTTTCAAAACTCTTTAGATTCTGGAGTAGTTCCTGAGGATTGGCGGGTAGCAAATGTAACCCCTCTTTTTAAGAAGGGAGGGAGAGAGAAAACGGGGAATTACAGACCAGTTAGTCTAACATCGGTAGTGGGGAAACTGCTAGAGTCAGTTATTAAAGATGGGATAGCAGCACATTTGGAAAGTGGTGAAATCATTGGACAAAGTCAGCATGGATTTACAAAAGGTAAATCATGTCTGACGAATCTTGTGGAATTTTTCGAGGATGTAACTAGTAGCGTGGATAAGGGAGAGCCAGTGGATGTGGTATATCTGGACTTCCAGAAGGCTTTCGACAAGGTCCCACATAAAGAGATTAGTATACAAACTTAAAGCATACGGTATTAGGGGTTCAGTATTGATGTGGATAGAGAACTGGCTGGCAAACAGGAAGCAAAGAGTAGGAGTAAACGGGTCCTTTTCACAATGGCAGACAGTAACTAGTGGGGTACCGCAGGGCTCAGTGCTGGGACCCCAGCTATTTACAATATATATTAATGATCTGGATGAGGGAATTGAAGGCCATATCTCCAAGTTTGCGGATGACACTAAGCTGGGGGGCAGTGTTTGCTGTGAGGAGGATGCTAGGAGACTGCAAGGTGACTTGGATAGGCTGGGTGAGTGGGCAAATGTTTGGCAGATGCAGTATAATGTGGATAAATGTGAGGTTATCCACTTTGGTGGCAAAAACAGGAAAGCAGACTATTATTTAAATGGTGGCCGATTAGGAAAAGGGGAGATGCAGCGAGACCTGGGTGTCATGGTACACCAGTCATTGAAAGTAGGCATGCAGGTGCAGCAGGCAGTGAAAAAAGCGAATGGTATGTTAGCTTTCATAGCAAAAGGATTTGAGTACAGGAGCAGGGAGGTTCTACTTCAGTTGTACAGGGTCTTGGTGAGACCACACCTGGAGTATTGCGTACAGTTTTGGTCTCCAAATCTGAGGAAGGACATTATTGCCATAGAGGGAGTGCAGAGAAGGTTCACCAGACTGATTCCTGGGATGTCAGGACTGTCTTATGAAGAAAGACTGGATAGACTCGGTTTATACTCTCTGGAATTTAGGAGATTGAGAGGGGATCTTATAGAAACTTACAAAATTCTTAAGGGGTTGGACAGGCTAGATGCAGGAAGATTGTTCCCGATGTTGGGGAAGTCCAGGACAAGGGGTCACAGCTTAAGGATAAGGGGGAAATCCTTTAAGACCGAGATGAGAAAGACTTTTTTCGCACAGAGAGTGGTGAGTCTCTGGAACTCTCTGCCACAGAGGGTAGTTGAGGCCAGTTCATTGGCTATATTTAAGAGTGAGTTGGATGTGGCCCTTGTGGCTAAGGGATCAGAGGGTATGGAGAGAAGGCAGGTACGGGATACTGAGTTGGATGATCAGCCATGATCATATTGAATGGCGGTGCAGGCTCGAAGGGCTGAATGGCCTACTCCTGCACCTAATTTCTATGTTTCTATGTTTCTATGTGTAGCTGGGAAGTGGTGTTAGGTAAATTGAATGGATTAAAGGCCGATAAATCCCCAGGGTCAGATAGGCTGCATCCCAGAGTACTTAAGGAAGTAGCCCCAGAAATAGTGGATGCATTAGTGATAATGTTTCAAAACTCTTTAGATTCTGGAGTAGTTCCTGAGGATTGGAGGGTAGCTAATGTAACCCCACTTTTTAAAAAGGGAGGGAGAGAGAAAATGGGGAATTACAGACCAGTTAGTCTAACATCAGTAGTGGGGAAAATGCTAGAGTCAGTTATTAAAGATGGGATAGCAGCACATTTGGAAAGTGTTGAAATCATTGGACAAAAACCCCTGTCTCACTGTGCGAGTTGGCCCCACGAGTGACCCCGAGTTTTCACTCGTGGTGATCACGTAGCGGGAACGTCGGAACTCGCACGAGCAACTTATCGACTCGTGGCGCTAACGGCAGGTACTCGGGAAACTTGTTAACTCGTGAAAAAAATCAAACATGTTTGATTTTTTCCACGAGTCAAATTAACTGTTCAAGTGTAAAAATGGAAACATTTTAACTCGTTGCAATAACGTAGTGGCCCCCGTGCGTTTATCTTAGTGTCTCGTGAGTGTACCGTGGGAACTTTAATAATCTGTTCTTTTGCTCGTAAGACTGAACCAAAGATAGACACAAAATGCTGGAGTTTATAACTCAGCGGACCAGGCAGCATCTCTGGAGAGAAGGAATAGAGTCGAGACCCTTCTTCAGACTTTCCTTCGCTCCAGAGATGCAGCCTGTCCCGCAGAGTTACTCCAGCATTTCGTGTCTATCTTCGGCCTTTCTGCCACTTGTCCCCGCGGCTTCACTCTGTCTCAATGAACGGCTTAAAGACCTGCCGAAGGGGCAAGTCTGGGGTGGTGGGTGGGATGTGTCCACGTGTGATGCTCCATCCACCCCCCCGGGGCCGAGAGTGTGGGATTGGGAAGGAACTGCAGATGCTGGTTCACACCGGAGATAGACACACACAATGCTGGAGTAACTCGGCGGGACAGGCAGCATCTCTGGAGCGAAGGAATGGGTGGCATTTCGGGTAAGTCTGAAGAAGGGTCTCGACTCTATTCCTTCTCTCCAGAGATGCTGCCTGGTCCGCTGAGTTGTGTGTGTGTGTCTCTCTCCCTCTCTGTCTATCTGTGTGTATCTGTGTGTGTGTCTGCTGTCGGGTCCCGGTGGCCGCTCAAAGTCACCCGAGCTGCTTGATTCCTCTGAAGTGGTGGCCAGCTGCTGTCTGTGTGTGTGTGTGTGTGTGTGTGTCTCTCTCCCTCTCTGTCTATCTGTGTGTGTGTGTGTGTGTGTGTGTGTGTGTGTGTGTGTGTGTGTGTGCGTGTGTGTGTCTCTCTCTCCCTCTCTGTCTATCTCTGTGTGTGTGTGTGTGTGTGTGTGTGTGTGTGTGTGTGTGTGTGTGTGTACTGTCGGGTCCGGTGTCCGCTCAAAGTCACCCGAGCTGCTTAATTCCTCTGAAGTGGTGGCCAGCTGCTGTCTGTGTGTATCTCTGTGTGTGTGTGTGTGTGTGTGTGTGTGTGTGTGTCTCTCTCTCTCTCCCTCTCTGTCTATCTGTGTGTATCTGTGTGTGTGTCTGATGTCGGGTCCCGGTGGCCGCTCAAAGTCATCCGAGCTGCCTCATTCCTCTGAAGTGGTGACCAGCTGCTGTCTGTGTGTATCTCTCTGTGTGTGTGTGTGTGTGTGTGTGTGTGTGTGTGTGTGTGTGTGTGTGTGTGTGTGTGTGTCTCTCTCTCCCTCTCTGTCTATCTGTGTGTGTGTGTACTGTCGGGTCCTGGCGGCCGCTCAGTCACCTGCGCTGCTTAATTCCTCTGAAGTGGTGGCCAGCTGCTGTCCTGTGTGTATCTGTGTGTGTGTGTGTGTGTGTGTGTGTGTGTGTGTGTGTGTGTGTGTGTGTGTGTCTCTCTCCCTCTCTGTCTATCTGTGTGTGTGTGTGTGTGTGTGTGTGTGTGTACTGTCGGGTCCTGGCGGCCGCTCAGTCACCGCGCTGCTTAATTCCTCTGAAGTGGTGGCCAGCTGCTGTCTGTGTGTATCTCTCTCTCTGTGTGTGTGTGTGTGTGTGTGTGTGTGTGTGTGTGTGTGTGTGTGTGTGTGTCTGCTGTCGGGTCCCAACGGCCACTCAATGTCAGTCACCCGGGCTGCTTCCTTTTTTAAAATTATTTAAAATAGAGATCCATTGCAAAAAAGTATTTAAAAACAAAAAAAAAACAAGAAATGCGCATTTTCCCATTGTAGGTCATATCAATAGATGCGGCCGCGCTGAAATAACTCAAAACCACAGGATGGAGATGTATTTTAACATTGTTGCTTTATTAAACCATACCTTCATTCACGGTTGGCTCAAGAGTAACGGGAGAGGAACTTGCTAACTCGGGAGAGGAACTTGCTAACTCGGGAGAGGAACTTGCAACATCGCAGCAATTACATACCCGTGGGAACTCGGCCACACACTTGATCATACACTTGCAGTCTCGTGGGCAGCCACGAGTCTATCACTCGGGGTACCTCGTGGGTCAACTCGCACAGTGAGACAGGGGCAAAACAATGCCAGCATGGATTTATGAAAGGTAAATCATGTCTGACAAATCTTATAGAATTTTTTGAGGATGTAACTAGTAGAGTGGATAAGGGAGAACCTGTGGATGTGTTGTATCTGGACTATCAGAAGGCTTTCGACAAGGTCCCACATAAGAGATTAGCATTCAAAATTAAAGCACACTGTATTGGGGGTTCAGTGTTGTTGTGGATAGAGAACTGGCTGGCAGACAGGAAGCAAAGAGTAGGAGTAAACGGGTCATTTTCAGAATGGCAGGCAGTGACTAGGGGGGTACCGCAAGGCTCAATGCTGGGACCCCAGTAATTTACAATATATATTAATGATCTGGATGAGGGAATGGAAAGCAACATCTCCAAGTTTGCGGATGACATGAAGCTGGGGGAAGTGTTAGCTGTGAGGAGGATGCTAGGAGGCTGCAAGGTGACTTGGATAGGTTGGGTGAGTGGGCAAATGCATGGCAGATGCAGTATAATGTGGATACATGTGACGTTATCCACTTTGGCGGCAAAAACAGGAGGGTAAACTATTATCTGAATGGTGGCCGATTAGGAAAGAGGGAGGTGCGACGAGACCTGGGTGTCATGGTACACCAGTCATTGAAAGTAGGCATGCAGGTGCAGCAGGCTGTGAAGAAGGCGAACGGTATGTTGGTATTCATAGCAAAAGGATTTGAGTACAAGAGCAGGGAGGTTCTACTGCAGTTGCACAGGGTCTTGGTGAGGCCACACCTGGAGTATTGCGTACAGTTTTGGTCTCCTAATCTGAGGAAAGACATTCTTGCCATAGAGGGAGTACAGAGAAGGTTCACCAGACTGATTCCTGGGATGGCAGGACTTCCATATGAAGAAAGACTGGATAGACTCGGCTTGTACTCGCTGGAATTTAGGAGATTGAGGGGGGATCTTATAGAGACTTACAAAATTCTTAAGGGGTTGGACAGGCTAGATGCAGGAAGATTGTTCTCGATGTTGGGGAACTCCAGAACAAGGGGTCACAGTTTAAGGATAAGGGGGAAGTCTTTTAGGACCGAGATGAGAAGATCATTTTTCATACAGAGAGTGGTGAACAGAAGGTAGTTGAGGCCAGTTCATTGGCTATATTTAAGAGGGAGTTAGATGTGGCCCTTGTGGCTAAAGGGATCAGGGGGTATGGAGAGAAGGCAGGTATAGGATACTGAGTTGGATGATCAGCCATGATCATATTGAATGGCGGTGCAGGCTCGAAGGGCCGAATGGCCTACCTATTTTCTATGATTCTATGATTCTATAGAAACATAGAAACATAGAAATTAGGTGCAGGAGTAGGCCATTCAGCCCTTCGAGCCTGCACCGCCATTCAATATGATCATGGCTGATCATCCAACTCAGTATCCCGTACCTGCCTTCTCTCCATACCCTCTGATCCCCTTAGCCACAAGGGCCACATCCAACTCACTCTTAAATATAGCCAATGAACTGGCCTCAACTACCCTCTGTGGCAGAGAGTTCCAGAGACTCACCACTCTCTGTGTGAAAAAAGTCTTTCTCATCTCGGTCTTAAAGGATTTCCCCCTTATCCTTAAGCTGTGACCCCTTGTCCTGGACTTCCCCAACATCGGGAACAATCTTCCTGCATCTAGCCTGTCCAACCCCTTAAGAATTTTGTAAGTTTCTATAAGATCCCCTCTCAATCTCCTAAATTCCAGAGAGTATAAACCGAGTCTATCCAGTCTTTCTTCATAAGACAGTCCTGACATCCAGGAATCAGTCTGGTGAACCTTCTCTGCACTCTCTCTATGGCAATAATGTCCTTCCTCAGATTTGGAGACCAAAACTGTACGCAATACTCCAGGTGTGGTCTCACCAAGACCCTGTACAACTGAAGTAGAACCTCCCTGCTCCTGTACTCAAATCCTTTTGCTATGAAAGCCAACATACCACTCGCTTTTTTTTCACTGCCTGCTGCACCTGCATGCCTACCTTCAATGACTGGTGCACCATGACACCCAGGTCTCGCTGCATCTCCCCCTCTCCCAATCGGCCACCATTCAAATAATAGTCTGCCTTCCTGTTTTTGCCACCAAAGTGGATAACCTCACATTTATCCACATTATACTGCATCTGCCAAACATTTGCCCACTCACCCAGCCTATCCAAGTCACCTTGCAGTCTCCTAGCATCCTCCTCACAGCGAACACTGCCCCCCAGCTTAGTGTCATCCGCAAACGTGGAGATATTGCCTTCAATTCCCTCATCCAGATCATTAATATATATTGTAAATAGCTGGGGTCCCAGCACTGAGCCCTGCGGTACCCCACTAGTTACTGCCTGCCATTGTGAAAAGGACCCGTTTACTCCTACTCTTTGCTTCCTGTTTGCCAGCCAGTTCTCTATCCACATCAATACTGAACCCCTAATACCGTATGCTTTAAGTTTGTATACTAATCTCTTATGTGGGACCTTGTCGAAAGCCTTCTGGAAGTCCAGATATACCACATCCACTGGTTCTCCCTTATCCACGCTACTAGTTACATCCTCGAAAAATTCCACAAGATTCGTCAGACATGATTTACCTTTTGTAAATCCATGCTGACTTTGTCCAATGATTTCACCACTTTCCAAATGTGCTGCTATCCCATCTTTAATAACTGACTCTAGCAGTTTCCCCACTACCGATGTTAGACTAACTGGTCTGTAATTCCCCGTTTTCTCTCTCCCTCCCTTCTTAAAAAGAGGGGTTACATTTGCTACCCGCCAATCCTCAGGAACTACTCCAGAATCTAAAGAGTTTTGAAAGATTATCACTAATGCATCCACTATTTCCTGAGCTACTTCCTTAAGTACACTGGGATGCAGCCTATCTGGCCCTGGGATTTATCGGCCTTTAATCTATTCAATTTACCCAACACCACTTCCCGACTGACCTGGATTTCACTCAATTCCTCCTTTGACCCACAGTCCCCTGCTATTTCAGGCAGATTATTTATGTCTTCCTTAGTGAAGACGGAACCAAAGTAGTTATTCAATTGGTCCGCCATATCCTTGTTCCCCATGATCAACTCACCTGTTTCTGACTGCAAGGGACCTACATTTGTTTTAACTAACCTCTTTCTCTTCACATATCTATAAAAACTTTTGCAGTCAGTTTTTATGTTCCCTGCCAGTTTTCTTTCATAATCTATTTTTCCTTTCCTAATTAAGCCCTTTGTCCTCCTCTGCTGGTCTCTGAATTTCTCCCAGTCCTCTGGTATGCTGCTTTTTCTGGCTACTTTGTACGCATCATCCTTTGCTTTGATACTATCCCTGATTTCCCTTGTTATCCACGGATGCACTACCTTCCCCGATTTATTCTTTTGCCAAACTGGGATGAACAATTTTTGTAGTTCATCCATGTGAATAGGTATCGCAGTATAAGGAGCAGAACAGCAGGGTTTTGCAACATTTCTTCCCCCGAGCCATCAGACTCTTGAATTCCATATAATGTGCCGCCACTATTATCTATTTTATCTTTTTATCTATTTTATCTATTTTATCTTTTTATCCTTTTGTTATTTTATGTTGCACGGTGATCCAGATGCAACAAAATTTTGTTCAGACTAGCATTTGTTGGTGTATTTTTGAATGACAATAAAGTCTATGATTGATTGATTGATAATCTGCCCCAAACTCCATTCCAAGAATTGTGGTTCCTGGAAGATGGTGCAAAAGTGTAAAGCGGTTTCTGAAGAGGCGTTCACTAAATTTTAAACAATCTTTAGAAATTAAAGTACCACATTAATGGAGCCATGTAAAGTTTAGCTTTAGTTTAGTTTAAAGGTATAGCATGGAAACAGGCTATTCGACCCACCGATCCCGCACCGACCAGCGATCCCCGCACACTAACTCAATCCTACACACACTAGGGACAATTTATAGGTATGTTACAAAACCTACCTTTAGCGGTGCTGCAGTTCTGTCACTGGCCGTGTGCGCGATTTTGGCGCCTTTGAGGGGGGGCGGGGTTAAAATGTTGTTTTCCCTTGCCATCCGTAGTGCGAGATTTTTCTAAAGATTCTTTCCCACTGCCGGTAAGTTAATTAAGAAAAAAAAAAATCGCCCAGCTATTTCAGCGCTGCAGTAAAATAAAAATTAGCTCCTAATCCCGTGAACGCCGACAACGGGGACGGATTTTACGTAGGGGACAGGTAAGTGAAAGCTGTTTATTTTTTCATATAAACTTGTTTGTTTGGATGACCGTAATCAACATTTCATGTTGCGAAACGGTGATTTATTCCCCATGCGAACCAGCAGAATGTTTCCTGCCGATATGGGGTTTAAATTCACCGCAACTACAACGTTCCAATCCATCGCGTTCCAGAAAATCTGATTTAAATGGCCATTAATTTACAGGCATGAAACACAAAATTCCTTCAATTTGGCCTATAATTTAATAACAATTAGATTTAAAAATCATGTTATATTGTGAATTCTTGTATGAATGTTATTTGGACACTTAGGCTTTAAAAAAATGTTAATTTTTTTCTTAAGAAATGGATAGATGTTTAGATCTAGTAATTGAATTTTGTAATTAGCTACAATTGGGTAACTAACTAATTATATGCTTTAATTTCAGGTCATCCAAGTAAGATTGTTTCATATTTGTTTCAGAATGCTTCAATCTATAATAACTGAAAATTTCTTTCAGTTCTCTTAATTTTTATGAAGGTTATGGGCTTTTGACTGCCCTCGATCGCAACTTTTGTGTTAAGGCAATAGAAAAGCAATAGGAAACAAGTTTCTAATTTCCGAGTATGAAAATGGCCATAACGTTTTTAATACTGAAGATATGAAAGTGAATTAGGTGTCAAATTAAACTTCTTTTTAAGCTTTATCTCATGGGATAAATTGCAGACTTGATTTTTAAAATCTCAAAATTTTGTAACATTCTTACAATTTACAATAATGCCAAGCCAATTAACTTATCAACTTGTACGGCTTTAGAGTGTGGGAGGAAACCAGCGTACCTGGAGAAAGCCCACGCAGGTCATGGGGAGAATGTACAAACCCCATACAGACAGCACTCATAGTCAGGATCCAATCCGGGTCTCTGGCTCTGTAAGCACCTGTTCCCATTGTCCCACCGTGCTGCTGTAAGGTTCCGTGTTCACTTCGGCATCTATGGTGCAGAAACAAAATTGACCAAACAAAGAAAGTCTTTTTGCCCTATTTTGCATTGCACTCATAAAGATATCCAAGTGTCTATTGCAGCTAGTAGGTTTCAGAAGTATACATGGGGCAGAAGTCACCAGTGCCTGGTAAAGCATGCTTTTTGTACCATGTTTGAGGTTTCGATTTTCAAAAGCGCTTGATCTCAATTGACCAACGTCTGTGCTGGTGCATTGAAGATTATAATGAATTTTGTAATCAATGTATGTCTGAGAGGTGCCTCCTGAGAAATGAAAAATGGTCCCTGTTATTCTTTATTATTGGAAAGTATTGTTGCGTGGCGGAGCAGGGTCATAAGTTAAATTAACTTTTAGAAATATTGGAGGAAAAGTTGTATTCAACAAATTGCTGTGAGTCCAGGACTCAGCGCCTGAGAGCGCTTTGGAGGCAGAATCTCTCATTACATTTAAAAGGCACTTGAGTAACTCCTGGAGATCATAACCTACATGGTTGCAGAGATGGAGATGATCAGTATACTCACACTGGCTTCCATTTCTGCCATTCATTTCTATAATTCTCTGCCTCTATAACACAGGGCGGCACAGTGGTTGCTACCTCACAACATCTGGGCCTGGGTTAAATCCTGATTCTGTTGCTCTGTGTGATGTTTGCAAGTTCTCCATGTGACCGCGTGCATTTCCTCTGGGTGTTCCGGGTTCCCCCCAAAGACGTGTCGATTTGCAGATTAATTATCCTCTGTAAAATTGCTCATAATGTGTAGGGAATGGGAGAGAAAGTGGGATAAGATACGACTGAGGTGAATAGGGGATCAATGGTCAGTGGGCCGAAAAGCCAGTTTCAATGCTGTATCTCTAAATTTTACTTCGGAGTCACGTGAGTGACTACGTGAATAGAAGCCCGTACAGCCGTTGGTGCGTCATGACGTCAGACGTTGGTGCAGTCGGCCGGTTGGAGCAGCAGCGCTCCTCCAAGCGGTAAGTTTAATCGGAGGTAAGGTTTTAAAAAAATCTTTACCACAGGTCATTTTCTGCGACGGTTTGGAGTTTTGGAGATATGTTGCAGAAAGTGAAGAAGGTGTCGGCGAGGCGCTCCGGGGGTAGAAAGGAAAGTGGCCAGGAGAGTGTTGTGGATGGAGGCCCGTCTGGTACACCTGGTCCGGTGCTGGCTACACAGCCAGTGGTTGCGGACCCACTGCCTGGGGGCAGTGGAGGCTTGTCAGTAGGGCGGAAGGCCACTGGCAAGTCTCTGTGGCCCGTAGATGAGTCGGGCCTGGAGGTTATACCCTCCATAGGAGAGTCCGTTTGCTCACGGCTCTCCCACGTCGAGATTTTATTACAAAAGAATGCTCGACAGGGACCAGCTCTGTGAGGAGGAGTGGTGCCCAAGCCAGGCTGATGGAGAGCTTGTGCTAGCAGCACCTGTTTCAGGGCTGCAGAACTATCCTGCCTGTGAGGAGGATGTTCTATCAGTGCAGTTTGCTGACACTGATTCTATGCTGGGGGAGAGCAGTAAAGGAGTTCGGTTGGAGGTAATTCCGAACATTACTGGGAAGTTTGCTGAGCCTAGAGAGGCAGGTGAGGCGATTGATGTAGAATTGGCTGAAGCCATTCAATATATGCTCTCCCACCAGTTACAGGAGCTAGCTATGGATGAAGTAGCAAAAAACTATAAAGCTCCTGTTAAGTGTGATCCCCTGAAGGTACCGGTGGTTAATCACCAAATTTGGTCACACATGGGTATGCCTGTTAGGGCCCAGGAGATGAAGTTTCAAAAAGTGCTTAAACTGTTGTCAGCAGGTATTACAGCTGTGGTGAAAGTTATTGATCCAAGCAATGTGGTTGAAGCACACCAGGACGCACTGGGATTCCTTTGTAATGCATTTTTGAAATTAATAATATCAGGAGGGCCGCTATTAGGCCAGTGCTAATCTGAATTTGGCGAGTTTGTGCAAACCAACCAGTGTACCACCACGAAATCTGTTGTTTGGTGGTAACCTTGCAAAAAGGGTCAAAGACTGTCATGAGGTTGTTAAAACCATGGCCCTCATTAAGCCAGCTGGCAAGCAAGGCAAAAAGGTTTCTCTACAAGAGGTCGAGGACAACAAGGTCCGCAAGGAAAGATGCAGGTAAGGAATATAACATTGACAGACGATGAATTAACTGATGTTCCTGTTCAAATCGGGGAAGGTTAAAATTGTTTCTCAAACAATGGCAGCAGTTGACATCACATTTGTTCATACTTAGTAGTATTGAAAGGGTGAAAATTGAATTTTACTCTAAGGACAGTCTACCTAATCAACATTTCCTAGTCGGAAACTTATTTTTTCAGATGAGGGAAATGTGCTTATTCAAGCAGAGATTCAGTCGCTATATAAGAAAGGGGTAATTGAGCCTTCTGTCCATCAAAGTCAACAATTTGTGTCAAGTATATTTCCCAGATCTAAAAGACTGGGGGGTGTAGAATTATTCTGGATTTATCGAGTTTGAACAAATTTGTTTGTTATAGGCATTTCAAAATGGAACCTTTACCACGGCCAAACATCTAGTGTCCAAAGGGTGTTATATGGCAACCATTGATTAAAGGATGCGTACTACTCAGTGTCTATTCATGGTGATGATAGAAGATATTTGAAATTTATTTGGATGAATCAGCTGTGGCAATTCAGGGCATTGCCGAATGGATTAACTTCAGCTCCTAGATTATTTACTAAATTGGTAAAACCTGTGTTAGCATTACCTAGAGCTCAGGGGCATGTGGTAATGGCCTATTTAGATGTTATTCTGATTATTGGAAAGACTCATGCTGAAACTCAATCATCAGTTTCAGTTGTTAAAATCGCTTTTGAACAAATAGGATTTGTTATTCACCCAGATAAATCTAAATTATCACCAGTCTAAATTATTGATTATCTGGGATTCACCATTAATTCCAATCACATGTTGGTAATTTTGCCCAGGGATAAATTGAATCAGTTAATTGAGGACTGTATTAATCTCGTTGGAGAACAACAGCCTTCGATTAAACAACTAGCCAGGTTAATTGGGAAGTTTGTTGCAGCATTTCCAGCTGTGCAGTATGGTCCTATGCATTATCAACAATTACAACGATCAAAGGAACAGGCACTGAGAATACAAAGGGGCCATTTTGATAGGCCTATGCAGTTGTCAGCTGGGGCGATTGCTGACATACAATGGTGGATAGTACGTGTTTTAAAAAAGTTTTAGGAAGGTTTTGGTGGAACCACCGTCACTGATATTACAGACTGATGTAAGTGCACTGGGTTGGGGTGCAACAGATATGTCTTCTAGTTGTGTAGGCAGATGGAATGTGGATGAGACATCACTTCTTCAATTAAGAGGGATTAATTATTTAGAGTTGTTGGGCACCTGGTGTGGGCTCAAAGCTTATTGTTCTACGAGGAGGGACTTGCAAGTGCAGGTTCAGATTGACAACACCACAGCAGTGGCATATGTAAACCACATGTTAAGTCACAGTCTTGTGATAGACTGGCTAACCAGATTTGCAGCTGGTGTATTGACCAAAATATCTGGCTTTCAGCACTTTATTTGCCAGGAAGATTCAACACTGTAGCTGACACTAAGTCACGTCAGTTTAATGACAACATTGAATGGATGTGAAATCAGGATGTATTTAACCAAGTGATTGTTTAGTATGGATTGCCAGATATTGACTTGTTTGCATCTCGATTAAATCATCAGTTACCTAGATATGTTTCGTGGGTACCAGATCCTGGGGCAGTAGCAGTGGATGCCTTTTCGTTTCCTCCATGTTTTCCTCCATTCTGTCTCATCAGCAGATGTTTGCAAAATATCAAGGAGGACTCCGCTTCAGGGGTATTGGTAGTGCCAGATTGGCCTACACAAGCATGGTTCCTGTTGTGTTACAAATGGCTAGGGAGCCTTACATGATTATTCCCAAGAATAAAAATCTACTGGTAAATCCAGTCACTGGGGATCAACATCTATTACATGATCGTATTGATCTGTTAATTTGCAGATTTTAAGGAGGCCACACCTGGGGAGAGGACTGTCTCATCGGACTGTGGATGTTCTCACGTCGGCCTGCAGGGATAGTACACAGCAGCAATATATCACCTATATAAGGAAGTGTGAGCAATTCTGCCTACAGCAGAATATTGTATATCACACTGCAGGGATCACGGACGTATTGGAGTTTTGTCAACTCTTTATTTCAACCAAAAAATTAAGTTACAGTGGGATCAATTCAGCCAGAAGTGCTCTGTCTTCTTATTTACCCATGAATGCAGAATTGCATACAGTAGGGACACATCCGTTAGTTTCACGATTCATGAAGGGAGTTTCAATTCTAATCCTCCTAAACCCAGGTATGCCGGTATTTGGAATGTGAGTAAGGTTCTTATGGTTCTTCGCCAGTGGGCTCCGGTTACAAGCCTATCTATAGCCAAATTAACTATTAAGGTGGTTATGTTTATGGCGTTGGTTTCAGCTCAACGTGTACAAACATTGCAAAAGCTACGGCTAGATAGAATGCATGTGTCGGCAGATGCCATTATATTTTATGTCTATGATTTGCTTAAACATAATAGAAGAGGCATGACAGGATGTAAGATTGTGTTGCAGCATACTCCGCAGATGATCGCTTGTGTGTAGTCTCACATTTATCTCGTTACATTGAGATTACTAAACCTCTGAGAGGAACAGAGTTGGCTTTGTTTATTAGTCACAAAAAACCACACAGTAAGGTGTCGATGCAAACAATTTCAAGGTGGCTAAAGCAGGTCCTGGCAAGTGCTGGAATTGATACTGATAAATTCAAATCTCATTCCACCAGGGCGGCATCAACTTCCGCGGCAAGGGCGATGGACTTGCCAATAGACCATATCCTCGCGGCCGCAGGATGGTCCAGTGAGCTAACTTTTCAGAGGTTTTATCACAAGCCGATTTCAAGGCTCGGGGTGTTTGCTGATTCTGGTTTCAGTACTGTTATAGTTTCCCCTGAGTTAGAGGGGTTTCTTATGATTTTGTTTGTAAATAAACTGTTATTCATTTAACAAATGTTATTATTGATGCATGATTGATTACTAATGACTTTGAGTCAATCCAGGCAGTGTGAACGTCGGATTTGGGTCTGCGGCGTGAATTCACAGTGCTTTGAAATCTTCACGTAGTCACTCACGTGACTCCGAAGTAAAATAGTAAGATTAAACGATAACTTACCAGTTTGAAGTTTGATCTTTATTTTATGAGGAGTCGAGTTGAGGGACTACGTGCCCTCCGCTCCCACCCTCATAGATCTCATCTGGTAGTTCTAGTTTTATCATCTTACCATTATACTTCAGTCATTGTTAGCTGTGAATTCACTCCGCTGCTTTGAAGATTGACGCACCAACGGCTGTACGGGCTTCTATTCACGTAGTCCCTCAACTCGACTCCTCATAAAATAAAGATCAAACTTCAAACTGGTAAGTTCTCGTTTAATCTTACTATTAAACTTTGGAACTAAAACTTAGTTTTAGACAACTATCTTGCTCTGGTAAATTCATAGTAAACTCCATCACGAAGCCTGTATTATTGACGTCTGCAGTAATGGTTTAGGTTTATTATTGTTGGAAAGTAGGCCAATGAAATAATGTATGCAAGACCATTATTAAAATAATATTTGGGAAAAATGTGATTCAGATAAAACATTGCAAAAAATGGATCGGGGTAATCGGCAATTAAAGTGAAAGTTTAACTTGGCTGTAGAGTTCATACTTGAGAAGATTTGATCTTGTCCCTTCTGCCTCTAATTGTGGGTAGTTCATTTTCACAACTTCATATTAAAGTTTTTCATTTTTGTTAATGAGAAAATTACCTGAGTGAAATGGTTTAGTGCTTGAGGGGATAAGATTACCAAATTTTCAGCATGCTACTGAATGAATTTAGAAAATGGGATGTTTTAATTTTACAACCTGTGTTCTTAACATCGAATTGCTGAGATATTCCAATTACCAAAAACATGCACCTATTGTTAAATTCATCCTGTTGTGCATTTTAACTGGTGTTTTTGAAAACTGCTGGTTACTAAATGGGTTTTTACAAGCTATTTAACAGCCTGCAAACTTGAATATAAAACCAATGCTGCTGGAATGATACAATGTTTTAGTTCATTGATTCCATCTGTCCAATGAAAGATATCCACTTCATTTGTTGTAAATGGTCTTTATAATCCGCATGCAATTTTACAGCGCAACAACTTGCTTTCTTCGAGGAAGCTAGTCACTGATCTCTATCCCTTGCACTTTTCACATACTTTTTTTCATATTTTACTTGATCAAATATTTTTTCCTCTTCCATTTTGCTTGTTGTTACAGATTTCAATCTCTCACTGTTTCCATTCCATGTCATTAACAACCACATCACGTGAAAATAAACCCTTTTCTTTCATTTCCTTTTACAACTTCATGGTGTTCTGAAGTGCTTTATACAGTAGCTACTTAAGGTTTTGTAGTCTATTCATTGACTCATCAAATAGGAAAAGAATAGCTTTTTTTCCAACTTCTTGCACTTACCTAACTTTGAACACCTGAATTGGATGCGGACAGAATATAATCCGCATTTCATTTTAGTTTCTTACAACTGAGGTTCATCGCTGATAGGGTTCATCACCCGTGGACTGGCGGCACAGTGGTGCAGCGGGTAGAGCTGTTGCCTTACAGCGCCAGAGACACGGGTGCGATCCTGACTATGGGTGCTGTCTGTATGGAGTTTGTAGGTTCTTCCTGCGACCACGTGGGTTTTCACCGGGTGCTCCAGTTTCTTTCATTCCAAAGATAGAACTAGTGTACAGGTGATCATTGGTTGGCACAGACTTGGTTGGCCGAAGAGCCTGTTTCTACTCTGTATCTCTAAACAAAACTAAACTAAAACCTTACAAACTATCACCTTACAAAATTGATTTTGCATTTTTTTTAATGGACTTAATCTACTTCATAAAGTGGTATCTGCAAAACTATGTATGCTATTTTAATTCCAGTTTAAACAATGATTTGTATAGTTGTAGCATTACCTTTTGCTTTGGCTTTTCATTTGGATACATTTTGAGCAGCTAGAAATCTTAGGGCTTTTCTTTTCAGCTTTTCAACCAGATTCTAAGAATATTGCTGCTTAATATGTTGCTTTTTGTTCCGTTACTGCACTTTCAACTGACACATTTAAAGTAAACCCATTGCTTTAGCTAGTTTACAGTGAGCAAATAATTGGAGAGACATGGAAATGCAGATACTGGAATCTTGAGCAAAACACTAAGTGCCGGAGCAACTCAATGGGTCAAGCAGCATTTCTGGAGTCATGGAGTGTTATAGTGTGAGAACAAGCACAACTTGCCCATACCGGTCAACATGTCCCAGCTACACTAGACCCATCTGCCGGCGTTTGGTCAATATACCTCCAAACTTGTCCTATCCATGTATAACTGTTTCTTAAATGTTGGGATAGTCCCAGCCTCAACTACTTCTTCTGGCAGCTTGTTTCATACACACACCACCCTTTGTGGTGTAAAGTTACCCCTCAGATTCCTATTAAGTCTTTTTCCCTTCACCTTAAACTTATGTCCTCTTGTCCTCCATTCACCTACTCTGGGCAAGAAACTGTGCATCTGATCTATTCCTCTCATGATTTTATACACCTCAATAAGATCACACCTCATCCTTCTCCCCTCCACGGAATATAGTCCCAGTCTACTCAACCTCCATCTTTAGCTCAGACCCTGGAGGAAACAGATCGGCAGTGTTTCAGGTTAGGAATTGCTTTTACTGAAAGTTGAATGTAATGTTACCAGAGAGCTCAGCATTGAATCTTCACACTAAGTGTTGGCGAATGAACAAACTAATCATTTTCCTAGAGGTGAAATATCTCTCTATGGCTGGTTGTACCACAATAAAACCCTTTTGCACATTGATTAAGGCTGCAGTGTTATTCTTAAAAGCAATACTCTTAAAAGTAAAATCTAAAAAATGTAATATTAACGGACAGTCTCCAATGAATCTTACAAACTTCCACATATGTACTATAGAAAGTATACTGTCAGGCTGCATCACACCTTGTTTTGAGAACAGCTCCGCCCAGCAGTGTAAGAAATTGAAGAGAGCTGTCAATGTTGTCCAGACCATCAGACAGACCAGACTACCCACCATTGACTCCATCCTTCGAAAATTCCATGCCTTATAAAAACAACCAACATAATCATGGACTTGTCCCACCCTGGTCATTACTCTTTCTCCCCACTCCCGTTGGGCAGAAGATATAGAAGCTTGGAAGCACACACCATCAGGCTCGTGAACAGCTGCTTCCCCTCCATTATCAGGCTTCTAAACAGTTCCTCCATGAGCTAGGGTACTGTCCGATTCAACTTAACTTCATTGTGGACTTTGTTTCTGGAACTGCCGCACCACATTTTCTGTGCTCTGTATCCTTCCCTTTGCTCTCCTATTATACTTAAGTTTGCTTTGATTGTATTTATGTCTAGTAGTATCTGGTTTGATCGGTTAGTATGCAAAACAAAGCTTTTCACTCTACCAACGTGCACGTAACGAAATATACCTAAATCTAAATTAGTATAGCTTACAAAGTACAGGTTGCACATCTTGAATGTGCTATATGGTCATTGCATGGAGGGCTAAAAATCACAAAATTGGTGAAAAGAATTACACGTAAATTCCTATGCAAAATATTTAACTGGGTGATTCCCAATGGCAGCTGGATGTATAGATCGTGACTTTATGCCATTATTGCATTAACTACGGGGAAGGGAGTCAACTCTTAAAGAACCTCCTCTGTACAACAACATAGTAGCCTGCCATGGAGCTAAACGCAAAGGGAAGTTGGGGAGGAGTGTTTGTGGTGGTGGTTGTGGGGTGGGGGAAGTGAAGGTATACTGCATTGTTGTGTGGCTGGGCATTCATTAATTTAGTTTATTTTATTCTTCTCACATGCACTGAGGTACTATGATAAGCTTTTTGTTGCGTGCTATCCAGTCAACGAAAATACATGTTAATTAACAATCAAGTCTGAAGAAAGGTCTCGACCCAAAGAGTCACCTATTCCTTTTCTCCAGAAATGCTGTCTGACCCGCTGAGTTACTCCAGCTATTTGTGTCTATCAAGAATTGCAATCAAGCCGTGCACAGTGTACAGATACGGGATGAAGGGCATAACGCCCAGTGCAAGATAAAGTCCAGTTTAGTCTGATTAAAGATCGCTTGAAGGTCTCCAACAAGGTAGATGGGAGGTCAGGACGGCTCTCCAGTTGGTGAGAGGATGGCTCAGTTGCCTGATGACAGCTAGGAAGAAACTGTCCCTAAATCTGGAGATATGGAGAAATCGAGGGTGGCATGGTGTCACAGCGGTAGAGTTGCTCTCTTACACCACAGAGACCCAGGTTTGATCCTGACTATTGATGCTGACTGTAAGGAGTATGTATGTTCACCCCTTGACCTGTGTGGGTTTTCTCCAGTAACTCCAGTTTCCTCCCACTCTACAAAGACTACAAAGGTTTGTAGGCTAATTGGCTTGGTAAAATTGTAAATTGTAGTCTAGTATGTATAATTTAGTTTAGAGATACAGCGCGGAAACAGGCCCTTCGGCCCACCGGGCAACCAGCGATCCCCGCACATTAACCCTATCCTACACCCACTAGGGACAATTTTTACATTTACCAAGCTGTACGTCTTTGGAGTGTGGGAGGAAACCGAAGATCTTGGAGAAAACCCACGCAGGTCACAGTGAGAACGTACAAACTCCGTGCAGACAGCACCCATAGTCGGGATCGAACACGGTAAGGCAGCAACTCTACTGCTGTGCCACCGTTACTGCCCTAGGGTGTAGGATAGGGTGAGTGTGCGGGGATCGCCTCCTGTGCTTAAAGTGGCTTTAAACCGCTATGGGTTCCTTCAAGGACCAGAGATAACATGGAGATGCATTGATCGGTATTAGTGATACTTGTGGAGCAAAGTGGAGTGCTAAAAAATGAGTCTGCAGATGTTGTTGGCAAAACATTGATGTCCACTGCAGGGCCATAGAATTCCCGTTTCTTTGCAACAATGCAGAATTTACTCATTTTCCTTTGAAATATAAATACAGATTGCAGGTTATGTCCTCAACAACCAACATCTATTGCTAAATGCTGCACTCAGGAAAATACATGTTCAAAATGGTCATTAATTGAAGTATTTTCTAATGCATTTTAACATGCACTTAATTGCTTTCCTTCACCTGAACCTGGAGCAAATGGTACAACTTTTTAGCATTGAGTTGAAAGATCAAGGATTTGCAGATTATTTTTTATCAGTTTTTAACGCCATTTCTCTGTACTAATTTCAGTACGCTTTATCTGTGCCCTATGGACATCTTGATTGTATTCATGTATGGTCTTTTTTTGATTGTATAGCACACAACAAAAGCTTTTCCCTGCACCTTGGTACACGTGACAATAATAAACAAAACTACATTATTTTGATTGACTAGTTATTTCAATTAATTTTGGCACCCAAGCACACGCCATTGCAAAAAGCCCAGTCCAGCAAGAGGATTATTTTAGTGTCTGCTCTTTTGACACATGGACTGAATTGTTGGAGGTCTCAGCTGAAAAAAATACAAAGACGATTCCTCTTTTGAATTATACAAAATGGAGAAGAATGTGGAAAACTCAGAAGATATCAGTCTCCGACCAAAGGTCTTTCATGGGAGACTGTTTTGATAACAAATCAATTATGGGCCTGTCCCACTTGGGAGACTCTTTAGGCGACTGCCAGGGACTAGTTTTAATGGAATTCTCCTACGACACCTGGCAACAACCCACGACAGCACCTACAACAACCAACGACAACCTACGACAACATCTACAACAATTACAACAACCTACGAAAGCAAAAATTGTCGCCACTATCACCGAAAAATTTTCAACATGTTTTAACGCCTAAGTGGGTCAGGCCCATAAATCTACCACAGGATGAAACTGTGTCGCCGGTTTAATTGAAGCCAACATTGAAGAACAGTTTAATTACAGTTATAGCTTTTGCACTGGAAGATTACTTGTAGTCAGTGGGATCACGTTGGTCTAAGTACATTGAAGGAATAATTTCTGGAACAGAAGGTAATGACCAGGAAACATCAAGAATTACCTTTTTAACAAGGACACATGGATTTCTCCTCGTGTAGCTGGAACTGGTATTTTAATGGTGAATGATTTGGAATTTGTCTGTACAAGACAGAGGGTGCAGTCACTGATCATAATAACCACATTCCTATAGTCAAAATGAGATTTTCTTTGTGAACCAAGGATGTTTCAAATCATAGCGTGGGCATGTTTCATATTGTCTCTGCAGGGAAAGAAAGAAAAAAGCTTTTATTGGAAAAAATACCAAAAAAACAACAATTTATACACGTTTAAGCAACATGTATATGTAAGACCTCAAGAAATTGCAGAGTTGTGGACATAGCCAAGTCTATCATACAGACCACACTTCCCACCATTGAGTTCATCTACACGCTGCCTCGGAAAAACAGCCACCATAATTAAAGTCTTGTACCACCCTGGTCATTCCTCATTCCCGGCGGGGGAGGGAGCCACTGATAGCAAAGAGGGACTTGACGAGGGGCTGCTGAAAACAAAGAAGCACCAACATGACTTTAATGAGTACTTTAGTAACTTTGTCAGCGCCAGAAATATGGCGACTCTCGCCAATGCCATCTCACCACTGCCTTCAGGAAGAAGGTGCAGGAGCCTGAAGACTGAAACATCCAGGTTCAGGAACAGCTCCTTCCCCACAGCCATCAGGCTATTAGACACAACGAATAAGCTCTGAGGGTACATAAAAGGCTGGAGAAACTCAGCGGGTGCAGCAGCATCTAAGGAGCGAAGGAGATAGGCGATGTTTCGGGTCGAGACCCTTCTTCCAGAATAAGTTCAGAGCTCTGAACTGCAAAAGACTATATTATTATTTGTTATTTGCACTATATTTGTTATTTATTGAACTTTTCCTTTTTTTCCCCGTTATATACAATGTTTACATATTTACATATTCTGTTGTGCTGCAGCAAGTAAGAATTTCATTGTCCCGTCCGGGACATATGACAATAAAACACTCTTGACTCTTTGTGTACTTTGCGTATTGTATGCAAAAACAAAGAATGTCACTGCACCTAGGTACATGTGACAGTAAGGTGTTATTCTTTTTGATTATATTCCAAATGAACAACTCAAAGGAATAGAATGGAGACAGGAGACAGGTTTTTCACACAGAGGGTGGTGGAAATATGGAAAGATCTGTCAGAGGAAGAAGTAAAGATGGGTACAATTATAATAATTAAAAGACACTTTTGACAGCTTCATGGGTAGGAAAGTTTTAGTGGGAAGCTTTATGGACAGGGAAGGTTCATTCTGCAAAAGGGACCCCATCCAAAACGTTGCATGTCCTTTCCCTCCCCAGATGTTGCCTTAAGCCCCTGTCGCACTTGGGTGACCTCCACCGCGACCTCTGGCAAGTTTGCTTCCGACCCAAGGTCTTCACGAGGTCATGGAAGGTATTCGTCACTCTCCTTCATGGTCGAGAGTGGTCTCCGCGGAGTCGAGGCTTCTGCTAGGTCGCAGCGTATTTTTCAAAATGTTAAAAATTGACCGCAACTAAAAATAGGTCGCCGTGGAAGAAAATCGATATTTCTTTTAGTCGTAGGTCTAGCCAAAGCCAGTCGTAGTAGGTCGTGATGCTAGTCGTAGGTAGTCGAAGGTGGTCAAAGGTAATAGCTCCGGGGTGAATAAAGGGTCAGTAGAAAAAAAAGGTAATTTAAACAGCAGAATGTTGCCTCTTTCACTCCAAGGCATGTTCATTCATAACTGGAGAGCTTTTTTGGAGAGGAGATTTGTGTTTTAGAGATGGCACCAAAAATGCAGCAGCATAGGGGGAGGGCACAACCCCAAAGAAAACCTGCCATGCAGGTGTTGCCCACCCAAGAGGAGGAGTGGCAGGAGTTGATGCCACAGGAGGTGATAGTGCAGGAGGAGGTAGCCCTGCATGAGAGACCCCTGGAGGAGGAGACCAGGGTGGTAGTATATGTCCCCACCACCACCCCATCCTTCACTGCCTCATTTGAAGGCAGCAAAGCAGCCCTTTACCCTGTGTCTGACACAGCATCAGAGGCAGATGCTCCATTGGTGGTGAGGGTGGGCTGGAGGAAGGTTATGCCCTACACCTTCACCAGGCAGCAGGAAGGGGACCTTGAGGAATGGTTCCAGCAGAATGCCACCCTGTATGAAAAGGTAAATGAGCGGGACAGGGACAAGAATGGCATGCTTGCCATCCACTGCCCCACATGTGTGCTTAAAGTTCCATCTTTTGTCAAAGCCCAGCGCCACTCTCTTCCAGTCATCTGGTGTACTGGGACAGTCGATCACATCATCTCCATTCACCCATTGAGACCTCTTCTTGTGCTTCCTCTTCACCCTTGCTCTTCCCCTTCTGCCTTTCTTAAAAGGCTGCTGAAGCAAAAGGGCTACTGCAAACAGCAGTAGTTGTATTAGAAACATAGAAACATAGAAAATAGGTGCAGGAGTAGGCTATTCGGCCCTTCGAGCCTGCACCGCCATTCAATATGATCACGGCTGATCATCTAACTCAGTATCCCGTACCTGCCTTCTCTCCATACCCACTGATCCCTTTAGCCACAAGGGCCACGTCTAACTTCCTCTTAAATATAGCCAATGAACTGGCCTCAACTACCTTCTGTGGCAGAGAATTCCAGAGATTCACCACTCTCTGTGTGAAAAATGTTTTTCTCATCTCGGTCCTAAAAGACTTCCCCCTTTAACCTTAAAACTTTCCCCTTTTTAGTCGCTTACGGTCGCCAGAGGTCGCGGTGGAGGTCTCCCAAGTGGGACAGGCCCATTACTCATTGATTTGCTCCACCACTTTACATTTTGCTCAGCATTCCAGTGTCTGCAGTTTTTTTTGTGTCTCCAAGGTTTATAGCGGCCTGGGTCAAATGCAGGTGAAAGGGACTAACTCATTAATGCAATATGGTTGTTATGGACATATTCTGCTGAAGGGTGTCGGAAGGAACTGCAGATGCTGGTTTAAACCGAAGATAGACACAAAGTTCTGAAGTAACTCAGCGGGACAAGTAGCATCTCTGGAGAGAAGGAATGGGTCACCTTTGAGGTCGAGACCCAACTTCAGACCGAGAGTCAGGGGAAAGGGAAACAAGAGATATAGACAATGATGTAGAGAGTAAAAGAACAAATGAATGGAAGTAATGCAAAAAAGTAACAATGATAAAAGAAAAAGGCCATTTTTAGCTGTTTGCTAGGTGAGAACACTTTATCATCATTACTTTTTTTGCATATCTTTCATTCATTGTTCTTTATCTTTCCACTTCACCGTTTATATCTCTTGTTTGCCTACTCCCTAACCAGTCTGAAGAAGGGTCTCGACCCGAAACGTCACCCATTCCTTCTCTCCGGAGATGCTGCCTGTCCTGCTGAGTTACTCCAGCTTCTTGTGTCTAAACTGGCAATTCTTGGGTGGGGGAGGGATGGAGAGAGAGAGAATTCAGGGGTTACTTGGTTAGAGAAATCAATATCTTACCACTGGATTTTAAGCTTCCCAAGTGAAATTTGAGATGTTGTTCCTTCAATCTGCGTTTAGCTGCTGAAGGGTCTGTTTTGGTGCTCTGCAGTTGTATGACTCTCTGACCCACTTGAAAATCTTGCAAGTTAAAGTCTACAGGATAGAAAAATATATTGAAATGACCCTTCCTTCATCATGTGCAATGCTGCTAAAGAATATTCAGCTCTTGTTGGTCATTCTATCGGGGTCATTTTGCGATTATAATCAAGTTGCCCACATTGTACAGATAAAGGATAAAGGGCACAATACTTAGTGCAAGATAAAGTCTAATTAAAGAAAGTTCAAAGGTCTCCAATGAGATAGATGGGACGTCAGGACTGCATTCTAGCTGATGAGAGGATGATTCAGTTGCCTAATAACAGCTGGCAAGAAACTGTCCCTGATTCTAGAGATATGCATTTCACTGGCGGTGGTATAGTTAAGATGCTATTAAGCTCGATCATACTAGCTGTGTGCTTTACAGAATTTTTAATGAATTTTATAGAAGCATCCTCAAACAGGTGCAGTGTTTTTATTTCAAGCATTGATTTTATCTAGTATTGATATTAGTGTCAACGAGGGCAGTGGGCAGGTGCTATAGACTTGCACGGGAAGGTAGACGCTCCCGCCCCCACGAGTCTCGGGCAGATGGGGCTCCTCAGCCTGGGAAGGCAGTCCATCCAGGAGAGGGAAAACTCTGATTTAAAACCTCCACTGCCTTGTAACCATATCCAGTCATGGAAAAGGCTCCAGGAGTAAACCTCAAGAAAACCCGGAGTCGGAGCCCCTAAGGCAGTTTGTCGTTGTCTACAACCTCGCTCTGGCAGCTCCTGCAACGGCGCTGGTACCAAACTGTAACAGACCTGCTGTTCCTTTGGATCGATCAGCGCCGTGGAGAGAGGGGACGTGCTGCATGGGCAACAGCCTGTCTCCATATGACATCGCCCAGGCTTGCGTCCGACCAGGATGTATCACCCATGGTCAGTCATGACCGAGGGGGACCTACTACTACTATTAGTGTTTAAGTATAGAAGTGGCAAGAGAACCAATGTAGAATACAACACAGTGAAAGAACCCTTCAGTCCACGAGCCGAACATCATGCCAAATTAAATGAATCCCATCTGCATGCACTTCATCCATATCCCTCTATTCTCAACATATTTATGTGTCCATGTATAACATCACAATCATATCTGCTTATAACACCACCTCACACTGTATAATCTGGGCACCTACTAAATTGTGCAAAACAATTGCCCTGTACATCTTCCTTTCAACTTTCCCCCCATTATCAATGCCATGCCCTCGAACATTTGACATTTGCAATATGGATGTGCAAGGCCATTGACACAGACCGAGCACAAGATCACTGACCCTGAATTGTAATTTACAATTCTTGTTACGCTGATAAGCTAGAGAAATGTGTGTCAGTTTCTGTGCCCTTTTCCCTTTCTTGACAGAACAGAAAAAAACAATCCTTATTTTCCAGTTGTTGCCTGCAAATCGCTTCCTTGGTGTTTAATTAGTTGGAAGATTTGTTACCTTAAGCTTAACAGGTTTAATGTTTTGCTTTGCATTAGGATATTTTATCAGAATGAGCGATGTACAAAACAAAGTCTAATCACATTAGTTGAATTAAATTGTGTGTATTTAAATCAAGCTTGCAAAATGAATAAATCAAACAAATTATAAACTTCAGAAATAGAGCTTTAATTGTCAATTCCATTCATAACCAAAGCTGTCAGGCATTTTTTGTATTACTAATTTGTTGGATTTTTTGTATTATGTATGTCTTGTCTCCTCCATGTGGGCCACTCAATTATATTTATTGCTGGTTCCATCACCAAGAACTGCAGTGAAAGCAAACTATGATTGTTGTATTCGGCAATGTCTTGTCTAGCATCTGCAGTGATGGAAGAAAAGCAGTGTTTGAGGTTACGTGCTTGAACATAACCCTTGCATTTAAAATTCCTCCTTTAGATTTTATATTCTGGGGAAAACAATTCTGGGCACTCCACTCCAATGGTTGAGATTCCAGTAACCTCCTTCATCCTCCTTTCTGAGGGTTTGTCATCCATCCTGAAGAGACTTGACTTCCTCATTTTTCTAATTATAAGACCTATTTACAAAGCCATGTTTAAACCTGGCCCTCAACACCAGCAAAACAAAGGAACTGATTGTGGACTTTGGAAGGAGTAGGATGTGGACCCAAAGTCCTGTTTATATCAATGGGTCGATGGTTGAAAGGGTCAAGAGCTTCAAATTCCTGGGCGTGCACATCTCAGAAGTTCTTTCCTGGTCCGAGAACACAGATGCAATTATTAAGAAAGCTCATCAGCGCCTCTACTTCCTGAGAAGATTACGGAGAGTCGGTCTGTCAAGGAGGGCTCTCTCAAACTTCTACAGGTGCACAGTAGAGAGCTTGCTGACCGGTTGCATTGTGGCTTGGTTCGGCAATTTGAGCGCCCTGGAGAGGAAAAGACTACAAAAAGTAGTAATCACTGCCCAGTCCATCATCGGCTCCCTTCCATCGAGCGAATCTATCACAGTCGCTGCCTCAAAAAGGCTGGCAGCATCATCAAGGACCCACACCATCCTGGCCACACACTCATCTCCCTGCTACCTTCAGGTAGAAGGTACAGGAGCCTGAGGACTGCAACGACCAGGTTCAGGAACAGCTACTTCCCCACAGCCATCAGGCTATTAAACTTGGCTCGGTCAAAACTCTGAACATTAATACCCCTTTATCTGTTATTTGTATTTTAATTTATTCATTTATGTGTGTATTTACATATATAATGGTATATGGACACGCTGATCTGTTTTGTAGTCAATGCCTACTATGTTCTGTTGTGCTAAGCAAAGAATTAATTTCATTGTCCTGTCAGGGACACATGACAATAAACTCTTTTGACTTTGACTTTTGACTTTTTAACTTTGAAAATTTAGAGATACAACAAACCCATTACAAATCAGCAGTCACAGAGGTACAATATCAGCCAAAACAGAAAATGTGAAAGAGATAAAAAAACTATCTTGACTCCCTTCTATTTATAAAATAGTATAAAGGAGTAGGGGCGAGAAGAGGGGGGATTTGATCAATTTTTCTAGCATCTCCTTGACAATGACCTAACCTTGGTATAGTGACCTGATCCAAATCCATTCAATGAATCCAATTAGAAATTAGACACAACATTTTGGAAATTCAGACTTTCCAAAAGTATAGTCTATATTACTAAAAGTCTGATATTGACCGCTTTTGGCCCACTGTGGTGCAATTTCCGAGAGAACGCCGCCACCTACGTCCGTCATTTTTGGTCATCTCGCTCAAAGCCCCTCCCCTCCGCCTTCCTGGACCAGAGGATTTTTCCCATCGATGAAAAATCAGAGAGATATTAATGTTTTTTTTTAATTGCCATTCTCTCTGCTGCCCCTGCTGGAGTGAGGGGGAGGGACTATAAAAGCAGGAGGTGGTGAGCCTCACTCAGTCTCTGCAAGATGGAGGAAGCCAGAGGGTCACGTCTCTCTGAGCTCTGAATAGCACTGAACACATGTCCTCAACTGTGAGTGCCCTTAATGTGGTTCTAAAATGGTTGCAAAAAGTGTCTATTGGTTGTAAAATGGGTGCAGAAAGTGTCTCTATTGGTTCTAAAATGCTTGCAAAAAGTGTCTCTATTGGTTCTAAAATGCGTGCAAAAAGTGCCTCTATTGGTTCTAAAATGATCGCAAAAAGTGTCTATTGGTTCTAAAATGCTTGCAAAAAAAGGCTCTATTGGTACTAAAATGCTTGCAAAAAGTGTCTATTGGTTTTAAAATGCTTGCAAAAAATGTCTCTATTGGTTCTAAAATACTCGCAAAATGTTTCTCTATTCTTTCTAAAATGCTGGCAAAAAATGTCTCTATTGGTTCTTAAATACTTGCAAAAAGTGTCTCTACTGGTTCTAAAATGCTTGCAAAAAGTGTCTCTACTGGTTCTAAAATGCTTGCAAAAAGTGTCTATTGGTTCCAAAATGCTTGCACAAAGTATCTCTATTCTTTCTAAAATGCTTGCAAAAAGTGTCTGTTGGTTCAAAAATGCTTGCAAAAAGTGTCTGTTGGTTCAAAAATGCTTGCAAAAGGTGTCTGTTGGTTCAAAAATGCTTGCAAAAAGTGTCGGTTCAATAATGCATGCAAAAAGTGTCCCTAATGGTTCTAAAATGCTTGCAAAAGTGTCTCTATTGGTTCTAAAATGCTTTGAAAAGGCCTCTATTGGTTCAAAAATGCTTGCAACAAGTGTCTCTATTGGATCAAAAATGCATGCAAAACATGTCTCCATTGGTTCTAAAATGCTTGCAAAAAGTGTCTCTATTGGTTCTAAAATGCTTGCAAAAAGTGTCTATTGGTTCAAAAAGGCTTGCAGAAAGTGTCTATACTGGTTGTAAAATGCTCGCAAAAAGTGTCTCTATTGGTTCTAAAATGGTTTCAAAAAGTGTCTATTGGTTCTAAGATGGTTGCAAAAGATGTATCTATTGGTTCTAAAATGGTTGCAGAAAGTGTCTCTATTGAGTCTAAAATGCAGGAAGTGTCTCCATTGGGTCTAAAATGCTTGCAAAAAGTGTCTATTGGTTCTAAATTGCTTGCAAAAAGTGTCTCCATTGGTTCTAAAATGCTTGCAAAAAGTATCTCTATTGGTTCTAAAATGTTTGAAAAAAGTGTCTATTGGTTCTAAAATGCTTGCAAAAAGTGTCTCTATTGGTTCTAAAATGCTTGCAAAACGTGTCTATTGGTTCAAAAAGGCTTGCAGAAAGTGTCTATACTGGTTGCAAAATGCTTGCAAAAAATGCTATTGGTTCTAAAATGCTTGCTAAAATGCTTGCTTGTGTGAAAATGCTGGAAAGACCCAACGGTTCTAAAATGCAAAAAGTCTCCTACTTGCAAAAAAGTGTCTCTAGTCTAGTATTGGTTCTATGCTTGCAAAAAGTGTCTCTACTGGTTTAAAATGCTGTAAAAATAGTTGTCTCTACTGGTTCTAAAATCCTTGCTGTTGCAAAAGTGTCTCTTGGTTCTAAAATGCTGGGTCTCTATTGTTCTAATGCCTTGTTTTATTTTATAGGTATTGTATAGCGCTTTGGTTAATGTTCAGGGGGACCAGCCCTCCGTGTGAGCTGTTCAGTTATTTTGCTATCAATATCCACATGATTTTTTTTGTTCGTTTTCAGTATTGTTTCTATTCTCTAACTCTTGGGAATTGTTTTACTTGCATTATATTTCACTGCAGTGCTGATAATGATAATTAAAACACCTCTCACTTTTATTAGTTCTATCATTGTCTGATCCAGAAATATCATCAAAAATGACCAAATGTTAACTGGAAAGATGATTTGTATTCATTTCAGGTAGCTGTTGGAGATGTTTTTTTCATGATGCCTCCAGCTCAACGAACTGTAGATATTTTGTAATGAAGTGAGAATCAGCATTGCAGAGAAAAGTACTATTTAAAAGCATTATTCCTAAGAGCTAGAAGAACAGGAACAATGGCTTTGAACGGTCCTGCACTAAAACAAAAGACTGAGTCTTCAGAGATATGGCGACTATTATTTCAGCACAATGACAGCATAATGAAACTGTTTTGTTTCAAAATGTCATCTGCACAGTACACATGTGATTTAGGCACATGTCATAAATGAGCAGTGAACGTTAGCCTGAAGAATGCAAAATAGGTGGATTGTAACATCAATTAGCTTCAATGATTTAATGATAATGTAGCCAGTCTTGTGGCACAATTCTCTAGCTAGTGAAAACATTTAACGTTATGCAGACAGTAAGGAGTGTGAAGAACATCATGTTTCAAAGTGAGGATCCAATTGCACAGGGGTTGATCAACAGCTGTGGAGAGAGGAACAGAGACAACGTTTTGTATCAAAGAGGTTTTGAAAAGATTAGCTGAATAATCATCAAACTGAAATGTTGACACTGTTCTCCTTCCATAGATGCCTACAAATTGTTGACATCTTTTCTGTATATTTCTTGTATCTAATGTATTTTGTACCTGGAGATTGTCTGATTCCTGTTATCGATCTTTAAGTTTAAAATATTAGATTGCGAAGTATTGGTGTAACTCAATGGGTCAGACAGCATCTCTAGAGGACATAGATAGGCAATGTTTTGGATCGGGACCTTCTTCTGACTGTGTGGTGGAATTGTCCGTAAAATGTTGTGTAGGATGCAGAGGGGTGATGGGCTGAAAGGTATGTACCAGGGGAAGAGGAAAATGACACACAGACCACATCCGCCCAAATTATTCTCCTAGCAGAACTACAGTGTAAGTTCTATGCAGTGTAGGAGTTTAAATAAATCTTTGTGTCGGAAGGAACTGCAAATGCTGGTTTACACCAAATATTGCCAAAAATGCTGGAGTAATTCAGTGGGTCAGGCAGCATCTCTGGAGAAAAGGAATAGATGACATTTCAGGTTGGAGTCCTTCTTCAAACTTTAAAAAAATCTTCATTGAAATCTCAAGAGCCAAGAGTATTTCATAGTCATGTACCGTATTAAATTCTTGCAAGTTCAAGTTCAACTTCACATTTATTTTCACATGCACCAAATGGTACAGTGAGATTTGAGTTACCACACAGCCATACAAATAAAAAGAACACAATACATGATAGAGTTTAACATAAACATCCACCACAGCGGAATCAACGTTTCACACTGTGATGGAAGACAATGAAGTTCAGTCATCTTCCTCATTGTTCACCCGTGGTTGGGGTCTTTGAACCTTCTGCAGTCGCCACTACGGATGGCCCGATGAACAGGCCCTCTCGTCGGGATGATTAGAACTCCGACGTCGGAACGGATTGGAACACACTCGCAGCTTGGAGTTTCTGTATTGGCTGCTTCTCACCAGAGACTGTGGCTTCCGGGTCCACAGGCCGAGCTGGACGGAGCTCCAGCACTGGCGATCCTCGGAAAGGGATCACCTCGTTCCGCGATGTTAAAGTCAGCGCCACACGCGGCTAGAAGCTCCACAAACCGCAGCTCCATGGTGTTAAAGTCAGCAGGCCCAGCACTCCACAGCTCTGCGATGATAATTCAGTGCTGCACCGCTGCTGAAGCTCTGGCTGGTCTCCGGTAGGAAAGGCCACACCAATCCAGTTGGTAGGCCGCGAGGGGAGGTGGGGGGGGGGGCAAAGATGCGACACAGAGAAAAGACACATCTCCATCCAGGTTAGTGACTGAGAAACGGTTTCCCCCTATTCCCCCCCACCACCCCCCGCATAAGACGTACCAAGAAACATTTAAATCATACATTTAGATACACTAAAAATAACAAAATAAAGATGAAAGGACTAACAGCTGCAGGCGAGGCAGCCACTGGAGTGGCGCCACCGGATGGCAATTTAAACATTATAACATACTTGTAAACAGAATGCATGTAGATAACATATAAGAATCAAAAGTCCAATAAATTAATAACCACAATAATAGTGCTAAAGTAGTTATTTTGCACTAGTGTTGCGGTTATTAATTTATTTACTTAAAGCACAATTATTGTGGTATCATGGTGCAACAGCAATAGTATCCTAAGTGCAATAGGATTGCACGAAAGCAAATAGTATTTGTAATAATATTTAATTATCTTAATAATTAGAGCAACCAAAGACAGTACGTAGAGGTCTGCCACATTTTGTTCAAATTCAGATCAATACATTGCCGAAGGCTACCAGTGACATTAGTTAATTACCTCTAAACATTTGCAGTCTTTCTATACTGGAGATTAAAATATGTGTAACATTTTCATTTCCCATCCCTTTATTCATAATGGAAGAATTTAATGGGTTTTTACTGGTGTGTGTGTGTGTGTGTTCATTCTCTCAGGGGCAGCCTGGGGAGGCAGGTCACTATAGATTATGATTTTCAGGCAGCATCTTCTCCAGGTTAGTCCAAAACAAGCAACTTCAGTTCCATGTAGGACCCTAGGGAGGGCAGACTCTCAGCATCAAGGCTGAGTCAAATGTTTTATTCTCTGCCATCTGCCTTTGGCAACCACAGTATCCAGATGTTAAAGATGGAACTGCAGATGCGGCTGGAGGAGCAGCAGGAGCAAAGGAATAGGCAACGTAAACCCTTCTTCAGGATGGAGACTGATGGGAGGTGGGGGTGGGGGGGGGGCGGGCATTGGGAAGGGGAGGAGACAGCAAGGGTTAACAAAATTGAGAAAATTCAATGTTCAAGCCCAGAGGATGCAGACTCCCCAAGCGGAATATGAGGTGCTGTCCTTCCAACTTGCGATGTTGCTCACTCTGGCCGTGGAGGAGGACCAGAACAGAGAGGTCGGATACGGAGTGGGAGGGGGAGTTGAAGTGCTGAGTCACCGGGAGGTCGGGTTGGTTATTGCGGACCGAGCGGAGGTGTTCGGCGAAACGATTGCCAAGCCTCCGCTTGGTCTCACCGATATAGATCTTGCACCAGGGTCTCCTCCATACCCCGCAACACTCTCTCCCCATTCCCCCACTCGCAACAAGGGCAGAGTCCCCCTGGTCCTCACCTTTCACCCCACCAGCCGGCACATACAACACATAGTCCTCCGCCAGTTTCGCCATCTCCAACGTGACCCCTCCACTCGCCACATCTTCCCATCTCCCCCCCTGTCTGCCTTCTGCAAAGACCGCTCCCTCCGCAACGCACTTGTCAATTTTTCCCTTCCCTTCCGCTCCACCCCATCCCCGGGCACTTTCCCTTACAACCGCAAGAGGTGCTACACTTGTCCCTTTACCTCCCCCCGCCACTCCTATCAGCGATCCAAGCAGTCCTTCCAGGTCCGACAGAGGTTCACCTGCACCTCCTCCAACCTCATCTACTGCATCCGCTGCTCCAGATGCCAGCTGATCTATATCGGTGAGACCAAGCGGAGGCTTGGCGATCGTTTCGCTGAACACCTCCGCTCGGTCCGCAATAACCAACCCGACCTCCCGGTGACTCAGCACTTCAACTCCCCCTCCCACTCCGTATCCGACCTCTCTGTTCTGGTCCTCCTCCACGGCCAGAGTGAGCAACATCGCAAGTTGCTTGAACATTGCATTTTCTCAATTCTGTTAACCCTTGCTGTCTCCCCCCTTCCCACCTCTCCCTCAGCCACCTCTTCCCACCTCTCCCTCGGGCTCCTCCTCCTCCTTTTTCCTTTCTTCTCCCCACTCGCCCCCCCCCCCCCCCCCCACCCCACCTCCCATCAGTCTCAAACCATCAGTCTGAAGAAGGGTTTCGGCCCGAAACGTTGCCTATCTCCTTCGCTCCTTAGATGCTGCTGCACCCGCTGAGTTTCTCCAGCCTTTTGTGTACCCACAGTAACCAGATATTGGTTACCAAGTGAATTGATGTAGTCTGCCCGTTTGAGCTGATTAAATGATTAGGGGCTCAAATCTGGAGATACTGGCCTGGAAGAGAACACCAACTTAGTTTGCTTATCTTGCCCATGACTTTGGAGGATTTTATGGGGATATCATTGAAGTAACTCTGCAGTGCTTTGAAGCGTCAGCTCTCAGTAGTTCACTCTCAGTTGCAGATAGGAAGGCAAGTATCTCTGCAGCCTAGTTGGCCATGGGCTTCATACTAGTTTGAGGTCTCCCATTCACCACAAGGTTGAGGCAATGAGATGGCCTACATGATGAAGTTGTTTATTAACTGGAGCCTTATTGCTAGGATTTTAACCTTGGAGGGGACATTGTTTTGGTTTACTTAACTCTTCCAATGAAATAGGCGAATTATGATGAGACAGCATTTGTGTTTTTTTCCCCTTAAGCTGAAAAGTGGTTGCTATGGGTAACCTGTAAGAAAGTGAGTTTCACTGCTGCTTGGTAGACCAGGAACCTTGTGCTAGATCGAAGCTCGTGATTTTCCATTGAACAAAGGCTTGGCTGATGCAGTGAAGGCCATGGTTAATTGCATCATCAATGTTTGCCTTTGGTGGGTTGCCTAATGTGATATTAATTATAGTCTGGCCTATATTTGCAATTCGGAACCTTGAAACTTATGAGTGCTTAGTATGCATAGTCTGATTGCTGCTTTTATAAAAGTTGGAGGGTCTGAATATTATTCAAAGTATGTGGAAACATAGAAAAATAGGTGCAGGAGTAGGCCATTTGGCCCTTCGAGCCAGCACCATCATTCAATATGATAGATACATAGATACATAGAAAATAGATGCAGGAATAGGCCATTCGGCTCTTTGAACCAGCACCAACATTCAATGTGATCATGGCTGATCATCCACAATCAGTACCCCATTCCTGCCTTTTCCCCTTATCCCTTGATTCTGCTAGCCCTAAGAGATCTATCTAACTCTCTTTTGAATGCATCCAGTCAATAGGTCTCCACTGCCTTCTGAGGCAGAGAATTACGTTAATGCACAACTATCTGGGTGAAAACGTTTTCCTCATCTCAGTTCTAAATGGCCTACCCCTTAATTTTAAACTGTGGCCCCTGGTTCTGGACTCCACCACCATCGGGAATATGTTTCCTGCATCTAGCGTGT
Organism: Okamejei kenojei; assembly: GCA_035221665.1. NCBI lineage: Eukaryota > Metazoa > Chordata > Chondrichthyes > Rajiformes > Rajidae > Okamejei > Okamejei kenojei. The sequence goes on along the minus strand of CM069154.1, from coordinate 27,654,977 downwards.
CCAATCCCTTAATAATTTTATATGTTTCTAAAGATCCCCTCTCATCCTTCTAAAGTGAATACAAGCCCAGTCGTTCCATTCTTTCATCATATGAGAGTCCCGCCATCCCGGGAATTAACCTTGTTAACCTACGCTGCACTCCCTCAATAGCAAGAATGACCTTCCGCAAATTAGGAGACCAAAACTGCACACAATACTCCAGGTGTGGTCTCACCAGGTACACCTGCAGTAGGACCTCTTTGCTCCTATACTCATGTTCTCTTGTTATGAAGGCCAACATGCCATTAGCATGCATACTTTCAGTGACTGACGTACAGGGACATCCAGGTCTCGTTGCACTTATCCTTTTCCTAATCTGAAACCAATCAGATAATAATCTGCCTTCTTGTTCTTGCCACCAAAGTGGATAACCTCACATGTATCCACATTATACTGCATCTGCCATGCATCTACCCACTCACCAACCTATCCAAGTCACCCTGCAGCCTCATAGCATCCTCATCGCAGCTCACATTGCCACCCAGCTTTGTGTCATCCGCAAACTTGGAGATGTCACATTTAATTCCCTCATCTAAATTGTGGCAGAGATCAAGGTAATTAGCCATCTTTCAGTCCCAATGTGGCAGAGATGGTGTCTTGATGAATGATTGTGTCTAGGGTACCAATACGAGCCAGTCCTATCCATTATAGGAGAATGATTCAATGGTAGTTTATAGTCACATGTACCTAGGAGCAGTGAAATCCTTATCACTTATCATATCTGCCTCCACTTCCATATCTGGCAATGCAATTCAGTCCTCCATCACTCGCCATATACTTTAGCTATGCCTTTTAATGTTGGACATTTCCACCCCTGGGAAAACGGTCCTGACTGTCTACTTTATCTATGCCTCTCATAAAGGTGCAGCAAATAAGAATGTCACTGTTCTGTTCACGGTACGTATGGCAAATATTCTCAAACACCTAAAGTACCCAGAGACAATCGTTGCTACAAATCTTATGTAAAACAAATTTGATTTCATTTCATTGTGAAAGCAACAACAAACTCGGGCGTTTACTTCACTTCGAAGGACACGTATCCAGAGCGTAGTTTCAGGCCCAGTAATTGAAACTACTTTGCCAGAAAATGAAAAATACATCCAAGCGAACAGCATTTGTCTACTGTATTTGTTCAGGGAAGTGCAACAGAGCAAAGATTAATATTTTATGGTCTTGTCACAACACTCAGAAATTGCTTAAATATGAGGCTTTCAAGAATGACAATGGAAATCTAACTAAGCTGATTGATGTGTTGTCAGTGACCCTGAGGCATTTGAGTGCCCTGCAAATCCACGCTACAAAAAGTCTCTGATTTCACTGGTCTGCTTGATTGCATTTAATGACCTTTTTTTCCTCTTTTTTTTCCCCAAGTAATGGTTGATAGATGAAGTATTTTCATTTTGTGTGATGTTTTGTGTACTGTGTCGCTTGCAATTATGATGCATTTGATCACAGGATTACTCAGTATCAGTAAAATGTTTAATAATAGTTTTGGTAGAGCATCTGAGAAAAGCACACATTTTTTTTTAATTGCTGATGACAGGAGTGCATAAATGAGTACATTTAGTCTTAAGTGCAATTATATGGTATTGATATCAAATTTGAGTCAAGAGTGTCCTGAAACGGAACAATTAAATTATTTCCTGCAGCAGTACAACAGGTATGTAAACGTAATACTCTGGAGACACCGTAATAAACAATGAAAAAGAAGTTCAGTATATATTCCAAAGATAGACACAAAGTGCTGGAGTAACTCAGCGGGATAGGCAGCATCGCTGGAGAAAAAGGAAGGGTGACATTTCAGGTCGGGACCCTTCTTGAGACTCGGTAAAGTAAAGCACAGGAACAGGCACCGACCTGAAACATCACCCATTCATTTTCTCCGGTGATGCTGCCTGGCCCATTGAGTTGCTCCAGCACTTTGTGTCTATCCCCCAAGTCTATGTAGTTCAGAGCTTAGCTGGCAATACAGATTTGTATTTGTCACTACTGAATTGCACTTGGGCTATGGAGAGGTGTATTTTAAAGGTTTAAAGTTTGAGAAGCAATGGAATATATTTTTCCGTGCATGGGAGTATTGTGCAGCACTGAACTGTTATGGTTAATATAGGAATGATTAATATTGTAAATTAAACAGACTTTACAAGGACAGAGTTTACTTTACACTGGTGCAACTGGCAGAGATACTGTCTCAGCATCGCAGACGCAGGTTCAGTCCTGAACTCTGGTGTTGTCTGCGTGGAGTTTACATGTTCTCCCTGTGACCACATGGGTTTCCTCAGGGTGTTCTGGTTTCCTTTCACATCCCAAAGACATGTGGATTTGTAGGTTAATTGGCCTCTGTAAATTGTGTCCAGAACGTGGGCTTGTTTCCTTGCTGTATCTCTAAATTGAACTAAGAACGTGTGAATATAAAGGAACCGGATAATTGTTTTTACACAAATTGGTGTATTAAAATAATTGCAAGAGGGACAACGGAAGGTAGCCTACTGTTGTGAGATAGGCTGCAGGACTGTAGAATAGAGGAGCACTGAGGGTAATAGTTCTAGGCACAGGTTACTGTTGCAGGCACAGTTAGAGTTTCCATAACGTGTTTGAACAGAAGTATTTCAAACAGCTATTTGTCACATCAGATGGTGGCAATGCATGGAAGGAAATCTGCTCTTCTATGGATATGTGAGTAAATAGCTTGAACATGGCGAGGTGACGTTTCAGATTGGTTCCTCCTTCAGACAGAGTGTAAGCTGGAAGAGAGAAGGGGCAGGTCAAGGCCTGGCAGATAATGGTTTGATATAAGTGAGGAGAGTTTTCTGATAGGCGGATAGTTGAACAAAGATGATGAAAAGCAGAAGTTGTGCGACAAAAGGATTGAAGAGTTGCGAATTGTGAAGCTAGAAGATGGAATAGTTACGAGTCCAGGTGGAGCACAGGAGGGAGCGGGAAAAAGGGGTGGGGTATGTGGGGGAGAATGAAGGACTCCAGAGTTTCGTCACCATTTAAAAAAAAAGTTGGGTATTAAATGTTGGCTTTGCCATGAGCCGCCAGATTCCAAAATCAAATACATTTCAAAAAGGTTTCCTTTCCATAAATCAGAGTTAACTATGCTCAATTATTTATGAGGCAATTCTAACATTTTCTCTTTCTAAAATATTTTTTAACTGGCGCAACTCTCAATTTACATGATGTTTCTTGTAGCTTAAACGCTGGTATTGAATTTTGTTAGCTTTTATGCAATTCTAAAATCTCGCAAGTCATAGAAGATGAAAATGTATGTCCTTGGTTTTTCTGTAGCCACCTCTTTTAAAACCCTTGAATATCGAATTTTGGATTTGCTGGCTTTTGGTCCCATTAATTTCTACTGTACTATTAATTTACTCATTTTAATTTCTTTAAATTCCTGTTCTTATTACATCTCCAATTCCCTAATTTTCCTGGAATGTTTTCTTTTATAAATTATGCAATGACAATTATTTAATTATCCTAGGACATCCAGTGACGCTTTTAATAGCTGCCTCCGCCCACGGTCTGGCTGTCTTCTTTAATTTTGTTATGTTTAGAGTGTTTTTTTGTTTTTTTTCAGTATTTTATGTGGGGGGAAGTGGGTAGGATAAGGGGGGAACTGTCTTTCAGTCGTTTCCTGGCAAGGATGCGGCTATTATCCGAGTCACGTCCACCCCCCCCCCCCCCCCCCCCACCACCCTTGTGGCCTACCAACTGGATTGGCGCGGCCTTTCCTGCCGGGACCGGACCAGAGCTTCCGCAGCTGCGGCGCTGCGCTCGATACATCACGGAGCGGGCGAGGCCTTACCTGGGATTGCCGCTTGGAGCTCTGGAGTGTTGGGCCGCTGCTCTAACATCGCGGAGCTGTGGGTGCGGGGCTCCCAACGCGGGCGGCGCTGACTTTAACATCGCAGAGTCCTGGAACCCTTTGCCAGGGGTCACCAGTGCGTATCTCCGCCCAACGCGGCCTGTGGGCATTTGGAGCCGCGGACTCCGGTGGAAGGTGGCCAATTCAGAGGTCCAGGCCGCTGAGGATGTTCTCCCGTTCGACGTCGGGGTTCCATCATTCCCGGCGAGAGGGCCTGTACATTGGGCCGCCCATGGGGGTACTCGGAAGGTCCCGACCACGGGTGAACATTGGGGAACATCAGCGAGGAGGTTGACTGGACTTTGGTCCTTCCCTTCACAGTGGGGAACTTTGGTGCCGCTGTGGGGATGTTTGTGTTGTGGACTACTGTGTTCTGTGTTTTTGTGTTTTTTTTTAATTTTATTTTTTGTATGAAAGAGAATTCCGTTGTCTCTTAATTGAAGACAATGACAATAAATTAAATCCAATCAAATCAAAATCAAATATCTCTGCTTATTTACAGTCCATAACTCTTCTGCCACTGCTTCTACTTGCGTTTATTCCACAATATTAATTTTTTAGATCTTGAGTTTGAGTTTCTCATCAATATTCTTTCACTTTACCAAATTCCTTGATCAATATTTGATGGGTTTTTTTAAATCCTTTTTGAAATCCTATAAATTTCTTAGCATGAACTAATATTAACTTTAAACAAGCCAGGTCATGTCAAGAATCCTATACTTACTACGACTTGAAAATGGTGCCAAAGCATTGTATACAAGTTGGGGGGTCATATTGCAGTTATATAAGACATTGGTGAAGCTGCATTTTGAGTATTGTGTTCAGTTCTGGTCACCATGTTTCAGGGAACGTATTGCCAAGTTGGAAAGAGTACAGAGAAGATTTACGAGGATGTTGCCAGGACTCGAGTGTCTGAACTATAGGGAGAGGTTGAGCAGGCTAGGACTCTATTCCTTGGAGTGCAGGAGGATTAGGGTGATGTTATAGAGGTGTACAAAATCATGAGTGGAATAGATTGGGTGGTGCCCAGTCTCTTGCCCAGAGTAGAGAATGAGAATGTGAGGACATTGGTTTATGATGAAGAGGAAAAGATTGAATAGGAATCTTGAGCTTATTTTTTCACACAAACGGTGGTGGGTGTATGGAACGAGTTGCCAGAAGAAGTAATTGAGCCAGGGACTTATGCCACATTTAAGAAACAGTTAGGCAGGTACATGTATAGGACAGGTTTGGAGGAACATTGGGCAAACAGGTGGGCAGGCAGGTGGGACTAATGTATATGGGACATATTGGTCAGTGTGGGCATGTTGGGCCAAAGTACCTTTTCCCACTCTGTATGAAGCTATGACTCTATCTGGCGACTCTGTATAGCTATCTCAGTGTACTACCGCGACACACTTTTACTGCATCTGACACGCTTATCGAAGATGTATCTAAGTAAGTATGTATAGTGATACGTACTTAACTATATACAAAAATAAATTTACTGCACTCAGTACATGACAAATAAAGTACCATTGAATAAATAACATTTATAATACCAGTAAATTATTTGGTTTACGCAGTTGTGCAACTTTTCCATGGAATTCTCTGCCTCAAAAGGCAGTGGAGGCCGATTCTCTGGATGCTTTCAAGAGAGAGTTAGATAGAGCTCTTAAAGATATATATCAAGGGATATGGGCAGAAGGCAGGAACGGGGTACTGATTGGGGATGATCAATCATGATCACATTGAATGGTGGTGCTGGCTCGAAGGGCCGAATGGTCTACTCCTGCACCTAATGTCTATTGTCTATTGAACATAAATTCTTTAAAGGAATGTATATTAACTGAGAATTATGAACTTAACAGTCAAATGTTTGCCATATTTAATGTTTTTTCAATCAAATTTCCCAGCCTACTTCAGTCCATTTAGATTTCATTCTTGATGAATTGATCTTATTAAATTGAACATCACACTTCAATACTTAACCACATCCTGCTCAAGCTTAGAATCTAATTCAATCATTTAATTCATTTTCACTCCTGGAGGAGCCTGTACATTGAACAAATAAATCATGTTACTAATGGACATGGGTTAATGGACCAGAAATCATTCATTCCTTACATAAATTTTTTATCTAAAATCATTAGTTACTAGGTTAGTTTCTCAACATACTTTTCTCCCAAATTATCCCTCGCATACTACAACCTCTCATCTCCTTGCCAATGTGTGGTTCATTTAGATAACTGGTTCCCAACCTCCAGCCAGGGCCAAAAATTGGACGGTGAAGGATTCAAACTGGGCCATGATGAAGTCAAAAAACTTTTTAACAGAATTATGGAAAATAATTTGAATTTTATTTTATGCTTTCATTTTGTTTTCAATCATTTTAATTTGATTTTCATGTATTTCACTGTTTTAATTTTGTGCTTTAATGCTTAATTACTAAGCTACAAAGCTTAACCAAACAGTGTTTGAAATCTTGAATCATTTTGACAAAATTATCATGCGTTCTTAAAATATGGGCTGTAATTCCAAATGTTTGCTCAATTTTTGGCTGAGGATGGAAAAATAGTTGGGAGCTATGATTCATGCTATATACTTGTTAAACAAACTTCTATTATTACACAATCTTCCATCTTCAATTTTCTTTTGATGCATACTTTCTCTAATCTTATGATTAAACTCCAGGGAAGCTAGAATAGTTTCCACCAATGGTTTCTGGTGTTTATTAACTCTCAGCTCCATTCATAAGCTTTCACATCCTTGTTTTCTGAATCACGATGATCCTCATGACTGCCTTTAAACAATCATCATCAAGGCTACTCCACCTCCTTAAAATGTAGTTTCTAACTTTAATCATTCTGCCATCACATTAAAGTCACTTATGTCTTTATTCGTTAATATTCCATCTATTTACAAATGCTTCATAGATTCATGCACGTCAACATTTTTTTTTCCACTTATGGTGACTTATTCGATATTAGGTTTAGCTTTATTGTTCTTAATAAGTGCACAGAGGTACAGTGAGTAGGAAGGAACTGCAGATGCTGTTTTATACCGAAGAAAGACACAAAGTGCTGGAGTAACTCAGCGGGTCAGGCAACATCTCCGGAGAAAAGGAATAGGAGATGTTTTAGGTTAGAACTCATCTTCAGACTGAAGACTTGAAGAAGAGTGTGAAGAAGGGTTCCGACCCGAAATGTCACCTATTCCTTTTCTTCTGAGATGCTGCCTGGCCTGCTGAGTTACTCCAGCATTTTGTATCTATCTGAGGTATAGTGAAAAGCTTTGTATTGCATGCTATCCAAACAGATCAGATACAATCAAAGCAAAATCAAGTCCAATCGATCGAACATTTCAAGACGGTACTAGATTTAGGTAGAAAATAATTTTCAAAAGAGCAGAGCAATTGTCATAGAGTCATACAGCACGGAAACATGCCCTTCAGCCCAACTTGCCCACACTGGCCAACTTGTCCCATCTACACTTGTCCCACCTGCTTACATAAGGCCCATATCCCTCCAAACCTGTACTATCCATGTACCTGTTTCTTAAACATTGTGATACTACCTGTCTCAACTACCTCCTCTGGCAGCTTGTTCCATACACCCACCACCCTTTGTGTGAAAAGGTTGCCCCTCAGGTTCCTATTAAATCTTTCCCCCATCACCTTAAACCTATGTCCCTTGGTTCTCAATTCCCCCACTCTAGGCAAGAGACTCTGTGCGTCTCCCCGAATCTATTCCTCTCATGATTTTGTATACCTCTGTGAGATCACTCCTCACCTTCCTGCATTCCATGGAATAGAGTCCAAACTCTATCTACGGCTCAGGCCCTCAAGTCCCGGCAACATAATTGTAAATCTTCTCTACATCCTTTCCAGCTTGACAACATCTTTCCTATAGCATGGTGCCCAAAGCTGAACAGGATACTGTACATGTGGCCTCACCATCATCTTATACATTGTATTAGATGAATGTAGATCCTTTTCTGGGAAGAGCACGCAAAGCATCAACCACGCTCTGGCAACATCTTTCTCCACATCCTGTTATGGTAGTAAGAATTTCTGATGTGTCTTGACAACATCTCTGCCCTGACTTAATTCACTACCTTGGTCTACAAACCATTCTCATAAGACTATTTGCCTGGAGTCTCCGTCATCTTTATTAGCTTAAGGCCCTATTTATAACCCGAGTCATTTGATTTGTAGGACACTGATGCCAATCTGATTTAGATTAAATTTGTTCTCGAAAACACCTCCCTGTTTCCCTAGTAGCAGTGTCAGTGCCCCATGACTTGAAGTCTCTGCCACTCACACTATACTTTCACCAAAGAAAGACACAAACGTCACTCCTTCGTCTGAAGAAGGGTCTCGACCTGAAACGTCACCCATTCCTTCACTACAGTGATGCTGCCTGTTCCGCTGAGTTACTCCAGCTTTTTGTATCTATCTTCAGTTGAAACCAGCATCTGCAATTCCTTCCTTCTGCAATATTTCTACTGTCTATTTACTTATTTTATTGATTGATCTTGCCGGTAAATGAAAGAGAGTTAATGGTTGATTGTGTTTTTGTTCTTTTAAATCTTTTTATCCTGTGCCTTGTATTGTATACCACTGAAGGAGATGCACTGAAATTCTGTTGTACAGTTGCTGTGCAATGACAATAAAATGTATTCTAATTCTAATTCCTACACATTGCTTTCACCATGCGTTTAAACCTCTAACGTGATTGTTTCAATGATAATTTGCATGTGATTCCAATGAATATTCGGAAGTTAGTTTACTTCACATTAGACTTTAAACTTTAGAGATACAGCATGAAGACAGGCCGTTCCACCCACCGAGCCCACTCCGACCGGCGATCACCCCGTACACCAGCACTATCCTACACACTAGCGATAATTTTCAATTCACAGAAGCCAATTAACTACAAACCAGAACGTCTTTGGAGTGTGGCAGGAAACCGGAGCACCCGGTGAAATGGTCACACGGTCACAGGGAGAACGTATAAACTCCGCACAGACAGCACCCATATTCTGGATCAAAACCTGGTCTCTGGCTTAGGTATTTGCAGGGAAACGGGTCAACAAATTAACCAAGCAATATAGGAGTTATGAAAACAAATTGCACAAATTGACCTAGTTGAGGGAGGGAGAGATGAAATAATCAAAGTGCTTACGGCTATAAAAGATTTGCACCGAATGGACACATGAAAATTATTTCCTTCGGGAGAGCGTTCTGGAATATAGGCAGAATTTTAACATTGCACCCTGGTCTTTCAAGAGTGAAATCGACAAGCACTTTCACACATGAAAGATAGTGGAAACTTGGATCTCTCTGTAGCTGTGGGGTGAAGTGCCATTTCCAAGATTGAAATGTGTTATTGGATTTTTTTATTGATATTGCTTATTAAGGGATATGGAACAAAGCTGGATAAGGGGAGTTGGGCCAAAGATGAATCATGATAAATGGAACGGTAAACAAAGAGAAGGGAATGAAATCCTCTCATGTCTATTGTCCTTAAATTAAATGGAATGGCAATTTGCAGAAAAACTCCTTAAAATACAGGTACAGGGACTGCAGGTGCTGGTTTGGAATAAAGTACACAAAGTGCTGGGTAGTTTAGTTTAGTTTGTCACGTACCAAGGTACAGTGAAAAGCATTTGTCGCATGCTAACCAGTTAGTTGAAATACTATACAATCGAGCCGTCCACAGTGTACAGATGCATGATAAAGCGAATAATGTTTAGTGCAAGATAAAATCCAGTAAAATCTGAGTCAACATAGTCTGAGGGTCTCCAATGCAGTAGATCGTGGCAAAGGACCACCCTATTCTTGATAGGACGGTTCAGATGCCAGATAATAGCTGGGAAGAAACTGTCCCTGAATCTGGAGGTGTGCGTTTTCACACACCAGACTGCTTGCCTGATGGGAGAAGGGAGAAGAAGGAGTGACTGGGGTGAGATTCATCCTTGATTATGCTGGTGGCCTTGCCGAGGCAGCGTGAAGTATACAGTGGCTTGCAAAAGTATTCATACCCCTTGAACTTTTCCACATTTGGTCACATTACAACCACAAACGTAAATGTATTTTATTGGAAATTTATGTGATAGACCAACACAAAGTGGCGCATAATTGTGAAGTGGAAGAAAAATGATACATGGTTTTCAAATTTTTTTACAAATAAAAAACTGAAATGTGTGGCGTGCAAAAGTATTCAGCCCCCTTTACTCTGATACCCCTAAATAAAATCTAGTGCAACCAATTGGCTTCAGAAGTCACCTAATTAGTAAATAGAGTCCTCTTGTGTGTAATCTAATCTCAGTATAAATACAGCTGTTCTGTGAAGGCCTCAGAGATTTGTTAGAGAACATTAGTGAAAAAACAGCATCATGAAGCCCAAGGAACACACCAGACAGGTCAGGGAAAAAGTTGTGGAGAAGTTTAAAGCAGGGTTAGGTTATAAAAAAATATCCCAAGCCTTGAACATCTCACGGAGCACTGTTCAATCCATCATCCGAAAATGGAAAGAGTATGGCACAACTGCAAACCCACCAAGACATGGCCATCCACCTAAACTGACAGGCCGGGCAAGGAGAGCATTGATCTGAGAAGCAACCAAGAGGCCCACGGTAACTCTGGAGGAGCTGCAGAGATCCACAGCTCAGGTGGGAGAATCTGTCCACAGGACAACTATTAGTCGTGCATTCCACAAATTGGGCCTTTATGGAAGAGAGGCAAGAAGAAAGCCATTGTTCAAACAAAGCCATAAGAAGTTCAGTTTGCAGTTTGCCACAAGCCATGTGGGGGACACAGCAAACATATGGAGGAAGGTGCTCTGGTCTGATGAGACCAAAACTAACACTGCACATCACCCGGAACACACCATCCCCATTGTGAAACATGGTGGTGGCAGCGTCATGCTGCGGGGGATGCTTTTCTTCAGCAGGGACAGGGAAGCTGGTCAGAGTTGATGGGAAGATGGATGGAGCCAAATACAGGGCAATCTTGGAAGAAAACCTGTTGGAGTCTGCAAAAGACTTGAGACTGGGGCGGAGGTTCACCTTCCAGCAGGACAACGACCCTAAACATACAACCAGAGCTACAATGGAATGGTTTAGATCAAAGCATATTCATGTGTTCGAATGGCCCAGTCAAATTCCAGACCTAAATCCAATTGAGAATCTCTGGCAAGACTTGAAAATTGCTGTTCACAGACGCTCTCCATCCAATCTGATTGAGCTTGAGCTATTTTGCAACGAAGAATGGGCAAAAATGTTAGTCTCTAGATGTGCAAAGCTGGTAGAGACATACCCCAAAAGACTTGCAGCTGTAATTGCAGCGAAAGGTGGTTCTACAAAGTATTGACTGAGGGGGGCTGAATACTTTTGCACGCCACACTTTTCAGTTTTTTATTTGTAATAAAATTTGGAAAGCATGTATCATTTTCCTTCCACTTCACAATTATGCACCACTTTGTGTTGGTCTATCACATAAAATCCCAATAAAATACATTTACATTTGGGGTTGTAACGTGACAAAACGTGGAAAAGTTCAAGGGGTATGAATACTTTTGCAAGCCACTGTAAATGGAGTCAATGGAAGGGAGATTGGTTTGTGTGACCACATTTCTCTTTGCTACTTTATTTTTTCTCTTAGCGCATTCACAAAGATATCTTGTGCAAGCCTAAGTCTGTGGGGGGGAGCTTATTATATTTGTATAACCGAGGGATGTTGCATATTTTTGTTTGGTGTTACGCTAACTGATGTTTTGTCCTAAATGTACCGAGTTGGAGCCAAATATTTGCCCTTGCATCATTAATCATCATATTAATTTTAATCAAGCAAAATACTGGTTTCAATCACATTGCTGATGTTTCACGCTGCTTCAAAGAGTTTGATTACTCCTATCATAATGTTTCTAGTGTCCCTTGTATCATCGAAGAAAAATATCGTGATTGTCGTGCTAAATTACTGTCTTTTATTGCACGTTACATGACCTACAGTAGGGTCTAATGGAAAGCTATAAAAGCTTCAAGTTAGTTTATTCACGTTTCAGTTGAGTGATTGTCCTTTAAAATGTTATAGAGCTCTCAATGCTTTCTTACCGCTGTACCATTGATTGAGTTAGTAGAGCCCGACATTTGCCAGTTATTAAGAAGAATGTTCCATTTCATCACTCTTGGTTATTTGTCAGGAACTGCTTGAGGGTGTTAAACCATCCTGGCTTATCAAAAATTGTATTTTCTGCTGCAGAATGTTAAAAAAAATATCCTGCATAGAAGTGCAGCATTATTATGAGTAATAAAAAGGAGGTGCACCTCAAAGTTAGGAATGTGATGCATGTTAGAAAGTTAATAATAGCATGCTTTCTTTAGGAAGATAACAAAGAAGGTCTTTTTATAGCATTTAAAGTTTAGGTTAGTTTAGAAATACACAATGGAAACAGACTCTTCGGTCCACTAAGTCCATGCTGACAATCGATCGTCCATTCACACTCGTTCTATGTTATCTGACTAATGCTGAGGCTTTATAGAACGCTGGCTACATTTGGAATATTGTGAGCATTTTTGGGCTACAAACAAGCTACTTTTTCAGGGATTACTCAAAAAGCTGGAGAAACTCAGCGGGTGCAGCAGCATCTAAGGAGCGAAGGAGATAGGCGACGTTTCGGTCGAGACACTTTTTCACTTATGTTTGACCTGTCACAAAATCAATTAATAATACTAATATTGTTAAACGTTGATAATAACAAATGCAGGGCAAACTGTTCATCGCAGCGAAACCTTCGGAACCCTTTAAAAGGAACTACCTAATGTACCTAAAAGTGTGAGTTAAATCTGCATTGCTTGGGAGATAAATGTAAAAATGTGTTCAATGTTGTAGGTAGCAATATTTTCTTAAGGGCTTAGGGCTCCATTTTAATGTCAGGAGTCAAAAGTGTTTAATTATCATATGCACCAGGACCAGAACAATTACATTCTATCTTGCTGCAGATTTACAGGCACATTAGATGCAAGAGGACAACAAATATATATCCATTAAATCACCACAATCTGCAATGTAACATGTTGTTAGGATTAAAAAGAAGGATCACACAAAGAAGGCCAGCAGCATAATCAAGGGCTCGTCTCACCCCGGACCTCCTCTCTCCCATCAGGCAAGAGGTACAGAAGTATGAAAATGCACACCTCCAGATTCAGGGACAGTTTCTTCCCAGCTGTTATCAGGCAACTGAACTATTCCTATGACAACTAGAGAGTGTTCCTGACCTACCATCTACCTCACTGGAGACCCTTGGGCTATCTTTAATCACTTTACTGGTCTTTATCTTGCACAAAACGTTATCCGCTTATCTTGTATCTGTACACTGTGAACGATTTGATTGTAATCATGTATAGTCTTTCCGTTGACTGGATAGCACACAACAAAAAAGCTTTTCATTGCACCTCGATACATATGATGACTTGTGCGGATTCAGTGTGTTGAAGGGCTTGTTTCCACACTGTATCGCTAAACTAAACTAAACTAAACTAAATTAAAATACCTCATTCTTGAAATGCAATATGTTTACCATGCTGGAAGCTTGAAGCAACTGTGAATTCTGGAAGACACAAGGAACTGCAGACACTGGAATCCTGTTCAAACCACAAAATACTGGAGAAACTCAGTGGGTCAGGCAGCATCTGGTGGGGATGTATTGGCAAAGTTCCAGATCAGGACCCCTTCGTCACATTTTACGACCCTTCATCCTAACCTGGAACATCATCTGTCTATTCATAGAGTCATACAGCATGAAAACAGGCCCTTTGTCCCAACTTGCCCACGCCGTCCAAAATGCCCTGTCTACACTAGTTCAACCTGCTTGCTTTTGGCCCATATCCCTCTGAACCAATCCTATCCATGTACCTGTCTATATGTTTCTTAAACGTTGCAATAGTACCTGCCTCAACCACCTCCTCCGGCAACTCGTTCCATACATCCACCACCCTTTGTGTAACCCCTCAGGTTCCCATTCAATCTTTACCCCATCACCTTAAACCAATGAGTTAAAAGGAAGATAGACACAAAAATGCTGGAGTAACTCAGCGGGTCAGGCAGAAAAAGAATGGGTGCGTTTCGGGTTGGGACCTTTCTTAAGACTACTTTTCGGGTCAGTACCTATCTAAGGACATGGTAGTTTGGCGGGCTGACCTCCAGTGGGCTGAGAAATTCCTTTCTACATGAGTTTAAAGGAAGGATTGGAACCAATTTCCCAGTGGTTTTATAGTTAACCATGCAATAGGCACGTATTGGGCCAGATACTGAACAATCGGGATTTCTCACTGAAGAACGGTCCCAACCCGAATTACTATTTGTCCATTCCTTCCCTAGATGCAGCCTAACCCACTGAGTTTTCTCCAGCACTTTGAGTTTTCTTAATGCTGATAATGACAGAATCAAGTAGTTGTCCCACTTTAGGGTCCATCTATCCTTGATTGGAGATAATTTATAATTTATAATTTATAGGGACAACGTTTCAGTTGGTCATCTCCTGTCCATGTTCTCCAGAGATGTTGCCTGACCTGCTGAGTTACTCCAGCAATTTGTGTCCTTTTGTGTATTAACCGGCATCTGCAGTTCTTTGTTTCTATCATAATTTAGAACCAGGTGTGATTGGTGGGAGCAAATCATTAGCGATAGGTGACCAGCAATGTTGGAAGAATTTCAGGAAGATGGATAACTTTGTGACCTTCCTTCAATACCTCTCTGTCAAACGTTCTGGCTATCGTTCAGAACAGTCCTTACACTTACGTTGAAAGCAGGAAGGTCTGTTTCTTGCTGTGAGGTGCATGCTGTTTGCTGAGTTGCTATTTGCAATATCCTGTCAACAATCTCAATCATGTTCTGATTTCCGATTGAATCATTGCTCTATGCACAGCAGTCTCCTCTCATAAGTGCTTCTTGCGCATAAAAGAGCGAATCGCGATTTCCTGAAGAGTGCAGTGTGCATATAAAAATGACAATTGCTTTTGGCAATCAATTTTCAGGTCAAAAAGCAGTTACATTGCACATTGGAACAGCATCAAGTCATAGATTTTCTATCATTGCGACAATTTTGTAAAACTATTGGTGAGTAGAAGGAAGACACAACATGCTGGAGTAACTCGATTTCCATATTTGCAAGTCTTCAAAGGTGGGCAAGCAAGGTGATGTAGTTGAAAAAAGACAAATATATTTTCCACATTATAAATGGAGACCCATAATCTGAAACCAACGGGATCATGCTGAAACTTTCTAGATCACTGTTTTGGCTTCAGGAGACTGAGGGGGTGGGGGGGGGAGGTGGTTTATAGAGGTGTATAAAATCACAAGGGGAAATAGATAGGGTGAATGCATGGTATCTTTTCTCAGGGTAGGGTAATGAAGAACTGTTGAGCATAACTTTAAGAGGGGAAAGATTTAGTAGAAACTTGAGGGACAAATTTATTTACATGGCGGATGGTTGGTGTATGGAACAAACTGCCGGATTAAGTAGTTGAGGCAGTTACAATAACAATATTTAAAGGACACTTGGACAGATACACAGAAATAAATGAGTTGGGCCGAAAGAACTGACTGCGTCTGCATGACTTTGTGACTGTATAATCCTCTTCTACTTAAGAAGGAGACGGGGAGAAGGCAGGAGAATGGGGTTGAGAGGGAAAGATAGATCAACCATGATTGAATATCAGAGTAGACTTGATGGGCCGAATGGCCTAATTCTCCTACCATTACTTATGAACGTTACAAGAATTGCCTCCTTCCACTTTCAAAGGCCCATCCTTACTCCTCCTTTCCTCATCGATGTATGGTCTCACAGTCCTTTACTGCCATAAAATGTTATCCTCTTGTTTAAGTACTTCCAGGGTCACGTATCTTCCCATCTCAATAAATTCCTCCAGGCACTAAGTCTCAGTTTCCCAATGATTTCAAACAGTGCATCCCTGAAGGTGGCAAAAATAATTTTCATTTTCTGATCCTCCTTCCTGGTGAGTCTGTTCTTTTATATTAGATTCCACCTTGATCTCCAGAAAGGAAGCAATTGACATGGAATGCAAGATCTAAAAAGGAATCTCATACGTCATAATTGTGTGAATAATTTATGATGCATAACTGGTTTTGATTAAATAAAATTCATTGTGTGTGTCCGTTGTAATGGTGACAAGGATTTAAACTGTGAAATATCTGTAGAGCATGAGGGGCTGTAGGAGGTTGTTGGAGAAATAAAGTTGTCTTGATGCTTTTGGGGCATTTTTGGTTGGCATGGATGAGTCAGGCCAAAAGGCCTGTCCACATTTTGGGCTTGTCAACACAAAAGGCCTGACAAGGCACAATGAAGCAATCAATATATACCAGATTGTGATGAACCATTTTGGAACATAGGATCATAGGACATAGGAGCAAAATTAGGCCATTCGGCCCATCGAGTCGCTCTGCCATTCCATCATGGCTGATCATAAGGTCAGACGGGATAGGAGCAGAATTAGGCCATTCGAACCATCATGTCTACTCCGCTATTCACTCTATCTCTCCCCCCTAACCCCATTCTTCTGCTTTCTCCCCATAACCCCTGACACCCGTACTAATTGAGAACCTATCAACAGGGCTGCCAACTCTCACGCATTGAGCGTGAGAATCATGCATTGAGCTTGAGAATCACGCATTTCACCAAATTCTCACGCTCTGTCATGAGAAATTCTGTGATCAATGAAAATTTCAAAACTCATATCAACTGCATGGGCCGCGGGTGTTGGATAGCCGGGGCTGAGGGAGGGATGGAAGCAGAAACATTGGCATAGACAGATGCGGACGGGGAGCCTGGGCTGGCGAGTGTTTGCCAGGCTGGCGAGTCGCTCGCTGCAGCTTCGGCCATGGAGCAGCGTCAGTGCAAGAGTCCAGGGCCGTCGGAGGAGTCAGAAGCGTTGCACCGCTGCCATGAGAGTCTTTGCCGAATTCGCCCAAGTGACCAGCATGGATCAGGCTGCGGCTCGGTGCATCCTGGAGGACAAGCAGTGGCTGCTGGAAGTAAATGGGCCTGTCCCACTTGGGCATCATTTGCGCATAATTTACGCTACATCATCTACGCGTCATGACGCACGTGATGCGCGCATGGTGCATGGTGACGTAGGCTGTGACATGCAGTCGCGCGCGACGCCCCAGGAATTTGGGATGTACAAAATCTTCACGTGCCATCTGCGTGACGCGCAAATGACGGCCAAGTGGGACAGGCCCTTAAGTACCAAGCACGGGGTAGAAATGGTGGAAGAGAGTTACCTTCAAATAGGGGTGGTTGGAGAAATCATCCAGCTTGCCTGCTAGATTTTTAGTTACTGTAACTGCAAGAAAAATGTTCCCGATGTTGGGGGAGTTCAGAACCAGGGGTCACAGCTTAAGAATAAAGGGTAGACCAGTTAGGACTGAGATGAGGACAAATTTTCTTCACGCAGTGAGTTGTGAATCTGTGGAATTCACTGCCACAAAAGGCAGTGGAGGCCAATTCACCGGATGTTTTCAAGAGAGAGTTACATTAAGCTCTTGGGGCAAGCGAGATCAAGGGATATGGGGAAAAAACAGGAGAAGAGGTACTGATTTTAAATGAACAGTCATGATCATATTGAATGGCAGTGCTGGTTCGAAGGCCCGAATGTCCCTTTCCTGCTATTTTCTATGTTTCTATGCTTGAGTATATGGCAATAAAACTCGATCACCTGATTTTGAAGCATTCATACATGGTGGAGGTATAATGTAGTCCTGGAGAGATACAGTGTGAAAACAGGCCCTTCGGCGCAACTTGCCCACACCCGCCGACATGTCCCAGCTACACTGCCTGCTTTTGATCCATATCCCTCCAAACGTGTCCTATCCATGTATCAGCCTAACTATTTCTTAAAGGTTGGGATAGTCCCTGCCTCAACTACCTCCTCTGGCAGCTCGTTCCATACACCCACCACCCTTTGTGTGAAAACGGTTACCTCTTAAATATTTACCTCTTAAAAATACTTCAAACAAAAAACATTGAAATAATACACAATTCTACAATGCACTAAAACATGATTTTAATACATCAAATTTCAAAAAGTCCCTACCGTGGGAGGGGGGACACCCCTCTCCCACACCCTACCCCCACTCAGTTGCTCTACTCCCTCACCGGGTACTGGGGCCAGTTGTCCGTGATGTCTGGATCCCAATGCTCAGTGCTTCGTGTTTCGGAGTTGGCTAATGTTATCGATTTGTAATTAGTCTGATATGTAAAACCTTAATTTATTAATCCAGAATATCCAGGGGGATGGGATAAGTGTAATATTAAAATGACATGCAAGGTGTCAGGCTGTCTGTCACAACATACAGCCCTGATAACCCATTATTTCCTTCAGTTAAATATTGGGAAGATACCACTATTCTCATTTGCCACTCAACTATTATGCTTGTTTACCTCACTGACTATTTCTAAACCCCTCCCCAAATTCCTTTGACAGGTTGAATAGAAGTCCCCAAACTCGTTGTTTTATTAATTGAACACGTAGATGAACATCCTCAAGGAGTGTATTCAGAAGGAAACGGATTCAGATGCGATGTTTAAGAGCTTGTTCAAAGAAGGGACATATTTTAAAGAAGTGACAGAGATATTTGCAGGGGAATGTGTGAGGAGGTTATTATTTGTCTTTAGTTTTAGCTTGAACCAGGACATCTGAAGATTCAAAGTTTAATATAGTAATTGTACTGATACTGACCCCAGCCAACCACGTAATGAATATCATCCACTCTGTAGGCTTGACTTTTATGATGCCATTTAAACTTCACTTGGATTTCAATCATTTCAATGTAAAAGTAATTGGGAATGGGGAGCATTGGAACATAATATAATTGGAACTGTAATATAATAATGTATGCATGTTGGTAGGTGCAATCAAAACAAAGATCTTTTTATCATTGTTGTGTTATGAATACCACAGAAAATATTATGTACTCTCAAGATCACATTTAATAGAATAATATTGCTTAAATATATAGCTATTGGACTTTGCATTTCGGAAAAGTCCCAGCTGAGAGGAAGACAGCAAAATTCAGAAAATATTGGGGGTGAAAATGACAACAGGACAGTTTGTTAAGAAAATGAAGGAAATGGTAACAGAATACTTATACAGCTGAGTGAGTATAATTTTATGGATGAAAATTGTGTTCAACCAATTGATGACTTCTTTGACAAAGTAACTAGCATGTTAGATAACAAGGAAGCCAATGGATGTAGCAAATTTTGTTATACAATATTTTGTCTGTAAAGTGCCCCATAAAAGATTAGATAAGCACCTGTGGACTTGAACGTAATAGGTTAAGTCCAGCGGGTCAGATATGGGGCTTTATGCATGAGCCAGATATATGTCAATGCAGAGGGGCAAGGAGCAAGGTCAAATGTGCACCCAGAGTCAAGGTCAGGAATAGTACTAGGTGTGCAGTCAAAGCTGGGACAGTGAGAGTGTTCAGCGCTGGGAACCTAAGCAGGTAAGCAGATATGATCAGGGTAGAATAGGGGGCCAGGTGTAAAGCTGGACTCAGGGTCAGGAATGAGAGAAGGAATGCAACTGGAATCAGGGGCAGGAGTAGTATCAGGTGTGCAGTGAGACCCAGGTTGGTCAACATGGGCCAAGTGTGTGATTATAATCTGATTTCCATACTAGAATATACTAAGATCATTCATGTGTTGTGCCTGTTGATCAGAGCCTGGCTCTACTGTGGAATGTAAGTAGGAATGTAATTTAGCCTAAGCTTATTCATAGCTAAGCCAATTTAAAGCATAAATATTGCATTCAAGTGTAAGTTGAAAGACTCGCTACAGTGTGCACCAGATTGCACAATTTTAAGATGAAAAATGCAAAAGCTCCGTACCAATGGGAGCGGACACAACCCTTTCCCACACCCTCTCCCCCCCCCCCCCTCCTTCGGTCGCTATGCTCCCTCGGGCTTGGTCTCATGCAATTTCCCACTCCCAAATCTCACCCAATGTTGGCAGCCTTGCTATCAATCTCCGCATTAAAAATACCCAATGACTTGACCTCCACTGCTATATGTGGTAATTCCACAGATTCGCCACCATCTGACTGAAGAAAATCCTCCTCACCTTCATTCTAAAGGTACGTCCTTTTATTCTGAATCTGTGTTCTCTTGTCCTAGACTTTCTCACTACTTGAAACATGTTCATTTTCAAGAGGGTTGCTGGTGGATAACCTTTACTGAACATTTTTTTGTTTTCTTCTGCTTCCATTCCTTCTGGGCATTAGAGATAGTACAATATGTGTACCATATTCGCAAAGGTATTTAAATAGCGCTCCCATAATAGCGCACAAAATAATATAATCCTCCTTTTGTTAGCTTCTTTTAATAGAATCTGCACTTTGCACCAATAATGCCCTATTTGTTAACCAGAAAAGAAAATCAATGCGAAGACATTTTAATGCTGTCAAATTTTTTATTATTTAACATGGCTGCTTTTAAATAATTGCAGGAAAGGCAGACATTTGTCCTGCTATGCTAATTCCAATGTCAATGTGTGAATTCTGAAATAAATATTGCTGATTGTGCTTGGATTAGCTTGGAAAAATATAATGGCAAGAGAAATTAATGACCTGCAATTTTTGTAAATACTATTGCTCAAAGTTTCTGAAGCCACAGAGTCATACATTATGAAAACATGCCCTTCGGCCCAACTTGCCCATGTCGCCCAAGATGCCCCATCCACATCAGTCCCACCTGCCTAGATTTGGCCTATGTGCCTCTAAACCTTTCCTATCCATGTACCTGTCCAAATGTCTTTTAAATAGTCCTTGCCTCAACTACCTCCTCTGGTAGCTCATTCCATACACTCGCCACCTTCTGTGTGAAAAGGATGCCCCTCTAGTTCCTATTAAATTTTCTCCCCTCTCAGCTTAAACCTATGTCCTCTGGTTCTTGATTCCCCTATGCTGAGTTTAAAAAAAAACTGTGCATCTATCCTATCTATTGATCTTTGATCATGATCTTATATAACTCTATAAGATCACCCCCTCATCCTCCAGCGCTCCAAGGAATAAAGTCGTAGGCTGCCCAACCCCACCCTATCTCAGGCCCTCAAGTCCTGGCAACATCCTCGTGAATCTTCTTCGCACCCTTTCCAGCTTAAAACTCCTGTCTCACTGTGCGAGTTGGCCCACGAGTGACCCCGAGTTTTTCACTCGTGGTGATCACGTAGCGGGAACGTCGGAACTCGCACGAGCAACTTATCGACTCGTGGCGCTAACGGCAGGTACTCGGGAAACTTGTTAACTCGTGAAAAAAATCAAACATGTTTGATTTTTTCCACGAGTCAAATTAACTGTTCAAGTGTAAAATGGAAACATTTTAACTCGTTGCAATAACGTAGTGGCCCCGTGCGTTTATCTTAGTGTCTCGTGAGTGTACCGTGGGAACTTTAATAATCTGTTCTTTTGCTCGTAAGACTGAACCAAAGATAGACACAAAATGCTGGAGTTTATAACTCAGCGGACCAGGCAGCATCTCTGGAGAGAAGGAATAGAGTCGAGACCCTTCTTCAGACTTTCCTTCGCTCCAGAGATGCAGCCTGTCCCGCAGAGTTACTCCAGCATTTCGTGTCTATCTTCGGCCTTTCTGCCACTTGTCCCCGTGGCTTCACTCTGTCTCAATGAACGGCTTAAAGACCTGCCGAAGGGGCAAGTCTGGGGTGGTGGGTGGGATGTGTCCACGTGTGATGCTCCATCCACCCCCCCGGGGCCGAGAGTGTGGGATTGGGAAGGAACTGCAGATGCTGGTTCACACCGGAGATAGACACACACAATGCTGGAGTAACTCGGCGGGACAGGCTGCATCTCTGGAGCGAAGGAATGGGTGGCATTTCGGGTAAGTCTGAAGAAGGGTCTCGACTCTATTCCTTCTCTCCAGAGATGCTGCCTGGTCCGCTGAGTTGTGTGTGTGTGTCTCTCTCCCTCTCTGTCTATCTGTGTGTGTGTGTGTGTGTGTCTCTCTCTCTCCCTCTCTGTCTATCTGTGTGTGTGTGTGTGTGTGTGTGTGTGTGTGTCTCTCTCTCTCCCTCTCTGTCTATCTGTGTGTGTGTGTGTGTACTGTCGGGTCCTGGCGGCCGCTCAGTCACCCGCGCTGCTTAATTCCTCTGAAGTGGTGGCCAGCTGCTGTCTGTGTGTATCTCTATCTGTGTGTGTGTGTGTGTGTCTCTCTCTCTCTCCCTCTCTGTCTATCTCTGTGTGTGTGTGTGTGTGTGTGTGTGTGTACTGTCGGGTCCTGGCGGCCGCTCAGTCACCCGCGCTGCTTAATTCCTCTGAAGTGGTGGCCAGCTGCTGTCTGTGTGTATCTCTCTCTGTGTGTGTGTGTGTGTGTGTGTGTGTGTGTGTGTGTGTGTGTGTGTGTGTGTGTCTCTCTCTCCCTCTCTGTCTATCTCTGTGTGTGTGTGTGTGTGTGTGTACTGTCGGGTCCTGGCGGCCGCTCAGTCACCCGCGCTGCTTAATTCCTCTGAAGTGGTGGCCAGCTGCTGTCTGTGTGTATCTCTATCTGTGTGTGTGTGTGTGTGTGTGTGTGTGTGTGTGTGTGTGTGTGTGTGTCTCTCTCTCTCTCCCTCACTGTCTATCTCTCTGTGTGTGTGTGTGTGTGTGTACTGTCGGGTCCTGGCGGCCGCTCAGTCACCCGCGCTGCTTAATTCCTCTGAAGTGGTGGCCAGCTGCTGTCTGTGTGTATCTCTCTGTGTGTGTGTGTGTGTGTGTGTGTGTGTGTGTGTGTGTGTGTGTGTGTGTGTGTGTGTGTGTGTGTGTGTGTGTGTGTGTGTGTGTCTGCTGTCGGGTCCCAACGGCCGCTCAATGTCAGTCACCCGGGCTGCTTCCTTTTTTAAAATTATTTAAAATAGAGATCCATTGCAAAAAAGTATTTAAAAACATAAAAAAACAAGAAATGCTTGGTAGAATGCGCATTTTCCCATTGTAGGTCATATCAATAGATGCGGCCGCGCTGAAATAACTCAAAAACCACAGGATGGAGATGTATTTTAACATTGTTGCTTTATTAAACCATACCTTCATTCACGGTTGGCTCAAGAGTAACGGGAGAGGAACTGCTAACTCGGGAGAGGAACTTGCTAACTCGGGAGAGGAACTTGCAACATCGCAGCAATTACATACCCGTGGGAACTCGGCCACACACTTGATCATACACTTGCAGTCTCATGGGCAGCCACGAGTCTATCACTCGGGTACCTCGTGGGTCAACTCGCACAGTGAGACAGGGGCATAAGTGAACTTTAATTAATTGTGACATTTTTTTTTGTTACCTAAGTAAGTTTACATTGTATCATTCTCTTGTCTAGATGCGTCAGTGTCTAATATGGATCCCCTAATGAATTTTCTGCTGGCTCTGCCAATTCAAAATACTTTACTTTACTTTACCTTAGATACAGGACGGAAACAGGCCTTCGGCTCACCGAGTTCACGCCGACCAGTGATCACCCTGTACACTAGCACTATGCTGCACTCTAAGGACAATTTACAATTTTTACTGGAACCAATTAACCTCCAAACCTGAACATCTTTGGAGTGTGGGGGAAAATTGTAGCTCCCGGAGAAAACCCACACAGTCACAGGGAGAAAGTCGTACAAAGTCAGGATTGAACTCTGTCACTGTAGGGCTAGATCTCTACTGCTGCACCACAGCCTTTGACTTTATTTTTTTCATGTGTGGTGTGCTGAGTTTATGACATGTGCAACTTAAATTAATTTTTTTACCTATCTTGAGTGTCATTGTTTGATCGCTCAAGCACCTTTCATGCTGGGGAGTTCATGGGAACTGCTACAAAAATCCTCAATTGCTCAGCCATCCTTTAGTACCAATTTATGATCAGTATTTTACATTCATTTATATTTGGTTTAAAATGACTTCATGTGGACTAAAGTCCATTGCACAGTAGCCACTCATGTGGTGTGACCTGCAGGACTGGTCCTTTCATCTTTCCAGAGAAAGACTGGAGTAGGGTGATGCTGCTGCCTCATAGCACCAGAGACCCAAGTTTAATCCTGATCTTGGGTGCTGTCTGTGACCAAGTTGGTTTCCTCCGGGTGCTCTGGTTTCCTCCCACACACCCCAAAGACGTATGGGTTTAATTTAATTGGCCTCTATAAAATTTCCCCTCATGTGTAGAAAGTGGATGAAAAAATAAGATCACGTAGAACTAGTGTGAATGAGTGATTGATGGTCTGCGTGGACTCGGTGGGTCGAAGGGCTTGTTTCCACACTGTATCACTAAACTAAACTAAACTAAACCCATCCCCCATCGATCACCATTTGTATTCCCTACCAATCTTACCACACAATGACCAATCCTAATCAAACTGCAGTCTTCTCCCTAGCTGACAATCCCATTACTATCAAGCATTTCCCTTTACCCTCTGTATTAATCCTATCCCACCCTCTTCACGACCATTCATCATCTCCACAATTGTCAAGCCTACCATTAACCACCCATCATACTAATATTGAAACCAGGAACCGCAGATGCTGATTTACAAAAACACGATGCAAAGTGCTGGAATAACTCAGTGGCTAATACCAGGATACTGCCTCACCTGCGGACTAACTCCTGTACTTTGTGTCTAATCCGACAAATGTTCCCTGCTCTCAGTTATTTTATTTTGAAACCAATTAAGTCTATCAGTCAATCTCTAAGTACACCTCTGGCTACTGATCCTATGTCTAACTACCAAGCCACCAGATATCAGTCTTACTGTCCATCACTCCATCACCCTGGACACCCCCACCCCAATCCCAACTTGCTTTAACCCTCCAAATTGCTCTGCCACCCTCTGCCCCCAGTCCTGCACCCATCCTCCTTCACCCCCCACCCCTCCCATCCCCACCCAATCACTTCCACTCATGCTGGACCAAGACTCAGGACTTTCTTCCCACCATCTGCATTTGCTACCAAAACACTGCCTTCCAATATATCTCATATCACTGCTGCATGTGATGAGCTAGTATGATTACACTTCTGACATATACTGCAATTTAAGTGGAAAGATATGAGTTAAGCCGAATGTTGAATTACACATTCATCTGCCCTTACTCCATGCATGGTTCTGCTGCAGGGTATTCCTTCATAATTCGCTCTTCTGTATCAGCACAGATCCTGTAGTAAACAACCATTTCCTTATCTTTCCAAGCCAGTTAAGAGAATCCTCTGTACTTTTTTTTCTTATGATTTGCTTCCCTGGTGAGCAATCTGCAGATACCCAGACAATTGCAACATGATGTATGATAGATCGCGATGCCAAAGAGCTGGCAAAATCCTTTTATATATAAATCAGAAGTGCATTTCAATGAATATTGTTGTTAGTACTAAGCTTTATAGATCTTCAAAATTTAAATTTTAATATTTATTTCTGAAAGCTTCAAATAGACTATTTTTTTTAAATGGTGCAGACATCCTGAGGGGATTATAGATTATTTTCTAAGACTTTCCTGACAAATGTAATATTACTGTCAAATGAACACAAGTTCAAGCAACAAGGTTGATTACATCCATGAATGCATGTTTATGTTTTGACGGCTGATAGTATAAAAGTTTTGATAGTATATTGTAACCGATTGCAAGTTCCTGGATGTTAATCTAGCAAGAGTGAATGAACAATTATGTATTTTTAATGAAGGATCCTATGTGTTTTAGCTCAGTCCCTAATGCACCATAAGTTCATAAGTTTTAGGAGCAGAATTAGGCCATTCAGCACATCGAGTCTACTCCACCATTCAATTGTGGCTGATCTATCTTTCTCTCTCAACCCCATTCTCCTGCCTTCTCCCCATAACCTTTGACACCCTTACCAATCCGGAATCTGTCAATCTCTGCCTTAAAAATGCTAAATGACATGGTCTCCGCAGCCGCGCATGGCAATGAATTCGACAGGTTCACCACCATCTGATTAAAGACTTTCCTCCACCAAATATTTTCAACTTTATAACATCTCTTTGAAAGACTGATCTTATTAATCTCATCTACCCATTAATCTTTCCCAACTGCACTCTTTCCTTCACAGGTCATGATAAGAGTCTTGAAGAGCATTTTGTATAGTGCAAGATATAGTCATAGACTCATATAACATGGAAACATTCTAACTCATCCATGCCGACCAAGATGCCCTATTTAAGCTCGTCCTCATATTTGCCCAGATTTGGCCCATATCCCTCCAAATCTTTCCTATCCATGCACCTGTCCAAGTGTCTTGTAAATAGTGTTATAGTTCTTGCCTCAACTGCCCCCTATGGCAGCTCATTCCATACACCCACCATCTTTTGCCAACACCCTGGCAACATCCTTGTACATCTACTCTGCGCTTCTTCCTGCTCAGTGGCATCCTTCTGAAAGCAGGGTGACCAAAACAGGACACAATGCAAAAAATAATTCATGCAACCGCAAGATGCGACTGCATCTGTGATAAGATGAATAGACTGTTTCAGGATAGTATCATTTATTCATTCATTCATGATTAATTCATTCATTTCATCAGAAATATTTCATTGAGATGTCATCAACCTGAAGCATTACCTTTATTACCCTTTCTCTGCAGATGCTGCCTGAAAGATCTTATAGATAGCGGAGTCAGGGGATATGGTGAGAAGGCAGGAATGGGGTACTGATGGTGGATGATCAGCCACGATCATATTGAATGGCGGTGCTGGCTCGAAGGGCCAAATGGCCTAATCCTGCACCAATTGTCTATTGACCTGCTGAATATTTCCAGCATTTTCTGTCTTTACTTATAAACATTGTGTTCTATTCACTGCAGTCAGACTGGGATAGTCAAATAAGAAGGGCTTCAAAATGTAATTCTGCCTAAGATATTAAATGCTTTAAAACAATGTCAAATTATATTTAAAGCAAACTTGAAAAGGAGAGAATATTGTCAATTCATTCCATTAAATTAATCGTTTCATGCAGCAACATCTTAATCAAAAAATACAAAATTGAGTGATGATGTAAAATGGGTTATATTGAATTAGCTACATATTATATTTCATAACCAGTGTCTCTGTCACCAAAAAAATCAATTAAATGCCTTTAGTTTGATAACAGCATCTCTCATTGTTACTATTTCCTCCTATGGGCAGCACGGTGGCACAGCGGTACAGTTGCTGCCTTAAAGTGCCAGAGACCAGGGTTCGATCCTGACTACGGGGTACTGTCTGTGTGGAGTTTGTACGTTCTCCCCGTGACCTGCGTGAATTTTCTCCATGTCTCCAGTTTCTTCCCACACTCCAATGCCAAACAGGTTTGTAGGCTAATGAGCTTGGTGGGCCGAAGGGCCTGTTTCCACGACGTATCTCTAAACTAATTGTCAACAACAAGAATTGATTCAGAAAAGGAGTTGAACCTTATGGAATTACGTCCATTCAGTAGTTTTGCCAACATTTTTGACAAATTTTAAGATCCAGTCATAAAAATAAACTGTATTTCTTCACAGGTAATATCCAGGATGCTTAGCTCTCTGGGTAAGTTTGTGCTTTGTCTGATTTATACCACGGTCTAAAAGAACACGTCTAAGTCATCATTAATAAACATGGATTGAATGTATTCCTTGACATGTCAATTGTTGGCTTTGATAACAGATGTGCAGAGATGATTCCTGTAAATGACTTTTTTGTGGCGTCTGCATTTCAACAGTGGAACCGGATAACAGTGTTTAGGTTACAATGACAATGAATAATTAATATATTCATGGGACTGCTTATGCAGCAATAGTTCTCTTGCTTTGTATGTAGCTGTCAGCTTCCTGCTGCGACAAGTCTCCTCTGCTTCTTCACTTGAAGCAGATCAAAATCCTTTCCTTGCTCTTATGTCAAAAGAACTTCACCGCTAGGACGCCGAAAAAGAGCTAAAATAAATATTTGACAGGAATTTATTAATTTAAAATGTAAAGCATTAGAATGAATGCTTAACGGGATGCATCAAAGAATATTCTTTGTTGTATAAATGTTATTAACAGCTACATCATTTGGATAGTTTGTTCATTGAAAGAAAAAAGGAATAAGAATGAACAGTACAGCACAGGAATGGGCCCTGCAGCCCACAATGTTTATATCCAACATGATGCCAAGTTGAATTGTTCTCATCTGTACATTATCCATATTGCCTGTACATGAACCATATTATCCCTCTATTCCCTGCAGTTCCATCTACCAATTTAAAAGCCTCTTAAATTCCACTATCGTATCTACCTCCACCACCACCATCCCAGGCGATGCATTGCAGGTCCCCACCACTCTGTGTAAAAAACCTTGCCCCGCACATCATTAAACTTTCCCTCTCTCAACTTATAGCTATGTCCTCTAATGTTGGAAACTATTGGCTACCCTATCTATGCCCTCTTCTTGGAGCAATGGCAATTGTGAAATATTACTGCTCATTGGTTTTTCTTGGCTTCATGTTTTCCCATGAATATTTTGTTATGTGTTACAATCATTGATATCTAACTCGCCAAACTAAACTTACAGCAAATCACATTGATTGCATTTCAAGATGTCTTATTTTATACAATCTTTACAATTTTGTCCAATCTTGCCTAGAGTAGGGGAATCGAGAACCTGAGGACATAGGTTGAAGATGAAGGGGGAAAGATTTAATAGGAATCTGAGGGTAACCTTTCCACACAAAGGGTGGTGGGTGTATGGAATGCGCTGCCAGAGGAGGTAGTTGAGGCAGGAATTATTGCAATGTCTAAGACACAATTAGACAGGCACATGGATAGGACAGGTTTCGAAGGATATGGGCCAAACACAGGTAGATGGGACATGATGGTCGGTGTGTGCAAGTTGGGCCGAAGGGCCTGTTTCCATGCTGTATGACTGAGAGACTGTAGGGTCTCTCTCTATCTACTTTAAATATTACGTTGATTCTCATTACGACACTTTAATTAGTGCATATTGATGCATTGTATTTCTGTTTAAAGTGTGTGGTATTGTCCGAGAAATATAAAAAAAGGGAAAGAAAACATAAATATTCCAAACAAAGACAAAGTATTGGAATAACTCAGGCAACATCTGTGGAGGACTTAGGTAGGTGATGTTTCGGGAAGCATCCTGACCCAAAGCGATGCCTATCCATGTCCACTAGAGATACTGCATGATCGGCTGCTTAGTTCAGCACTTTGTGTTTATTTTTTCGTAAATCAGCATCTGCAGTTCTACTGAATTATTGCAAACAACATGCAGTGAAAATCTTACCATAGAAAATCAGAGAACAAGTCCTGCAGATCACACCACACATGGTTTCGTCTAGTTTAGCTTAGAGATACAGCATGGAAAAATGTCACACGGCCCTCAAAGTCCATCAGTCACTCGTCTGCACTGCTTTGATCACCTGCATACTCATTCCATGTTATCTCACTTTTGCATCTTAAACACTGGGGGCAATTTACAGAAGTCAACTAACTTTTTGGTATATGGGAGGAAACTGGAACATCCAGAGAAAACCCACATGGTCACAGAGGGG
The DNA here is from genome assembly GCA_035221665.1 of Okamejei kenojei. Classification (NCBI taxonomy): domain Eukaryota; kingdom Metazoa; phylum Chordata; class Chondrichthyes; order Rajiformes; family Rajidae; genus Okamejei; species Okamejei kenojei. The sequence goes on along the minus strand of CM069154.1, from coordinate 27,625,538 downwards.
AACATGCAAACTCCATGCACAGACACTACCTGTAGTCAGGATCGAATCTGGGTCTCTGGCGCTGTAAGGCAACAACTCTACTGCTGCGCCACTGTGCCACCCAAAATGTTCTGGGTGTGATTTGGGTCATTTGTTTACTAGTGAGGCTAGTGGCTAGTGGCTAGTGGCTGGTGGAATCAATTGGTTGTAGGGATGCTTATTGGGTGTGATGATCTTGAGGGAGTAGTAGATTGACAAATGTGATAGGGGTTCGAGGGATGGAATTATAACACAGGGTGTGGCAGATCCACACGCTTAAGGTAGTCACTGCAAGGTGGAGGACTAAAGCAGTGTTAATACTGTATCTGCTCTTTGTGGGTTTCACCTGAGTGTGATGGTGAGGGAGAGTTACCACCGTCTTGGGATTTGTTCAGAAGCAGCTTTCACTCTTTAACTCACCCAGAAGCAGACAGCAACAATAGTAAACTGAATGTGGTGGACTTTTCTGTCACTTTTATCTTCCCATTTCTGTAACACCAACAAACATGTTTCCTTTTAGCTATTCTCAATTCGCAATGGCCTGAAATATCAAACCTGGGCACAAAATGCTAGAGTAATTCAACAGGTCAGGCAGCATCTCTGGAGAAAATGAGTAGGAAGGAACTACAGATACTGGTTTACACTGAAGATAGACAAAAAAATGCTGGAGCAACTCAGCGGGTCAGGCAACATTGCTGGAGAAAAGGAATAAGTGACAAATTCACCTGAAACAGCACCTATTCCTTTTCTCCAGAGATGCTGCCTGACCTGCTGAGTTACTCCAATATTTTGCGCCAATCTGGAGAAAATGAATCTGAAGTCCCGACCCGAATTGTCACCGGTCCATTTTCTCTAAAGATGCTGCCTGTCCCATTGAATTACTCCAGCACTTTGTGGTCTATCTTTAGTATAAACCAGCATCTGAAGTCCCTTTTTATACATATTACCTGTAAAAACAACTTCATTCCTACCTCCACAAATGCTGCATAATGAACAGAGTATTTTAAACAAAGTTCAGGTTTTATTTCAGATTTCGATCATCCGAATCACCTTACATCTGTGTTTATAATGAATAGAATTTCCTGTGGCCCCGCAACTACACATTATCTTCGCACTTTATGAAATCCAGTGGTTCCTAACTTCACTCACTGTTGTGAAGCATCACTATTTTAGATCGTACCACAAACTATGTTGTCAGCCATCTCTTCCTGGTGCATGTATTGCAGGATTTGTGGAAAATCGATTAAATTAGATTGTCTTTGCATATTTCTAATTTATGAATATATATATTTTAAAGAAGCTTATTTGAGCCTGGTGTAGAATTCTCAGACTTCCATTTCTCTTCCAAACTAAAGGGGTTTAGAGATCAAATGAATCAGCATTTAATTGCCACATGATTCATCTATTCATCCAATGATCTCCACCCTCTCCTGTATTGGGTCACGAGCTGTGGCTTATCACCCAGGTTTCTCAATTAAATAAATGGCACCCAAATGCTCTCGTAATCTCTTTGTCTGAGAGGCTATTCCTCCCATTTCACCCTCATGACCTCTCCCAGACAAAAATGCATCAATTTATCCATTCTGTCAGCTTCTTCCTGAATTGCAGACATTTAAGAACACTATAGCATAGAGCTATAGCTATTCCGTGAGTCCGTCAGTCCCAAAAGCAATCATTTCAAATCCAGGAAAGATTAAATGCAAAAGGTATGACATTTCCACCCACCTCCATTGCTTAAACCCCAAATATTAAATTATGAGATTATTTTTCATGTCAATTATTCTTAAGTCCAGATTTGGGTGTATTTCTATAATATCTTTTTACAATATGCAGAGCTATATTTCCATCTTGGTGACTTATAAAGTCTTACAGTGTGGAAACAGGTCCTTCATCACAACTTGCTCACACCGGCCAACATGTACCAGATACACTTGTCCCGCCTCCCTTCTGTATGTGGGCAGAAGAAAAACATCAGAGTTAAGCTGAAATTATAACTGAAATGAAGGAAATAACAAATCATAATTGAAATATGGATAGAAAACATCTAAACAATATATAAAAATAATATTTTTATTTCTTGAGCAAAACAACAGTGTTTAGTTCATGTATAGGAAGTAACTGCAGATGCCGGTTTAAACCAACGATAGACACAAAAATCCGGTTTGCTTTTGCTCAAGAAAAAATATATATATTATGCCTAACCCGCTGAGTTACTCCAGCTTTTTGTGTCTGTCTTCATGTTTAGTTTATTTTTGTAGTTATTGATAATCTACGACCAGACTCCATGTGAATCAATGTCAGCTTTTCAGCTGTACATTTGGGATGTACACGATTCTATATATTAACATCCAAAATTGTTGACTTTAAATTTTGTTACATTGATATCCGTTTGCACGTTTAGCCATTTATTTATTACAATGATAATTTCAGCACCACATTTTGCATATATTGTGTAACATTTACAATGCCAGCAGTCTTTGTACTGACAACATCTTCAACAGATTTTTAATCAGTTATTTAAATGAGCTATAAAAATTCTGGATAATTGTGATCCTAAGACATGACTGCTGGCAATTTGAATCCATATCCATTACTCCTTGCGTCTGTCACCTACTGCTGAACCAATTTCCTAATCAGGTCTTTAATTTGTGTTCAATTCAATGAACTTTAAATTTAACTCATAGTTCCTCATGGGGGTATGCATTTAACTGCTTACTGAATGTCCACAAGCATAATTCTTGACATCCCCTTGTCCACTAATTAAGGCATCACTTCAGAATATTTAATCAGCTCAGTCAAATGTGATTAACCTTAACCAGTTCTCTCTGATGAAAATTGTTAACACATTCAATAGCCCCATCTTTAATTATACTCACTTATAATTTCCCAACAACTGACGTTAGCCTGACGAATCGACAATTCCCTGGTTTCCCTCTCTCACCTTTCATAAACAGTACAGTCAGAGACAAATCTAACAGATGTGCAAGCAAGAGAGGTTTGGAAGGTTGCAATAAGGGTTACCTGCCCAGTTCTGATTTACTTTATTTAAATACTGCTAAGGAAATAGAACATAGAACATAAAACACAGAACTGTACAGCACAGAAACAGGCCCTTTGTCTCACAACGTTTTGTGCCAAACACGATGACAAATTAAACTGATCTTATCTGCCTGCACAATGTCCATATCCATGTGCCTAACTAAAAGCCTCTTAAATATCACTATCGTCCATGCCTCCACCACCACAACACAGGGGGTGGCACAGTGGCGCAACGGTAGAGTTGCTACCTTACAGTCTCTGTGGCTGCTTGAGTTTTCTCCGGGTGCTCCGATTTCTTCCCACACTGCAGGTTTGTAAGTTAATTGGCTTCAGTAAAATTGTAAATTGTCCTTCGTGTGTAAGATAGTGCTAGTGTACGGGGTGATTGCTGGTAGGCGTGCACTCGGTGGTCCGAAGGGCCTGTTCCCGTACTGTGTACGGTCTAATGTCTAAAGTAAAGTCTGCATTAGTCAGAAGAACGGTCTCAACCTGAAATGTTGCCTATCCATGTTCTCCAGGGATGCTCCTGGAGTTACTCCAGCACTTTGTGTCTCGTTTTATAAAACCTGCATCTACAGTTCCTTGTTTCTACAATAATATTAAGATGGCGTACAAATGCAGATGCAGGTTTAGGGCTTAAAATCAGCTAAAGCAGAAATTTGGAGCACAGCTGTAGACTTCTGAGACCAGCAGTAATATTTTTTCATTAGTTTTGGAGCTCATGGTTTTATGGATATTGCCGGAGGCAAATGATGCCAGGGTCCCTGTTTGGTTTTGTGCTGGGTCCCTTCTTCTCAGGAGACATCAGCACGAGCTTCCCTCAATCACTGTCCCGAGGCTACGAATTGAGAGGCAAAGCAAACAGTGGGGTAAGAAAACATCCTCTTGTGTCAATTAAATGGCGACCGCTGTGGGACACAAGTGCCCATTTCCAATCATCATCAAATCTGTAACATTGCAGGAAAACAAACAGTAACAGCTCAACACTATGGGAAATTAATGAAGCTATTAGTTCAGCTATTCCTCCAACATTGAACCTAAGAGGGATATTCTATCGCTCAATACGACGTCAGGTAATTCATTTATACACTCGGCTATGATTACTGCTTCATTTTTAATAACCAAACATAAGGCTCCTCTTCAGGGCTGGTTGCTGTGTTAAAGCATTGAAGTGCATGAAATTCCATTGAGTGAAGCCAAAGCTCCACACTGTGTTATTCAGGAAACAATTCACATGTGGTCCAAAGAAAATACGAATCAGTGTTGGAATTCAGAACATTACCATTAAGCTACTTGACATCGCAGGACTGTGAACTCAATAAGTGAAAGTTTTTGCTATTGATAAAAAACATTTACAACATGAATACTTCCATTACAGGAAGCAGTTACTGTGAGGGAGTTTTATTCATGGAGTAGATTATATTCGGTGTCTTTTTGATGGATTTTAAAAAGAGGTTGTGAAATATATCATTAAGCCATACAATGATAAACCTGCAGCTCAGACAATGTTCAGATGCACAGGTTTTGCCTTGGACATTCAAATAAAATATCGAGAAAAATGGAATTGGCTTTGAGGAAAATGGATATAATTAATCTTGTTTAAAGTTTTAAGGATTTGGTTCAAGTTACATTGTATATATGTGACTTGAGTTCAAAAAATTGAAATTAAGAATTAATAATAACAAATTCAAACCTGCAGAAACGAGGAATTGCAGATGCTGGTTAGCAAACAAAATGACACAAAGTGCTGAAATAACTCAACAGGTCAGGCAGCATCTGTGGAGAATATGGATAGGTGACGTTTCAGATCGAGCCCTTCTTCAGTCTGAACAAGTGTCTCGGCCTGAAATGTCACCTATCCATGTTTTTAAGAGATGTTGTCTGACCTACTGAGTTACGCCAGCATTTTGCATCCGGATACAATCCAGCTTTCTTCTTCCTCCCCTACAATCAATCTGAAAAAGGGTCTCGACCCGAATTGTCACCTATCCATGTTATCCAGAGATGCTGCCTCATCTGTCAAGTTACTCCAGCACTTTGTAATCGTTTGTAAATTCAAAGTTATTAATTTTTAAATAACTAAATCCCTATACCAATTTAGAAGTATTTTTCTAATGATTAAACCCAAGTAAATCTTAAATTATATTTAAAGCTACTTAATTTTTTGTGCTATTTCGGGATGTCATTATACGTGTCATGCAAACAAATGATAAATTAACGTGAACCATGTAAAATAGAAAATGGATGATGTTCGTATTTTCCATTTAGACCTTTAGATAATTCTGGGGGATAAAAAAAAATGACAGAGGAACGACTGATGTGCATTTCTATAGTACCTCTCCCAATATCATGGTATCCAAAACTAAAGGATCAGTCTGAAGAAGGGTCTCGACCCGAAACGTCACCCATTCCTTCTCTCCAGAGATGCTGCCTGTCCCGCTGTGTTACTCCAGCATTTTGTGTCTTTCCAAAACACTTCACTGCCACTAAAGTAATCTGAATTTTAGTTTCTATTGTTGCTAGCAATGTACAGCCAATGCAGTGGCTTGCAAAAGTTTTCATATCCCTTGAACTCTTCCACATTTTGTCATGTTACAACCACAAACGTAAATGTATTTTATTGGGATTTTATGTGATAGACCAACACAAAGTGGCAAATAATTGTGAAGTGGAAGGAAAATGATACATGGTTTTCAAATAAAAAACTGAAAAGTGTGGCGTGCAAAAGTATTCAGTCCCCCTGAGTCAATACTTTGTAGAACCACCTTTCGCTGCAATTACAGCTGCAAGTCTTTTGGGGTATGTCTCTACCAGCTTTGCACATCTATAGACTGAATTTTTTGCCCATTCTTCTTTGCAAAATAGCTCAAGCTCAGTCAGATTGGATGGAGAGCATCTGTGAACAGCAATTTTCAAGTCTTGCCAGAGATTCTCAATTGGATTTAGGTCTGGACTTTGACTATGCCATTCTAACACATGAATATGCTTTGAAGTAAACCATTCCATTGTAGCTCTGGCTGTATGTTTAGGGTTGTTGTCCTGCTGGAAGGTGAACCTCCGCCCCAGTCTCAAGTCTTTTGCAGACTCTAACAGGTTTTCTTCCAAGATTGCCCTGTATTTGGCTCCATCCATCTTCCCATCAACTCTGACCAGCTTCCCTGTCCCTGCTGAAGAAAAGCATCCCCACACCATGTTTCACCATGGCTCCTCCAGAGTTACCATGGGCCTTTTGGCTGCTTCTCTGATCAATGCTCTCCTTGACCAGCCTGTCAGTTTAGGTGGACGGCCATGTCTTGGTAGGTTTGCAGTTGTGCCATACTCTTTCCATTTTCGGATGATGGATTAAACAGTGCTCCATGAGATGTTCAAAGCTTGGGATATTTTTTTATAACCTAACCCTGGTTTAAACTTCTCCACACCTTTATCCCTGACCTGTCTGGTGTGTTCCTAGGCTTCATGATGCTGTTTGTTCACTAATGTTCTCTAACAAACCTCTGAGGCCTTCACAGAAGAGCTGTATTTATACTGAGATTAGAATACACACAAGTGGACTCTATTTATTAACTAGGTGACCTCTGAAGGCAATTGGTTGCACTGGATTTTATTTAGGGGTATCAGAGTAAAGGGGGCTGAATACTTTTGCACGCCACACTTTTCAGTTTTTTATTTGTAAAAAAATTTGAAAACCATGTATTATTTTCCTTCCGCTTCACAATTATGCGCCACTTTGTGTTGGTCTATCACATAAAATCTCAATAAAATACATTTACGTTTGTGGTTGTAACGTGACAAAACGTGGAAAAGTTCAAGGGGTATGAAAACCTTTGCAAACCACTGTATGTCCATACCATGTTTTATCTATCGGAATATGAGAGGGAAAAATATTAATTGCATTAATTCTTGATTGTCTGACAAATAAGTATTGGCCTTGACTCTCTCGAAAGTGAATAAAGGAAACTAAACTGGCGGAGAAGGGTTTATTTAAGAATGGCACCTCCAATACAGTAACCCTCCCACAGAACCCCACTGTATGTTTGCCTCAGTGTACTTTTATTCCTCAGCTCTTTGGAATAGATTTTAAAGAGGGAACTTGTGGACATAAATGTTCTGCAAGAGTCATTCAAACTGCATGAGATTCCCCTCATGTGTGTAAGAGACTATATTATGAGCTGTGACTACAATGTACTCAATTGCATAGAAATACAAGTAAATAAATCCCCTCTATATAAGAAAAGAGTGCTAGGGGCTCATTATGGTGGGAAGCAAAGTTCCACAGGCAAATAAAGCCAAAGGTTGTTGATGATGGATTATCTTTCTCATTTAGGCTCCCTGACATACCAATTAGTGCATGTGACAATAAATGTCTCTTGAATCTCTCTTGAATCTTGAATCCTCCTGCGCTCCATGGAATAGAGACCCAGCCCACTCAACCTCTCCCCATAGCTCACACCCTCTAGTCCTGGCAACATCCTCGTAAATCTTTGCTGAACCCTTTCAAGCTTGACAATATCTTTCCAATAACATGGTGCCCAGAACTGAATACAATATTCTAAATGCAGTCTCCCCCACATCTGCAACATGACCTCCCAATTATTACTATACTCAAAACTCTGACTGATGAAGTCCAAAATGCCAAAAGCCTTTTCGACCACCTGCGACTCGACCGTCATGGAACCATGCACCTGTACTCCTAGATCCCTCTGCTCTACAACACTACCCAGAGGCCTACCATTTACTGTGCAGGTCCTGCCCTGTCAATAGGTTAAAACCGGGCTCCAGACAGTTAATGAAAGAAGACTGCAGCTGTGTCCCAGAGTGAATAACACTTTGTGTTAAAACAGTATCAGTCATTTTCATGGGGTTTAGCCACTTAATGACCATTTACAAGCTTTGAACTGCATCTCTAGTAGGCATGGAGAGGGTTAGAAAGAAAAAAAACTGTAAGGGGGAACAAAATGCAAAGAAAAACAAAGATATTAACAATTGATTTACGGCATTATGTTAATTTTAATGTATAAAATGATGTACAGTTGTGTATTAATTACATGTTTCACCCTATGCTGATTAATAATTGATATATGTGCTTTGACAAAACCAGTGAAAAATATAATTGCTTTGCTTTGCTATATTTCATTAGGATGGAAAATTAAGTATCAGTGGAAAGTGTTAGTAATGCACCATATTAAGGCTTTTTAAAATGACAATAATAATATCGGGTGGAAACTGACACAGGTTTATGTTCATGGATTTACATGTAATGAGCTTGCCCATTAGAAAAATCATTGCAAATCATTATTACGAAAACTCTCAATGTAAATCAAATATGTTGTAGTTAACATCAATGATTAATGTCGTAAATAATTTTTGATTGAAATTATCATTACTGAATTAACAATTATTTCACCAGATTTTTACTTTGTTATTAATATTGGACAGCATCTAATAAAAATTATGGTCTACCGAACAGATCCTTGGAAATACCATAAATATTTTAGGTATTTAATATGGTTACAACCACATCCCCGCAACATTAAAATGAGGTGGATGTTTAGCAAGTGACGGACCGCATGAGAATGCCATTCCAGTTGCAGAAACAAAGACTTGCAAGTGCTGGTTCACAAAAAAAGACTCAAATTACTGGAGTAACTCAGTGGGTCAGGCAGCATCCTTGGGGAACATGGATAGATGATGTTTGGGGTTGAGACCACTTCAGTTAAAGGATGGGGCACTGATGTGGGATTCTCTTAACATATTAATTCCAGTCCCTGCTTTTTTACCTTTGGAGATCTGGATTAGCATGCATCCAGTTTTAAAAGTTGACAGCTCACATATAATGAATATAAGACAGATAGATTTTGTCAACCTCAAAAAAATGAGTTTCTCCAGTGCACTGCTGTATTGTAAATGACTTTAAAGTTCCACTTCCTCTCATGCGTCAGCGACTGTTAAGTATCTGTGAAAAGGTTACCCATATATTAGCTTTTACCAGTTCAGAATTCTGCCTTCTTTAAGTATTTTGTGACATAATTCAGAAGTAAAAACAAAATGTCATCCAGGCATCTGGCTTACAATTTACATAAATCTAAACGAGTATTGCTGACTAACAAGAGACACAATGCACCAGGCCATCTTCGAAGGCTTATAAAGATAGGTGTGTGAAGTGAGAAGGCTATTGAAAGCTTAGGAGAGACCACCTGAAGTGCCAGTGCCTGGAAAGGAAGGTAACATATCTGGCGAGACAGTGGCCAAAGTTGAACAGAGGGTTTACTGTTACATATACAAAATTTCATAGAGGCAGGGAACATGAGGATAAAGCCAAATTCTACAAAGATGTTGCTTTCCTAATTAGTGCGCTTCTTATTCACTCATTTACTATCAGACTATGTGTGGCTGTAGAAATTGTTTGTAACCTTCACACCCCCAACCTTGGAATCCAATGACGTAAATCTAGCTTCATAGGTGTAGAAACACAGTATCTCTTGTGGATTTTCAGTCAATGTCCCACAAATGACATCTAAAACAGAACTAGACCAAACTTGAAACCAGAAGCCCATTGTTAAACTTTTAAGTTTTATATGCCTACCACCATTACAATAGGTCGGAGCTGCAGATAGAGTGTTAGATTTGTTTTATCCACAATTCTTTCTATGTTGGTTAGATAAATATTGCACTGTTATTTCAGGCATGCCTTTAATTTTGGAAACACCAAGCAGGTCAGGCAGCATCTGTGCACAGAAAAGCAGAGTTAATGTTTCAGAATGACAGCCCTAGACATCTCCAAACTGAATCATTAATTCTGCTTTTCCATTTTATTTTGCTTATGTTTTCTGTTTTTCTTTCTGTTACTTTTCCATCACCTTCACTTTTTTGATCCCAATGCCTTTAATTTGATTTGTTTAAAGTTTAGCAGGTTTACTACATCAGGTATATCTGAAGTTGATGTCTCATCTCAAGCCAGGTTGTTCTCTGCTCCTCAAATCACAGTTCAACATATTTAACTTTTATTCATTCAAGTTATCATATCAATCTGAAGTTATCTGACTTATTTTAGTCTAAAGAAATGTCCCGACAAGAAACATTATCTATTCCGAAGGTAGACACAAAAAGCTGGAGTCACTCAGCGGGTCAGGCAGCATCACTGGAGAAAAGGAATAGGTGACATTTTGGGTTAAGACCCTTCTTCTGTCTGACCCGTGGAGTTTCTCCAGCTTTTTGTGTCTATCTTCGGTTTACATCAGCAATTGCTGTTCCTTCCTACACAACATTGTCTATTCATTCCCTCCACTGATGCTGCTTAACCTGCTGAGTTCCTCCAATGCTTTGTGTTTTATTCAATGATATTCTCATGATAAGAACTCAAATGGACTGATTTTGATAAACCTTCTATCATTATGACTTTCTAGAATGTAACAATGAACAAATTCAGCTGCAATATGACATAGAAAACCATTGTGAAAATTATATAGTTCAACTGCAATTTGCCTGTATTAGGAATACTTGGAATTCTTGGTTAATTGGGAAGTGAATGGGAATAGCAATTATGTTTAAATATTAGACACCAATATTATTGAATCCCTTACCATTATCTAACCTGCACATATCTAACACTGAACCCATTATTTTTACTTTGTTGAGAAAACAATGATGAATTCCTGTTCAAGCCATAAAACCAGGGAAAAATTTGATTGAAAAGTGAATTATAGGATCATGGGGACTAGGCAGGAAATGGGGTTGAGAGGGAAGGAAAGATCAGCCGTGATTGAATGGGTGGAGTGGACATGATGAGCCAAATTGCCTAATTCTGCTCCTGGAACTTATGAACTTATGAACAAGACAGAAACAGGCCCTTTGGCCCAAATCGTTCAAGTCGACCATGATATCCCATCTAAGCTCATCCCATTTGCCTGCATCTGGCCAATATGCCTTTCAACCTTTCCTATCCATGTGCCTATCCAAGTGTCTTTTTAACGTTGCTACTCTACCCGCCTCATCTAACCCCTCGGGCAGCTCATTCCATATACCCACCACTCTCTGTGTGAAAAAGTTATCCCTCGGGTCCCTATTAAATCTTTTCTCTCTCACCTTACACCACACAGGACATACCTCTAGTTCATGTCATCATCACTGGAATCATTTGAGGAGGATCAAGAGAAGCATATAAATAAACTTGTCAAAGTTTGACCTATTTGAATTTCAATCAGTGATTGTTTCAATTTGCGGTTACTTATGTGGTGCTTCTTATTTTCAGCACAACTAAACTAGAGGGCATTTGTACATCACATTCTCCAATGTTGGTGGCCTTCACAAAAAAAAACAATCTGGAAACCTGAGAAAAATAAGTCAATCACAATCACAATTTAAATGGCCACTTTTTCTCCCGTTGCACCAATCTTCATTCCTTGGAACTAAGTGATGAATTTGCTATGTCATTCTAATCAAGGTTGGATTTTTAATTTTCTGCAAGCATTTTGCTCTGAAATCTGAGCAGTGAAACATGTCGCAGGGATACAGGGAGCCACAAAATATGGGAATATTTGATGTTACTGAAATATGGTGACATTTATATGAATTTGGAACAAAATGTAGTTTATGTATCCTTGATTTGTTGTCTCACAATAGCACATTCTTTACATTCCAGATATACAATGTTGTTAGCAGACTGTATTTGTCCAACACAACGGAAGTACTGAGCTTTTCCAGAGATACCACAATGCACATCTCGTACGTGTATGTGCCGAATAAACTTGAACTTGAAACCAGAGCACCCAGAGAAAACCCACATGGTTAAGGGGTGAATGTATAAACTCTGTACAGACAGAACCCGTAGTCAGGATCGGACCTGGGTCTCCAGCGCTGGAAGGCAGCAATCCGACTACTGCGCTGCCATGCCACTCTTCTAAGAGTGGAGATGCTGGGGATTGAACCTGAGGCCTCATACAGGAAAAGCATGCACTCAACCACTGACTACATCCCCAGGTCATGCTGATGAGTTGCTGTCTTCTGCTACTGTAGGTGCTGAGATGTGGTATATTCACAACACTATTATTGAGGAATTTGAAGATTTTGACCCAGCAACAGTGAAGGAACGGCAATATATTACCAAATCAGGATGGTTTGGAGGTGGTGTACTTTAATCTGCGTGCACATAATCCCTCTATTCCCTGCATATCCGTGTGGCTTCAAGGGTCCGAACCCGTAATGCTATCTAATTGCATGGTTTAGTTTATGATGCTGCCTGAACAACTGAATTCCTCCAGTACATTTTACGTTGCCCAAATACTCAGGCAGCATCTGCAGAAAGGGAGACAGTCAATGTTTCAAATCTGGGGCTATTGGGCAGATTTGGGAGTGAGAGAAAACAAGTTTGTTTTCGGTGGCAGAGGTAACGAAGGAAGATAGATAAAACATAGGAAATATCTCTGATAAGAGATCAAATAGGTTAATGGTGCAGATGGAGTAGCACATTATGCGTCTTTGTCAGTGCAAGGTGCTGTTAATATGAAGGCTGTGGCGCAGCGATCCAGATTGTATTAGCAGTAAAATATAAACCATACCAAAATGATGACAGGCCGAAGCAGCCAGTTCTGATACCAATAGAAAGCAAACTATTATAAACAGAACTCATATCTTAACCTATAACAGAGTGTGATTAAGGGATCAATAATATCTCTGCAGTAAAACACAATGAGGAAAAATATAATCAAACAATATAAATATGATTTGCAACCCTTATGGCCATGTGGGTTTTCTCTGGGTGCTCTGGTTTCATCCCACATTCCAAAGACATGCAGGTTTGCAGATTAATTAGCTTCTGTAAATTGTCCCTCGTGTGTACAGTGGCTTGCAAAAGTTTTCATACCCTTTGATCTTTTCCACATTTTGTCACGTTGCAACCACAAACGTAAATGTATTTTATTGGGATTTTATGCAATAGACGAATACAAAGTGGTGCATAATTGTGAAGTGGAAGGAAAATGATACATGGTTTCCAAAGCTTATTACAAATAAAAAACTGAAAAGTGCGGCGTGCAAAAGTATTCTGCCCCCCTGAGTCAATACTTTGTAGAACCATCTTTTGCTACAATTACAGCTGTAAGTCTTTTAGAGTATGTCTCTACCAGCTTTGCACATTTAGAGACTGACATTTTTGCCCATTCTTCTTTGCAAAATAGCTGAAGCCCAGTCAGATTGGATGGAGAGCGTCTGTGAACAGCAATTTTCAAGTCTTGCCAGAGATTCTCAATTGGATTTAGGTCTGGACTTTGACTGGGCCATTCTAACACATGAATATGCTTTGATCTAAACTATTCCATTGTAGCTCTGGCTGTACGTTGAGGGTCGTTGTCCTGCTGTAAGATGAACCTCTGCCCCAGTTTCAAGTCTTTTGCAGACTCTAACAGGTTTTCTTCCAAGATTGCCCTGTATTTGGCTCCATCCATCTTCCCATCAACTCTGACCAGCTTCCCTGTCCCTACTAAAGAAAAGCATCCCCACAGCATGATGCTGCCACCACCATGTTTCACAGTGGGGATGGTGTGTTCAGGGTGATGTGCAGTGTTAGTTTTCCGCCACACATAGCATTTTGAATTTAGGCCAAAAACTTCAATTTTGGTCTCATCACACCAGAACACCTTCCTCCACATGTTTGCTGTGTCCCCCACATGGCTTGTGCCAAACTGCAAACGGGACTTCTTATGGCTTTGTTTCAAACATGGCTTTCTTCTTGCCACTCTTCCATAAAGGCCCGATTTGTGGAGTGCACAACTAACAGTTGTCCTGTGGACAGATTCTCCCACCTGAGCTGTGGATCTCTGCAGCTCCTCCACAGTTACCATGGGCCTCTTGGCTGCTTCTCTGATCAATGCTCTCCTTGCCCGGCTTGTCAGTTTAGGTGGACGGCCATGTCTTGGTTGGTTTACATAGGTAGGTAGTTGTGCCATAATCTTTCCATTTTCGGATGATGGATTGAACAGTGCTCCGTGAGATGTTCAAGGCTTGGGATATTTTTTTTATAACCTAACCCTGCTTTAAACTTCTCCACAACTTTATCCCTGACCTGTCTGGTGTTCCTTGGGCTTCATGATGCTGTTTGTTCACGAATGTTCTCTAACAAACCTCTGAGGCCTTCACAGAACAGCTGTATTTATACTGAGATTAGATTACACACAAGTGAACTCTATTTACTAACTAGGTGACTTCTGAAGGCAATTTGTTGCACTGGACTTTATTTAGGGGTATCAGAGTAAAGGGGGCTGAATACTTTTGCACGCCACACTTTTCAGTTTTTTATTTGTAAAAGAATTTGAAAACCATGTATCATTTTCCTTCCACTTCACAATTATTTGCCACTTTGTGTTGGTCTATCACATAAAATCCCAATAAAATACATTTACGTTTGTGGTTGTAACGTGACAAAATGTGGAAAAGTTCAAGGGGTATGAAAACTTTTGCAAGCCACTGTAGGATAAAACTAGTGTATGGGTGAATGTTGGTCGGCATGGATTTGGTGGGCCGAAGGGCTTGTTTCCACACTGTATCTCTAATCTCCATTTCGAGATTCAGCATGGAAACAGGCCCTTCAGCCCACCAAGTCCGCGCCGAGCAGCAATCCCAGCACATTAACACTATCCTACACACGCACGGGACCATTTACAATTAACAAGCCATTTAACCTACAAACCCGTTCGTCTTTGGAGAGTGGGAGGAAAGTGGAGCTCCGGGAGAAAACCCACTCGGTCACAGGGAGAACGTACAAACTCCGTACAGTCAGCACACATATTCAGGATGGAACACGGGTGTTTGGTGTCTTAAGGCAGCAACTCTACCGCTGCGCCACCGTGCCGCACTAATTGATTGGGAATATATCCAAGATTTTCTATTCAGATTGGGAATAATGGTGGCAATCTATCCAATTTATTTTAAAATCCTGGTATCCTCATTTTGGTTCCTTCACTTTGGCTGACTGCCAACATCGAACTTAGCTGTTAATTAGTTTTCAATAGGAAATGCATGATTTATTGCACTGTCAACTAATCAGCTGCCTCTTTGCACTAGTTCACACTACTCATCGGCTGCATGTTAAGCTGAGGCTTCCAGACCGCATTAACATGTCTGTCCGGATTCATTGCTGATGATTCAAATGGACAAAGAGAGCGTTTGCAGACTATTCCCCAGTGTAGCAAGTTCTAAAACTCATGGAAGTGGTTTTAAAGTGAGGGGCGAAGGATTTCTGAGGGACCTCAGGGGCAACCTTTTCACTCAGAGTGTAGTCCGTGATCTCTAGAATATGATGTGGAGGAAGTTAGTTACAATCATGACTTTTAAAAGACATTTGAACAGATATATGAATAGGAAAGGTTTAGAGGGCCATAGATCAAATGTAGGCAAAAGCACTTTGACTCTAACTTCCTTATTTGGTTTGGTTTAATCTGTCTCATTGGCTTAGATAAGGTGCTAGGACTGGATATACTTATATGTGGGAAACGATTTGCCCCATTATTCCTATAATTACTTAATAGACTAAGTGTTCACACGGGAGGGCTAGTCCCCCAACGCAATATTCCACATCTCCACAAATTCCAATATTAG
This sequence comes from Okamejei kenojei, assembly GCA_035221665.1. Classification (NCBI taxonomy): domain Eukaryota; kingdom Metazoa; phylum Chordata; class Chondrichthyes; order Rajiformes; family Rajidae; genus Okamejei; species Okamejei kenojei. The sequence goes on along the minus strand of CM069154.1, from coordinate 27,609,893 downwards.
TGGCCAGTGGGGGAGGGGAGCTTTCTGGATTGCTGGAATGGGTGTTGTGGGTCGAAGGGACTGGTTTCCAGAGGGCTAGTATGGACATTGTGGGCCAAATGGATTCTTGGGCTGGCAGCTCAGTTGCTCAGGCCTGGTGGGCTGGCAGCTCAGTCACTCAGGTCTGATGGGCTGGCAGCTCAGTCACTCAGGCCTGGTGGGCTGGTAGCTCAGTCACTCAGACCTGGTGGGCTGGCAGCTCAGTAACTCAGGCCTGGTGGGCTGGCAGCTCAGTCACTCAGGCCTGGTGGGCTGGTAGCTCAGTGACTCAGGCCTGGTGGGTGGCAGCTCAGAAACTGCCAGAAATTCGGCCCAAAACAAGTGAGAGACTCTGTGAGAGAGAAGGGGGAGAGGGTGGAGAATCAATTATAGACATTTTCATCTTTTTCTGCAGATCACAGCAATGAAGGAGGAAAGTCTATCCTGGCCAGGGAGGGAGAAAAATACTGGGGTGAGGTTTAATATTTTCAGGGGGAATACTTACTGATGGGCTGAAGGGACTCATCCTGTGCTAGTACAGGCCTGATGGGCCAAAGGGGCTCTTTAAAAAAAAAGTGAAATCTCAGTGAAAGGCACATTTTCTGGACTTTTCCTGGCCTGGCACAGGCCTTTTGGGTCAAAATGCTCCTCCTGGGTTAATACGGGCATTTGGGGCAAAGGGGACTGGTTTCTCAGCTAATACGGGCCTTGTGTGCCAAAATTAGTGGTTTCAAGCAGGCTAAACAACTCTTTTCATTTCATTTCAATTTCAATTTCAAGCACAGAGCAGGCCAAACAGCTCATTGCATTTTCTATTCATTTCCATTGCCATTGCAGTTTCAAGTACAGGGCAGGCCAAGCCAAACAGCTCATTGCATTTTCATTTCACTTCTACTGCCATTGCCGTTTCAAGCACAGGGCAGGTCAAACAGCTCATTACATTTTCATTTCACTTCCATTGCCATTGCAGTTTCAAGCATAGGGCAGGTCAAACAGCTCATTGCATTTTCATTTCACTTCCATTGCCATTGCAGTTATAAGCACAGGGCAGGCCAAACAGCTCATTGCATTTTCATTTCACTTCCATTGCCATTGCAGTTTCAAACACAGGGTAGGCCAAACAGCTGATTGCACTTTCATTTCATTTCCATTGCCATTCCAGTTTCAAGCACAGGGCAGGCATAGCCAAACAGCTGATTGCATTTTCATTTCATTTCCATTGCCATTGCAGTTTCAAACGCAGGGCACGCCAAGCCAAATAGTTCATCGCATTTTCATTTCATTTCCATTGCCATTACAGTTTCAAGCACAGGGCAGGCCAAGCCAAAGAGCGTGTTGCATTTTCATTTCATTTCCATTACATTGCAGTTTCAAACACAGGGCAGGCCAAGCCAAACAACTGATTGCATTTTTATTTCATATCCAAAGCCATTGCAGTTTCAAGCACTGGGCAGGCCAAGCCAAACAGCTTATTGCATTTTCATTTCATTTCCATTGCCATTGCATTTTCAAGCATAGGGCAGTCCAAGCCAAACAGCTAATTTGCATTTTAATTTCATTTCCATTGCCATTGCAGTTTCAAGCATAGGGCAGGACAGGCAAAACAGCTAATTGCATTTTCATTCCATTTCCATGCCCATTGCAGTTTCAAGCACAGGGCAAGCCAGGCCAAAAAGCTCATTGCATTTTAATTTAATTTCCATTGCCATTGCAGTTTCAAGCACAGGGCAGGCCAAACAGCTCATTTAATTGTCATTTAATTTTCATTGCCATGGCAGTTTCAAGCACAGGGCATGCCAAACAGCTCATTGCATTTTCATTTCATTTCCATTGCAGTTTCAAACACAGGGCAGGCCAAACAACTCATTTCATTTTCATTAAGGGCGAACAAATAATTTATTGCAAGTACATTGCAGACTCACAGTTCAGTTGATTCACAGCTTAGAATGAGAGTCGTGGCCTCTCCCTCATGATCTTGCAGAGTGACTGAGTCATGTCCAGGCATCCAGGGTTTTATGGACCTGCCCCACCCACCCGCCCCCCCTGGAAGGGGCGTTACCTTCATCTCAGTGATTGACAGGTGAGAGGATCTCAAGGTTTTTTAAACACTCATAACTTTTGTATTTTTCATCTATGGGAAAAATCCTCGGGGCCTGCTCAGCAGAGGAGGACTGTGAATAAGATGGCCAAAAATCATGGCGATATAAGGTAGCATTTTTTGTAAAATCAATATACAGTGCAGACAGGAAGTGGTCAAGATGAGACTCTTAATTATATAGATGCGGCACAGTGGTGCAGCGGTAGAGTTGCTGCCTTACAACGACAGCGACCCGTGTCTGACCCTGACCATGGATGCTGTTTGTACGGAGTTTGTACGTTCTCCCTCTGACGGTGTGGGTTTTCTCCAGGTGCTCTGGTTTCCCCCCACATTCCAAAGAATGTGTAGGCTAATTGCCTTCTGTAAATTGTCCCTATTGTGTAGGTTAGAACTAGTGTATGGGTGATTGTTGGTCAGTGCGGACTTGATGGGCCATAGGGCTTTTTCCACCCGCTGCGTCTCTAAAACTAAATCTAATATAAATCTAAATCTAAAACTAAATCTAATCTAAAACTAAAAGAGATTGCGCAGTCCAATACTGGAGAGATGCCACACCCTAACAACAGGCCCTACTGCCAAGCATTTACAGTCCATTAACAGACAAATATTGTTTGACTATTATAGTTCGCAGCTCTCTCATAAATGTACTGGAAATAAAGTGGTGCTATTACAGACTCAACAAATTAACGTGGTGATAGTATTCACCCGAAAGAAGTCTCACCATCAGAAAAGCAATATGGCTTAACATAGTTACCAAGCTGTCTCAGTAAGTATCTTTGATGCTCCGTTAATATAAGCATTCATAGCAAATTGTTTTGTTATTATTTTTATGCTCAAGTAACCCCAAAGGGGTTGAAAAGCCTGAGAGATTAGAATAATGGCAAAAACTGATGGCAATATTTCATCTCTCAAATTACATATTGTACTCTGTATATTCTTCATATCAGTCACCTAATTCAATGCAAAGCAACATAATGTGATAGTGAGGTGTGTAAGCAGATTGTCAACACTATTTGTTAGGGACTTTTGACAGGATGATACATTGATCTGCAATTTGGGTGACAGTATTAAGTATTCTCTTCAACATTTGTCTTGTAGAGTAACTTTAGACTTTAAACTTTAGAGATACAGTACAGAAACAGGCCCTTCGGCCCACAGAGTCCATGCTGACCAATGACCACCCCACACACTAGCACGATCCTACACACTAGGGACAATTTACAAATTTTACCGAAGCCAATTAACCTACAAACCTGTACGTCTTTGAAGTGTGGGAGGAAACTGGAGCACACAGGGAAAACCTACGTGGTCACAAGGGGAAACGTGCAAACTCTGTACAGACAGCACTAATAGTCAGGATTGAACTGTGATCGCTGGTGCTGTAAAGCAGCAACTCTACCACTATGCCATGGTATCACAGTGTCGCCCTAACTCTGATAATTCTACAGACAATATCTGTAAGAAGTTGTTAAAGTTATGGGAATTTAGGGGGAAATGTGCCATGAGTTATTGTTATATATTTATTATAAACTTTATGTCACATTTATTACTGCATTAGGAAAACTGCAATCCAGTGTGGTATTTAAGTGTCTATTAGTATTTCAGTGTTGCAGTTATTTTGGTTAAATAAATAATTCAACAGAACAGGAAAATCTTATACAAATCTCTTCTAGTTTTGGAATGCTTATTTCTAATGGTATTTATCAGTTTGATGGTGAACTAATTTTCACATGTTCTAGACTATGGCTGAAAAAGATGAATGTTAAACTGTTTATCAAATGATAGAACATAAAACTGTACAACTATGGAATGGGCCCTTTGGACCTCAATACATGCCAAGCATGATGCCAAGTTAGTACTGGAGTAACTCAGTGGGTCAGGCAGCATCTCGGGAGAAAAAGGATGGGTGACATTTTCTCCAGAGATGCTGCCTGACCCGTTGAGTTACTCCATCACTCAGTGTCTATCTTTGGTATAAACTAGTATCGGCGGTTATTTGTTTCTATTGATGCTAAGTTAAACTGATCGCAACCGCCTGTACATGATCCGTATCCCTCTATTCTCTGCACTTCCAGGTGCCTATCTAAAAGCTTCTTAAACGCCACTTGATCTAATTTGAATAAAACAACAGAAATTGCAATTTCTAAATGTCTAATTAAAAAGTAGAAGCAAGAAGTTGGATTGAATATTGGAAGTCTCCTTTAAGGTTGGACGAACGATATTTCACAGATGGTGTCTCTAATGTAGTATGCAATATCCATTGTTAAACAAAATTACTTCAGTCTAGATATTTTGGATCATATCATGTGAAATAAATTTCAATTTAACATAAAATTGAAGAATTTATCACTGACCTCCTTTGGATTTACTGTCAACACTCTGGAGAATTTCATGCTTAAATATTCCTTTGACAGCTGGAGTTGCTAGTGTGTCTTTGACTGATGGTTTAGTTTCCACATGAGTTATAAATCTTTCACGGATAGAGTCCCTCTCTAAAAGATACGGTTGTTACCTGTTCCAAGTTCTTGAGAGAATTGTTACGGTACTTAATGTGAATATGCATGTTATAACTTTTCATTCTTATTTTCATCAGGTTTCTGTTGTTTGTTGCATCTATGTGTCTTATTTATCCTGGTTTATAATTTCTACCCATCCGCAAACCACACCCTTCTCTTCTTTATCTTTGACTTTTCTGGCACATGTTTCTTTGCAATGTTTAGCCGTGATAAAAGGATTCCACTGAAGCCACTTGCCAAATTTGCCAAATTTATAGGTAGGCAATTAAATGCCTAAGTAGCGGACATGTCCATAGATGGCAGAAACTGCAGCATGATTTGAACACCTTAGAACTGCTGCCTCGCAGCGCCTGAGATTTGGGTGCGATCCCGACTTCAGGTGCCTCTGAAAGGAGTTTACACATTTTCCCAGTGATTGTGTGAGCTTCTTCTGTGTGCTCCGGTTTCCTCCCAAATCCCTAAGAAGTTTGGGCTTGTAAGTTTATTGGCCTCTGTAAATTGCCCCCAATGTGCAGAGAGTGGATGATAAATTGGATAGCATAGAACTAGTTCGATTAATGCTCACCGTGAACTCGATGGAACAAATAGTCTGTTTCCAAAATATATCTTTAAACTAAACTAAACCTTCTATCTGGGGATGTGATGTGGGGGTGGGTGGGGGGACGACTGCGAAGAGGATGTAGGTATGGAGTGAAGTATATCCCCTCAGGACTTGGAGATCTACATTACAAGCAAAATTGAATGGAGCCCAGATAGAAGCATGTAAAATCATGAGAGGAATGGATAGGCTAGGCAGTCAGAACCTTTTCTCCTAGGGTGGAAATCATAAAGACTAAAGGCATAGCTTTAAGCTGCGAGTTTAACAGAGATGTCCAAGGCGGGATTTTTTTAACACAGCAAGTGGTGGTGGATGCCTGGAATGCCTTGCCTCGGGTGATGGTGGAGGTGGATACAATATATTGGTGTACAAGAGGGTTTTAGATAGGCACATGGATATGCAGGGAATGGAGGCATCTGGATTATGTGCAGGCAGATGGGATTAGTTCATCTTGACATTATGTTTGGCGCAGACATTGTAGACTGAAGGGACTGTTCCTGTACTGTACTTTTCTGAGGCTGAAGAAGGGTCCCATCCCGAAACGTTGCATCTCCTTTTCCTCCAGTGATGCTGCCTAACCCACTGAGTTACTCCAGAATGTTGTGTCTATCTTTAGTATAAATGAGCATCTGCAGTTCTTTGTTTCTACATTGTACTTTACCATGTTCTTGAAGTGCATGATGGAGAACGATGTTGTTAATTGCTTCCCATGTATCAGTACGTATATTTTACACGTTAAATTTCAAATCCCTTTGTGAATTGAACTTCTCTATCTTGGTGATTGGTAATATTTTTCCACAAATACCTGCAGCTCCTCTAGAATGATTTACACTCCATGTAGAGCCTTCCCATTACCTTTCAAGCATCCCAATGCTCTTCACAGCTAATGAAACATTGTTGAGATATACTGTAATCAATGATTTAAGTTAGAAAATTAAAATCCTGCCACAAGTCAAATTATCTGTTTTAGAAAAACTGAGGAATAAATGTTAACAGTGCATTGGGGATAACTACATTTTGAAATTGTATTACAGGATCTTGTATATCTTTCATCTGAGAGACCAGGTGCAACTTTAGTGCAAGAAAGTATCTCCAAATATGCAGTTCTGTCTCAATACTTTATTTGAGTTCCCACCTAGATTTTTAGGCTGAAATCAATGGAGAAGGGCTTGCACCATAAACGTTAGCTTCATAGGCAAGTTTGTTACCAACTAATCGATGAACATTACAATTCCCCAGATACCCCACTCTCTCTGCAATGCAACTTATGACTGAACTTCTTTTATAATCAGCCCTCTGCAATTCTTCACTTTGCCATGACAAGTTAACTTGTCGAGGTATCTTGACACAGTGGGTGGCACAGTGGTGCCGCGGTAGAGGTGCTGATTTACAGCACCAGAAAAACAGGATCGATCCTGACTATGGGTGCTATGTGTACGGAGTTTGTACATTCACCCTGTGACTGCGAGTGCAGCTCCGGTTTCCAACTACATCAGAAGAGTTACAGGTTTGCAAGTTAATTGGCTTCTGTAAATTGTAAATTGCCCCTAGTGTGCAAGATAGTGTTAGTCTACAGGGTGATCACTGGTCGGGGTGGACTTGGTGGGCCAAAGGGCCTGTTTCCATGTTATTTTAAGTCTAAAAAGTTCCAGAAAAAAATCCCCAATATTATTTTCTTAACTGTATTTCTAGTACCTCACCACAATTATCACCACTTTCCATTTTTATGTCATTCTTTTGTCATTGATGGTGCAGCAGGTAGAGCTGCTGCCTCACAGCACCAGAGACACCAGGTTCGATCCTGACCTCGGGTGCTGTCTGTATGGAGTTTGCACATTCTCCCTGTGACTGCATGGGTTTCCTCAGGGCGCCCTGGTTTCCACCCACATTCCAAAGATGTGTGGGTTTGCAGGTTATTTGGCCCACGGTAAACTGCACCTAGGGTGCAGGGAATGCGAAAATGGGATAACATAGAGAACGAGTGCTTGATGGTCAGTGGTGACTCGGTGGGCCGAAGGGCCTGTTTTCATGCTATATCTCTAAACTAGTGTAAAGAATCAATAAACACATAAGGAGTTAGAGTCATAGTCAGACAACATGGAAACAGACCCTTCGGCCCAAATTGCCCACAACGACTAACATGCCCCATCTACATTAGTCCCACCTGCCTGTATTTGGCCCATATTCATCTAAACCTGTCCTATCCATGTACCTGCCTAAACAAAATTGTTTCTTAAACAATATGATATTACCTGTAATAGTAGTTTAGATCTCTAGATATTCTTGATATCTATCTTTAAAGTAATACCCTCATGAATAAGTCACTTACACCGCTGATGATAACTCAACGCAATTTCTGACTAGGTTTCCTATATTGTAAATATTGGAAACAGCTGTGAAACCATTCCTGTCATAAGCAGTCTGACATTGGAGCAAAGGAATGGAGAGTAATTCAAACAAATCAGCTGAGCATTACACTGTAAATTGGCTGCATTCCACTAAAACCTCTGGTGGACAGGATGTCAAGAGCAACGATGTATGGCTGACTACATTCCACGTGAGAAAATTGCAAATGGAAAGGAAGAATCTCACTGGAGCCTGAGCTCATTTTTCTATGACATGTTTTCCCTGAGTGTTGTATCTATGGCACCAGGATTTGAGGCCCACCAAGTCAGTGCCGATCAATGATCACCCCGTACACTAGCACTGCCCTACACACTAGGTACAATTTATAATTTTACCAAATCAAAGTAACCTACAAACCTGTACATCGTTGGAGTGTTGGAGGAAACCGGAGTGCCTGAAGGAAACCCACGCACTCACGGGGAGAACGTACAAACTCGACACAGACAACAACCCCTAGTCAGGATTGAACCCGGGTCTCTGGCACTGTAAGGCAGCAACTCTACCGCTGCACCACCATGCCACCCCTGTCTCTCATACTTCTATATACTATTATTGGATCTCCCCTCTGCTTCTGACATTCAAGAGAATAATGTTTATTTTAAAATGATTTAAATACTTAATAACATTTAAAAACATTTAATAAAATGTTAACACGGACATATTATTTAAATAAAATCTGCGACTCAATTAAAGTGTATGGGGCTTGCTTGAAGCACAAGCTTTGGCTGTAAAACTCAGAGAGATTTTCTTCTGCACCCTCAGCTCAGAACACTGGTGGAGACCAGGTGAAGTCAAAGGGCTAAGCAAGTGATGAGATGGGCAAAGATGTGACCTCCAGCATGTTCCCAAACTATGCGCTGCCATATGGTGCAGATGGTATTCGGCGTTGGATTCTTCAATTCACTGCACGCAGGCATCCGCCTGGTTCCATGTTCATGGTCGATGTGTCCACTTTTCCTCCTCATCATTGGTGGCTTCAAGTCACAGCAACTAAAACTAGCCGAGCCAACCTTGCACTGAAGGCTGTCCACAGCTGTCTCCGACATCTGCCTTTACTCACTTGTTAAGTTAGAGTCATGCAGAACTGGCCCTTCAGCTCAACTCATCCACGCCAACCAAGATTAGTCAAGGTTAGTCCATCTACACTTCACACTGCCTCAGCAAGGCCACCATCATAATCAAAGACGAGTCTCACCTTGGTCACTCCCTCTTCTCCCCTCTCCCATCTGGCAAAAGGTACAGAAGTTTGAAAACGCACACCTCCAGATTCAGGGACATTTTCTACCCAGCTGTCATTAGGCAACTGAACCATCCTATCAAAACTAGAGTGGTCCTGACCTACCATCTACCACTCTAGACCCTTGGGCTATCTTTAATCAAACTTTACTGGTCTTTATCTTGCACCAAATGTTATTCCCTTATCCTGTATCTGTACACTGTGGATGATTGTACTGTTCTATAATCTTTCCATTGACTGGATAGATGCTAGCTTATACCAAAAATAGACACAAGATGCTGGTGTATTTCAGCGGGTCAGGCAGCGTATCTGGAGAAAAAGGATAGGTGACAGTTCGCATCGGGACCCATCTTATTTTCTCCAGAGATGCCGACTGACCCGCTGAGTTACTCCAGCACTTTTTGCCTATCTCGGGTTTGTAGGTTAATTAGCCTCTGTAAATTGTCGCTTGTGTTTAGCGAGTGGATGAAAAAGTGGGATAACTTAGAACTCCTCGCAGAGTGCACCTGAGGTCAACTTTGAACCCAGGTCTCTGGCGCTGTGAGGCAGCAGCACGAACTGTGCCACTGCCACCTGGTATTCTTGCACACCGTACAGAGCTCCTGGCCTGAGTATTTTACAGATTTTAAATCAGGCCTAATGTAAGCCAGCAATGTATGACTGGTAGTCTGACCCATTGCTGCTTAATGCTAAAGTGGTCTGGGAAGTTAGATTTTACATGACATCTGCCTAGAATTTTGACAAGCACATCTTTATCAAGTTTATATTGGGAGTCATTATACCTTGACATATTTCAATTGGAAGGACATATTTTTGTCATCTATATAAAATTAATTTAGTGGTCCATCCCTACATTTCATTCAGTCCACCTTCTGTAATATACAGGACAACAAGTATGCAGCACTTGTAACTATAGCAAGTTCTACATGCACAAGTATATTACAATAGTTTCATTCCTTTGCTGTTTAAACTATTGAGCAGTAAAGGTGCATTCCTACGTGACTTGCATACGGAATTGAAGAGTCATACTGAGCTGAAGAGAATATCTTTAGCAGATCCATGAAATTTTGAAAGCAACCTTGAGTGGGATTCATTTCATGGAGAGAACAGCCATATAAGTTCACATGACGGTGCAATTAGATGTTCAGTGTGATATGCCGTCTAGCTTGTGTTTCAGAGCTAGGCAGGCTATGCTGATTTTAATATTTTATGCTTTTTTCATATGGGAGATGCAACCTAATTTACATCTGTTGACTAAGGGTCAAGAATCAAGAGTGTTTTATTGTAATTTGTCCCAAACAGAACAATGAAAAACAAAACTATATATATATGTGGGTACACAAAAAGCTGGAGAAACTCAGCGGGTGCAGCAGCATCTAAGGAGCGAAGGAGATAGGCGACGTTTCGGGTCGAGACCCTGTGTTGGGTCCCATGTTCACATGGGAGGGCTGGTGCCCTAATGCAATATTCCACCTCTCCACCAATTCCAATATTTGTGGCCAGTGCGAGGTGGGGTTTGGACCGCTAGTATGGGTGTTGTGGGCCAAAGGGACTCGTTTCCAGAGGGATAGTATGGACATTGTGCGCTGAATGGATCCTTGGGCTGGCAGCTCAGTCACTCAGGCCTGGTGGGCTGGCAGCACAGTCACTCAGGCTTGGTGGGCTGGCAGCTCAGTCACTCTGGCCTGGTGGGCTGGCAGCTCAGTCACCCAGGGCTGGTGGGTTGGCAGCTCAGTCACTCAGGCCTGGTGGGCTGGCAGCCCCTCAGTCACTCAAGCCTGGTGGGCTGGCAGCTCAGTCACTCAGAGCTGGTGTGTTGGCAGCTCAGTCACTCAGGGCTGGTGGGCTGGCAGCTCACTCACTCAGGGCTGGTGGGCTGGCAGATCAGTCATTCAGGGCTGGTGGGCTGGCAGTTCACATGGCTATTCCTTGAAATTCCATTTCAAGCAGAATGCAGGCCACCAAATTCAATTTCATAGTATTCCAAACATAGTGCAGGCCACCAAATTCAATTTCATAGCATTTCAGGCAGTATGCAGGCCACCAAATTCAATTTCATAGCATTTCAGGCAGGGTGCAAGCCACCAAATTGCCAAACAACTCATTGCTTTGTCATTAAGGGCTAACAAATCATTTATTGCAAGGACATTGCGGACTCAGTTGATTCACAGCTTAGAATCACAGTTGTGGACTCTCCCTCATGATCTTCCAGAGTGACTGACTCACATCCAGGCATCCGGGGTTTTATAGTCCTGCCCCCTCAGAAGGGGCACTACCTTTGTTGTGGTGATTGACAGGCGAGAGGACCAATCAGCTGATCTCAAGATTTTTTAAACACTCATAACTTTTTTTTTTCATCGATCGGAAAAATCCTCAGGGTTGCCTTAGGAGGATTGTGAGTAAGATGGCCAAAAATCATAGTGATATATAGTACCATTTTTTCTAAAATCAATATACAGCGCAGACAAGAAGTCGTCAAGATGAGACTTTTAGTTATATAGATGTGTGTGTGTGTGTGTGTGTGTGTGTGTGTGTGTGTGTGTGTGTGTATAACTGGGAAACAACTGGGGCAAAAAGGTTGTTATCAGGCAACCACTAGAGTGCCGTCCTGACTTACCGTCTACCTCATTTGAATGTATCGGACTTTACTGGATTTTATCTTGCACTAAACATTATGCCCTTTGTCCTGTATCTGTACACTGTGGATGGATTGATTGAAATCATGCATAGTCTTTTCTTTTACTGGATAGTACGCAAACAAACGTTTATCACTATACCTTGATACACGTGACGATAATGAATTAAGCTACAACTAGGTAACCCGTTAGATTACATTAGTCCATATAAGGCAGGGTAGGTTAAAATCCTCCCTGTTATTTTGATTGGCATAGTTTTAAAAAGATAGAAATCCAATTTACCATTTTTACCATAATTTACCATTTTTATTTAAAGGTTCAAAAGAGAAATGAAAAGTTTGCAATGCTGCAAGCAATAAATAAAAAGATGAGCACAGAGTGCTGGAGTAACTCAGCAAGGGTGGTAGCCTCTCTGGAGGACATGGACTGCCGATGTTTCAAATCACCTATCCCTGTCCTCCAGAGATGCTGCCTGGCCATCTGAGTACTCCAGTACGTTGTGTTCTACACAAGATGTCCGCAGTTGTTAAGGCAAGTACTATCACAATGGTTAAGAAACATTTAGACAGGTCCATAAATAGGATATGTTTAGAGGGATATGGGCCAAGCGCAGGCAGGTGGGACTAGTGTAGATAGGGGATGGTGGTCGGCGTAGGCAAGTTGGGTCAAAGGGCCAGTTTCCATGTTGTTTGACTCTATGACTCTCTCTATGACTCTATCTGCAGTTCCTTGGCTCTCCAAACAAAAATGTAACCTTTTATTGAATTATCTAACTGGTGGAAATATTTCAATTCCTCTTAAAAATCGGATTTATTAATAAACATCAGTACACACGTTGTAATTTAAGGAAGCAGAGATATTCTCTGAAATCATTTAATGTGAATAATTTATGAAAATAAAAATGCTCCAACTGTAATATTTATTGTATCTTTGACTGTAATATTCATTCATATTTTAAACTGTAATATTCATTAATCTATTTTTCCAGAAAGGTTAAAACCTTGTTAGATATTCAGATGAAGTCACGCATATTTCTGCAACTATTTATAAATATCCTGGTGAACACCACTGCAAAACTGCATATATATTAAATATTTACCTTCAATGGTGTTATACATAGTTTGCACAAGCAATGGTTTTTTATTCCCTGTTTATGCATTATTTTAGGTCAAGAGAGTTTATTGTCATGTGTCCCAGATAGGACAATGAAATTCTTCCTTGCTGCAGCACAACAGAGTATTATAGGCATAAATACAGAACAGATCAGTGTGTCTATATACCATAGACCATATATATACACATAAATAAACAGATAAAGTGCAATTGGCTGTTATAGTTCAGAGTTTGTGTTTAATAGTGTGATGGCTGTGGGGAAGAAGCTGTTCCTGAACCTGGGATGTTGCAGATTTCAGGCTTCTGTACCTTCTACCTGATGGCAGCGGAGATATGAGTGTGCGGCCAGGATGGTATGGGTCCTCGATGATGTTGGCAGCCTTTTTGAGGCAGCGACTGCGATAGATCCCCTCGATGGTAGGGAGGTCAGAGCCAGTGATGGCCTGGGCAGTGTTTGCAGCCGTTTCCGTTCCTGGATGCTCAAGTTGCCGAACCAAGCCACAATGCAATGGGTCAGCATGCTCTCTACTGTGCACCAGTAGAAGATCGAGAGAGTCCTCCTTGACATACCGACTCTCCGTAATCTTCTCAGGAAGTAGAGGCGCTGATGTGCTTTCTTCATAATTGCATCAGTGTGCTGGGACCAGGAGAGATCTATGCACGCAAAGGAATTTGAAGTTCTTTACTCGTCCCCATCAGTGATATGTCCTACAACAGAGTGGTCATCAGCGAACTTGATGATGGTGTTTGCACTATGTCTGGCTAGGCAGTCATGAGTATAGAGTGAGTAAAGCAGGGGGCTGAGCACGCAGCCTTGAGGTGCTCCCATGCTGATTGTTATCGAGGATGACACATTTCCACCAATAAAGACAGACTGTAGTCTGTGAATGAGGAAGTCGAGGATACAATTGCAGAGGGATGCGCAGAGACCCAGATCTGAGAGCTTGGTAACCAGCTTGGAGGGGATGATGGATTTAATGCCGAGCTGTAGTCAACAAAAGTTGTTTTACATTTGAGATCTGTTGGCATTTAATCGATATTTTAAATGAAGTTATTCCTCTTTGATGATTGACATTTTTCCAGTTCTGTCTGTGAGATAAACAATCTTCCACTGAATATGCTTTCAAGTGATAATAAGACGCAGCTGGAAGACTGAACTATTTTTCTGCATTTTTAGCCGATGCCAAAAGTCAATCATGTATGTAGCAAAATTGCATTTCTATGAAAATGAGGCATTAATTTCACAAACTGTGATAATAATGTTTTTCACTGTGTTTCTTTCAGTCCTTGCTTAATGACCTTCATACCGGAATTTGATCTCTAATAATACTTAGAACATAGAACATAGAACAGTACAGCACAGGAAATTAGCCCTTCACCTCATAATGTTTGTGCCAAATATAATGCCAAATTAAACTGATCTTATCTGCCTGTACATGATCCATAGCCCTCTATTCTCTGCACTTCCATGTGCCTCTCTCCACTATCGTATCGGCCCCACCACCACCTCAGGCAATGAATTTCAGGCCCCCACCATTCTCTGTGTAAAATACCTGCCCTGCATTTCTCCATTAAACAAACCTCCTCTCAGTTTATAGCTGTGGCCTCTAGTGTTGTAGGAAAACGTTTCTGACTATATACAAGCCTCTTAGAATTGTATATACTTCTATCGTGTCCCCTCAACCTCCAACATTCCAGAGAAAATAATCCAAATCTATCCAATCTCTTCATGTGGCTGAAACCCTCTAATCCAGTCTCCTCTGCACCCTTTCCAAAGCCTGCCCACATCTTTCCTGTAATTTGGCGACCAGAACTGCATGCAATGCTCCAAATGTGCCTAACCATAATCCTATAGAGCTGCTTCATGATTTCCTGACTCTTATATTCAATGCCTCTAGCAATGAAGGCAAGCATACCATACGCATCAGAATCCTGCTACTAATCTTCCAATGTATATTTTTCATTAAAAAATAATATTTGTTTTCTGACTGTAATACTTACGTTTATCCCCTTTCAAAATACAATTTGTAAATGTTTCAGGACGGGTTTTGATTTTCGGTATGTTTATTTCAGTTTAAAGATACAGCATGGAAACAGGCCCAACGGCCCACCTCGTCCAATCACCCATTATCTCAGTTTGCATCCTATACACTGGGGGCAATTTATGGAAGCCAATTAACCTACAAGCCTGCACGTCTTTGGAATGTAGAATGAAATTGGAGCACCCAGAGAAAACACACATGGTCATAGGGAGAACATGAGAACTCCGTACAGACAGCACGCCTATTCAGGATCGAACACAGGTCTCCGACACTGTAAAGCAGCAACTCTACCGCTGTGCCCCTGTGCTATGTGTCAACACTGGAGGAATTGTTATTTCTGAATTAAACAATTAACGATTGTTCTTTGCCTTCAGTACTAACTTCACATGGCTAAAAAATGGGGATGAACAGCTTATGGATATGTGATGGTGTTGTACCCGCCTGTAAGAGCAATTTCTTATTTTCACATTTCAAAAATCGACGATGCAAAGCAATTTTCACATAATATCTGAATTCTGAACTTGAATGGACTGATATGTATTTAAGCGGTGAGTAGAGAATGCTATATCAAACAGTGGTCAGATAATTTGCTCTGAATGGATACCTGATAAAGCCACCTTTTAAGAGTTTTACATTTGTGTACACCTAGGTTACTTTCGTTTTCACGCATCACAAGTTCACTGTCTCTATGAAAAGATTGAAAAACTTAGATTGGATTGAAATGGGTTTTTTTAAGGTGCAAATCTCCAAGAAATTGGCAAGCAAAGTTACTGCACTGATCTGAGCTGTTTGGCTTAATGCAATATCAAAACTGATCAAATATTTGTATTGATATCTGCCGCTTCACTTCTGCTTTGATAACATTTTGTGGATGCCAATATCTTAGCAGATGATCCACCTTAAACTCTGGAGATGTGGTAGCAAAGACACAACTATGGTGCAATGAGGAGTTCCTCAACTGTAACATCGTATATGTGTAGTTAATTGCAATGTCAATCATGCAATGCCTCGGGCACCTTAGATGTTTTAAAGTAAAGACCACAAGCTTTTTAGTTTAGTTTAGTTTAGATACACAGTGCAGGAACAGGCCCTTCAGCCCACTGAGACAAAGCCGACCAGCGATCCCCGCACACTAACACTATCCTACGTACTAGGGACAATTTACAATTCTATCAAGCATACAAACCTGTATGTCTTTGGAATGTGGCGGGAAACCAGGGCATCGGGAGAAAACCCACGTGGTCACAGGGAGAGCATACAAACTCCGTACAGAGAGCACCCATAGTCAGGGTCGAACACGGGTCTCTGGCTCTGTAAGGCAACAACTCTACCGCTGTACCTCCGTGATGCCCTCTTGTCACGGTGGCACCGCGTCACCCTATTTTCTATTCTGCTGTTTGTAACAGATTTTGCTGAACTTTAGTTTATTTTTGTTTATTATTGCACCGTGTACCGTGGTATAATGAAAAGGTTTTACTTGCGTTCTATCCAGTCATAAAAAAGACTATACATGATTACAGTCAAGCTGTCCACAGTACACATAGAGGTAGATGGGAGGTCAGGACTGCACTCTTGCTGATGTGAGGGCCGTTCAGTCGCCTGATAACAGCTGGGAAGAAACTGTCTTTGAATCTGTAGGGATGTGTTTTCAAACTTCTTTACCACTTCCCTGATGGCAGAGGGGAGAAAAGAGAGTGACTGGGATGAAAATAGTCCTTAATTATACTGGGACCTTGCCGAGGCAGCATGAAGTGCAGATGGAGTGTGCCATGGTGGTTTATGAAATTACACCAAAGCTGCTAATACTAAGATTTGTTGGGCATATTTCCTGTTCCAAACACTCATTTTGATTAACCAATTCATTCCTGATTGAAAAAATCATCGGGACTTCTCTTCCTTCAATCCAGGACATTGCGTGCAAACGTTGCTTGTCCAAGGCCAACAGCATTATAAAACACTCCACACATCTCCATCATGGACTATTCACTCTGCTGCCCTCGGGCTAAAGGTATCGCTGTATAAGGGGCAGAACGGCCAGGTTTTGCAACAGCTTTTTCCTCCGAGCCATCAGACCCTTGAATTCCATATAATGTGCCGCCACTATTAACTATTTTATCTTTTTGTCTATTTTATCATTTTATCTATTTTATCATTTTGTTATTTTATGTTTCACGGTGAGACAGATGCATCTAAATTTCGTTCAGACTTGGTATATTTTTGAATGACAATAAAGTCTATGATTGATTGATTGATTTTGGCTTACTGTCATAATCTTAAAAAAAAACTTGACAATGTTCTTCATTCTAGTTTTTCTTCTGAGACCTACAATTATAAGATTATACGGGTAGCACAGTGCTGCAGCTGGTAGAACTGCTGCCTCACAACGCCAGAAACTCTGACTTGATTCTGACCTCAGGTGCCATCTGTGTGGAGTTTGCAGGTTCTCCCTGTGACCACATGGGTTTTCTCTGGGTACTCTGATTTCCTCCTGCATCACAAAGACGTGCAGTTTTGTCAGTTAATTGGCCTCTGTAAATTGCTGTTAATGTGTAGCGAGTGGATGGGAAAGTTGGATAACATAGAACTAGTGTAAATTAGTGATCCATGGTTGATGTGGACCTGATGGGCCAAAAGGCTTGTTTACATACTCTATCAATAAACTCGTAAATTTTATTTATGACAGAAATCCTATTTCAGAGTGTTTTTTGGGCTCCTTCTGCATTCTCCACTGTTAGTAGAAATACTGATATTGAAAAAAAAATATTTGATTTTACCTTACTTACTTTTTGACTTAAGAGGTTACTGCTTTCCACATTCCTGACTGCCGGAACCACCTCCACCTTGTAAATCAGATTGTAGCGGTATTGTAACGGTATTCATACCATTGACTAAAAAAAATAAAGTTTAGAGAGCAAATGGTTTGTTAAATAGTAGGAAAATAGAATGATTACTGCTGTTACAGTTGCTTGTGTATCGTGGTCAGATGACCAACGGTCTCAACCGTTCTGAAATCCAACTGTGTAGGGGTGTTGGCATGATATAAAAAATATGATATTGGTGAGAAAAGCATTAATTTTATACTGACTCATAAATCAACCGAGGATTGAAAGTAGCAAAGCCAAGTTGCAATGATGGTGACGATGACGATACTTTATTGTCATAGGTACCTAGGTGCATTGAAATTATTTGTTTATGCATACAAAGTACACAAAAGAGTCACTACAAAGGCGCTGACAAAGAAACAAAATATACAATTACAGTAATGTTGGTTCCTTCTTCATTCCCCCCCCCCCTCCACCCCACGTCGGGTCCCCTTTTTCTCTCGGTGGCTCCCCCCCAACACCGGGTCCCCCCAAACTGCTCTTCGGATGTAAGTCTGCAGGGATTCAAAGAGGGAGGCCACGCAGAAGCACAGAGGGAGAACATTTAGCCTGAAGTGTCTACAGGCTCCCTGTCCCTACTCCTTCTCCTTGGCTCTTTTTGAAAATATTTTTAAAATATTTACCCATGCCCTTTTTGACTATAAATGTTAAATATGGTTCACCACCCTTTTAGATAGCAGGTTCCAGATCACAGTTCACTACAGTTGTCACATTTTGGCCCGATGTCACTCGGGTTCTCTTGTAAGTAGATTCATTTAATTTATTGCCACATTAGTTTAGTTTAGTTCAGATGAACAGGCCCTTCGGCCCACTGAGACCTCACTGACTAGCGATCCCCATACACTAACACTATCCTACAAACTTAGCACAAGGTGTGTCATTTTACATTGCTGAGAGTTGAAATCCTCATTTATTTAGAAAACAAAATGCTGGAGTAACTCAGCACGTCAGGCAGCAAGTATAAGCAAGATACCAGCAGTTATATCAGCATTTCCTTATTTGCTAATGTCTGTTTCTAGAATTGATTGGCAGTCTTATATTTAGTTTAAGCCAATCAATGAGTGTTATGTAATAATCTGAAGCATAATCTCACTTTATTAGCTTGCAAACCTATCACATGGCAATACTTGCAAGAAAATGAACTGACCTTGTAGAAATAAATATTCCACATCAAAACACAATGTGCCTGTCTCCACGGTGTATCTCTAAACTAAACTAAAACTAAACTAAAGGAGATGGGAAATGAATTATAAACTAGAAAAATGTGAAATGTCCATTTTGGATGATGAAATATTTTTTCATTGAGAGTTCAAAAGATGTTGTTGTACAAAAACTGGATGTTCTCGTGCACAGAATTCTGAAAGTTAGTATGCAGGTGAGACAAGCAATTAACCTAATTAACAGACAACCTAAATGTTGACCTGAAGACATTAGGAACTGCAGATGCTGGCTTACAAAAAAAGGCACAAAGTGCTGGAGTAACTCAATGGGTCAGACAGCATCGTTGGAGAACATGAATAGACAACGTTTTGGGTTGAGACCCTTCTTCAGATTAGTTTTTCTGGAGGAGGATTTCGAATACAAAAATAGAGACCCCTAACTCAAATTTTATAAAGTCTAGTGGGACCGCATCTGAAATATTGTGTACAAATCATGTTGCCCCATCAAAGGAAGGACATCTCTGCAAAATGGAGACATGGAATCTTTGCAAAGGATTGACTGCAGTAAATGTTCACTTTATGAGTTCCTAGGATTGCAGGCTTATCAGTTGCAGAGATAGTAAACAGACTGCCTTTATATTCTCTGGAGTTTAGAAGAACAGGAGATGATCTGATTACAGCAAATTATATTTTTGGAGGGCTTCATGGGGTAGATACCCCATGGATTAAAGGCCGATAAATCCCCAGGGCCAGATAGTCTGCATCCCAGAGTACTCAAAGAAGTAGCCACAGAAATAGTGGATGCATTAGTGATAATTTTTCAAGAGTGACCATAATATGGTTGAGTTCTTCATTAGGATGTAGAGTGACATTGTTAATTCAGAAACAATGGTTCTGAACTTAAAGAAAGGGTAACTTTGAGGGTATGAGACATGAATTGGCCAAGATTGACTGGCAATTAATTCTAAAAGGGTTGACGGTGGATATGCAATGGAAGACATTTAAAGACTGCATGGATGAACTACAAAAATTGTTCACCCCAGTTTGGCAAAAGAATAAATCAGGGAAGGTAGTGCATCCGTGGATAACAAGGGAAATCAGGGATAGTATCAAAGCAAAGGATGATGCATACAAAGTAGCCAGAAAAAGCAGCCTACCAGAGGACTAGGAGAAATTCAGAGACCAGCAGAGGAGGACAAAGGGCTTAATTAGGAAAGGAAAAATAGATTATGAAAGAAAACTGGCAGGGAACATAAAAACTGACTGCAAAAGTTTTTATAGATATGTGAAGAAAAAGAGATTAGTTAAAACAAATGTAGGTACCTGGCAGTCAGAAACAGGTGAGTTGATCATGGGGAACAAGGATATGGCGGACCAATTGAATAACTACTTTGGTTCCGTCTTCACAAAGGAAGACATAAATAATCTGCCGGAAATAGCAGGGGACCGCGGGTCGAAGGAGGAATTGAGTGAAGTCGGGAAGTGGTGTTGGGTAAATTGAATGGATTAAAGGCCGAAAAATCCCCAGGGCCAGATCCCAGAGCACTTAAGGAAGTAGCTCCAGAAATAGTGGATGCATTAGTGATAATCTTTCAAAACTCTTTAGATTCTGGAGTAGTTCCTGAGGATTGGCAGGTAGCAAATGTAACCCCTCTTTTTAAGAAGGGAGGGAGAGAGAAAATGGGGAATTACAGGCCAGTTCGTCTAACATCGGTAGTGGGGAAACTGCTAGAGTCAGTTATTAAAGATGGGATAGCAGCACATTTGGAAAGTGGTGAAATCATTGGACAAAGTCAGCATGGATTTACGAAAACGAATCTTGTGGAATTTTTCGATGATGTAACTAATAGCGTGGATAGGGGAGAACCAGTGGATGTGGTGTATCTGGATTTCCAGAAGGCTTTCGACAAGGTCCCACATAAGAGATTAGTATACAAACTTAAAGCATACGGCATTGGGGGTTCAGTATTGATGTGGCCAGACAACTGGCTGGCAAACAGGAAGCAAAGAGTAGGAGTAAACGGGTCCTTTTCACAATGGCAGGCAGTGACTAGTGGGGTACCGCAAGGCTCAGTGTTGGGACCCCAACTATTTACAATATATATTAATGATCTGGATGAGGGAATTGAAGGCAATATCTCCAAGTTTGCGGATGACACTAAGCTGGGGGGCAGTGTTAGCTGTGAGGAGGATGCTAGGAGACTGCAAGGTGACTTGGATAGGCTGGGTGAGTGGGCAAATGTTTGGCAGATGAGGTATAATGTGGATAAATGTGAGGTTATCCACTTTGGTGGGAAAAACAGGAAAGCAGACTATTATCTAAATGGTGGCCGATTATGAAAAGGGGAGATGCAGCGAGATCTGGGTGTCATGGTACACCAGTCATTGAAAGTAGACATGCAGGTGCAGCAGGCAGTGAACAAAGTGAATGGTATGCTAGCTTTCATAGCAAAAGGATTTGAGCATAGGAGAAGGGAGGTTCTACTTCAGTTGTATAGGGTCTTGGTGAGACCACACCTGGAGTATTGCGTACAGTTCTGGTCTCCAAATCTGAGGAAGGACATTATTGCCATAGAGGGAGTGCAGAGAAGGTTCACCAGACTGATTCCTGGGATGTCAGGACTGTCTTATGAAGAAAGACTGGATAGACTCGGTTTATACTCTCTAGAATATAGGAGATTGAGAGGGGATCTTATAGAAACTTACAAAATTCTTAAAGGGTTGGACAGGCTAGATGCAGGAAGATTGTTCCCGATGTTGGGGAAGTCCAGGACAAGGGGTCACAGCTTAAGGATAAGGGGGAAATCCTTTAAGACCGAGATGAGAAATACCTTTTTCACACAGAGAGTGGTGAGTCTCTGGAACTCTCTGCCACAGAGGGTAGTTGAGGCCAGTTCATTGGCTATATTTAAGAGGGAGTTAGATGTGGCCCTTGTGGCTAAGGGGATCAGGGGGTATGGAGAGAAGGCAGGTATGGGATACTGAGTTGGCTGATCAGCCATGATCATATTGAATGGCGGTGCAGGCTCGAAGGGCCGAATGGCCTACTCCTGCACCTAATTTCTATGTTTCTATGTTTAAAACTCCTTAGATTCTGGAGTAGTTCCTGAGGATTGGCGGGTAGCTAATGTGACCCCACTTTTTAAAAAAGGAAGGAGAGAGAAAACGGTGAATTACAGACCTGTTAGTCTAACATCGGTAGTGGGGAAACTGCTAGAGTCAGTTATTATAGATGGGATAGCAGTACATTTGGAAAGTGGTGAAATCATTAGACAAAGTCAGCATGGATTTACGAAAGGTAAATCATGTCTGACGAATCTTATAGAATTTTTTGAGGATGTAACTAGCAGAGTGGATAAGGGAGAACCAATGGATGTGTTATATCTAGACTTTCAGAAGGCTTTCGACAAGGTCCCACATAAGAGATTAGCATACAAACTTAAAGCACAAGGTATTGGGGGTTCAGTATTGATGTGGATAGAGAACTGGCAGGCAGACAGGAAGCAAAGGGTAGGAGTAAACGGGTCCTTTTCAGAGTGGCAGGCAGTGACTAGTGGGGTACCGCAAGGCTCAGTGCTGGGACCCCAGCTATTTACAATATATATTAAAGATTTGGACGAGGGAATTGAATGCAACATCTCCAAGTTTGCGGATGACACGAAGCTGGGGGTAGTGTTAGGTGTGAGGAGGATGCTAGGAGGCTGCAAGGTGACTTGGATAGGCTGGGTGAGTGGGCAAATGCATGGCAGATGCAGTATAATGTGGATAAATGTGAGGTTATCCACTTTGGTGGCAAAAACAGGAGGGTATTATCTTAATGGTGGCAAATTAGGAAAAGGGGAGATGCAACGAGACCTGGGTGTCATGGTACACCAATCACTGAAAGTAGACATGCAGGTGCAGCAGGCAGTGAAGAAAGCAAATGGTATGTTAGCATTCATAGCGAAAGGATTTGAGTATAGGAGCAGGGAGGTTCTACTGCAGTTGTACAGGGTTTTGGTGAGACCACACCTGGAGTATTGCGTACAGTTTTGGTCTCCAAATCTGAGAAAAGACATTCTTGCCATAGAAGGGGTACAGAGAAGGTTCACCAGACTGATTCCTGGGATGTCAGGACTTTCATATGAGGAAAGACTGGATAGACTTGGCTTGTACTCGCTAGAATTTAGAAGACTGAGGGGGGATCTTATAGAAAATTACAAAATTTTTAAGGGGTTGAATAGGCTAGATGCAGGAAGATTGTTCCCGATGTTGGGGAGGTCCAGAACAAGGGGTCACAGTCTAAGGATAAGGGGGAATTCCTTTAGGACCGAGATGAGGAAAACATTTTTCACACAGAGAGTGGTGAGTCTCTGGAATTATCTGCCACAGAAAGTAGTTGAAGCCAGTTCATTGGCTATATTGAAGAGGGAGTTAGATGTGGCCCTTGTGGCTAAAGGGATCAGGGGGTATGGAGAGAAGGCAGATACAGGATACTGAGTTGGATGATCAGCCATGATCATATTGAATGGCGGTGCAGGCTCGAAGGGCCGAATGGCCTACTCCTGCACCTATTTTCTATGTTTCTATGTTTCTATTTCTGTATCAGCAACCAAGGACTATATCTCCAAATAGTAAGTGGTCTATGTTCAAGACAAAAGGTCGATTGATATTTAGATATTGAGGCCTTCGAGAGATGTCAGGTTAGTGCTAGACAGTGGCATTAAAATAAAAGATAACTCATCCTCACCGTCAGTTGCAGAACAGGCTTATGAGCAAAAATGGTACATATTCCTTAGTTTAGTTTAGTTTAGTTTATAGATTCAGTATGGAAACAGGCCCTTCGGCCAACTGAGTACGCACCGACCTGCAATCACCTGTACACTAGTTCTATCCTAAACATTAGATAGTATTTTGTTTACAGTTTTATAGTTTTTGTGGAGGAAACCAGAGCACCCAGAGAAAACCCATGTTGTCACAGGGAGAACGTGCAAACACTGTATAGACAGCACCCGTAGGCAGGATCGAACCTGGGACTCTGGCATTGTAAGGCAGCACTGTACTGCCCCGCTTAGGTTAGAAGCCTAAAGGGCCTGTCCCACTTGACCGTCATTTGCACCACATTTACGCGCTATATGTAAATTAGGTTGATGCGTCGTGACGCATGGGGTGCGCATGCGTTGCGCATGGTGAGGCATGGAATCATATGCGGTGATGCGTGGTATCGCGTGGCACTCCAGGATTTAGTACAGGAATGAAATCCTCGCGCGCCACCTGCGTGACGTATCGCATATGCACATTGACGCATTGGGTACGCACGCTGACGCATTGGCGTCGTACGCTGGTGTCCCGATGTTTAACATATATTGCATGGTGACGCATGGTTACGTCACCGTGCATCAACGTTCTTACGTCCTTGCGTCAACGTTCTGCCGCGTGCCGCAGGGTATTCTTTCTTTTTTTTAAGTTAAATTTTATTAGATGCATGTACATATCCTAGTCCAAACCACTACAAACTTTGTTAAACGGTTACATATTAAATATCCAGGATTCCAGGGACTCCGCTACCAATGTAGCTGGGGTCTTCATTCATCGGTCACATATTAACATTGACTCTAATTATTCTTTTTTGTTTTAATAGATAGAAAAAATAAAGAAAAGGAAACGAAAATTTGAAAAATAGAATAAATTAACCATAATACAATTTAGGAGATAGGTCCGTAGGGAAGAAAACATAACTATCCATCTAGTCCTGGGTTCAAGCTTCCATCAGGTATCAGTGCCGGTCCATTCTACCCCTTCAAATAATCTATGAACGGAGACCATATTCTAATAAATAATTCTGGTTTGTCAATTAAGACAAATCTAATTTTTTCCAGATTTAAGGTCTCTGACATCTCCATAATCCACATTTTAATTGTGGGGATGCAGGATTTTTCCAAAATTGTAATATTAATTTGTTCCCAGTCATTATGCTATAATCAAGGACATTTCTTTGGTTTATTGTAAGTTTTAGGTATTGTTCAGATATGCCCAATATTATTAATTTAGGATCGGGCTCCAGTTGAATATTAACCACTACGGAAATAATTTTAAAAATATGCAATTTACAAAGGTATGGGTTAAGTTAGCCTCGGAATATTGACATTTATCGCAGATAGGAGAAATATTAGGAAAAATTATATTTAATTTTGTTTTTGAATAATGCAATCTATGTAATATTTTAAATGTATTAAAAAATGTCTGGCGTTTAACGAACATTGATGTGTATGTTGTAGACTTTCATCCCAAATATCTTTCGTTATGGGTTGAACTAATTCATTTTCCCATGCTTGTCTATGTAATTCCGTCGACGGTTTCTCACTATCTAAAAGAATATTATAAATGTAAGATATTAATTTGACTGTGTTGGGATGTTTATTCAAGCATTCATCTAGAATCTCTGGCTCTCTAATTCTATATTCTTGTGTATGTGATTTAACATAATCTTTCAGTTGTAAATATCTAAAAAAATTATTTGAATGTAATCCATAATTCTGTTGTACCTCCTGAAACGAGAGGAACATACCTTTTCTATAAAGATGTCCCATCTTTTTAATTCCATAATTTTTCCATTGTGCAAAACCTTTATCCAATACTGAAGGCTTAAATGAAGGGTTATTTGCAATAGGAAGCGAAAGTGATAAATTATCCAATTTTAATGTCTTTTTTATTTGTTTCCAAATTCGAATACCACTATGTATTATTGGGTTTTCACTATAGATTTTTTAATTCAACTTTGTAGGGGTTAGCAAAATCGGGCCAATTTCAAATGGCAGACAATCCTCCTTTTCCATCTTTAACCAGTCTGGTTGTTGATCCATATCTTCCAACCAGAAATTTAAGTTTTTGACATTGACTGCCCAGAAATAAAATAAGAAATTTGGTAAGACTAATCCTCCATTCGTCTTGGATTTACATAAGTGTTTTTTACTTATTCTGTGATTCTTATAATCCCAAATAAAACTTGTTACAATAGAGTCGACTTTTTTAAAAGACATTTTTAGGGAGATATATCGGAATTGATTGGAAGAGGTATAGAAGTTGAGGAAAGAAAATCATTTTAATAGCATTAATTTTACCGAGCATTGAATTTTCCAATACTGAATATTCTTATGCAATTTATTAAGTAAAGGTACGAAATTTGATTTAAATAAAGAAGTACATTTCTTGGTCACATAAATTCCTAAGTATTTAAATTTTTCATTCACTATTTTAAAAGGTGATTGTTGCAATATATATAAATTAGGTTCCATTATTGGCATAATCTCACTCTTATTCCAATTGATTCTGTATCCCGAGAATAAACCAAATTGAGTTATAAGATTTAACAGGTTAGGGATGCTAATTTCTGGATTTGTAATATATAGTAATGCATCATCTGCATATAAAGAAATTTTATTAACTGTATTTTTAGTATTATACCCATACATTTCTGGATGTGCTCGAACTCTTTCTGCTAGTGGTTCAATAGCAAGGGCGAATAGTAACGGGGACAGCGGGCATCCTTGTCTACAACCTTTAAATAAATCAATTTTTTTTTAATAACATTTGATTTGTCATTATTCTGGCTGTTGGGTTGGTATATAGAAGCTTAACCCAAGTACAAAACTTTTCACCTAATTGAAAATTTTCCATCACCGAAAATAAATAGGGCCAATCAACTTGATCGAATGCTTTCTCAGCATCTAGCGAAATGACTGCTAAATCTACATTAGCTATTTGATTTGTGTATATAATGTTAAATAATCGTCTCAGATTATAATATGAATAACGTTTTGGAATAAAGCCAGTTTGATCGGGGTGCATTAATTTATGAATTACTAATCTTAATCTATGTGCTAAAATTTTGGTTAATATTTTCTGATCGATGTTTAATAGAGCAATTGCTCTGTATGAACCTGGATCTTCAAGGTCCTTATCCGTTTTTGGTATAAGTATTATTGTTGATTCATTTAAAGTTTCTGGGAGTTTCTGTTGCATGAATGCTTGAGTATATAATGTCTATAGGCGTGGCGAGATCAAATCATGAAATTTTAAAATAAAATTCACTATTTAAACCATCTGGGCCAGCGGCCTTTCCATTTTTTAAAGAATTAATAGATTCTTCAATATCTTTTACTGATATTTCGGCCCCTAATAATTCCCTCTCTTTCAAGTCTAAACCAGTAAGGTTACAATTCTGTAAGAATAATTCCATTCCTACAGAACCCCCTGCCGTTTTGGTTGAATAAAGTGTTTGATAGTAGTGAGAGAATCTATCATTAATATCTTTGGGTAGTGTTAATATTTCTCCCGTATCTGATTTAATTTTATATATTGTTTTTTCCCCTTCCTGTTTCCGGAGTTGGCGTGCCAGTAATTTTTGTGGTTTATCACCAAATTCAAAGTGTAACTGTTTAGTCTTTTGATAAAATTTTATGATTTGGTCTGAGTATATTTGGTTTAATTTATATTTGAGTGCAGCAATTTTATTATGTATTATTATAGAAGGCGCAATTGCGTTTTCCATATCTAGTTGCCTTATTTCCATTTCCAATACCAGTTGTTTGGCGCGGTTCTCTTTATTACGAAAGGCTTGTGCGGAGATTAACGCTCCTTGTATAAATGCTTTAAATGTTTCCCAAAGAAGGGAGGCATAAATTTCAGGGCAGTCATTTGTCTCAAAAAACATATTTATCTGTTTGATAAGATATTCGTAACATGCTTTATCATTTAAAAGTTGAGGATTAAGTCTCCATTGTGTCTGCTTGTCAGTCATTCCACTTAGATTTGATCATAAATGTTAAAGGAGCATGGTCCGAAATTATAATAATATGATATTTCGAATTATAAGTAAATGGGATGAGTTTAGAATCTACTAAAAAGTAGTCTATCCTTGAATAGGTTTTATGTACTGATGAGTAAAATGAGTATTCCCTTCCAGATGGGTTTTCAATTCTCCAAACATCCTTGATATTGGTGGTATTAATGTATGAGTTTAATAATTCGCTTGTCTTGGATTTTGCTTTTCTTTTTCTTGATGATCTATCGAGATAGGAATCTAGTATACAATTTAAATCTCCACCAATTATCAAATTATGTTGTGTGAGCTCCGGGATAGTATTAAGTATATTCTTAAAAAACATAGGATTATCAAAATTTGGTCCATAGACATTAAGAAAAATCACATTTTTTTAAATATAATTCACCCACTAGTATAATATATCTACCATTGATGCCCCCTATAGTTGATATGTGTTTAAAAGGTATACCTTTACGAATTAAAATTGCGACACCTCTGGCCTTATGAGAAAATGAAGAGTGATATGTTTCAGCGATCCATTTTGCTTTCAATCTATGTTGTGCGTCGTTTTTAAGGTGGGTCTCTTGAAGAAATGTTATGTCTGCTTTGAGTGATTTTAAGTGTGCTAATACCTTACCTCTCTTGATTGACTAATTCCCTTAACATTCCAACTACAAAAGGTAATTCCTTGACCCCCGTTTTTCCTATTTACGTCTTGCATCTTGCGTTTAGGGTGGTCTATAAAAGAGCAGATAGGTCAGCACCGTAGGCCCGACATTCCACCCGAACATAGGACAGATGTGTTGTAAATCTAATTCAAATAAATCTTCCTCATGGACACATCTCCACAAATAATATTTGTAAAATAATTCAAGTTTAAAATAGTAATTAAATAAAAAATACAAAATGTAAAAAAATAGAAAATTAATAAAGTGTGAGAAGAAAAAAGAAACTACATCTAAATTTAGTGTAGTTAGTGCTAGCCACACTAACGTGGCTGACCATCTAAGGACTTCCGTAGAGTAAAAGAAAATTATTCTTAGCTCCATGCTTAAAAAAAAAAATTTTAGTATGAGTAATTTAAATTAAAACTATTTTGGTCCAGGGTATTAGTAATCATATAGTGAGAGACTATTACTCTCTTAGTTAATTATTAATCAAGAGTTAGTCTGATGTAGATAAAGGATGAACATAGCATCTTCCAATTAATAAGATATCTAAATTATACCTTTTTTTATTAACATTTCATGTTTTTAACTAATTATTCCAATGATTAAAAATTGTTACTAAAAATTAGTGCTAAATATTAGAATAATATGTCCATAACAGGAGGGTCTGCACAGTTGTCGTTATCAGCTTTCATTAGTCCTTGAATAAAACAAATTAAAGTTCCATTTATTCTCAGCAAGATGACGGTATTATATGAAAGTTACTCAGTCCTCACTCGAACCCACAATCTTCTGGGCATACGCCAATGCTTTCTTGTGATCAGTGAAAAACTGTTCCTTCTGCAGATAAGTGACTCTCAATCTTGCAGGGTACAGCAATCCATATTTCAAGTTGTCTATCTTCTTTAGAATCCCTCTTGTCTCGTTGAATAACGCTATCCTTCTGACCACCTCTGCAGGGTAATCTCGAAATATGCTTATTTTGTCTCCATCAAACATAAGATTTCTTTTGCCAGCAATTATTTTCATGATATCCTCCAAAACGTGATCGTATTGGACCTTCACTATCAGCTGCCTCGGGGGGGGGGGGGGGGGGGGGGGGGGGGGGGGGGGGGGGGGGGGGGGGGGGGGGGGGGGGGGGGGGGGGGGGGGGGGGGGGGGGGGGGGGGGGGGGGGGGGGGGGGGGGGGGGGGGGGGGGGGGGGGGGCGTTTGGGTCCGAGCGACGTCCAAGAACTCTGTGTGCCCACCCTAATATGGGCTTTTGGTCTAAATTCAAGACTTTTTTTAATAAGTCTGCAGCAAAGTCACGGAGATCTTTATTTCCTTCTTTACCCTCATGAAGTCCACGATTCTTAAATTCTGTCTTCTCTGATGGCCCTCCAAGTCAATACATTTTTCAGTTACATTATGCAATAAATCTGATAAACGCTTGTTCTCGGCAAGGTGTGTCTCTGTAGTTTCTTCCAAGTGAGTTATGCGATCAGCTTGTTTCTCCATTTGTTGTTGCATTGTAGTGAAGGTCGACTCCAGGTTATCATTAAAGTTGGTTTCATTCGACTTAATTTTCTCGTTTAGTTCATTGATTTGTAAGTCGAAATTTACTGACATTTCCTCCTTCATATTAGTCAGTTTCCTACGCACAAGATTAGTCATTTTACTTTCAAACTCTAAGAAGTCTTCTTTAATCTCTTTTTTAAGACTTTTCAGTATTTCTTTAATATTCAATATGTTTTTAAAACTTATCAATTCTTCTTTTATACTTGGAATTTCCATTGTAATGCTGCTGCGAAGTTCATCCATTTCACTTTTCTTTATCTTTATCTTCTGGGCCATTGAGACGTCCTTCTGGGACGACGTTAAAACTGAGCCCGAGGCTTCAGTCCGGCCTACTTCCTCCTTCGTTTGTTTTCCTCTTGTAGTTTTTTTAGTCGGTTCCTTTGTGGGGGAGCATGCTACCGACATAATATCTCCAGAGTCGTGGTCTGATGACGTCACGCAGGCTGCCGGAGCAATTTCTGCAGGTCAGTTCTGTATTTTTAATTCCTGTTTTTTTTCGTTTTTTTCGCATGGAGCTAGCTGGCACTCACCCTACTCCATTAGCGCCACCGGAAGTCGCCGCAGGGTATTCTAATGATGTCACGCGCACCAGACGGCTGTGCTGACGCATGATTTGCGCGCGACATCGCTCATCATGATGTGTCGACCTATTTTACATATGACGCGTAAATGAGGCGCAAATGACGTCCAAGTGAGACAGGCCCTTAAGTTATCAGGTTATAAAGTTATGTTGGACATTCTGGACACATGGCCTAGGGATGACCACAAGGTTAGAGATACCCCAACCAGTCAACAGTCTGGCTTGGTCAAGCCTGACTACGGGTATTGCCTGAATGGAGTTTGCACGTTCTCGATGTGACCACTTGGGTTTTCAAGTTTCCTCCCACATTCCAAACACATGCAGATTTTGCAGGTTAATTGGCTTCCATAAAAGTGTGCCCAAGTGTGTACGATAGAACTAGTGTACAGGTGATTGCTGGTCATCGCGGGCTCAGTGTGTTGAAGGGCCGGTTTCCACGCTATATCTCTAAACTAAACTAATCTAAGCTAAACTAAACTAAACAACTAAACTAAACTAAAATAATCTAAACAAAACTAAACTAAACTAAATTAAATTAACCTAATCGAATGACTGAAAGCCATTTGCGCCTATTTGCTCAATGTTGGGGGACATCTGCTGAATAAAGGGTTAGGAGATTCCATTGTGATGCCAAAATCAACTTTGCAGCCAAGGTCACTGCCTGATGAACGGGTGTTTGATCGAAAGGCAGGCAAACAGGACCCAAAGTTGAGATATCTATACTCGAATCTGAAAAGTTCCTAACGAGAAGATGTAAAATTAACAGTAAGACATATCATCAGAATCCATCCCCAGAATAATGCTTCACCACTTATTTTTGATAATGACATTTTTTATAATGGGCTCCATTGGAAAGCAGCCAGCTATAACAACTGACGAAGAAGCCTTAATGAGGTATAGTGTGATGGCTGAAGGCAAGGAAACCCAGAGGGGAATAGTTATCAGATTCATTATTAAAATATCACTTGTCCATCTCTTACCTTATGCTGAGTATTGTCGACCCCATAGGGACTTAACATTTAGGGCTGATTCATACTCAGACTCGCTCTAATTACCCTGCTTAGGGCAGTCGGCTGCAGGAAGACGACCAAACTTGTTCTAAAACTGAAAGAATTGTCTAGGAAAAGAATAATAAATTGAATGTGAAGTATAGACATCCATATGTAAAAACCAATGTGAAGGAGTGGGAATACAATTCTAATAAGGTTGTGCACTGCATTGTGTTTCCATGAATTATTAACAACTCGACATGTTACCTATCTTGCAATTCACGTGAACCCAATGCTTGACATTTGGTTGAATAGACAACATTTGTTAAAAAATTGAATCCTATAATACATACATAGCTATGTACAAGGAAGAAGAGACAGCAGGTAACCAGCGCGTACAATAAAACTTCACACCATGGACAACAGGGAAGTTGTACGTGTAGGAAGGAACTGCAGATGCTGGTTTAAACCGAAGATAGACACAAAATTCTGGAGTAACACAGCGCGTCAAGCAGCATCTCAGGAGAAAAGGAATAGGTGATGGTTCGGGTTGGAAGGAACTAACTCTTTTGCGGATTTTTGTTTTTTAATATTGAATGACTAGAACTAAATTCATAAACAAATATTTGTACAGTTGTGCTGAAAGAATAATTGGCATCTCACGCCATTTGGGGATACTGTATGTATTGTTATTTTAATTTGAAACAGATTGTCAGAATTGAGAAAACAAGGCTTCAAAATGCAGAAGGCATTTGTGCACAAACCTTTTGTCCATTTATTTATTGAAATGTGAATGTTGTTTCATGGCTGATTACTTCACAATAACTCCGTACAATGACAGTTAAAAATTGGACAAAATGACCCAATTTTATCCAAATCACCCCACTTCAGATTGTTAGTTTATCAGCTCTCTTGACAACTTATTTTACGGCTAATGTTATATCAGGATCCGTCCAGAATTTAAACATTCTGTAATTTCTACTTTAGAATTTCCTAAAGAAGGAACTCTTTATTCCCTGGTCAGGGCAACATGGTCCAGGATACTAAATATAAACTTGGCACATGTTTGCATCCTAATCCACCTAAGATTCCTATGTAATATGAAACAATTTCACGCTGATAACCTGTCATGCCTCTTGATCAATATATAGGTCATCGAAAATTAGGCTATTTTTTTCTTTTTTTAATAATAAATCCAACATTGGTGTGAGGGAAGGTAATTGGGAATTTTGTTAATGCCACCAAGAATGTATCAATCATTCACAAAACAAACATATTTTAGTTTAGTTTAGTTTATTGTCACGTGTACCGAGGCACATTGGAAAAACTTTTCTGTTGTATGCTATCAGTAGAAAGACTGTACATGATTGCTATCAAGCCATCTACAGGGTACAGATATGGAGTAAAGGGAATAATGTTTAGTGCAGATGCTCTAAGAGCATTCTTAGAGAGAGACAGCATGGCAACAGTCCATTTGGCCCACTGAATCTGTGCTCATTTTGCTTTGGCAGCTTATACCTCAAAGGTATGAACATTGACTTCTCTAACTCATTTACACTGATCCTACATTAATCCTATTCCTTTCTCCCTACATTCTCATTGACTATCCCCACCCCCTGCCCCCACTGAGTCTACTATTCATCCATACAATAGAAGAAAACCACAGTGGCCAATTAACCTAGCAACCAGCATGTGTTTGGGAAGTGGGATGAAACCAGAGCATCCAGGGAGAATGTGCAAACTCCACACAAACAGCACTCAAGGTCATAATTGAACAGGGTCTCTGGTACTATACGACAGCGGCTCTATTAGCTGTCCTGAGCCACTGTGCTTCCCACCATTATTGGATGTAAACAGTTTCTTACATGACTTTCTTATAAAATCTATTCCTTCAGAAGTAAGTGCAAAAAAAGGAGATTTGTACACTGTGAAGGAAGGAAGTGCAGATGCTTTTGGTTTACTCCCAAGATAGACATAAAATGCTAGAGCAACTCTGCGGGACAGACAGCATCTATGGATAGAAGGAATGGGTGACGTTTTGGATTGAGACCCTTCTTCAGACTGAGAGTCTGGAGAGAAAGTCAGAGATAAGGAAGTGGAAGAGATTAAAAGTGGTGAAGGAAAATGTAGAATAGATCATTGTTAGCTAGAGGAAGGTGACAACAAAGCAAACAGAGATTCAATGTAATCAGAGGGACAGTCAGACTGGTCGGAGAACTGGGAAGGGGGAGAGATGGAGAGAGAGGGAAAGCAAGGGTTACTTGAAGTTAGAGAAGTCAATGTTCATATTGCTGGGGTACAAGCAAAATTTGAGTTGGTGTTCCTCCAATTTGTGCTGAGCCTCACTCTCACAATGGAGGAGACCCAGGACAGAAAGGTCAGTGTGGGGATGGGAGAGGGAGTTAAAGTGTTTAGCAACCGGGAGATCAGGTAAGCGTCGGCCGACAGAGTGGAGGTGTTCACTACTGGAATGCAAATCTCTTGCTCAAATCTCTTTTCTTAAGTTTCATAAAGCATCATTGCACACAACAAAAACAAAAACGCTTTCATCAAGTGCAGAGATTAGTTTAATTTGGGGTTGTTGCCCCACTGTGCGGTTCTAAGTGGGTTACGATTTAGGGTTTTGATCCCTTCACTGGAATTGCAATTGTTTAGGTTACCCTACTTAGTTTCAGTGAAAACTATGATATTCTGAGCTTGTACAATAGGGCGGCACAGTGGCGCAGCGGTAGAGTTGCTGCCTCAGTGACCCAGATTCGATCCTGATAACGTGTGCTGTCTGTACGGACTTTGTACTTTCTCCCCGTGACCGCGTGGGTTTTCTCCTGGTGCTCTAGTTTCCTCCCACACTCCAAAGACGTGCAGGTTTGTAAGTTAATTGGCTTGGTAAAACTAAATTGTCCCCAGTGTGTGTCGGATAGATCTAGTGCACGGGGATCGCTGGTTGATGGGCCGAAGGGCCTGTTTTCGCTCTGTATCTCTGAATTATGCTAAACTAAAATAATTTGCAGGGCATAGTTTATGAACAGGCACAAAGTGTGATTAGTTTGTCCATGACATGTCCTTCCTCAGAGTCCAAGACACCACAAGGCCAGAGTGAATCAAATCGTTCTCCTGACCACACTCAGTAACACCCATCTCTGCCACGGAGGCCACCACAATCTTAAATATGGTGACAGTGCCTTCTTCCCGTGATACTGTCATTATGGCTTTATTGCACAGCAGTCGCTATGGGCAGTGCATAAGCCTCAATCAGTCAGAGGCTTACAATATCGATCTCCGAATTCACCACTCCAATTATGTTGCTCCCACCCTTTCTGCTCCAACTAATAGCCCTTGGATACTTCCACAACAAACAGAACAAACAATGCATTCAATCTAAATTGTGGCAGCAAATTCCTCCAGTGTATCTTTATAATCATATTCATCCTCATTTAAACCTCTGTCACCTTCAGAAGTCAATCTAAGTATTATGCCTCCCTCTATTGAGTGTTCCCTACGTCTGCTAACAGCTACTATTAATCAGACAATCAGTTTCATTGTTTCTTCGTGGTAGGTTTGTCAATGCCTTGATAATTTAAAAAGCTCTTATTCTTCTGAACCACATTAACCATTTCAAGTACTGCGTTATATCTGAGACCTGTTTCCCAGTGAAAATTCACCGTGCATTCTACTTTCTATTTCTTTTCCCTTAGGCAGTCATTTGGGTTTGACTTACTTTAACTTCATATCTGCAGGGTCATAGAATCATACAGTCATACCCCATGGAAACAGACCCTTCGGCCCTACCTGCCCATGCTATCCAGATGTCCCATTTACACTAGTCCTACCTGCTGGTGTTTGGCCCATATCCTTCTGAACCTCTCCTATCCATACAGCAGCCAAAATGTATTTTAAATGTTGTTATATCTGCCTCAACTACCTCCTCTGGCAACTAATTCTATGAACACTGTCAAACTCTGTTGAAAAATTTGCCCCTCAGGTTCCTATTACATTTCTTTCCTCTAGCCTTAAACCTATGTTCTCTTCATTCCCCCGACTCTGGCCAACAGACGCCGTGTATTCACCTCTATCTATTCCCCTCATGATTTTGCACATCTCTATAAGATCACTCCTTCATCCTCCTGTGCTCCAAAGAATGAAGTCCTAGCCTGCCCAACGCCTCCCAATAGCTCAGCCCTTCAAGTCCTGGTAACATCCTCTGAGGTGACTGAGGAGAATGTTGTTGGATGAACAGACTGTGCCTGAGGTGGGGCTGGGTCTGCTTGACACTGCCTGGTTGTACTTGTTGATAGGGAAGGCACAGTGGAGCAACAGTAGAGCAACAGTAGAGTTACTGCCTTATAGCACAAGAGACCTGGGTTTGATCGTGACTAGGGGTGCTATCTGTTCGAGTTTGTATGTTCTCCCTGTGACCATGTGGGTTTTCTCCATGTGCTCTGGTTTCCTCCCACACTCCAAAGATGTGCAAATTTGTAGGATAATTTATTTTGTAAGTTGTCAACTTGTCTCTAGTGTGTATCGGTTAGTTTACGGGGTGATTACTGGTCGGCATGGACTCAGTGGGCTGAAGGGCCTGTTTCCATGCTGTACCTCTAAATAAAGTCTAAAGTCTAAAGACAGCATTGAGTAAGCGTGTTGCTTGTGTACTCCTTTCATTGTTTTCAAATGGCCTTTTGTGTTTTCGCGTCAGAGAGTGCCAAGGTTCTCAATGGCTTCACAAATGGCTCTTTTCCACGTTGAATAAGATCAGGGCATGGATTGCAACAAGTCAGTGAGGAAGCCACATGACAGGTGCCAGCTTATCGGAACTTCACTGGGGTTCAGTAAAGGTGTGACTGGTCTGTAACTGTATAATACTGGGGTGTAATACCGGTAATTGCATCTGTAATGTATAACGGCGAGGAACAACACAAGCTGGTGCAAATCTGGTCCTATATAACATTGGGCACACAGTACAAGTGGGCAAAGGTCTGTCACTATATAGCAGTGAGGTTACCGCGACTGGAGGCCTTACTGGTTGCATAATACTAGTATCCAGGTTCAGGAACATCTTCTTCCCAACAACCTTCAGGCTATTGAATGCTACAAACACCAACTGAACTTCAAACTACAAACGGACTTGATTACAATAGGAACATTGGACTTTTGATTTGTTTTGCACTAATGTTGTTCCCTTAATTTATTGAACTCTTTTGTCTGTTTTCATTTTGTTATCTAATGGCTGCTGTCTTTATAGATCTGTAATGCTACTGCATGTAAGAATTTAATTGTTCTGTTTCGTCATATATGACAATTACTGTAAACACTCTTGACTCCCGATGGGACACAGATCTGTCACTGGTGAACATGGATAAGTGGTGTTTCAGGTCAGGGCCCTTATTTTCATACCCAGCCTTGCATTACATGAAGCAGTTCACTGTGTATTTGCGTATCATTGATGAAAGAATACATACTTTGCCTTACACAAAGATGGGAAAAATGCACGATTTGAGTTGAGAGTCAAGAGTGTTTACCGTAATTGTAATTTCCCCTGATGGAACAACAGAATTCTTACTTACAGCAGCTCTACATATCTGTAAACACGTATCTGTTGTGCTGCTGCAAGTATGAATTTCATTGTTCTGTTTTGTGACATATGACAATAAAATACTCTTGGCTCTTGGTAATATATAATGTGCACAATTCAATAAATGAACAACCCCAATATTTGTGCATAAAGAGCCTGAAGTCCTTAATGCATCCTAGGACAGTCAATAATTCAAAGGTTATGTAGTGTAGTGTTTAGGAGCCTGGTGGTTGTTGGAAATAAGCTGTTCTTGATTCTGGATTTGAGACCCCTGTACCTTCTTCCCGATGGTAGGAATTAAATGAGAGAGTGCGTTTTTGTTGAAGCAGTACCTCCTGTAGATCCCTTTGAAGTTGGGGAGGTCGTTACCCATTATGGACCGGGCAAGAGAGTTTTCGTTGACTTATGGTATCTCCTCAATTTTAAATCGAAGTAGAAGCATTGATGGGCTTTCTTTATGATTGCTGGACCCAGGACAGATCTTCAGAGAAGATCAGGAGAGCTTGCAGTTGTTGACTCTCTGTACTGCAAACCTGTCGATGAGGACATGTTCATAGAGCTTCCGATTTCCCCGCCTAAAGTCAACAATCAGCTGTTTAAAATTGAATTTGTCAGTTTGTTATTCTACTCGAGAAATGACATGCATCAATCTGGAAATACTTGAAACAAAAGTGCAGGTGACTTCAAGATCTTGAAAATGTGCTCAATAATTGCTGCTGTTCCCAAATGATTGTGTGTTCCTACAAGTAGATTTACACATTTTTAAACAGATATATAAAAGAGATTGCAACCAAATACATTTAACTTGTGCTGCATTCATCGCATCATCTTTTTTGAGCTCAATCATCAAATGATAGGGGAGGCACAGTGGCGCTGCGGTAGAGTTGCTGCCTTACAGCGCCAGAGATCTGAGTTCAATCCTGACTATGGGTCCTGTCCGTATGAAGTTTGTACGTTCTCCCTGTGACCACATGGGTTTTTTCCATGTGCTCCTGTTTCCTCCAAACATGTGAAGGTTTGTAGCTTAATTGGCTCTAGTAAAATTGTAAATTGTCTCTAGTGTGTAGAACAGTGCGAGTGTACGGAGTGATCGCTTGTCGACATGGACTCCGTGGACCAAAGGGCCTGTTTTAACTCTGTTTCTCTACATATATATTTAAAATTTAGCATAGAACTGCATTTGTATCAACAAAATGCTTTTAAAAAACATGTAATTGGTGAAAGAAAATAAATTGTTAAAAAAAAATAAATATATATATATATATATATATATATTAATGTAGATAATTAAGAACATAAGAACTAATCAGAAAAGGGAATGAGAAGCCTGTTTGGCTAGGTGAGTCTAATACTTTCATAGAACCATCCTCAAATGTTACTGTAACAGCTGCTTCATAATTAATTTAATGTCTTGAGGGACACACGTAAGTAAAGGTGACAATTATGAGTTGAGAAAATGGAATAGCTGCAGGATTATAATCTGGCAAGGCTCAATAGTGGGTGTGTTTCAATGTCCCAAAATGACTGGTGGTGTAGATTTTACTGACTATTATTCATTTAAACTGCAATCTAATGTCATAACTCTGAATTATTTTCCTAACCTGGGCAATGGTCCTTATTCTAATAATTGCTTCATTTGTTAGTTTCCATGGACCTGGTAGAAATGCAAGATTTCTTCCGTACCAAGGTGTACACCTATAAAGATCAAACATTCAGGTGAGTCTACAAGAGGTAAGGGATATATGCAGATAACATATTTTAAAGATACAATTAAAAGCCATTCTATGTGGAAATATTGGAGGATGCATTGCATTCAAGAAATTAAAAAAACAAATTACTTGCATTAGTATAGGCATTCGTTGATGGAAGAGGTTATTGTTGGAATCAATTTCAATGAGTTTAATTACTGTCTTTTTTGTCCTACTGGTGTTATAACTCATGCACATTATTTGGAAAAACTATTTAACTTGTGGAGCGTGGAGTTTTAGGATAAAGTGAAACAAATTTTATACTTTGGAATCACAATCCATTAATATCATCTTCGCACTGTTTGTACACCATGTGCCAGGCTATTCAAATATACTTTGATTTAGACCATAAATGGAACATCTAAAATATTTACAATGTGGTTTAGATTTGTTTAGTGGGGCGGCACAGTGTTGTACTGGTTGCCTTATAGCGCCGGAGATCTGGGTTCATTCCTGACTACAGGTGCTGACAGTACAGAGTTTGCACATTCTCCCTGTGACCACGTACGTTTTTTCCAGGTGCTCCGGTTTCCTCCAACATTCCAAAGACGTGCAGGTTTGTAGGTTAATTGGCTTCTGTGAATTGTCCCTAGTGCGTAGGATAGAACTAGTGTGAACAGGTGATCACTGGTCGGTGTAGATTCGGTGAGCCGAGTGGGATATTTCCTTGCTGTATCTCGAAACGAAATAAAATAAAACAAAATGAAACTAAACTAATCTAAACTAACTAATTAAACTAAACTTAACTTAACTAAACTACACTAAACTGTAATTAATTTCAGTAAGAAAGCCCGAGGACCCTAACTCTGTATAAATGCTGTATCTCTAAACTAAACTAAACTAAACTAAACAAAACTAAAGTAATCTAAACTAAACTAAACAAATCTTAACTAAACTAAACATTGATTATTTTCAGTAAGAAAGCTCGAGGTCCCCAACTCTATCAACAACATTTGCCAATTTGATTCACTAAAGTTCTGATGTTAATAGCTGGCTGACCGCACCTTCTCCAACAATGAAGACTGGTGTTCAATCTTCATGAAGACTGGCGTTCAATCGAGCCACATTTATAACGAAACTCTGCAACATTGAATCTGCACTAGACAAACAAATGTTGCCCAGATGGTTCTGTCAGTAAAAGTGCACCAACTTCTTTTCAGTCATTTACTGCCACATCAGTATATTCCGATGCATCACGTTGCAATTCTACCCCGTACTCTGTACATGACGAAGAAAGATTATTCAGCTGGTCATGACCTGAAATGTCACCTATTCCTTTTCTCCAGAGATGCCTCCTGACCCATTGTGTTACTCCAGCATTTTGTGCCTATCTTCGACGTAAATCAGCATCTGCAGTTCCTTCACAAAGACTATTCTTCTCCCATTGATACAAATCCTTTATAATTTGAATCACTTCTCGAAATTGCTTTGTCCAATTTTTAATTGAAACTTACGGCATGAAAAAAAGGACCTTCAACCCACCAAGTGCATATACTGACCATCGTTCTCCTGTTCAAACTAGTTTTAAGTTATCCCACTTTTGAAACACTCCCTGTATGCTAGGAGCAATTCACAGAGGCCTATTAACCTACAAACCCCGTATGTCTTTGGGATGTGAAAGGAAACCGGAACACCAAGAGGAAACACATGCAGTCACAGGGAGAGCATGCAAACGTCACACAGATAGCACCCGAGGTCAGGATAAAACCTGGGTCTCTGGCACTTTCTCCTTATGAAGTCCACACACAAGATTAGAAGTTGTTCAGCCAGAGCTGAACACACTTCTCTGCATCTGCATACAATGATGTCTGTCTTGTCGCTTCTTGTGCTTCTTGTGTTTGGCTGTGGAAAGATTGGTGGAATCAGGGCCGCAAAGTGAACGCTCTTTCCTTGACCCCTCTGGCACTGTGAGGCAGCAGCTTTGCCAGCTTTTCAATCCTTTGCAAAGAATTGTGGTCATTGCTTCTCCATTTGTCGTTCCATCAAATCTGGTGAGCAGGTTATATGTACTCTTTTGAATGCAATCTATTTTTGCTTGCCTTCAGCTTCCTGAGAGCAATCAGTAAACATGCACTGTGCTCAGATTGGTGTGCCCGAAGAATTATTTTATAGCTGACAATTTAATTTAAATTTGCTGAATATGTGTCACACCAAGCAGGCATTGTCTGAATTTAGTAACCAAGTTTATGGCACCCTTAAACTCAGTGCAGCATGATGATCATTTTTATTTTATGCGGCTATAATGTCACTTTAATTGTGTTGATATAACTTGAAGGATGCTATTCTACTGCTGATATTGGATTGGGTAGTTAATTACAATAATTGATTGCCTGTGTTTTGCTACAAAGTGTTGTTTATACTTAATCATTATTAATAGATGTTATTTGTATGGTGCCTAAGGCACAACTGTCACTCATTTTTAGGCATGTAATCAGAACATGGTTCCCTTTCTGCATCTGATTCATTTGAAGGATTTTGATCATAAATAAGACTTTGGGTAGGCGTTTTAAAAGTGTCTGTGACTGAGGCCGCGTGCAATGTGTTTTTGTCACTTTGCTGATAAATGATCAATTGGGGAGGCACAGCGGCGCAGCGGTAGAGTTGCTGCCTCACAGCGCCAGGGACCCGGGTTTCCTTTTTGCATTGTGCACCCTCACTGGTTTTTGATTCCCCTCTTGTCTTTGGTAATGTGTTGACCAATACTTACTTTCACAGCCACATCCCTTGGCAAATGCCTTCCAGCTCCAAGCTCAGTCCACATCAATCCAACTGCAATTCACCTTTCACGATTCAAACTGACCTTGGAACACAGGTAAGCTCAAATAACCCAGTGTTTCTTGAGTCAGTGTTCTCATTTGGCATGTCATCTTTTCTTTTCTCATACAGTATGTTTCACTGTTAATTCTGTGCATGTGCATGTGTGTGCTTTGACCTCATTCTGCAATACACTGGCTCAAACCTGACATGGTTCACAGTTCTCTTTCTCCTTTCATTCATCAAAGACTGCATGCTCCAATAACTCTTAAATTGCAATATTCCTTACTGATTTTTCTTCCCTTTTACGATCCTCTGTCTCCCATTATCACTGTGCTTCCATCATTCTGTCTGATATTCCCCTCTTACACCACCGAAAAATCAATCAGCAAAAACCACCGGTTCATTTCCCATATCCCCGACTTAATGAACTCCCGGTCTGGCACGACTTTGAAATCTTCTCTGCCTATTCCACCTCTTTGGCCAGTGTTTTGTCCAGGATCCTTCATCCTAGACTGTAGAACCCTTCTCTTATCTCCAGAACTCCAGATCCACCTGAATCACCATCCATATCGCTATGTTCACCACCCATTCCTGATCTATTCATTGCTAACTGCTGACACAACATTGACTGCCTTATTTTTCTGCTCCCCTCACCCACTCTGACCCCATGTGAATTTCAGCACTCTCCTCATTAAGATCTATCCCTGATATTATCATCAAACCTTTCAACTAGGGTGGTGCTGTTGTGGACAGGCATACTGACCTGTATCGCACAGCCAAAATCAGTTCTCGGACACATCCTCATTCCTCGACCTATCCAGTTCCTCACTTTCCTTCGGACCATCACCACCTTTTGCACCATGGCTTGTACAGAGGGATCTTGGGGTCCAAGTGCATATCACCCTGAAAATGGCAATACAAGTAGGAGTGGTAAAGAAGGCATATGGTATGCTTGCTTTCATAGGTCAGGACATTGAGTATCAAAGTCAGGATGTGATGATGGAGCTTTATAGGATTACATGGATAGGACAGGTTTAGAGAAATATAGGCCAAACGCAGGCAGGTGGGACGAGTGTAGATGGGACATGTTGGCCGGTGTGGGCAAGTTGGACCGAAGGGCCTGTTTCCTCGCTGTAAGACTATGACTATGACACCGGTTAGGTGGCATTTGGAGTATGGTGTGCAGTTCTGTTTGCCCCATGACAGGAAGGATGTGGAGGCTTGGAAAAGGTGCTGAGGAGGTTTACCAGAATGATACCTGGATTAGGGGGTATTAGCTACAAAGAGAGATTGAACAACTTGAATTTTGGGGCAGGTTCTTTGCACAGAAAACGATACCGGCGTTAAAGAGTCTTTTTTAGATAGGCACTCATGCTGAACATGCAGTCCATCTAAACTTGTTCTCATAGCCCACATTTGACACATAATAAAAAGCACTTATTTGGAACTTCATTGTGAATAATTGAACCCATATTGAAACTACAGCCTCTAAGCCAATGGACATTGTTTGGTGTCATTTGAGGTCTTCAGCGGCATATTAATTGGTGTCACATTAAGTTAGTGCTGTACCAAAATGACCTCTGGGACCATTGTTATGACGCCCCTCTGGAGTAATAATGCCTAATGTAAATTTGAATGCCAATATAATGGATGACATGTAATCATATTGCTCTACATCTGCACACTCATTAACTGCTATTTAGTATGACGGTTATCTCTCATAAATGGGGGAGCACGGTGGCATAACCATAGAGTTGCTGCCTTACATCGCCAGGGACCCGGATTTGATCCTGACTACGGGTGCTGTCTTGTACAGAGTTAGTACGTTCTCCGTGTGATGCCGTGAGTTTTCTCTGGGAGCTCCGGTTTCCTCCCACACTCCAAAGACGTACAGGTTTGTAGGCTAATCGGCTTTGGTAAAAATTGTAAATTGTAAATTGTCCCTGGTATGTTTAGGATAGTGTTAGTGTGCAGAGATCACTGGTCGGCACAGACACGGTGGGCTGACGGGCTTGTTTCCACGCTGTAACTCTGAACAAACCTAAGTTATCGTTGCTTTTAAAATGTCTCTAAGGGAGGTTAAACTGGATTAAATTTATATACGTTCTTACAGACCATTTTGAATATGATGTCAGTGAATCTGATTTGGAAAATATTGGTATTGCTTCCGCTAGTTTAAATTCAGCCTATCAACTATGTACCACTAAAATGAGAAGTATATTTTCTACCAT
Source organism: Okamejei kenojei (assembly GCA_035221665.1). NCBI lineage: Eukaryota > Metazoa > Chordata > Chondrichthyes > Rajiformes > Rajidae > Okamejei > Okamejei kenojei. The sequence continues at coordinate 27,566,284 of CM069154.1, read as the reverse complement.
GATAAACAGCTGCACACCCAATTTTATCAGCATTTATATACAAAGTTATTTACACCACAAGTATAAATGATTGCTTACAGCTGCAATTGTACTCAAATTGATTTTTTTTTGTTGTAAAATAATGTTGTCAGTGAATGTATAATCAAGGCAGGGAGACAAACTGAGGTAAAAATGTTCTATGATCTAATAGAAATGGTGGAAAAGTTTTGAAAAAAACTAAATGCTGAATCCTATTTCTTTGCTCCCATGAATGATTTATTGTTCTGGTTATATGTTAATGTTCATATTAGGGGGTATCTGTGTGTGTATCTTCAGTAAACACACACCTCAGATAGACACCTTTGTTTCTATCATAAACAAGGTGTGTGTCTATCTTCGGTGTAAACCAGCATCTGCAGTTCCTTCCTACACATTGACCACCATATCTGAGGAAGGTTGTGATGGCTCTGGAGAGGGTCCAGAGCAGGGTTACAAGAGTTATCCCAGGAATGAGTGCGTTAACATATGATGAGCATTTGACGACACTGAGTCTGTACTCGCTGGAGTTTAGAAGAATGAGGCGGGACATTGAAACGTACATTGAAATGTGAAAGACTTGGATCGAGTGGAAGTGGAGAGGATGTTTCCACTAGTGGGAGAGTCCAGGATTAGAGATTCTAGCTTCAGAATTAAAGGACTTTCCTTTAGGAAGGAGATGACGAGGTATTTCTTTAGTCAAAGGGTGGTGAATCTGTGTAATTCTTTCTTTTTAAGGCAGAGATAGATAGATTCTTCATTAGTATGGGTGTCAGAGGTTATGGGGAAAAGGCAGGAGAATGGGGTTAGGAGGGTGAGACAGATCAGCCATAATTGAATTGCAGCATAGTCTTGATGGGCTAAATGGCATAATTAAGAATAAGGAGTAAGCCATTTAGAACGGAGACGAGGAAACACTTTTTCTCACAGAGAGTGGTGAGTCTGTGGAATTCTCTGCCTCAGAGGGCGGTGGAGGCAGGTTCTCTGGATGCTTTCAAGAGAGAGCTAGATAGGGCTCTTAAAAATAGCGGAGTCAGGGGATATGGGGAGAAGGCAGGAACGGGGCACTGATTGGGGATGATCAGCCATGATAACATTGAATGGCGGTGCTGGCTCGAAGGGCCAAATGGCCTACTCCTGCACCTATTGTCTATTGTCTATTGTCTATTGTCTAATTTTGTTCATATTACTTATGAACTTATGACTTTACGACATTGTGTGCAAGTTACTCCAGCAGAAACTAACCAGCCAGCCTAGAAATCTGTCGGCAGCTAGTTAGAGATCCATTAAAATTGGAAATGAATCTCTTAACGAGAGATTGACTTCCTTTCTGGCATTTTCTATTTGTGTAGCGATAACATGAGACTCAAACAAGTGCCAAAGTTCATGGGAAGAAGGGAAGGTGAAGAGGTAATTCTTGTTCCCAAAGAGTGTCTCAAAGATTAGAAATACTCTGCTCTCTGTGTAGAAAGTCCACGCCAGAAGAGTTATCCAATGTACAGTGCAAGAAGTAAATGACCTCTTTAAAGCAGCACTGTTCATGTCCTGGTTTCCCTTCATTATCACCTCTTCCCCAGACAACAATCCTTCCTTTGCCGCATATTACTGGCCCTGCTTTGTCCTAGCCTTTCCTTACCTCCCATTCCCTCCCCATTACATTCAGTCTGAAGAAGTGTCCCAACCCGAAACGTCACCCATCCTTTATCTCCAGAGATGCTGAGTTACTCCAGCAATTTTTGTCTATCTTCAGTATAAACCAGCATCTTCAGTTCCACCTGACACTCTTTGGAGCAGCAAGTTGAGTATTATTCACCTTTTGCCAATGTAGCACATGACAGTGGTAGAGTTGCTGCCTTACAACACCAGAGAACTGGGTTCAGTCCTGACCATGGGTGCTTGCCTGTATGGAGCATTTACGTTCTCCCCATGACCTGCGTGGGTTTTCTCCGAGATCTTCAGTTTCCTCCCTCCCTCTAAAGACGTACAGGTTTGTAGGTTAATTGGCTTGGTATAAATGTAAATGTAAAATTGACCCTATTGTGTGTAAGGTAGTGTTAATGTGCAGGGATCGCTGGTCAGTTTGGATTCGGTGGGCCAAAGGACCTGTTTCCTCACTGTATCTCTAAACTAAACAAGACAGCAATCTTTCAATGCTTTCCAGCGATCATAAAAAACTGCATAAAAACTTCAGAAATGTGCACGGAGCATATTGATTATTTCATTATTTGTACAAAATATGAAAGGGAAATGACAATCATATTAGGGTGAATACCCAGCCTTTTGATGTACATGTTCTTTTCTGGGCACTGGCACTTGAAAGCATCACCAGTACTTTTCTTTCTTTTACCACCAACCAGTATAGTAGCACAACACAATATCCCTCAATTTACCAGAGGCGTGAGAGTATTGTTGAGACACAAAGAACTCAGAATAAAAGGACATACCATTAGAAAAGTGATGAGGAGGAATTTCTTAGTCAGAGAGTGGTGCATTATTGCCACTGACGGCTGTGAAGGCCAAATCATTGGTTAATTTTAAAGTGGAGATTGAAGGGTTTTTGATTAGTAAGGATGTCAAAGATTATGTGGAGGAGGCAGGAGAATAGGGTTGAGAGGGAATCATAAATCAGCCATGATTGAATGGTGGAGTAGGCCAATGGGCCAAACGGCTTTATTCTGCTCCTCTGACTTATGAACTGCAGATGTTAAAATTTTGTATAGAATATCTTGGGCAGCACCGTGGCACAAGCTGCTGTCTTACATCGTCAGATGTACGTTCTCCGTGTGACCACGTGGATTTTCTCTGGGTGCTCCGGTTTCCTCCCACTTTCCAAAGGTTTGTAGGTTAATTGTCCTCTGTAAATTCCCCCTAGTGTGTAGGATACAAAAGTGGGATAACAGAACTAATGTAATGGGTGATCAATGGTCGGCGTGGGCCCGATGGGCCGAAGGGCCTGTTTCCATGCTGTATCTCTAAACTAAACTAAGTTAACCTAAACACTAAGTGTTGGTGTTTCCCATATTAATATTGCTAGAACTTATGTGTATGATACAGTGCCTTGAATAAAATATGTGACATCAACCTGGGCATCCCTTGCAGTCGACAAAAATTATCTTGTGCAATCAAAGATCATTTCCCTGTTAACTGTGCCACCTTTATTTGAGGGTGAACGCTATTCAATGTGGCTACAATTCCTAATCCTTAAACCAAGGGCAGATATAAAGGGGAATTAAGTTTGGGCCACAGCAAGTGTTTTCAAATTCAAATATGCCAATGGCATCTTGAAGCAGCGCTTCATGAATCCGATCGATTAACTTTGGCTTTATAATACAATCTTTAGGATTATTGTTGTAAGCTTTTATATCCCATGACAATGGTATAGTAAATGACATGGTAAAGCAAAGGGGGATAAATTATACTTGTGGATTATTTGTAATGCCACTAAAGCCAGAAAGAGACTGATTGCTGTGCATTAACTTCAGATACTTTACTTAAGTTACTTTACTCTAGTGTGAAAACAGGTCCTTCGGTCCATCGAGTCCGTATCGACCAACGATCTCCCTGAACACAAGCACTATCCTACACCAAGGAATAATTTACTATTGTCCCTGTACCCAAAAAGGCAAGGATTACTTGTCTTAATGACTACAGGCCTGTCGCACTGACCTCTGTAGTCATGAAGACACTCAAAAGGCTTGTGCTGGCCAAACTGAAAAATATCACAAACCCCCTGCTGGACCCTCTGCAGTTTGCATATCAGGCCAATAGATCTGTGGATGATGCAGTCAACCTGGGCCTGCACTTCATCCTACAACACGTAAACCTCCAGGGGACCTATGCGAGGATCCTGTTTGTTGATTTTAGCTCTGCATTCAACACCATTGTGCCAGAGCTACTACACTCCAAACTTTCCGAGTTGACTGTGCCTGAACCCCTTTGTCGGTGGATCACCAGCTTCCTGACAGACAGGAAGCAGCATGTGAGGCTGGGAAAGCACATCTTGGACCCGCAAACGCTAAGCATAGGAGCACTGCAAGGCTGCGTACTCTCTCCCCTCCTCTACTCTCTCTACACCAACGACTGCACCTCCAGAGACACCTCTGTCAAGCTTCTCAAGTTTGCGGACGACACAACCCTGATCGGACTGATCCAGGATGGGGAGGAATCTGCTTACTGATAGGAAGTGTTACAGCTGCCGTCCTGGTGCCATCGCAACAACCTAGAGCTCAATGCTCTTAAGACAGTGGAATTGATTGTAGACTTTAGGAGAGTTCCCCCTCCCCTCACCCCACTCACCATCAACAACACCACAGTCATATCTGTGGAGTCTTTTACGTTCCTGGGAACCATCATCTCGAAAGGATTTTAAGTGGGGGGCGACCATCGACTCCACAGTTAAAAAAGCACAACAGAGGATGTACTTCCTACGGCAGCTGAGGAAGCACAATCTGCCAAAGGCAATGATGGTCCAATTCTACAAGGCCATCGTAGAGTATGTTCTCACCTTCTCCATCATGGTCTGGTTTGGTTCAGCCACAAAGCACGACACCTGGAGGCTGCAGCAAATCGTCCCATCAGCAGAGAAGGTTATTGGCTGCAGCCTTCCCTCCATTGATGAACTGTACACTGCAAGGGCCAGGAAGCGAGCAGGTAAGATCATCTCTGACCCCTCTCACCCTGACCACAAACTCTTTGAATCACTTTGCTCTGGAAGGTGACTCCGGGCTGTCAAAGCTGCCACAGCCAGACATAAAAGCAGTTTTTATCCACGAGTAATTGCTCTACTCAACAGCCAAAAATCTGTAGCCTCCCTTTGATCTGGTATTTTGTTGGTTCACATGCATAATCAATAGTGTTTTATCATTAATGTTTTATTATTATTAATGTTCAGTGTTTTCTGAGTCATTCGTAACTGTCACTGTATGTCATGTTGTTACTTGTGCGCGGAGCACAATTCCTTGTATGTGAATACTTGGCCAGTAAACTTACTTACTTATTTTACCGAAGCCAATTAACCTACAAACCTTCACGTCTTTGGAGTGTGGGAGGAAATCGGAGCACCCGGAGAAAACCCACACAGTCACAGGGAGAACGTACAAACTCTGCACAGTCAGTACCCGTGGTCAGGATCGAACCCAGGTCTCTGGCGCTGTGAGATAGCAACCTTGCCCCCAGCTGCATTGATAAAGGCAGGCTTAGTTCCGATTAAGGTGCACCATTAAACCATTTAATGTTTTTTGCCTTGGTTGCACCTTCAAATTTAGTACAACTTCTCTTCACTTTGTTTTACAACAGATTGCAACATCATTTCTAAAGAAATGAAGTTTAATTTGATTTCTGCATCTTCGGTGTAGCATTTGTCATATGGAATCCTGTGAGTATGCAAATCCAAAAATCGCTTTACTTAATAAAAATAAGAATAGGGAGGCACGGTGGGGCAGCAGTAGAGTTGTTGCCTTACAGAGCCAGAGACACAGGTTTGATCACGACTACAGGTGCTGTCTGTACTGAGTTGTGTGTTCTCCCAGTGATTGTGTGGGTTTTCTCTGGTTTCCTCTTGCACTCCAAAGACTTACAGATTTGTAGGTTAATTGTCTTTGGTAAAGACTGGAAATTGTCTCTGTCTCAGACCTGTGTTTATTAAGTTAATTACATGGTGTCAGAAGTGGGATATACCCGTCTGGGTTTCGTTGTCGGCCCCTCCAAGGAGCCCCGCTCCTACATTGTCAACACCGATGGTGTCCTGTACAGATGGAGCCGCCAACATTTGCTGCTTGTGAACGAACCTTGACCACCTCCAGCTGATCCATATGCTCCACCCCTGCTGTTTAAAACCCTTGCTGCTCCTGCTACCACTGGTCAGATTCAAGATTCAGATTCAAAGCTTTATTGTCAGTGTGCAGTGTACAAGTACAGAGACAACAAAATGCAGTTAGCATCTCACCCAGAAGTGCGAACACAGAATAATGGAACAGTAATATATATATATATATATATATATATATATAAAAATATATCTATATATATAAATATATATATATATATATATATATATATATATATATATATATATATATATATATATATATATATATATATATATATATGTGTGTGTGTGTGTGTATATATATATATATATATATATATATATATATATATATATATATATGTATGTATGTGTATATATATACAGTAGCAGTAGTGCAATTTTCGGGGGGGGGGGGGTGGAGATCAGTCACTGGGGGAAGGATTGTCTGAGTGGGGGGGGGGGGATGACTAGCAATCATCAAGGTGCAGAGTTAAGTAGGGTAACAGCCGCAAGGAAGAAGCTGTTCCTGAACCTGCTGGTCCAGCAACGGAGAGACCTGTAGTGCCTCCCAGATGGGAGGAGGGTAAACAGTCTGTGGTTGGGGTGAGAGCAGTCCTTGATGATGCTGCGTGCCCTTCGCAGACATCGCTTGCTCTGGACTGACTCAATGGAGGGGAGTGAGGAACCAATAATGCGTTGGGCAATTTTCACCACCCTCTGCAGTGCTTTCCGGTCGGAGACAGAGCAGTTGCCACACCATACTGTGATACAGTTAGTAAGGATGCTCTCGATGGCGCAGCCGTAGAGGTTCACCAGAATCTCAGGAGACAGATGGACCTTCTTTAGTCTCCACAGGAAGAAGAGACGCTGGTGAGCCTTCTTGATCAGTGTTGAGGTATTGTGGGTCCAAGAGAGGTCATCAGAGATGTTGACCCCCAGAAACCTGAAGCTGGAAACAGGCTCCACCTCCGTCCCGTTAATATGGATGGGGGCGTGCGTGCCACCCCTAGACCTTCTGTAGTCCACTATGAGCTCCTTGGTCTTGGCGCTAACGGCCAGGGTGTTGTCAGCGCACCATGCTACTAGGAGCTGGACCTCCTCCCTATAGGCTGACTCATAGTTGTCGCTGATGAGGTCAATCTCCGTTGTATCATCCGCATACTTGATGATGGTGTTCGTACCATGTACAGGTGTGCAGTCGTAGGTGAAGAGGGAGTAGATGAGAGGGCTCAGTACACAGCCCTGTAGAACGCCGGTGTTCAGGAAGAGGGTTGAAGAGGTGTGGTTGTCTAACCTAACACACTGGGGTCTGTTGGTTAGGAAGTCCAGTATCCAGTTGCAGAGGGAGGGGTCGATGCCCAGGTCGATGAGTTTGGTGATCAGTTTGTAGAGGATAATGGTGTTAAATGCTGAGCTAAAGACGTTGAACAGCATTCTCACGTAGGTGTCTCTGTTGTCGAGGTGGAAGAGGGCGGAGTGAAGCTGTGGAGATGCCATGAAGTGCCGTGGAGATGTCGCCACACCGTGCGCTCTCCGACACAGTCGGCTACCCCACTACCACTCCCACATGCTCACCCCACCGGGCTCTTCATGTGTCCCCTGCTGCTTTTTCCTTTACAGGTTCCCTACCTCCCTCCACCACTGACTTTTCTAGTATGGAGAGAGAAGGGGTTTGTCCGAACGTGTTCGGGTTGTATTAGTAGACCACCTGACAGATACGGTGAATACGTTTAACTCTCTGTGTTTAATATTTGCCTAACAATCTTTTCTCTTTACGGGGAAGGATGTAGATTGGTTATTGCATGTGAACCAATCAGAGTAGTGTAGCATCATTAACCCCACCTCACTGTACACTTTATATTAACACCCATCTCTTACATTAGGTAGTCTTGGAAGCGGTAGCGATGAACTAACAACCTGCTGTACCACTCTACTATATGTTAATGATTAAAGATGATTTAAACTTCAGAACTGTGTTTATTAAGTCTATTGTATATTAAGTTTATTGTGTATTTATTACACAAATTAATAACTAGATTAATACAGTTCTGATTGTGACAAACAGAAAATAGAATATGATGAATAGAAAAGCATTGATTGGTAATTTTAACCAACTCATCATAACTAAAAGTAGAGCTAATAGGACTTGATGTTTCAATCCCTGTAATACGTTGGCACTCTTGCTATTTGCAGTGGGATTGGAGTGGTGAAAGGTAGGGTAGGTATGTCATCGGGGTCATCAGGTGGGCACCCTCCTTCTTTGACATTTCATTGATAAGCCCACAACACCTCCAGAGGGCTCAACGGTGATACCTGGCGTCCCAGTTACACCCCCCTCAATTCCATACCCTCCTGTATTCATATTGCAGCCCAATTGTTGTCTCTCCTTTTGATCCAGATCCAATTGCTGCTTTTTTCCGCAGAATTTGATAATGATTTGATTGCTTGTTGGAGACAGCAACCCCTCACCCCCATTTTCTTTAATAGCCTGGTCATAGATGAAGCAACAAATCCCCTGCATCCCACTTCGACAGGGGAAATCTTGGTCTTCCAGCCACTCTGGGAAGCTTCAGTTGCCAGTTCAGAGTACTTGTTTCAGAAGCTATTTTTTTCCTCTAATAAGCTTCTTCAACACGGTCTTCCCATGGAACTGTCAATTCCACAACATATGCCAACTTGGCTGTTGTGGACCACAGGACCATGTCTGGCCGGAGTGTTGTAACCACAATGTCTGGGGGAAACACAATCCTTTTTTCTAGGTCCACTTCCATATAATTGCAACTGTTAAAATGCTTCTCAGGTGTTGAATGGCAAATTCGAGTTATAATTAAGCCCTCAGCAGTCAAGAGTGAAGAGTATTTTATTGTCATGTGTACAGGAATGGACAATAAAATTCTTACTTGCAGCAGCAGCATAACATAAACTCAGTAGTCAAAGGATAATATAATAAACAAAAAAATGTTCAATAAATAAAAAAACCCAGGGCTTTGGAGACTGTTCCAATAAATTAAAAGTATTTTTGGTACAGCTATACCGATTTCGATAAATGTTATCTGGTGTGGAACCAGTATTTTTTTACACACTCTAAAAAGACGTTAAAAACTTGGGGTGACACAGTGTCGTAGCAGTACAGTTGCTGCTTTGCAGCGCCAGAGAGCCTGGTTTGAGCCTGACTATGGGTGCTGTCTATATGGAGTTTGCATGTTCTCCCTGTGATCTTGTGGAATTTTCTTTTCACTCCGATTTCCTCCAACATTCCAAAGACATACAGGTTTATAGGTTAATTGGCTTCTTTGCAGAATATATACGCTCTCCCAGGGACCTCGTGGGTTTTCTCCTGCCGCTCCGGTTTCTTGTCACATTCCAAAGACGTGGCTTCTGTAAATAGTTTCTAGTGTGTAGAATACAACTAGTGGATGGGTGATCGCTGGCCGGCATGGACTTGGTTGGCCGAAGAAACGGTTTCCATGCTGCATCTCTCAAACTAAACTAAAAACTAAAAAAGGAAAACAAAAACAAGAAGAGGCACATATTAGTTGCAACGTGATAGTTGATACGAGGCTGAAAGACCGAAGGTTTTGATTTATATTTTACTTCGGAGTCATGTGAGTGATTCCGTGAAGAACCCCGCTAGTGCGCATGCGCGTTAGTACGTCAGCCGCATTGGCGCATGGAGGCTGTGAGGAACGGAGCTCCTCCAGTGGTAAGTATTTAGACTCCAGGTAAGTGCCAAGAAACTTAGCTGGAGTAAAAAAGTCCATTTGCTGTGGTGCCGTTTTTCCTATCTATCATTTAGCACCATGGACAAAATGGGGAAGGGGAAGAGGCGAGCCGCAGCCAGCCGCAGGAGCACGGGCTGTGAACGGCTGCCGCATACCCCTGTACACTCGCCAGCAAAAGGCATAGCGACTGCAGACTTGGTGCTACAAAACACAGGGCCAGCTCCAGCCGGGCGCAAGGCAACAAATAGGTCTGCTAGGCCCACGGAATCGGGGGAAGATTCCTCTCCGGGGCTGGATACCGTGTTTGAACGACTATCCCAAATGCAGCTACTGTTGCATACAGTACTACAGCAGGGCACACTCCAGCAGGAGGAATGTCAGCGCCACTCTGAACAAGAGGCACCAGCAGCACCTAATACAGGGCTGCTTGATAGCACCCTCATTGATGAGGCACGTGCGATGGGTCGGCTTAGTTCTGACCCCGACTCTGACGGTGAGGTTGAGCCAGGGGAAGAACGGAATTTGCCAGATGTTCCACCTCTGGCAGCACGATTTGCTGTCCCATCAGAGTCAGGAGAGCCGCTGGGAGAAGATAATAAATGGCTTCCACAATAAATTACATGGTGTCCCATCAGCTCCAGGAGCTTACCATGGATGAAACTGCTAAGAAGCATGAGACTCCAAGGAACTGCGTTTTATTAAAAGTTCCAACAGTAAACCAAATAATAATGGGTCAGATGGGCGTGGGCATGCATACCCAAGAAATAAAACTGCAGAGGATTCTAAAGCTATTGGGCTCGGGAATCACGGCATTCGCAAGAACGACGGATGGAGGGCATGTGTCGGGGACACACCAAGAGGCACTAGGGTCGCAGTGCAGCACCCACTTTGAAATTAACTGTCTCAGAAAAAGGGCTATTAGGCCCACCATCAACCCAAGGTTCGCCGCACTCTGCAAGCCCACCAATATCCAACCACCCAACCTACTTTTTGGAGAAGACCTCGCAAAACGGGTCAAGGAGATGGATGATGAGACAAAAACGATGGGCCTGATCAAAACAATGATGACCGGCAAACCTGTAAAGAGGAGATATCCTTACAGGGACACTGCAGCTTCTGGGTTTACACCAGGAACAAGCCGGCCATCGACGCGGGGGCGCGGTTGGCGCCCTGCGGTGGGATTACAAGCAGCCCTGCCAAGAATTGGGGACAGCAGGTCACACCAGTCACCAAGGAGGTAGGTGGGCCTGGTTCTCATGGGAACATATTAAGTGTAACACAGCCAAAAATTGGGGGTAGATTACATCTATTCTATGAAGAATGGGAGCAGCTTACCTCAGATCCATTTATTATGAGTGTTATTCAAGGGTTTCGGATTGAGTTCGATCCAAATGGAGATTTGCCTCTCCAGCATGTTCCTAGCAGAACATTCCATTTTTCACAAACAGAAGTAATGGAGGTTCAGGCTGAACTTGAAAATTTGTGTAACAAAGGAGTAATTGAGAGGACGTTTCATCAAGTTCATCAATTTGTGTCAAATATTTTTCCCCAACCAAAAAAGGACGGAGGATGTAGAATTATTTTGGATCTAACTAATCTAAATCCTCTTGTGCAGTATAGACACTTCAAAATGGAAACATTTGTTACTGCCAAACAACTGATTTCCAGAGGTTGTTATATGGCAACCATAGATCTGAAAGATGCGTATTAATCAGTGTCTGTTAATTTGGAGGATAGAAAGTATTTAAAATTTACTTGGATGAATCAATTATGGCAATTCAAGGCATGGCCTAATGGGTTAACTTCAGCTCCTAGAATATTCACTAAATTGTTAAAACCAGTACTGGGGCTACTTAGAGCTCAGGGCCGTGAATATGGCTTATCTGGATGATATCTTAATTATAGGACAAACAAGTGAATTAGTTGAAGCATATGTGGCAGTTGTTAAATTCACACTTGAAAAATTAGGGTTTCTCATTCATTTAGGCAAGTCTAAATTAACACCATTTACAACAATTGACTATTTGGGTTTCACAATTGATTCACTTAATATGGTAGTGACTCTGCCCAGGGAAAAAAAGGGTGGAGCTAATTGATGGTTGCATTAAACTTTTAAAAGAGCAACAACTTTCAATCAGACAGGTGGCCGGTCTGCTCGGAAAATTAGTGGCAGTGTTTCCAGCAGTCCAGTATGGGCCTTTGCACTACCAGCACTTACAGAGGGCAAAGGGACAGGCACTCAGGATACATTCGGTCCATTATAATAGGCCCATGCAGTTATCAGCAGATGCTGTTACTGATCTGCAGTGGTGGATTCAACATGTCTCCAGTAGTTGCAGCACAGTGGTGCTTGAACAACCTTTCATGGTCTTACAGACTGATATCAGTGTACTTGGGTGGGGTGCCACTGATACGAGCTCCAGCTGTGGAGGCAGATGGAGTATGGAAGAAGGTCCAAATCAGGTGTATTGACAATAACGTTTGGCTTTCAGCTATTTATCTACCAGGTAGATTCAATATAGTAGCAGACACCAGGTCAAGGAAATTCCATGACAACACAGAGTGGATGTTGAATCAGGACGTATTCAATGATATAACTGTCAAAAATGGAAGGCCAGATGTCGACTTGTTCACATCCAGACTAAACCACCAGCTACCTAAATATGTGTCATGGGAACCAGATCCTGGTGCAGTAGCAATTAACGCATTCTCGCTGCATTGGGGAGGTATGTTTTTACATGCATTTCCACCATTCTGTCTCATAAATCGATGTCTGCTTAAAATCAAGCAGGATGCCGCTTCAGGGGTGCTGGTGATACCCAACTGCCCTACTCAGCCGTGGTACCCTTTGATATTGCAGTTGATGACACAACTCCTGATGGCTGTTCCCAAATGAAGGGATTTACTGGTGCATCCGGTAACTGGCGAATGCCATCCGTTATATGACCGTATTGATTTGTTAATTTGCAGATTTTAAGAAGGCCATATCTGGGGCGAGGATTGTCTGGTCGAACTGTGGACATGCTCACTGCAGCTTGGAGAATGAGTACTCAAAAGCTGTATATTTCTTATGTAAAAAAATGGGAAGTTTTCTGTGTACAAAATAATATTGACTATTGTACAGCAGGTATTTCGCATGTCCTAGAATTCCAGTCAACAGTCTACTACAATGAAGGGCTGAGTTATAGTGCAATAAATTCAGCCAGAAGTGCTTTGTCATTGTATTTATTGACGGGGTCAGATGAACATCCTATTGGGATGTTGCTCGATTGATGAAAGGAATTTTTAACTCCAGACTCCCTAAACCTAGACGTATGGCAATCTGGGATGTAAGCGTGGTCCTCAGGGTACTTCGTCAGTGGGTCCCTGTCACGTCTCTGCCTTTGGCCAAAATCACCATGAAGGTGGCCATGCTCATGGCATTGGTATCAGCACACCAAGTACAAACATTACAAAAACTACAGCTAGATAGAATGGAAGTAGCTGCAGACAATGTTACGTTCTACTTTTATGACCTCCTCAAACAAAGCAGGCCAGGTGTGACAGGGTTCAAGATTGTGTTTTCAGCAGACCCCACGGATCCATCCCTATGTGTCAAGACACATTTGATGCAATACATTGCAGCTACAGGGGCCTTATGTAACATGGAATCAGGGTTGTTTATCAGTTACAAAAAGCCACATAAGAGAGTGTCAGTACAGACTATCTCGAGGTGGTTGAAACAAGTATTGGTTGATGCAGGTATTAACACTGATGTGTTCACATCTCATTCCACTAGGGCAGCAGCTACATTGGCGGCCAGGGGATGGATGTGCCCATAGACCATATTTTGGCAGCCGCCAGGTGGTCAAATGAGTTGGTTTTTCAAAACTTCTACCATCGGCCGATTGCCGATCCGGGGCTGTTTGCCAATAATATTTTACGTTCTGTTTAAAGTTCCTTCTGGGTTAGAGGGGTACTGTTGTTTTTGTTATTTCAAATAAAATGTGTTACTGCATTTAAATGCAATGTCAACACTAATGCATTATTTCTCATCCGAGTCAATCAATGCAGTGGGAAGCCGGGATTTGAATCTGCGGCATGAAATCGCAAAGCTTCGAACCCTTCACGGAATCACTCACATGACTCTGAAGTAAAATAGTAATATTAAACGAGCTTACCAGTTTGAAGTTTGATCTTTATTTTATGAGGAGTTATGTTGGTGATTATGTGCCCTCTCTCAACCCTCTCTCACAAAGGTCATCTGGTAGTTCTCAAGTTGCTCATCTTACGATGTCACTTCGATAATTGTTATTTGTGATTTCATGCCGCTGCTTTGAAGATTGACGCGCATGCGCAGTGGCGGGGTTCTTCACGTAATCACCAACGTAACTCCTCATAAAATAAAGATCAAACTTCAAACTGGTCAGTTCTCATTTAATCTTACTATTTTTAATCACACAACTAAATTTTGCTGACATTCTACAGCTCCTTTTCTCCCTTACCATGTAATTTGTTGCAAGACAGTTAAAAAATAATCAATTAGAGAAAGTAAAATTAATTAAAACGTGTAAGGTCTGGGAGCAAGGTTGAATCACAGTTAATGAAATGTATTTATAAATTCAACTTTGATTTTGTGTTGGAAGCTTTTTCAGATTGACTAACATTTCTTTAAGATTAGAAATCAAAGTTCTACAGAAATCTGGTGCTAGGTGGCTATTAGGACATCTACAATGTTTACTGGGATATACATTATGATATTACAATAATTATATTATGCAAAGGAAAGATAATTAAAATGAACACAGCTTTTAAAAAATATATATATACATAAGCAGGAATTTAAAGTGGCCATATTTTGTCCGACATGCAGCTTTGTTTTGATGGACAAGGAACTGGTATTCAGACGTAACACACCCAAGCCAACTCAGATAAATGCATTTTCTATATTTTGATATTTTATTCCATTTCGGTTTTCTTCTGCATCATTCTTTCTTTAAATAATTAAGCAGTATTACAAGAAGGGAAACAAATTTCTATTCAGTACGGCAGTGATCGCAGATTAATACTTTGACAGTCATTACAATGTGAGAAGCCAAAATAATGAATATAATTACCATAAGTTAAAATAACTTCCCTCAATGGAAAATTTTAATTCAGATTTCTTTCTAAGGCTGTAGGGTTTTAATATTAAGGAAATAATTCTAATCAGGATTGCTTTTGTGTCTTCAAACGTCGAACTGCATTTGTGAAGGGAATTACAAAGCGGGAAACGTCATTCCATTATCCTGAAAAATGCTCCAATGTCAGAATCTGTAAGATATATTATTGTAAAAGGTAACCACAAAACCTCAGGTTTACATGTGCAGCATATTCAAAGCCAGCACTCTAAATAAATCATGATGTGCTTCATCAATATAATTTACTATAGTCACCAGAAAATAAGCATACCATGAGCAGATGTGGCGCTCACGGACGAGAGGCCGAAGCAAAGAAGTTGAAGCCAAAGAACCAAATGGAAACGAGGCCGAAAGATTACAAAGACGAATCGCCTACTAACTGAAAGGATGGGACGCCTAAATGCAAACTAACTGAAAGGACGGGAAACCTAAAAGTCAACGATAATAAAAACTGCATCACCTAAAAGCAAACTTACCAAATGGCCGCTCTGTCGAAACGCCACCTACCCGAAAGGCAGAGTCGCACACACGCCAAAGGACCGAATGCCGCTCAACAGAAAAGTCCAATAACGGACATGACGTTGCCGGGGGGCGGGACTTGTCAGCGATTGGTCCAGACCCCCCCGTCCATCACATCACTGTGAAGGCGTGAACATTGTCCCAAACCTCCGCTCCACCCGACTCGCAGCCCGCGGAGGGTAGCCGTGGGAGAGTGGGGGCTGCCCCAAGCGATGCACACAGCCGCTTTCAAATTGGTGCTTGGGTTCAGATTGCCCAGTCACCTATGGCTTGCGTGGGAAAATGAACCCCACACTCCCGTCTCCTCTCTCTCTCTCTCTCTCTCTCTCCCTCTCTCTCTCTCTCCCTCTCTCCCTCTCTCTCTCTCTCTCTCCCCCCCCCCCTTCTCTCTCTCCCCCCTCTCTCTCTTTCCTCTCCTCTTCTCTCTCTCTCTCCTCCGTCTCCACCCGCGGGAACGTCTCACAGTTACTGACCGCGATGCACTGCCATCTGATCCCACCCTCCAAACCAGGGTGGTTCCACCCCCCTCTCTCTCCCTTCTCTCTCTCATTTCGTGCCGAGACCATTCTTCAGAGTGCGTCTGAAAGGTCTCGACCTGAAACACCACCCATTCCTTCTCTCCAGAGATGCTGCCTGTTTTGTGCATCGGAGCTTGGGTGCATTCCGCAAGCACCGAGACGGTAATAAATAAAATGTCTGTCCCCGCGCCCGGGATTTATCATCATGGGTGTTGGGATCCGATGGTGGTGCATTGCTGTCAGTGACTGTGGGACGCTCCCGTGGGTGGAGATGGAGGAGAGAGAGAAGGGAGAGAGAAGGGGGGGGAGAGAGAGAGAGAGAAGGGGGAGAGAGGTGGGGGCGAGAGGAAGGGAAGAGGGAGGTGGGGAGAGAGAAGACTGGAGAGAGAAGGGAGAGAGAGAGGGGGGAGAGAGAGAAGGGGGAGACGGTAGCGTGGGGTTCACTTTCCCACACAAGCCATAGGTGACTGGGCAATCTGAACCCAAGCACCAAGTTGAAAGCGGCCGAAGGTGTGCATCCCTCGGGACAGCCCCCACTGTCCCAAGGCCACCCTCCGCGGGCTGTGGGTCGGGTGTCGGAGGTTTGAGACAATGTTCATGCCTTCACAGGTGATGTGATGAACGTGGGGGTCCGGACCAATCGGTGACAAGTCCCGCCCCCCAGCAACATCATGTCCGTTATTGGATTTTTCTGTTGAGTGGCATTCGTTCCTTTGGCTTGTAGACGACGACGCCTTTCGGGTAGGTGGCGTTTCGACAGAGCGGCCATTCCGTAAGTTTGCTTTTAGGTGACACAGCTTTTCAGTTAGTTGGCTTTTAGGCGTCCCGCCCTTTCGGTTAGTTTGCATTTAGGCGTCTCATCCTTTCGGTTAGTAGGCGTTTTGTCTTCGGACTCTTTTGGTTTATTGGCGTTTTGGCCTCGTTTCCATTCGGTTCTTTGGCTTCGACTTCTTTGCTTCGGCCTCTCGTCCATCGGCGCCACGTCCGGGTACCGAACATACATGGGGTTTCATTTTGGTGTTTCCATTAAACATTTCCCCCCTCACACCTTTTAGCTATGGCCTGTAGTACTAGACATTTCCACCCTGGGGGAAAAGTTTCTGATTGTCTACCCTATCTATGCCTCTCATAGTTTTATATACTTCCATCAAGTCTCACCCCCAATCTCTGACATTCAAGAGAAAACAATCCAAGTTTATCCAACCTAAAACACAAGTTCATCCAAACTTTCCATTCTGAGGATCCACCTTCTAATTCACATTATTCCCATTGAATTGTAGTGAAACCAAACATGTGGATCTGAGTATGACCACTGGATGATTCTCATAGTGCCAGCAAACCAAAGATAGACTGATATTCCTTAAATTTAAAGATCTCATCTGGTCCCTTCCAGCGTAATGCAGGTTTTTGTTTAGAGCCCCATTGATCAATTGACCAAGATGATCAATTTACCAGAGCGGCAATCCGAGCCTTGATGAAATATTTTCCATCTAGTTAATTGTTCCTGATTACCCTTGCCCTAATGCTTTTTCTCCATGCATCAAAACACCTGCCTCCTACATGTATTCAGATATCTGTCGACTGAACCACATGCTGGTTATTGCATTTCTTGAGGATTGTAATCCTAAGGTTTAAGGTTCCAGTCATCAATATGGATACACACTCTTAAACTTTCTCAGCAGCATCACATTTAGGGGTTCTTGGGATGGGGAGGATGATTGGAGATAAGGCAGTGGAATTGGGAATAGAAGAGGTCATAAGGTCATAAGTGATAGAAGCAGATCAGCCCATCAAGTCTACACTGTCATTCAATCATGGCTGATGTATTTCTCCCACCTAACCCCATTCTACCCATAACCCCTGACATGGAACAGTCAATGCAATATGTCAAATGGCATTAATTTTATGGATCCATCATTGATCACCTCCCCTCCTTTTTTGCATGCCCTTGTAAGAATCAATGCATTAAATATTTTTTGAGGCGTTATAAAAATGTTCACCCTGCTTTGAATGATACACCTGAAGATTTTTGTTTAGGAACATGAAATCAAGGCAGTGGTCTACAAATTAATGGAGTCAATAGTTCAATGGTACTTTATTGTCAAATGTGTCTGAGTTCAGTGACATTTTATTTTTTTTGCTTAGAGTTCAGTGACAACCCTACGATACATGAGGCACAATCATACCGAGTGTAAGATGGTAGACCACACTATCCGTACACAAGAGTTACCACAGTTTAGGTACTATCTTGTGCCTTTCAAGTCCAATTTTTTTTTCAATGTTAGAGTTTAAACATAAAGGCCCATTGTCCTGGTTGTGGCACTAGGCTGGAGTTGCAGGGTTCAGCCTGGATAGGTGATGTGTCGATGTCTTCCACTGCTGTTCTGTGCCTCTGCAGGCTGCGTCTGTTTTGTGCACTCTTAAATTCATGAAGTGCAGACACAGGCCCTTTAGCCTACATGCCCATTCTGACCATTGAAAAACCATATACTAATCCCATCTTCCATCACTTTGTCCTTACAAGCTTTCACAAAACATTATTTTCTAGATACTACTTAAAAGTAGTGAGTCTTTGCCTCGACCATACCCAGGGGGATAACCCTCTGGCTTATCGGAGATCTCCGATAAGTTTCCTACCCTTTCCTTTCAACCTTCAAGTCTTATACACCTGAGCTAACTAGCCTCATAATTTAGTCTGCCTTATCAAGGCCCCCTCAGCTTCCTCCACTGCAAGGAAATCAATCCTAGCCTGCCTAGTCTCAACTCATACATGGGCTGCTCCAGCTCAGGCAATATACCTCATGAATCTGCTCTGTATTCTCTTCAGTGCAGTTATTGTCTTTTTATAATGTATTGTGCAAAATTGCATACAGCACTCCAATTTGTGGCCTAACTACTTTACTTTAGAGATACAGCTTGGAAACAGGCCCTTTGGCCCAATGAGTCTGCACCGATCACCGATTACCCCGTACATCTAGACACACTAGGAACAATTTATAATTTTACCAAAGCCAATTAACCTAAAAACCGGTATGTCTTTGGAGTGTGTGAAGAAACCAGAGCACCAAGAGAAAACCCATGCAGTCACATGGAGTACATACAAACTCTGTACAGACAGTACCCGTAGTCAGGATCGAACCTGAGTGTAAGACAGCAACTCAACTGCTGCGCCACCCAATGTTTTTTTCATAATAATGTACCATGATCTCCTTGTTTATGGACACTTGCCTTAGCCAATGAAAGAAAGTATCCATTTGCTTCTGAAACCATCATCTACCTGTATTGCTTGTTATCTTCGGGGATTTGGATCTATATATCAAGGTCTCTTTGTTCTTCTGTACTGTCAAGGGCCCTACAATTCCAGAAAAATTGGAAAAAAGAATGGTAAAGATGTATAGCCGAAGGTGGCAGCAGATGGCAAAGGAATCTCTGCTGATATCTTTCTAAGTACAGTACTGATAAAATGTTTGTCTCTTCACTGTGTTCTGCTCATTACGTTCTTGCTCAAGAAGTTCAATCATTAAATTTGTACATTTATAAGGAACTAAGTGACATTGATGAATTCCATTTATTGAGCAGTTAACTTCCCAACATTTAATGTAAATGAGCAAGAAATAAATTGAAGAAAATGCATCATAACGATGACATCTCGCAATTCAGGATATTTATGATCTTGGAGAATAATTGAACCAAGAGTCTATCCTTGTTGAAATAAAACTAGGTTTACAATTTGAGACAAAAGAGGAATGATGGAGAAGGCATTATGTACATCTGGGGACATCTGTGGATTGAATTGAAATTTTTTGGGGAGATGCAAGTTTTAACTGTGCCAAAAGTATGATATTTGAGTTTGGTCATAGGTTGAAGTAGAAATAATGAGGAAGAAAAGTATTGAATTAAGGATAGGAGAGGAAAAGGGCAAAGGAGAAGCAAGAACAAATATTTTACAATCTACGCTCGCTAGAAATAGTTTGTTTACTCTCTGAGTTGAAGAGGTTAAGTAACATTGCAGTGGCTATGTCAAGCAATTAAATACAAGCTTTAAACTTTTCGGCAATATATTTGATTGATATTTACAACAAAATTGTTGGAAGCTACAGAAAGTTGAGGGCATGCAGCCTGTTTTCATGAAACCAAAGACAATCACATAACTTTGTGCTGATTCACAGGTCCCAGTCTATCTCCTCTTCACTGTAAACTGCTGGGGAACCTACACACCGATAATGTTTTACGAGGATGTTCCCAGGACTAGAGGGTGTGAGCTATAGGGAGAGGTTGAGTAGGCTGGGTCTCTATTCCATGGAGCGCAGGAGGATGAGGGGTGATCTTACAGAGGTGTATAAGATCATGAGAGGAGTAGATCGGGTAGATGCACAGAGTCTTTTGCCCAGAGTAGGGGAATCGAGGACCAGAGGACATAAGATCAAGATGAAGGGGAAAAGATTTAATCGGAATCCGAGCGGTAACATTTTCACACAATGGGTGGTGGCTGTATGGAACCAGCTGCCAGAGGAGGTAGTTGAGGCAGGGAATATCCCATTGTTTAAGAAACAGTTGGACAGGTACATGGATAGGTAGACAAAAGTGCTGGAGAAACTCAGCAGGTGCGGCAGCATCTATGGAGCGAAGGAAATAGGTAACGTTTCGGGCCAAAACCCTTCTTCAGACTGTACATGGATAGGACAGGTTTGGAGGAATATGGACCAAGTGCAGGCAAGTGGGACTAGTGTAGTTAAGACATTGTTGGCCGGTGTGGGCGAGTTGGGCCGAAGAGCCTCTTTCCGCACTATATCACTATGACTCTAACAGTGCATTTTAAAATTGGGATTATTTTGCCAGCAGCCTTTGGTCCTTGATGAAAGTACCAGTTCCTGAATTATAATATGTTAAGCTTTTGATCGTATGCTGGGCATGATCACATACAAACACGGATACTCTTTTTGGGAAATAGTACTTTGTGCAGAAAGGTCATAAAGAACTGTATGGAGTTTGTACGTTCTCCCCGTGACACCGTGGGTTTTCTCCGGGTGCTCAGGTTTCCTCCCACACTCCAAAGACGTACGGGTTTGCAGGTTAATTGGCCTCTGTAAATTTCCCCGGGAAAACCCACGCTGTCACAGGAAGAACATGCAAGCTCCACACTGACAGCCCCCATAGTCAGGATGGAACCCGGGTCTCGGACACCGTGAGGCAGCAACTACCACTGCACCACTGTGCCACCCTCGGTAGCAAGAGGTGTAGGAACTACATACACCTGGAGAAAACCCATGCAGTTATAAGGTGTAAATTCCGCACAGACAGTACCCATAGTCAGGATCAAGCTTTGGTATCTGGCATGATGAGGCAGCAATTCTGCAGCGGCACCACTCCCTTGACTTCCCACATTTCTAGATCTAATGAAGGATCCTAATTTCTGTTTTTCTCCTGGCTGAGGCTGCCTGACATATTCAGTATTTCCAGCCTTCTCTATTTTCTGTTTTAGACTGCCTTTTGCTTCAACCCATCCGTGCTTTGGTGTTAATAAGCAGTCCGCAATGTTAGTAATGGCCCAATGATCTTGCTTCTGGGTTACCCTGAAGCAATGTCTAGTCAATTTGTTTGAAATTTCTGGGCAGTCTCAGAGCAGCAGGGGAATTGGTGCCTTTCATGCAGTAAGATTCAAGGACAGTTTCTTCCGAGCTGATATCAGGCAACTGAACCATCCTACCAACAACTAGAGAGCAGTCCTGAGCTACTATCTACCTCATTGGCGACCCTTGGACTATCTGTAATCACACTTTACTGGACTCTATCATGTACTAAATGTTATTTATGTTATTCCCTTTATCATGTATCTGTACACTGTGGATGCCTCGATTATAATCATGTATTGTCTTTCCACTGTCTGGTTAACACGCAACAAAAGCTTTTCACTGTATGTCAGTATACATGACAATCAACTGAACTAAACTAGTGTAGAAAGGAACTGCAGATGCTGGTTTACACTGAAGATAGACACAAAATGCTGGAGTAAATCAGTGGATTAGGCAGCATCTCTGAAGAAAAGGAATAGGCGATGTTTTGGGTCGAGATCCTTCTCGACCCAAAACATCAGAGAGTCAGGGGAGAAGGAACCGAGAAATATGAAAAGATGCAGAAAAAATTAATTAAAGATATGCAAAAAGCCAGATCAAAGCCAGCAACGATGATCAAGGATGGGTGGAGCCCACAATGGTCTACTGTTAGCGGTGGGAAAAGTGATGATGAGTAAAACAAATTGTGAAAACTCAACAGGACTACAGTGAAACTAGTACGACGACTAGGGTGGAGGAGGGGCAGAGAGGGAGGGGATGCAAGGACTACTTGAAGTTAGAGAAATCAATAGTCATACCGTTAGGTTGTAAGCTGCCCAAACGAAATATGAGGTACTGTTCATCCAATTTGTGTTTGGCCACAATATTGTTATCTAAATTGTCCACAAGGGTGAAAATTACAATTGACCCCTTTTCACTGTTACACGTCAATAGCATTAACTGAGAGTTTATGTGAAAAAAAGCTGTGAATTATTGAAACTACAGCGTAAAAAAAAGTCATCCCTTTTCATAAATCTAAAGGGGAAGACATTCTAGCAACGTCATTGAGAAAGATGGCTCCCAGCTTGCTAGCCCTCAGCATGGAAATGATTACTGGTGTGTGGAATAATGTGTTTGTACAAAGGCAGCTGGCTTGACTTGACCCTTAAGTACCTTTCAGCTTTCCATTTCATCTTTTGCTACCGAGCATTTGATGTACTTTGTGATGCAGTTCCCACTGAATGCAGGGCCATTTAACTTCCCAGAGTTTCAGGTTATAGATAGTTATAATTTTACTGGTTCATGTGCAGCTATATTTTATATTCACAAAGACCGCCTGAGAAATGGGTCTCGCTGAGCATGTCCCCAGTTGTACATGTTATGATGTTACATCATTCCAAATCTTTCCACTATTTGTAACATCATTAAAAAAAAACCTCGCAGGTAGCAAAATGAATTCTTCCATAGCTGCAATTTTAAATTGATTTTATTTTATGTTTAAAGACCGTTGGCTTGATTCTAACTCAGTGGAGATAACAATGGATAATAAACTATCCAACACTTGGGCTGGAAATTTTTGTCCAAAATTCAATAGCATGGGTCTGTCATCCGATACCAGTAAAATATAGCAATGGAGTGGGGCTCGGGAGCGTTAGATTTTACTTTAGAGATTCAGGGCGAAAGTTAGGGTTGCCAACTGTCCGGTATTAGCTGGGACATCCCATATATTGGGCTTAATTGGTTTGTCCCGTACGGGACTGCCCTTGTCCCATATTTGACTGCTACTACTCGGGTCGAGGGGACTGTCGGGTTGGAGCGACGGGTCCGGCCCCGCCTCACCCGTCCCGACGTAGTGCATCCCATGGGGTGCAGCAGCAGCTCCTTGCTCGTGGCCCCGTCAGTCAGCAGCCCGGCCTGCTGTCCGACCTTCGCTTAGCACCAACACCATCATCCCTCCTTGTCATGGTCGATCATCGGTTCATGAGTTGGATGGGGTGCCGGACCTGCGTGCGATTGCATGGCCCGGACCAAAACTACTCAGCTGGCTGCGCTTTGTGTGAAGTCCAGCAGCCGGGCCGACTCATCATTTGTCCCTTATTTTGAACTTTTGTCCCTTATTTGGGAGTGAGAAAGTTGGCAACCCTACCTTCAGCCCATGGAGCCTCTGCTGACCAGAGATCACCCCATACACTAGCACCATCCTACACACTGGACAATTTACATTTACAGAAGCCAACTTACCTGCAAACCTGCATGTTTTTGGAGTGTTGGAGGAAACCAGAGGACCCAGAGAAAACCCACGTGGTCACAGGGAGACCGTACAAACTCCGAGAACAGACAGCACCCGTAGTCAGGATCGAACCCGGGTCTCTGTCACAGTAAAGCAGCAACACTACCACTGTGCCGCTCATGAGTTGAGTGCTGAGAGGGTGTTAGTAGCTTAAGCAAACTTACATTCATTGTGAAGGAGGATTGGAAGGATTTCCATTGGGAGGTAAAGTGCAGTTGATGAAATCCAGAGGTCATATATTTCAATGAGGCCCAGAGGTGTATTCTTATTCAGACACGTGATTGTGTTAAAGACACAGACCTCCAAAGTCCCATGTTCAGGAACCATTTGTTTGTCCGCACAACAGATCTACTCAGTGCCCTCCGCACTGCATCCCCCACCCTCACCTCTCTAGTGGCTTCTTGATGCCTAACATTGAGTTCCTAAGGACACTGGAAAAGTGCTGGTGTAACTCAGCCGGTCTGGCAGCATCTCTGGAGAACATGGATAGGTGACATATTGGGTCTGTACCGAAAACAGAACCATGAAATTCGTACTTGCAACAGCATAACTGGCCTGTAAAGACCTGACATTATATGTTATAGATAATGTGTAATAAACAAATAAATCATTAAATTAATAATCCCAATACCAGTGCAAAAATAAAAACCTGATATCTTTCAGAGCAACCAAACATAGTCAATAGGTGGACACAAAATGCTGGAGTAACTCAGGAGGACACGCAGCATCTCTGGAGAGAAAGAATGGGTGACGTTTTGGGTCAAGACCCTTCAGACTGAAGAAGGGTTCCATTCATTCTCTCCTGAGATGCTGCCTGTCCCGCTGAGTTACTCCAGCATTTTGTGTCTACCTTCGATTTAAACCAGCATCTGCCAGTTCTTTCCTACACAAAGATTGTCAATAGTTCATTGTTGAGGTTAGTTTTGTGTGGTATTCAAGAGCCTGATGGTTATTGGGAAGAAGCTCTTCTTGAACCTGGTGGTCACAGTTTTCAGACTCCTATACCTTCTTCCCAAGGTTCGGAGTGAAATGAAGGCATGGCCAGGGTGATTTGGGTATGGGGTGATCTCTGGTAGGCATGGGCTCCGTGGGCTAAGGGCCTGTTAAGTGCTGTAAGTGTAAAGTAAAGTCTAATGCTCCTGTGCCCCAACCCATTGCCATATTTTACTGTGACTACGGTCGCTGTCTGCACGTTCTTCCTGTGACCACGTGGGTTTTCTCCAGATGCCCCAGTTTCCTCTCGCATTGCAATGACTTACAGGTTCGTAGGTTAATTGGTTTCAGTAAAATTGGAAATTGTCCCTAGTGTGCAGGATAGTGTTAGTGTATGGAGTGTTCGCTGATCGGCGCGGACTTGGTGGGCCAAGGGGCCAGTTTCCAAGCCATTTAGAACGAAGATGAGGAAATACTTTTTCACACAGAGAGTTGTGAGTCTGTGGAATTTTTCGCCTCAGAGGGCGGTTCTCTGGATGCTTTCAAGAGAGAGTTAGATAGAGCTCTTAAAGATAGCGGAGTCAAGGGATATGGGGAGAAGGCAGGAACGGGGAACTGATTGTGGATGATCAGCCATGATCTCATTGAATGGCGGTGCTGGCTCGAAGGACCGAATGGCCTACTCCTGCACCTATTGTCTATTGGCTATAAAGTCTAAAGATTGGGTTGGTATTGTGTCTGTCAAATCCCTGTCCGGGATCTACAGTATGGTCTGCTTTGTTTGCAATGGTTAAATTGCTGCATTTGGACATAGAATGCCACAATTCAGATGAAAGATACTGCAGTAGATTTTGCTGCTATGAATGAAGGATTGCCAAGATTCATCATGCACAAAAGTACATCTGTTCCTCAACATCCATCCGGTCATTTCCTTGATACAATAACAGATGTTGAGGCTAAGCGGTGAAAATTGTATTTAAGGTAAATTATTTGTTTAAAGACCAAATGAGAAATGGAGACAACAATTAAACAAATTGAGATTGCCAGCAAACAATTCAGTTTTTGCCAAGATAATGTTCCAGTGAAAATTGTTCAAACATATGCCTCTAGAACAAATCTATTTCCTCCGAAGAGACTTATATTTGTTTGTTTTTTCTCCGTTACAAAATGCGTCAGGATGGCAATTTGTGGGGAGGTAATGATGTCGATGGGGGAGCGCAATTCTGATTGCTTGTTCAAGCAAAAATTAGACATCACATTTGATATCTATCTCAATTGTCCCAGATAGTCATTTCATTTCATACCATATTCAATCTACCTAACAGAAATACTGCATGATAACAAACAATTTGGGCAAGAATTTACGTGCCACAATATTATCAGTGCGATCTCATCACCAATAATTTTTAGAATGATTTTGAATTCATTTTCAGATGCCGATTTTATATTGATTCAGCACTGAATATAAACAGGCTCGTAACAAATGTGATGGAATGTAATGATTATATAAAGAGTGAGAAACTTAGCATCTTTGCTTTAATATATTACAACTTCAGAAAATACCATAAACATGATAATAATTTTAGACACATTTGAATCTAGTTGGAAAGTAACATTTAATAGTAAGATTAAACGAGAACTTACCAGTTCTAAGTTTGATCGTTATTTTATGAGGAGTAACGATGAGGGATTACGTGAAGAAGCCCCACCTGGCGCATGATCGGCATACTTCAAAGCAGCGGCATGAAAAACACAGAACCTTATAGCCGGAGTAAGATAGTAAGGCTCAACATAGATTTAGAACTACCAGATGATCATTTATTTTATGAGGGTCGGGAGTGGAGGGCATGTAATCCCTCATCATTACTCCTCATAAAATAACGATCAAACTTCGAACTGGTAAGTTCTCATTTTACTTCGGAGTCACGTGAGTGACTACGTGAAGAAGCCCCGCCTGGCGCTAGAACGGCATTACGTCGACGCTGACGGCAGAAGCAAGAGCTGCAGAGCGCAGCTCCTCGCAGCGGCCGGAACGGACCCGCAGGTAAGTGCAAGGAAAATAGGGGACGTTCTAAAAAAGATGTTACGCTGGTAGAACCAGCAAAAGAAAAAGTAAAATTTAAAATCAGAGTCACGCTGGCGTACTGATTTAGCCAGATAATAAAAAAGAAAAATGGAGAAGTCTCAAAGAAAAATTTCGCGGGTAAAAAGATCGTCCCGGGGTGAAGCTAAAGAGTCGGGACAAGAGTTTAGTGCAGATCCGGTTCCGATACCGGTGGCCGCTGATTCACCCATTAGTGAGACTATAATTTCTCCAGAAATGCAAACCACGGAGGAAAATGTTCCTAGAAAAAGTAAAAAGAAATCCGTGAGGCCCGTGGTTTCTGATAATGACTCTGATAATGAAAGTCCTCCGGATAATAAAGCTATATGGCTAAAAATGGAACATATGGAGAAAGTACTCCAAAATATAATGAGACAAGGGTCACAGTACCCAGAAGTTTCCCAAAATGACCCCGAGGGGTTTGAATATACAGAATATGGCTATGTGCCAAATTGGGAATTTGAAACTCCAGACCCAGGATTAAGGGCGGAGGAAGTCTCATTGGATATAATTCCAAGTGTATCAGGGCTGCAAAAGACAGACCCTGAAAGTGGTGATGTGGATTATGAGTGCACACCACGAATAAAAAAGATGAGGCCAGATGTGCCTGATATGGCAAAAGATTTTGCTATACCTGAAGGAAGTGGTGAGGCTATGGAAGAAAACCTAGCTGCCAGTATTAATTATATGGTATCTCACCAACTTCAAGATTCTGTGATGATTGAAACAGCAGAATTATATAAAACACCGGAAAATTGCACCTCATTGAAGGTACCTACGGTTAATCCGTCTATATGGACGCCTATGACTCCAGGCATGAGAGGACAAGAAATAAGATTTCAAAGAATCCTCAAATTGATTTCAGCTGCCATTACTGCTTTTGGAAGGCAAATGGAGGGGTCGGAAATGGTTAAAATCCAAAAAGATACTTTGGGCTTATTGTGCAATTCCTTCTATGAAATTAATTGTATGAGGAAAATTGCGATTCGGCCCATATTTCATCCAAGGTGTGCAGGTCTGTGTCGATCAAGTGGTGTTCAAGCTCCTGGTTATCTATTTGGAGAGAACCTGCCTAAGCAAATAAGAGAAATGGATGAAGAGGCTAAATCTATTAGCCACATGAGACCTTTCGTTTTTGGACAAAAAAGGTATTTTTCGTCAAGAAGCGGATTTGATTTAGGAAACAGAAGCAGAAATATGATAAGAAAATATTACCATCCGACACAGCCTAATGTTCACCCGTATACGGGGAGAAGGAGACCACCACGTTCATATGGAGAGGTACAAAAAATGTATTCTATTCTTAAAGAAACTGTGAACAAATCTCCAGTTGGAGGGAGATTACAAATGTTTTATGATGAATGGCTTGCCATCACATCTGATCGGTTTATTTTACAAACAGTTTCAGGAGCTACTATAACATTTAAAGAAGATGTTAACTCTCCGGTACAAAATAAACCTGCTTATGGTTTCATGTTTTCTGCAATTGAAGAGGCAGAAATTAATGTGGAAATTGACAAATTGTTTAAAAAAGGTGTTATTGAAAAAACTGTTGAACATAAACATCAATTTGTGTCAAATATATTTCCAAGAAGTAAAAAAGATGGTGGTTGCAGAATTATTCTGGACCTTACAAACGTTAATAAATTTGTCGAGTATAAACATTTTAAGATGGAAACATTCAACACTACAAGACATTTGATATCAGCAGGTTGTTATATGGCTACAATTGATTTAAAGGATGCGTACTATTCAGTACCGA
The DNA here is from genome assembly GCA_035221665.1 of Okamejei kenojei. Taxonomy (NCBI): domain Eukaryota; kingdom Metazoa; phylum Chordata; class Chondrichthyes; order Rajiformes; family Rajidae; genus Okamejei; species Okamejei kenojei. The sequence goes on along the minus strand of CM069154.1, from coordinate 27,537,901 downwards.
TACATCAGTTCTTTCGAAGGTATTTAAAATTTAATTGGCTGGGACAGCTGTGGCAATTCAAAGCTTTACCAAATGGGTTAAGTTCAGCTCCCAGGCTCTTTACAAAGCTGTTGAAACCAGCTTTAGCACAATTAAGAGCACAAAAGCACGTCATTATGGCTTATCTGGATGACATTTTAATCATCAATAGTAATCAAGAATCAGCTGAAAAATCAGTTTCAGCAACTAAAACTTTATTTGAGAAGTTAGGTTTCTTGATTCATCCAATTAAGTCCCAGCTGCAGCCAGCATAGTCAATTAACTATTTGGGGTTTGTGATTAACTCAGTTACTATGTTAGTAACTTTGCCAACAGATAAGATTGATGATATTTTAATGACCTGTAGGGGTCTCATTCACAAACCTTATCCCTCCATCCGAGAAGTAGCAAAGGTTATTGGTAAATTAGTAGCAGCATTTCCTGCAGTAGAATTTGGTCCATTACATTACCAAAACCTTCAAAGGGACAAAATAAGAGCTCTAAAAAAGAGAGCAGGCCATTTTGATAGGCCTATGCAATTAACAAAAGAAGCTTTATTGGAATTACAATGGTGGATTGAAAATGTCCCACAAGCTGCTAAAAACATTCTGATACAACAGCCTGAAGTAATTTTACAAACAGATGCTAGTGCTCTCGGATAGGGGGGCGACAGATTCATTTACCAGCTGTGGGGGCAGATGGACTGTCCAAGAGGAAATGTTTCTCTAAACATATGGTATTAACTATTTAGAATTATTGGGAGCAGTTTTATGGGTTAAAAGCCTATTTTTCTACAAAAAAGAATCTGCATGTACTGATACAATTAGACAATAAAACAGCTGTTGCATATATTAATCACATGGGTGGAGTCAGATCGGTATCATGTGATTGTTTGGTCAATCAGATATGGCAGTGGTGTATTAAGCACCAAATTTGGATTTCGGCAAATTACATCCCAGGTAAAGACAATGTGGTGGCAGACAATAGATCAAGGGTGTTTAAAGACAACACAGAATGGATGTTGAACCCAGTAATTTTCAGTAAAATTGTGATTCAATATGGGTACCAGACATTGATCTGTTTGCATCAAGATTAAATCATCAATTGCCTAAATATGTGTCTTGGGAACCAGATCCAGACGCAGTAGCAGTAGATGCTTTTTCACTACATTGGGGGAATATGTTCTTTTATGCATTTCCGCCATTTGCTCTGGTTCAGCAATGTCTGAAGAAAATAGAACAAGATTCTGCCACAGGATTATTGGTGATTCCAAATTGGCCGACACAACCATGGTTCCCATTGATGTTAAACATGATTAAAGAACCATATATGTCAATTCCTAGCAGCAGTGATTTATTGATAAAACCAGTAACCAAAGAAATTCATCCATTACATGCTTTTATGAATTTGTTAATCTGCAGGTTTTGACCAAACCACTACAAGAGCTTGGATTGTCGGATAGAACTATGGATATTATAGTCGCATCATGGCGAGATAGCACTCAGAGACAATATATGACACATATAAAGAAATGGGAAAATTTTTGTAGACAATCAAATATATCCTATCATACTGTGAACATTGCAAACATATTGGAGTTCCTTGCCGAGTTGCATTTTGAACAACACTTAATTTATAGTGCCATTAATAGTGCACGTAGTGCCTTATCATCTTATTTAGGACAAATCTCTGACCAGAAATCAATTGGATCACATCCATTAATATCCAGATTTATGAAAGGAATCTTTAACAAAAATCCACCCAAACCAAGATATACAGAAATTTGGGATGTCAGCATTGTACTTACTTTACTTAGGCAATGGGCTCCAATCGAAGTTTGTCATTGGACAAGTTAACATTTAAATTAGTAATGTTAATGGCATTGGAATCAGCTCAAAGGGTGCAAACATTACAAATGCTACGTTTAGACTGTATGCATGTGGGTGCAGATAACATTGTGTTCTATGTTTACGATCTGATCACACAATGCAGACCAGGGAGAACTGGAGCAAAGGTAATGTTTCATGCTTACCCTATTGATCCAACGTTGTGTGTAGTTAAACATTTGAATCAATATGTAAAAGTTACCAAAACTCTTCGAGGTGATGAAAAAACATTAATGATTACGCATAAGAAACCACACACAAAAGCTTCAGTGCAAACAATTTCAAGGTGGTTAAAACAGGTGTTACTTTTAGCAGGAGTAGACACTGATGTGTTCAAATCTCACTCCACCAGGGCAGGAGCTACGTCCGCGGCGAAGTTACAGGACGTACCACTCGAACACATTTTAGAAACCGCAGGGTGGTGTAAAGAAGAAACTTTTTCAAAGTTCTACAATAAACCTGTTCACACAATGACAGGCTTTGGACACGCGGTGTTCGGTTCACTATAATCACCTGCTTTGTTTCAACTATGGATTGATATTACCGATTATGTTATCACTTATATCTTTTATCACTTTGTAATGGTTTCCCCAGATGTAAAAAGGGGGTTATTATATGTTCTTTTATCATTAAAAGATTTATGGAAAGAACTAAAACTAGTCTGGTAAAAGGTTTTTACTCATGTATGTGTTGACCTAGCCGGACTGTCGTATGGAAGAATTCTACGACATGGAAAACACAGAAGCTTCAAAATCTTCACGTAGTCACTCACGTGACTCCGAAGTAAAATAGTAAGATTAAACGAGAACTTACCAGTTCGAAGTTTGATCATTATTTTATGAGGAGTAACGATGAGGGATTACGTGCCCTCCACGCCACACCCTCATAAAATAAATGATCATCTGGTAGTTCTAAATCTATGATGAGCCTTACTATCTTACTCCGGCTATTGTGTTCTGTGTTTTTCATGCCGCTGCTTTGAAGTATGCCGTTCTAGCGCCAGGCGGGGCTTCTTCACGTAATCCCTCATCGTTACTCCTCATAAAATAACGATCAAACTTCGAACTGGTAAGTTCTCGTTTAATCTTACTATTTAATCTTTCTATTTTACTTCAGAGTCACGTGAGTGACTACGTGAAGATTTTGTAGCTCTGTTTTTTATGTCGTAGATTCATTCCATACGACAGTCCGGCTAAGTCAACACATAAGTGAGTAAATAACCTTTTTCAAAATTCAGCTTCAGTTTATTTAATGTCTTTTAATCATAAAAGAACAAATAATAACCCCTTTTATACCAGGGGAAAATCACTACAAAGTGATAAAAGATATAAAGCGATAACATAAATCGATAATATAAATCGATAGTGAAACAAAGCAGATGATTACAGTGAACCCAACACCGCGTGTCCAAAGCCTGGTATCGTGAGAACAAGTTTGTCGTAGAACTTTGAAAAAGTTTCTTTTTTAGACCACCCTGCGGTTTCTAAAATTTGATCGAGCGGCACGTCCTGTAACTTTGCCGCGGACGAAGCTGCAGCCCTGGTGGAATGAAATTTAAACACATCAGTGTCTACTCCCACTAAATCTAACACCTGTTTAAACCACCTAGAAATGGTTTGTACTGATGCTTTTGTGTGTGGTTTTTTATGCATAATAAATAACCCTTTTTCATCACCTCGAAGACTCTTGGTTACTTCTATATATTGAGTCAAGTGTCTAACTACACACAATGTTTGATCAACAGGGTAAGCTTTGAACATTACCTTAGTTCCAGTTCTCCCTGGTCTGCTTTGTTTGATCAGATCATAAACGTAAAACACAATGTTATCTGAAGCCACATGCATACAATCTAAACGTAGCATTTGCAATGTTTGCACTCTTTGTGCTGATACCAACGCCATTAACATTACTATTTTAAATGTTAAATTTTCCAAAGACATAACTGTGATTGGAATCCATTGCCTAAGCAAAGTAAGTACAAAGCTGAGATCCCAAATTTCTGTATGCCTTGGCTTGGGCGGACTCTTGTTAAAAATCCCTTTCATAAACCGGGATATTAATGGATGAGACTCAATTGATTCACGGTCAGAAATTTGTCCTAAATAGGACGATAAAGCACTAGGAGCACTATTAATGGCACTATCGCTTAAGCGCTGCTCAAAAATGCAACTCAGCAAGGAACTCCAATATGTTTGAAATGTTCACAGTATGATAAGATATTTTTGACTGTCTACAAAAGACTTCCCATTTCTTTATATGTGTCATATATTGTTTTTTAGTGCTATCTCGCCATGCTGAGGCTATAACATCCATGGACCTATCCGACAGTCCAAGCCCTTGCAGTGGTCTGGTCAAAGCCTGCAGATTAACAAATTCATATGAACATGTAATGGATGAATTTCTTTTGTTACCGATTGTATTAACAAATCACTGCAGCTAGGAATCGACATAAATGGTTCCTTAATCATGTGTGGGCCAATTTGGAACCACCAACAACCCTGTGGCAGAATCTTGTTCTATTTTCTTAAGACATTGCCTAACCAGGCCAAATGGAAAGCATAAAAGAACATATTTCCCCAATGTAGCGAAAATGCATCTACTGCTACCGCACCTGGATCGGGTTCCCAAGACACGTATTTAGACATGATTTACTCTTGATGCAAACAGATCAATGTCTGGTAACGCATACCGAATGACAATTTTACTGAAAACTTGTGGGTTTAACATCCATTCTGTGTTGCCTTTCAATACCCTTGATCTGTTGTCTGCCACCACATTGTCTTTACCTGGGAGATAACTTGCTGAAAGCCAAATTTGGTGCTCAATGCACCAATGCCATATCTGATTGACCAGACAATCACATGATACTGATCTTACTCCACCCATGTGATTAATATATGCAACACCTGTGATATTGTCTACTTGTACATGGACATGCAGATCCTTTTTTGTAGGACAATAGGCTTTTAATCCGTAAAATGGCCCCAATAACTCCAAATAATTAATACCATATGTTTGGAGAAACACTTCCTCTTGGACAGTCCATCTGCACCCACAGCTGGTGGAATTATCCGTCGCCCCCCATCCGAGAGCACTTGCATCTGTTTGTAAAAACACTTCAGGCTGTTGTACTAAAATGATTTTAGCAGCTTGTGGAACATTCTCAATCCACCATTGTAATTCCAATAAAGCTTCTTTTGTAATTGCATAGGCCTATCAAAATGGCCTGCTCACTTTTTTAAAGCTTGCGTCTTTTCCCTTTGAAGGTTTTGGTAATGTAATGGACCAAATTCCACTGCAGGAAATGCTGCTACTAACTTACCAATAACCTTTGCTACCTCTCGGATGGAGGGATAAGGTTCGTGAATAAGGCCCCAACATACATTTGTAATATCAACAATTTTGTCCATTGGTAAAGTTACTAACATAGTAAATGAATTAATCACAACACCTAAATAATTAATTGTTTGTGCTGGCTGCAGCTTTTCAAACAAGCTTTTAGTTGTTGAAACTCATTTTCCATCTGAATCCTGATTAGTACTGACAATTAAGATGTCATCCAGATATGCCATAATGATGAGCTTTTGTGCTCTTAATTGTGCTAAAGCTGGTTTCAACAGCTTTGTGACGAGCCTAGGAGCTGAACTTAACCCATTAGGTAATGCTTTGAATTGCCACAGCTGTCCCAACCAATTAAATTTTAAGTACCTTTGAAAAAACCGATGTATTGGTACTGAATAGTACGCATCCTTCAAATCTATTGTAGCCATATAACAACCTGCTGATATCAAATGTCTTGCAGTGTTGAATGTTTCCATCTTGAAATGTTTATACTGGACAAATGTATTAAAGTTTGTAAGGTCCAGAATGATTCTACAACCACCATCTTTTTTATCTCTTGGAAAAATGTTTGACATAAATTGGTGTGGATGCTTAACAGTTTTTTTCAATAACACCTTTTTTAAACAATTTGTTAATTTCTTCATTAATTTCTGCTTTCTCAAGAGCAGAGAACATTAAACCATGATTAGGTTTATTGTGTACCGGTGGATCAATACCTTCTTTAAATGTTATTGTAGCTCCTGAAACAGCTTGTAAAATAAACCGGTCAGATGTGATGCAAAGCCATTCATCATAAAACATTTTTAATCTCCCACCAACTGGAGATTCCTCCAAAGTTTCTTTTATAGCAGAATAAAGTTTTTGTACCTCTCCATATGAACGTGGTGGTCTCCTTCTCCCCACATATGGGTGAACATTAGGCTGTGCTGGATGGTAATACTTCCTTACCATACTCCTGCCTCTGCTTGTTCCAAAATCAGATCCCCTTCTTGGCGTATTGTACCTTTTTTGGCCAAATCATGTAGCTAATAGATTTAGCCTCTTCATCCATTTCTCTGATTTGTTTAGGCAGGTTTTCTCCAAATAAATAACCAGGAGTTTGAATACTACTTGCTCTGCACAGCCCTGCAAATCTAGGATGAAATATGGGCCGAATCGCAATTTTCCTCATACAATTGAACTCAAAAAAGGAATTGCACAATAAACCCAGTGTATCTTTTTGGATTTTGATCATTTCCAACCCTTCCATTTGCTTTCCAAAAAGCGGTATGAAATAAGTTTGAGGACTCTTTGAAAACGTATTTCTTGTGCCCTCATGACTGATGACATAGATGCCCATATAGTCGGATTCACCATAGGTACCCTCAATGAGGTGCAATTTTCCGGTGTTTTATACAAATCTGCTTCAGGGCCTGTTTGGGAAAATTCTGGGTTCTTGGACCCTTGCGTCATAATACTTTGGAGAACTTTCTCCATATGTTTCCATTTTAAGCCAATGGCTTTATTATCTGGAGGGCTTTCATTATCAGAATCATCATCAGAAGCCACGGGCCTCACGGATTTATTTTTACTTTTCTTAGGGACATTGTCCTCCGTGGCTTCTGCTTGTGGAGCAACTACAGTCTCACTAACGGGTAATTCAATGGCCACCGGTGTCGGAACCGGCTCCGCACTAATCTCTTGTCCAGATTCTTTCACCTCACCCCAGAACGATCTTTTCACCCACGGAACCTTCCTCTGAGATTTCTCCATTTCTTTTTAGTTTTACTTTTGCTGGCTCTGTACGCCAGCATAATGGTTTTTACAACGCCCTGAAAGTGAATTCACATGCACTTACCTGCGGGCCCGTTCCTTACCGCTTAGAGGATCTGCGCTTTGCAGCTCTTTCTCTGCCGTCAGCGTCGACGTAATGCCGATCATGCGCCAGGCGGGGCTTCTTCACGTAGTCACTCATGTGACTCCGAAGTAAAATTAGTTGAGGAGTTTGACTTAGCTTTATTAGGGATAATGCAATAGGATGAAATTGTAACTATTGTCAATTTGTGTCAAGTTAATTAAATCTCCATTTCATTTGTTTTATGTAAGCTGCTTATTAAAATCTAATTACTTTACAATGATAAGACCTGGCATAAATGTTCTGCTATATACATGCATCTGACTCCTAAGATTTTTAACACATAGAAAAAGATTAGCTTGCATATTAATTTACATATTTGTAGAGTTGCTTGGAGTTATCTGATTTAGAAAGTCATTCTTCATTAATTTAACTTCATTCTTTTAGAAAGCAGCAAAGAATGACAGAAGAAGAGGATAACAAAGAAGAGGATAAAAACATAACATAGAGATGTAGTGAAAAATATCCATTTATTTTAATTGAAGTCAAATTTTAATGTTAATATTTCTTTTCATCAAATGCTATTAGTAGAACATGGAACAGAGAACAGTACAGCACAGGAATGGGGCCCTTCGACCCAAAATGTTTGTGCTGAATATGATGCCAAGTTAAACTGATCTCATCTGCCATTACGTGATCCATATCCCTCTATTCCCTGCACTTTGATGTGCCTATTATAAAACCTTTTAAATGCCACTATCGTATCTGCCTCCATCACCACCCCTTGCAGTGTGTTCCAGGCAGAAGAGGTTGACCATGTGGATTTTCTCCGTGTGCTCTGGTTCCCTCTCACATTTTGAACGATGTGCGGGTTTGTAGGTTAATTGACCTCTGTAAATAGCCCCAACTGTGTAGAATAGAACGGAGTGACTGCAGGTCGGTGTGGACTCGGTGGTCCAAAGGGCCTGTTTCCACGCTGTATCTCTAAGTCTAAAATAAAATCTACCTGTAACAGGCAGTCAGTGGGTTATTGTCTTTGTCCATTGTAACCATTCATATTTATACATACTGGAATCTCTAGAATTCCTTGTGGAATCCACTGAAATATCGGCTTGATATCAAACCTTTTTAAAAGGAAGTGAACCAATTTCCAGTTTTTACAAGAACACCTTAGGTAGTGATAAAATAAATATTTTCTGTTTTGTTCCTGCATGTAGAACTAAAGAGATCTTTCGCTTGTATTTCAGAAAATAAGACTACATAGAAATTGCACTGTGATCAAATGTGTTGTATGACAATGACTGCACTCATACATACCTTTGTGTACAGGAGTCTTCTTCTTCATAGACAAGCCATTATGATTGAAGATAACTTACTTCCATTCCAGTACTTTAGGTTTGGTGAATATTGAGAGCATTGTGGGATCTACAGTCTCCAGCAGGATAGGATAGAAGGTGTATGAAGGAACTGCAGATGCTGGTTTAAAGCGAAGATAGACACAAAAAGCTGGAGTAACTCAGCGGGACAGGTGCATCTCTGGAGAGAAGGAATGGGTGACATTTCGGGTCGAGACCCTCCTTCGGACTGGTTAGGGATGAGGGAAACAAGAGATATAGACTGTGATGTGGTGCCTGTTGGGTAGTTTTCCTTCCTCAGTTTATATGAACTTCCTTGTACCCCCAATACAAGGAGTCAACATTTTCAGTGCCATCTCAATTCCTGCTTCTTCACTTTGAATGTGCAAGGGGCCGGGAATTCAAAGGAATTGGTTGGGATCTAGCTAATTTTAAAGTTGATTTTGAGAATACCTTTAAATCATTTCCCCTGTCCACCCCATAACAGAACTTGGAGTCATAGTCATAGAATGATACAGCATGGAAACAGGCTCTCCGGCCCAACATGTCCCACCTGCTCGCATTTGGTCCATATCCTTCCAAACCTGTCCCATCCATGTACCTGTCCAACTGCTTCTTAAATGTTTGGATAGTCCCTGCCTCCACCACCTCCTCTGGCAGCTTGTCCATTTACCCACCACCCGATGTGTGAAGAAGTTACCCCTCAGATTCCTATGTCCTCTAGTCCTCGATTCACCTTCCCTGGGCAAGAGTCTCTGTGCATCTACCCGATCTATTTCTCTCATAATCTTATACACCTATAAGATCACCCCTCATCCTCCTGCGCTCCAAGGAATAAAGTCCCAGCCTACTCAACTTCCCTATAGCTCAAACCCTCTAGTCCTGACAACACCCTCGTAAATCTTCTCGGTACCCTTTCCAGTTTGAAATCACCTTTCCTATAACATGGTGCCCAGAACTGAACACAATACTCTCACCAACGTTAAAAGCAGCCTTACCAACTTGGAGATGACGTGCATTATAATGCATGGAAGTATGTAATCCAAGCGTGTAATGAGTCCTGATTGGAGTCAATGAGTAATTTTACTTCGGAGTCACGTGAGTGACTACGTGAAGAAGCCCGCCTGGCGCTGGAACGGCATTACGTCGACGCTGACGGCAGAAGCAAGAGCTGCAGAGCGCAGCTCCTCGCAGCGGCCGGAACAGACCCGCAGGTAAGTGTAAGGAAAAGTGGGGACGTTCTAAAAAAGACGTTACGCTGGTAAAACCAGCAAAAGAGAAAGTAAAAGTTAAAATCAGAGTCACGCTGGCGTACTGATTTAGCCAGATAAATGGAAAAGAAAATGGAGAAGTCTCAAAGGAAAATTTCGCGGGTAAAAAGATCCTCCCGGGGTGAAGCTAAAGATACGGGACAAGAGTTTACTGCGGATCCGGTTCCGATACCGGTGGCCGCTGATTCACCCGTTAGTGAGACTATAATTTCTCCAGAAATACAAACCACGGAGGAAAATGTTCCTAGAAAATGTAAAAAGAAATCCGTGAGGCCCGTGGTTTCTGATAATGACTCTGATAATGAAAGTCCTCCGGATAATAAAGCTATATGGCTAAAAATGGAACATATGGAGAAAGTGCTCCAAAATATAATGAGACAAGGGTCACAGTACCCAGAAGTTTCCAAAAATGACCCTGAGGGGCTTGAATATACAGAATATGGCTATGTGCCAAATTGGGAATTTGAAACTCCGGACCCAGGATTAAGGGCGGAGGAAGTCTCATTGGATATAATTCCAAGTGTATCAGGGCTGCAAAAGACAGACCCTGCAAGTGGTGATGTGGATTATGAGTGCACACCACGAATAAAAAAGAGAAGGCCAGATGTGCCTGAGATGGCAAAAGATTTTGCTATACCTTTGTTTGTTTATTTTTGTTAGAAGTAAGTACAGTAGTCTGGTACTTAAGTACCTAATACATAATACATAAATACATATTTTCATTCTTGTACAACTTCATATTTTTGGTGCAATAATAAAAGAACAGTGAGAGAAAAGAGAAATAAAGAGTGTCGGAATAGATAGACAAGCAAGTAGAAACAGAAAGTAAAAAAAAATAAAGGACAGAGGTGAGAAGTTAAAAGATTGAAAGAAAAGGAAAAAGTAATAAGAAATGAAAGATTAGGAGAGATCTACCTATCTCATATTTTTGCCCATTCGTCACCCAGTTCTGAACCATTTAATTTCTAAGGTTATGTTATGTTGCACCATATGCTTGTATAAAGTTGATAAACGGAGACCAAATCTTTAAGAATTGGTTACTTTGCCTAGTAAGAGGAATCTCATTTCTTCAAGATGTAGCGTTTCAGACATATTTGAGATCCACATTTTGAATGTTGGCGTAGGTGCGTTTTTCCAAAATTTAAGTATAAGTTTTTCATTAGACCATAATTAAGAAAGGCTTCTTGGAATATAGTTAGTTTACTTCCCTCTTCCATTGATCCAAAGATAATCAATTCAGTATTGGGGTTCAATTTTGTGTTAAATAGTTTTGTAAAAATTCCAAAAATTTCATTCCAAAATGTATACAGTTTTGTACAAGAGACAAAGGAATGTGCTATAGTGGCATTTTGAGTTAGACATTTGTCGCAGATGGGGGAAACATTTGAAAATATTTTATTCAGTCTTGTTTTCGAATATATAATCTATGTAAAATTTTAAATTGAATTAGGTTATGTCTTACATTCATTGAACATTTGTTTACATATAATAGATTTTTATCCCATCTATCGTTCGGAATTTTTATCAATAACTCTTGTTCCCAGTCTCTTCTAATTGCTTCTGTCGTTGGTGTTTCTATATTTAGGTAAGATATTAAATTGCTTGATTCTGCCTTTCTATTCATTCCTTCCTCCAGTAGATCTGGGTTTAAAGTTTGAATCCTTGTATATACTTTTTCAAATAATCTTGAATTTGAAGGTATTTGAAATATTGATTACTTTTCAAATTATATTTTAGTTGTAATTGTTGGAATGATAAAAGTTTTTCCCATTTCATACATATCTCCCATCATTTTAATTCCTATTCTTTCCCAATGGGTAAACGTTTTATCAATAATGGATGGTTTGAATGAGGGATTATTAGCTATTGGAGAAAGAAGCGATAATTTTCTTAATTTTAAAGTTAATTTTATTTGTTTCCAAATTCGTATTATACTATGAATAATTGGATTCTTCTTGTATATTACATTGTTCAGTTTTATCGGGAAAGAAGGATCGCTCCTATATTATAAGGGGAACAATCCTCTTTCTCCATTCTTATCCAATCTACCTGTTGGGCAGAACTGTCCAAACCAGTAGATTATATTTTTAATATTCACTGCCCAATAATAATACACTAAGTTAGGGAGTGTCAGTCCCCCTGATTCTTTAGATTTACACAAGTGTTTTTTTTCAATTCTGTGTGATTTATAATCCCATATAAAGCTTATAATATCAGAATCTAATTTTTTGAAGAATTTTTTAGGTATGTATATTGGTATTGATTGAAATAGGTACAATATTTGTGGTAAGAAGATCATTTTTATCGCGTTTATTCTGCCTATTAATGACATCGGCAGTGTCTTCCAAAATTAATCAGCCCATTTAATTTAGTTAATAAAGGCGTTTGCGTTGAGTAATGATTTATAGTTCCTAGTAATTTGGATGCCCAAATATTTAAAATTTTTCTGTTGTAATTCTAAAAGGCAACAGATGTGTCGACTCTTGAGGTTTTATCGTCATAATTTCGCTTTTGTTCCAATTTATTCTATATCCTGAAAAAGAACCAAATTCCTCTATTAAATTTAGTATATTTGGTATGCTAATTTGCGAATTTGTAATATATAATAAATGTCATCTGCATATAATGAAATTTTATTATTTGAGTGTTTGGTAATATACCCATGAATGTTCGGATGGCTTCTTATACTTTCAGCTAAGGCTCTATCACTAGTGCAAAAAGCAGGGGCGATAACGCGCACCCCTGCCTATTGCCCCTTGCTAAGTGGAATTTCAGGGATAATATATTATTAGTCAGTATTCTAGCCGTCGGCTTATCATATAATAGTTTTACCATGAAATAAAATTATCTCCCATATTAAATTTTTCCAATACTTTGAATAAATATTGCCATTCTACTTGATCAAAAGCTTTTTCTGCATCCAATGAAATAATTGCTAGTTCTTCTTCAGTATTATGTGAGTACATTATATTAGACAACCGTCTCAAATTGTTAAATGATTTTGCTATACCTGAAGGAGGTGGTGAGGCTATGGAAGAAACCTAGCTGCCAGTATTAATTATATGGTATCTCACCAACTTCAAGATTCTGTGATGATTGAAACAGCAGAATTATATAAAACACCGGAAAATTGCACCTCATTGAAGGTACCTACGGTTAATCCGTCTATATGGACGCCTATGACTCTAGGCATGAGAGGACAAGAAATAAGATTTCAAAGAATCCTCAAATTGATTTCTGCTGCCATTACTGCTTTTGGAAGGCAAATGGAGGGATTGGAGATGGATAAAATTCAACAAGATACGTTGGGCTTATTATGCAATTCCCTCGATGAAATTAATTGTATGAGGAAAATTGCGATTCGGCCCATATTTCATCCAAGGTTTGCAGGTCTGTGTCGATCAAGTGGTGTTCAAGCTCCTGGTTATCTATTTGGAGAAAACCTGCCTAAACAAATAAGAGAAATGGATGAAGAGGCTAAATCTATTAGCCACATGAGACCTTTCGTCTTTGGACAAAAAAGGTATTTTTCGTCAAGAAGGGGATTTGATTTTGGAAACAGAGGCAGGAGTATGATAAGAAAATATTATCATCCGACACAGCCTAATGTTCACCCGTATACGGGGAGAAGGAGACCACCACGTTCATATGGAGAGGTACAAAAAAATTAATTCTATTCTTAAAGAAACTGTGGACAAATCTCCAGTTGGAGGGAGATTACAAATGTTTTATGATGAATGGCTTGCCATCACATCTGATCGGTTTATTTTACAAACAGTTTCAGGAGCTACTATTACATTTAAAGAAGGTGTTAATTCTCCGGTACAAAATAAACCTGCTTATGGTTTCATGTTTTCTGCAATTGAAGAGGCAGAAATAAATGTGGAAATTGACAAATTGTTTAAAAAAGGTGTTATTGAAAAAACTGTTGAACATGAGCATCAATTTGTGTCAAATATATTTCCAAGAAATAAAAAACATGGTGGTTGCAGAATTATTCTGGACCTTACAAATCTTAATAAAATTTGTCGAATATAAACATTTTAAAATTGAAACATTTAACACTGCAAGACATTTGATATCAGCAGGTTGTTATATGGCTACAATTGATTTAAAGGATGCGTACTATTCAGTACCAATACATCAGTTCTTTCGAAGGTATTTAAAATTTAATTGGCTGGGACAGCTGTGGCAATTCAAAGCTTTACCAAATGGGTTAAGTTCAGCTCCCAGGCTCTTTACAAAGCTGTTGAAACCAGCTTTAGCACAATTAAGAGCACAAAGCCATCATTATGGCTTATCTGGATGACATTTTAATCATCAATAATAATCAGGAATCAGCTGGAAAATCAGTTTCAGCAACTAAAACTTTATTTGAGAAGTTAGGTTTCTTGATTCATCCAATTAAGTCCCAGCTGCAGCCAGCACAGTCAATTAACTATTTGGGGTTTGTAATTAACTCAGTTACTATGTTAGTAACTTTGCCAACAGATAAGATTGATGATATTTTGGTGACCTGCAGGGGTCTCATTCACAAACCTTATCCTTCCATTCGAGAAGTAGCAAAGGTTATTGGTAAACTAGTAGCAGCATTTCCTGCAGTAGAATTTGGTCCATTACATTACCAAAACCTTCAAAGGGACAAAATAAGAGCTCTAAAAAAGAGAGCAGGCCATTTTGATAGGCCTATGCAATTAACAAAAGAAGCTTTATTGGAATTACAATGGTGGATTGAAAATGTCCCACAAACTGCTAAAAACATTCTGATACAACAGCCTGAAGTAATTTTACAAACAGATGCTAGTGCTCTCGGATGGGGGGCGACAGATTCATTCACCAGCTGTGGGGGCAGATGGACTGTCCAAGAGGAAATGTTTCTCCAAACATATGGTATTAACTATTTAGAATTATTGGGTGCATTTTATGGGTTGAAGGCATATTGTTCTACAAAAAAGAATCTGCATGTACTGATACAATTAGACAATAAAACAGCTGTTGCATATATTAATCTCATGGGTGGAGTCAGATCGGTATCATGTGATTGTTTGGTCAATCAGATATGGCAATGGTGTATTAACCACCAAATTTGGATTTCGGCAAATTATATCCCAGGTAAAGACAATGTGGTGGCAGACAATAGATCAAGGATGTTTAAAGATAACACAGAATGGATGTTGAACCCAGTAATTTTCAGTAAAATTGTGACTCAATATGGGTTACCAGACATTGATCTGTTTGCATCAAGACTAAATCATCAATTGCCTAAATATGTGTCTTGGGAACCAGATCCAGATGCAGTAGCAGTAGATGCTTTTTCACTAAACTGGGGGAATACGTTCTTTTATGCTTTTCCACCATTTGCTCTGGTTCAGCAATGTCTGAAGAAAATAGAAGATTCTGCCACAGGATTATTGGTAATTCCAAATTGGCCGACACAACCATGGTTCCCATTGATGTTAAACATGATTAAAGAACCATATATGTCAATTCCTAGCAGCAGTGATTTATTGATAAAACCAGTAACCAAAGAAATTCATCCATTACATGCTTATATGAATTTGTTAATCTGCAGGTTTTGACCAGACCACTACAGGAGCTTGGATTGTCGGATAGAACTATGGATATTATAGTCGCATCATGGCGAGATAGCACTCAGAGTCAATATATGACACATATAAAGAAATGGGAACATTTTGCAGACAGTCAAATATATCCTATCATACTGTGAACATTGCAAACATATTGGAGTTCCTTGCCGAGTTGCATTTTGAACAACACTTAAGTTACAGTGCCATTAATAGTGCACGTAGTGCATTATCATCTTATTTAGGACAAATCTCTGACCAGAAATCAATTGGATCACATCCATTAATATCCAGATTTATGAAAGGAATCTTTAACAAAAATCCACCCAAACCAAGATATACTGAAATTTGGGATGTTAGCATTGTACTTACCTTACTTAGGCAATGGACTCCAATCGAAGGTTTGTCATTGGAAAGGTTAACATTTAAATTAGTAATGTTAATGGCATTAGTTTCAGCTCAAAGGGTGCAAACATTACAAATGTTACGTTTAGACTGTATGCATGTGACTGCAGATAACATTGTGTTCTATGTTTATGATCTGATCAAACAAAGCAGACCAGGGAGAACTGGAGCAAAGGTAATGTTTCAAGCTTATCCCATTGATCCAACGTTGTGTGTAGTTAAACATTTGAATCATTATGTAAAAGTTACCAAAACTCTTCGAGGAGATGAAAAAACATTAATGATTACGCATAAGAAACCACACACAAAAGCTTCAGTGCAAACAATTTCAAGGTGGTTAAAACAGGTTAAAACTATGAGGGATTACGTGCCCTCCACACCCTCATAAAATAAATGATCATCTGGTAGTTCTAAATCTATGATGAGCCTTACTATCTTACTCCGGCTATTGTGTTCTGTGTTTTTCATGCCGCTGCTTTGAAGGATGCCGTTCCAGCGCCAGGCGGGGCTTCTTCACGTAATCCCTCATCGTTACTCCTCATAAAATAAAGATCAAACTTCGAACTGGTAAGTTCTCGTTTAATCTTACTATTTTACATTGAAATTCAATTGTTCAGCTTACAAAAAACTTCTTGCACTATTTGATTAAATTCCTACACCAGTTTTTTGAACGTAATAAAGCTAAATACATTTTAATGAAGAAGGGTCTCGGCCCGAAAAGTCACCCATTCCTTCTCTCCAGAGATGCTGCCTGTCCCGCTGGGTTACTCCAGCTTTTTGTGTTTTATCTACATTTTAATGAATTAACATTCCAACTCCCCCTCCCATTCCGAATCCGACCTTCTGGGCCTCCTCCATGGCCAGAGTGAGTCCCATCGCAAATTGGAGGAGCAGCACCTCATATTTCGCTTGGGCAGTTTACACCCCAGTGGTATGAACATTGACTTCTCCTATTTCAGGTAGTCCTTGCTTTCTCCCTCCTTCCCCTCCCCTTCCCAGCACTCCCACAGCTTACTGTCTCCACCTCTTCCTTTCATCTTCCTGCCCCCCCACCCCCACATCAGTGTGAAGAAGGGTCTCTACCCGAAATTTCACCTATCCCTTCGCTCCATAGATGCTGCCTCATCCAGTTTCTCCAGCATTTTGTCTACTTTACATTTTAATGAAACTCTCTTTGTGACCTACCTATAGAAACTTTACATATTAAAATGGAAAAGTTAGCTGCTTTTTTTTTGTAAAATATTTTTATTAGAAGTAAATACATATTAAGAAGGAATAACATAAAATCAAAAAGAAGAAACATATTATTCGTCACACACATTCTTAATATTTTTAAAATTTACGGTCATTCTTATTTATACTTCTATACTTTTTATTATTTTATAACAGAAAGAAGATAGTAAAGATAAATAATAAAGAGAAATAAAATAGAAGTAGAAAATCGATAATATGAGTGGAGTATTAAACAGGCTATTCTTCATTGGAGATATATCCGTGGTCTATTCTATATAGTTCTTCATTTATTCCTTCATTCAGGTTTCAGTCAAGCCCTCGAACTGGACCACCTTGACCCTTTAAATATCCAATAAATGGAGAGCATATTCCTCTGAATTGATCTAGCTTGTCCAAAAGAACAAATCTTAATCTTTCCAAATGAAGTGTCTCCGACATTTCTGTAATCCACATTTTGATTGTGGGGGATGTAGGACCTTTCCAAAATCTTAGTATTATTTTTTTTACCAATTATTAAACTATAACCGATAAAAATTATTTGCTGTGTTGTTAGTAGTTGATCCGTTTCTAATATTCCTAATATAATTAATTTTGAGTCTGGAGTCAGATTTGCATTAACTACATTCAAGATTATCTTAAACATTTCTATCCAAAAGTTAGTAATTTTTATACATTTTGTGAATGAATGCGTTAAATGTCAGCATTTAGAAGCTAATCTATCACATATAGCAGAAACATCTGAAAAAATTCTGTTTAATTTGGATTTTGGAAAGTGTAATCTATGTAAAACTTTAAATTGTATCAAAGAGTGTCTAGCATTTAATGAGCAATGGTGTATATGTTGTAAACTTTCATTCCATACTTCTACACTAATTGTTTGACCTAATTTGTTTTCCCATGCTTGCCTATATATTTCCGACATTGGTAAATCATTTTCCAGTAAAATATTATAAATATATGATATTAATTTTTTGGTATTCGGATATTTATTTAGACATTCATCTAAAATTTCTGTCTTTCTATTTGTAAAATCCTGTATGTTTGATTTAACATAATCTCTAATCTGTAGATATCTAAAGTACTCTTTTGAGTGTAATCCGTAATTTTGTTGTAATTCCTGAAATGAAAGAAATAAACTTTCCCTGTAGAGATCACCCATCTTATTTATTCCATAGTTCTTCCATTTTAAAAAACCTTTATCCATCATTGAAGGTTTAAAAGTAATATTGTTTACAATGGGAAGAGCCAGTGGTATACTTTCTAATTTTAATGTTTTCTTTAATTGTTTCCAAATACGTATGCCACTTTCGATTATTGGATTTCCTCTATAAATTTTCTTATGTATTTTAGTATTAGCAAATAAAATCGAGCTAAATTCGAAAGGTGAACAATCTTCCTTTTCCATTTTTAACCAGTCTACTTCTTCCAACCAAAAATTCATATTTTTAATATTAACTGCCCAGTAATAAAACATAAAATTAGGCAATGCAAAACCTCCATTTATTTTTGATTTACATAGATTTTTTTTATTTATTCTATGGCTCTTACAATCCCAAATACAATTGGTAACTATAGAGTCTTAAAAAAAAAATTAGGAAGATATATCGGGAGTTGAAACAGGTATAATAATTGCGGAAAAAAAATCATTTTTATCGCATTAATTCTACCTAGCATTGAAATAGGTAATATTTTCCAATATAGGATATTCTTAAGTAGTTTATTCAATAGGGGTGGGAAATTAGATTTAAATAAAGAATCATATCTTTTTGTTACATGAATTCCAAGATATTTGATTTTTTCATTTGCTATCTTAAAAGGATATTGTAATATATGTGAGTTATTTCTTATTATTGGCATGTTCACTTTTATTTCAATTAATTCTATATCCTGAAAACAATCCAAATTGAGTTATTAAATCTAATAAGTTAGGAATGCTAATTTCCGGCTTTGTAATATAAAGTAATACATCATCTGTGTATAAAGAGATTTTATTTTCAGTTTCTTTGGTTTCATATTTCAGGATGTGATCTCACATGTTGTGCTAATGGTTCAATTGCCAGTGCGAACATTAGTGGAGATAGAGGGCAACCTTGTCTACAGCCTCGGAATAAATTAAATTTAGTTGATAACATTTGATTTGTTAATATTCTAGCTGTTGGCTTGGTATATAGTAGCTTAACACATGTTATAAACTTCTCTCCCAACTGAAAAGTTTCCATAACCGAAAATAAATAAGACCATTCAATCTGATCAAAAGCTTTCTCTGCGTCTAATGAAATAATTGCTAAATCTTTATTAATATTTCTTGTCGAGTATATAATATTGAATAATCGTCTCAGGTAGTTTGAGGAGTATCGTTTTGGTATAAATCCTGTTTGATCTGAATGAATTACTTTATTAAACACTGTATTTAGTCTTTGTGCTGGTATTTTGGTTAATATTTTTTGATCAGTATTTAAAAGAGCTATGGCTCTATATGATCCTGGATCATCCAGATCTTTATCTGATTTAGGTATGAGCGTTATAACAGATTCATTTCATTTTTCTGGTAAGTTCTGTTGTGCATTAATGTATTCATAAAGTGTCTTCAAACGTGGTGCTATCATATCATAGAATGTTTTATAAAATTCTGATCCAATACCATCCGGTCCTGGGGTTTTACCATTTTTTAATGACCTAATAGATTCTTCGATTTCTTTAGTAGTTATTTCAGCGTTTAGTGATTCTCTATTTTCTGAATCCAGTCCTTTTAGATTACAATTTTTTTTTAGTGTTTCTATTATTGTCCGATTTTCTGTTGTTTTGGCTGAATATAAATGTTTATAATATTGCAAAAATCTCTCATTTATATCTTTAGCTTGTACTAGTAATTCTCCTTTGTCTGATTTAATCCTATGGATTAATTTTTCTCCCTCCAATTTTCGTAATTGACAAGCCAATATTTTTTGTGGTTTATCTCCGAATTCAAATTGTATTTGTTTAGTATATTGGTAGAGTTTTACAACTTGGTCTGACTGTATTTTATTTAATTTATATTTAAATGCAAAGATTTTATTATGTTTTAGCATATAGCAGCGTTTTCTGTGTCTAATTGTTTGATCTCCTTTTCCAATGCCTGTTGTTCCCTCCGGTTCTTTTTATTATAAAATGCTTGAGAGGATATCATAATTCCCCGAACATACGCTTTAAAAGTTTCCCATAATAGGGACGAAGGTATTTCTGGCTTATCATTTATTTCAAAGAAAATCTTAATCTGTTTTGTGATGTATTCTTGAGTTATTTTGTCTTTTAAAATTTGTGGGGTAAATCTCCATTGTCCCTGTTTTTCCGTTTTACCAGTTATTTTCATCATAAAAGTTAAAGGTGCATGATCTGAAATTATAATATTATGATATTTTGAATTATGAGTGGGATAAGTTTTAAATCTACCAAAAAATAATCTATGCTTGAATAAGTTTTATGCACGGTGAGTAAAATGAGTATTCTCGTCCAGCTGGGTTTTGCATTCTCCAAACATCTTTAATATTACTAGTATCTGTATAAGCATTTATTAGATCACTGGAATGCGATTTAATTTTCCATTGTTTTGATTATCTGTCCAAATAAGGATCTAGTGTACAATTTAAATCTCCTCCAATTATTAGGTTGTGTTGTGATAATTCTGGGATAGTATTAAATATATTTTTTAAAAACAGTGGGCTGTCAAAATTTGGGCCATATACATTGACAAAAATCATTTTTTGTGTGTATAATTCTCCTATTACAATAATATATCTACCATCACTATCAGTTATAGTTGTAGTATGTTTGAATGAAGTGCCTTTACGAATTAATATTGCTACACCTCTAGATTTGTGTGTGAAAGAAGAATGATACACTTTGTCAATCCATTTAGCCTTTAATCTATGTTCTGCCTCTTTTTTTAGATGTGTCTCTTGGATGAATGCCACATCTACTTTAAGTGCTTTTAAATGTGCTAATACTTTACCTCTCTTAATTGGTCCGTTAATACCTTTAACATTCCAGCTACAAAATGTTATTCCTCCATTCCCCATATTCGTTTGTAAGTCTTGCATCTTTTATCTAAAGGGATATATAATAGGGCAAATGGTTCAGCTCGACATACCCGACTTTACACCCGAACTCCGAATTTCAAGACCTTTGGGTATCTCTCACGTATATACCTCCTTTGTATTAATTTATAACTCCATTCAAATATAAAATAATAATAACAAGAAATAATATTAAGAAAAGGATAGATTAAGAGATTAATAGGGTGCACAAAGAGAGAAAAAACGACATCTAATATTGGTGTAGTTAGTGTTAGCCATACTACCATGGCTAGCAATCTATAGACTTCCGTAGTCGATGTTACAAACTTATCCATCTCCATGGGTTATTAAAATTGTTATTCCATAAAAATATTTAACCGGGAGGATTAAACTCTGATGTGTACAAGATTCATCGGTCAAGTATATGATAGTATCTATGCTTCTTACATATTAAAATATATAATAATAAGAAAATATTTAAAAAAGTAA
The DNA here is from genome assembly GCA_035221665.1 of Okamejei kenojei. NCBI lineage: Eukaryota > Metazoa > Chordata > Chondrichthyes > Rajiformes > Rajidae > Okamejei > Okamejei kenojei. The sequence goes on along the minus strand of CM069154.1, from coordinate 27,516,431 downwards.
TAATAAAAAATAAAAAGGGAAGAAAAATATAGAAATAATAAAAATAAATAAAAAGTACCAGGGGGGATAAATAAAGTCAAAGTTTATATTTTGTGTGTTTATATTTACTATTTACTTAATTCTAAGTAAATCAGCTATAATTAGTTAATCATTAATTGGTAGTTATTAGCTTTAATTAATAATAATACTACAGTAGTAATTTTAGTATTTGTCAGTTATTAATATTAGTAGTGTTACTTAGTATGCGTTAGTTATTAATATTAGTAGTGTTACTATTCTAATTATTAGTATCCATAGGAAAGTCTCCAATCCGCATCTCCCCGAATCTTCAATCCGCATCCTTCTCCATCTTATTTAGATGAAACAAGTCCATAGTCCACTCCAATCTTGAAAATACAATTTATTTGTTAGTATAGTTCATCTTTGAAGATTTCATTCATTCTACCTCTCGCTCCTTAATCCCTTGGGCAAAGTTCATTGCATCCGCTGGGTTTTTGAAATAATGTTCTTCCTGGTTGTAGGTAATTCTCAGGGTGGCTGGGTACCTCAGACTGTACTTCAGATTCTTCACTTCCCTCAAAATTCTTTTGGTCTCCTTGAACGCATTTCCTTTCTTGGAGACCTCTGCTGGATAGTCTCAGTAAATGCTGATCGAATCTTCTTCATATGTAAGATTTCTACTTTTTACAATTTTGTTCATCATCTCCTACAGGACATGATCATACTGGACTTTTACTATCATTTGTCTTGGAGGAGCGTCTTGCCTTGTATAATGTCTCATTACTCTGTGTGCTCGGGCTAGTAAAGGCTTTTGTTCCAGAGATAAAACCTTTTGCAATAAGTTTGCAGTAAACTCTTGGGTATCTTGATTCTTTTCTCTCCCTTCTCGAATACCCACGATCCTTAGGTTCTGTCTTCTCTGGCGTCCTTCCAACTTGGTACATTTATCAGTTATTTTGCCCAGTAAATCAGATAAACGTTGATTTTCTTTGAGGAGTATTTTCGTAGTCTGAGAACTTGTTTCGGCTATGGGGGGTTACACAAAAAGCTGGAGAAACTCAGCGGGTGCAGCAGCATCTAAGGAGCGAAGGAGATAGGCGACGTTTCGGGTCGAGACCCTTCTTCAGACTGGTCAGGGATCAGGGAAACAAGAGATATAGACGGTGATGTGGAGAGATAAACAACAATGAATGAAAGATATGCAAAAAAGTATCGATGATAAAGGGAACAAGCCATTGTAAGCTGTTTGTGGTGTGAAAATGAGAAGCTAGTGCGACTAGGGTGGGGGAGGGAGATAGAGATAGAGGGAATGCCAGGGCCCGAGGGCTGAGGGAGAGGTGGGAAGGGGAGGAGACAGCAAGGGTTAACAGAATTGAGAAAATTCAATGTTCAAGCCCAAAGGATGCAGACTCCCCAAGCGGAATATGAGGTGCTGTTCCTCCAACTTGCGGTGTTGCTCACTCTGGCCGTGGAGGAGGCCCAGGACCGAGAGGTCGGATACGGACTGGGAGGGGGATTCCCTGATCCCTGACCAGACTGAAGAAGGGTCTCGACCCGAAACGTCGCCTATCTCCTTCACTCCTTAGATGCTGCTGCACCCGCTGAGTTTCTCCAGCTTTTTGTGTAACCCTCGATTCTCCAGCATCTGCAGTTCCTTCTTTAACACTTGTTTCGGCTAGTTCTTCAAGGTTCTTTATGGCTGTCGACTGCTCCTTGATTTCTTCCACCACGGGTTCCATCTGTGTTTCCACCTTATTTTCGATGTTTTCATTCATCTCTTCCACTATATTTGCAGATTGATCTGTTAATATTTCTGCAATTTCCTTTCGCAGTTTGTCAGATAATTCTGTGGCCGAGCTATTGATTTCAGACTTTAACTCCTTCATCTCCTCCTTGATTTTTTCTATTTCTTCCTTAAAATTCATTTGTGCCAATTCAGTCTTTAATTCCAACTTTATTTCTTTCTTTAACTCTGCCATTTCTTGTACCAAAATTGTTTTGAGATCTTCAATTTCCGATTTTTTCTTCGGTTTATTCGACACATCTTTTAGGGATAGTGTCCTACCTGAGGCCGAGGCTCCAGTCAGGCCTTGTTCTTGTTCTGCCGTTTTCCTTGTATGCCAGAGTTTTGTTTTATCCACAGGTGGGCTGCGCTGTGTTGCCATTACGAGTCGCACGCCTGATGACGTCACTCACGGCAGCCGATACAGAAACAGCAGGCAGCAGGTAGGTCTTCTCTCCCCGGTTTTTCCTCATTTTTTTCACGGAGTTGGCTGGCGTTGCTTTCTAGCCCTCCATAGCGCCACCGGATGGTTAATTACATTCAAATATATTTTAGTCTTAGCAATTATTAAATTATTGCATATTGTTTTAAAAATATAACTTTTACAGTTTGAAGCCCTGTAAATTCTTTATCAATTATTCAAATTAGGGGAAGAATAGTTTGGTTGAAGAATTTGAGCTTCCTGCAGTCATAGTGTTATTTATCATTGATATTTATAAGTACGTCGTATCCTCTTACATTTATGCTATCTTACGTTGGAAAAACATTTTGACAGGGACATGGATAAGATACGTTTAGAGGGATATGGGCAAATGCAGGCAGGTGGGACTAGTGTTAATGGGATGTTGGCCGGTGTGAGCAAGTTGGGCCAGATCCCTGTTTCCATACTGTATGACCGCATGACTGTGACTCTTATGCGCATCAAAAGGGCATTTTTAATTAGATTTAAACCACCTATTAAAATGGCTGCATACACCACGCTAAGAAGGAGTTCTCTACACAGTAGAGGATTCTCACTCAAAAACTATCAGATTCCACAATGCCAGACTGGGTGATCTGCAAGAAAGAAGAGATGAAGGGGAGTTAAAATGGTCAGCAACAGGCCATCCAATAGGTCTTGGTAGAATGAGCGCCGGTGTTCGGCGAAACGATCGCCTCATCTATGCTTGGTCATGCCGATGTAAAGCAGGCCACATCAGAAGCACAAACTTTTCCCTAATGTAAAACTTTTGGATAGCGTACAATCTAATGGTATGAATTCTTACATTTTAAGTAACTAATCCATTAAACCCCCTCCACTACCACCTCCCCACCCCCAGTTTTCCCCCTCTTCCCTGTGCTCCTCCTGGATACACACCCATTTCTCTCTTTCCCTTTCTCCCACATCTCCTTCCACCCATATTTCTTCCTCTGCCTTCACATTCCTTGAATATTATTCTTATCTCCTTATCTCACACGTTTTATCTTTTTATTTGTAAGAAGGAACTGCAGATGCTGGTTTAAACTGAAGATAGACACAAAATGCCGGTGTGGGAAACGTCACCCATTCCTTCTATCCAGAGATGCTGCCTGTCCTGCTGAGTTATTCCAGCATTTTGAGTCGATCTTCTCTTTTTAATGTCTGGCCTTTGTACAACCATCTGTCAATGTATCCACAAATTATCTGCCAGGCTTTGTCCTGCCCATGTTCCCTCTCTACCAGCTCTCTCCCACCCCTGCCCCTCCTCACCCTCTACAATCAATCTGAAGAAGGGTCCCAACCCATAATGTCGCCTAGATCCATAATCTCCAGAGATGCTACCTGACCCGTTGAATTACTCCAGCACTTTGTGCCTTTTTAAAGTTAAATGTAGCCTGCATACTGTGCTAATGTGCAGTACTTTGCGCAGATTTGGGCTCCGTCGGAAACAAGCAATATAGAGATTCTGAAAATGGTGCAAGAAAGGTTGGATGATTACGGAGATGCTGCAAGAACTGAGAGGATTTAACTGAAAGGAAGGACCAACTAAATGGGGATGAATTCACTGACTTCAGGAATTCAGAGAGGTGACCAGAAATCTTCAGGTATGGGTTGGATAAGAAAGCAAGTCGATGATTTTTATAAATAACAGGCGTACAAAACTAGGGGCATTAATGCAGGATCGAAACCAATAAATCTGTTAAATAATTTAGCAGGAATTTCTCTGTGCAGAGAGCAGGAAGAATGTCAACGTCTCTGCTACATAATGGCTAAGACAAATAGGGGTGCGGGCGAGCAAGATGAAGTAAATTGAGTGGAAGTTGTCTAAATTGGTGCATAAACAGTGGGATTAATTAAACTGTTTACGTCCTGCAAATTCCCTGAGATTTAACAACTACACATGGAAGTTGCTGCTAGGGTGGATACCATCTTCTAACACCCAAAGGAGATAACTTGATGTACAAAAGTGTTTAATGACAGACATCAACATAAAACCAATTAACTTCTTCAACCGAATATCTTCGTTGTTCATCTTACTGTGTTTCCATTTCATCTGTTAACATTAGATTTCTGGAGTGGCACAGTAGTTCACTGGTAGAGATGCTGCCTTACAGCGCTAGAGGCCAGGGTTCAATCCTGACTACGGGTGCTGTCTGTACAGAGTCTGTACAAGCATTGTCTCCTAACTGCCTGGGTTTACTCCGGGTGCTCCGGTTTCCTGCCACTTTCCAAAGATGTACACGTTTGTAGGTTGATTGGCTTCAACAAATTGTCCCTAGCGTGTCCGATAGAAATAGCGTATGGGTGATCGCAGGTTGGCGTGGACTCAGTGGGCAGCAGGGCCTGTTTCCACGTTGTATCTCTAAATTAAACTAAACAAAAGTAAAGTTCTTGCCTACTGTTGAAAAAAAGAGATCAAATTGATTTTCCAATCTCTGTCAGGCATGGCTGTAAATATCCATAACCTCAGTCATGTCGTGCTGCAGCACTCCTCACAATTATATCCCTGAGCTTCCACACTCTGCTAACTTTCTATTATTACGGGCACAATGCCCAAAAGCACCGTGTGCTTTTGCACTATTAAAGGAGAAAGCTGCAAGTGTTAGGGGAACTCAGCAGGTCAGGCAGCATCTGTGGAAGGAAATGGACTGTCTGGAGATCCTGCCTTTGGACTAAAATGTGGCACAGTGGCGCAGCGGTAGAATTGCTGCCATACTGCGGCAGAAACCTGGATTCCGTTCTGACTACGGGTGCTGTCAGTCTGGAGTTTGCATGTTCTCCCCGTGACCGTGTGGGTTTTCTCCGGGTGCACTGGTTTTCTCTCACATTCCAAAGATGTGCAGATTTGTAGGTTAATTGGCTTCAGTAGAATTGTAAAATTGTCCCTAGTGTGTAGGATAATACTAGTGTATGGGGTGATCGCTGGTCAGAACGGACTCGGTGGGCCGAAGGACCTTTATCACTAAACTAAACTGAACCATCTCTGCAAACCGGAGGAGCAACCTATACCCGTCCACTGACACTCTCCTCCACCTAGCGGAGTTGGTCCTTACCCTCAATAACTTCTCGTTTGACTCCTCCCATGTCCTCCAAATACAAGGCGTAGCTATTGGCACGCCGCATCTGCTCCCAGGGAGAGGTGTTCCACATCAGGGCATCACAAATGTCCTCATTCTTCAGGGAACGGGGATTCCCCTCCCCCACCATAGATGAGGCTTGCACCAGGGTCTCCTCCATACCCCGTAACACTGCCCTCTCTCCTCATCCCCCCACTCGCAACAAGGGCAGAGTCCCTCTGGTTCTCACCTTTCCCCCACGAGCCAGCACATACAACACATAGTCCTCCGCCAGTTTCGCCACCTCCAATGTGACCTCACCACTTGCCACATCTTCCCATCTCCCCCTCTGTCTGCCTTCCGCAAACACCGCTCCCTCCGCAACTCCCTTGTCAATTCTTCCCTTCCCTCCCGCTCCACCCCTTCCCCGGGCACTTTCCCTTGCAACCACAAGAGATGCTACACTTGTCACTTTACCTCCCCCCTCCACTCCATTCAAGGACCCAAGCAGTCGTTCCATGTCCGACAGAGGTTCACCTGCACCTCCTCCAACCTCATCTATTGCATTCGCTGCTCTAGATGTCAGCTGATCTATATCGGTGAGCAAGCAGAGGCTTGGCGATCGTTTCGCCGAACACCTCCGCTCGGTCCGCAATAACCAACCCGACCTCCCGGTGGCTCAGCACTTCAACTCCCCCTCCCATTCCGTATCCGACTTCTGTCCTGGGCGTCCTCCACAGCCAGAGTGAGCAACACCACAAATTGGAGGAACAGCACCTCATATTCCGCTTGAGGAGTCTGCATCCTCTTGGCATGAACATTGAATTCTCTCAATTCTGTTAACCCTTGTTGTCTCCTCCCCTTCCTACCTCTCCCTCAGCCCTTGGGCTCCTCCTCCTTTCTCCTTTTTCCTTTCTTCCCCCCGCCTCCCCCCACCCCTCATCACTCTGAAGAAGGGTTTCGGCCCGAAACGTTGCCTATCCCCTTTGCTCCATAGATGCTGCTGCACCCTGCACATTGAGTTTCTCCAGCATTTTGTGTACCCTCGATTTTCCAGCATCTGCAGTTCCTTCTTTAACATCTCTGCAAACCAGTGGATTGTGCAAGATGTTGTAGACCTTGAAAGTCGTCCATAATCTGACACAGCTTTAAAGAACTATGCAAAATCAAACATTTGTACAAATGCCAGTTTAAAATCAATCAATAACTAATCCCTTTGAATTTCGCAGGTGGAAACTCCCTCCTGTGGCTAAACATGTGTCCTGCTACCCAAGGTTCAAACGGGGCATTAAATGCAGCACTGTTGCTCCAAAGTGACTTAGCTACTTGAATACACAATCCATCTTTAGTCTGCATACTTCACAGCATGCACTCCTTGAAGTACTGGGATACAGCAGCATACTGCGCCTGTCATCAAAAAATGCTTTACACTGACTAGTCAATCTTCTACAACCATCGACAACAAGTAAGTAGGGACATGGAAATATCACCTTTAAGCCACATTTAAGCCTTATTTGAAATATGTTGCAGATTGATTGAATACTGTTTTAAAGACACCGCATGGAAACAAGCCCTTGGCAGACCCAGTTCACGCTGACCATTGATCAACCCATTCACACCAGTTCTACGATATCCCACTTTCTCATCCATTCCCTACACACTAGGGACAATTTATAGAGACCTATTAACATACACACTCTCACGTCTTGGGGGTGTGGGAGGAAACCGGAGCACCCGGATGAAACCCACATGGTCACAGTGAGAACATGCAAATGCCACACAGACAGCACCCGAGGTTAGGATCGAACCCAGGCCTCTGGCACCGTGAGGCAGCGGCTCCACCAGCCACTGTTGAACCTTCACCATCCTGACATCCTTGAGCATCCTTCGCACCTGGACTGCAAGCCAAGATGGAGCTGAAGCCAGGCGACTCTTTGCATGCTGGTCCCAGAAAGGGATCTGCTATCATTCATTACAATCGCTCCACTGTTTTAAATCTTATCTGTACACCAAGACGGCTTGATTGTAATCATGTAAAGTAATTTCACTGACTGGATTGAATGTAACAAAAGGGTTTTTCACTGTACCTTGATACAATAATAAGGTAAACTAATAAACTAAACTAATAAATAACTGTTTAAGAAGCCAGTTTATAGCACATTCAGAAACATAATCAGGAATTGGCATTGTGTTTCCCATGTCAGCTGTACCACTCCACATAAGCAAACAAAAAAAAAAATAACCTGCTGCATCTGTGGTATGTTTATGAGTATAAAATCTAAGGTGTCATTTGGAGGGTTTACAGTAGGAGAACCACATTGCCAGCAATGCTCTTCCGTACACTGTCCTTGACAGGCCCCACTGTAGGATCTCACCACTCATGAGTTAATCCATTATAAATACAGAGGGCTAATTGAGCTGACCCTCCACACTGTGAAACAATTTGTGAGATGGCACGGTGGCACGGTGGCAGGGTGGCGCAGAGATAGAGTTGCTGCATCACAGCGCCTGAGACCCGGGTAGACAACGGGAGCTGTCTATATGACTTTTATACGTTCTCCCCGTGAACTGTGTTTGTTTACTCTGGGTGCTCCGGTTTCCTCCCAAGCTCCAAAGACGTGCAGGTTTGTTGTCTAATTGGCCCCATAGCAGAAGCGTCCACGTCACGGGGCTGGAATCTGGAAGTATCCTGAGCTAATTCTGCTTGCACCACCATCTATTGCGACAAGAGATGGCTTCCACTGATTGTTGCCGGAAGCTTGCATCCTTTTCAGGACAGACGTTGACAGCGAGGTCAACATTTGTAACAAGAAGGACAGGAAAGAGGAGGAAGAAGAAGAAGAAGTTGGCTAATTGGCTCGGTAAATTTGCAAGTTGTCCCTAATGTGATTTGGATAGTGTTAGTGTGCAGGAATCGCTGGTGGATGCGGACTTGGTGGGCTGAAGGGCCTGTTACCACGCTGTATCTCTAAACTAAACTAAGATGAACCAGACATTACCAACATAAATAACATAGAACTAGTGTGAATGAGTGACAAATGGTCGACGTAGACTCTGAGGACCGATGGGCCTGTTTCCATGCTGTGTCTCTAAAACTAAACTAAACTTGGATAACATAGAATTAGTGTTGGCAGTCGGTCTTGTGGACTCGGTGGGCCATAGTACTTGTTTCTATGCTGTATCTTTAAACTACAGTGTAGGAAGGAACTGCAGATTCTGGTTTAAACTAAAGATAGACACAAAAAGCTGAAATAACTCAGCGGGTCAGACGGCATCTCTGGAGAAAAGGAATAGGTGATATTTCGGGTCGAGACACTTCTTGGAACTTGGACTTGGAAAACTTTTTTTGTCATTCAGACCTTGCAGTCTGAACAAAATTTTGTTGCCTGCAGTCATACATATAGTAAATAACAAAAACACACAATAAACACATATTTAACATCCACCACAGTGAGTTCAACAGACACCTCCTCACTGTGGTGGAAGGCAAAAATCTTATCTTTGTCTCTTCCCTTCTTCCTCTTCCTCTGCGCTGAGGCGACCCGGGCCTCCGATGTTGTGACCGCACCGGGTGATGTAAATAAGTCCCGCGGGTGAACCGGCCTGCGAGCAGGCCGGTTCAACTCCACGGCCCGGGGCGGTCGAAGCTGCCGAAGCTGCCACCCTCCAGTCCAGCGGACGCAGCTGTTGCCGCGGGAGCTCCGGAAAAACAGGTCACCAACCTGTGACCTGCGAGCTCCCGACGATGTCGTCCACTGGGCCCGCGGCCGAACCTCCGAAGTCGCTGCCGCCGCCACCGCCACCAGAAAGCCGCCACAGCTCCGAGTTGGGCCGCCGGAATGCCTGAACCCACCGCAGCCCTGAAGTCGGCCAGCCCCGCGCTGGTAAGTCCTGGCTGGCTCTGCCTCCGGAGCCTCGGGTCGGTCGCAGTTAAAGTTGGAGGCTGCCAGCTCTGCGATATGCCTCAGCGCAGATGGAGACGGAGACGGGGGATACGACAAGAAACGTCGTGTCCCCACAAAAGGAAGAGACTAAGAACGTTTCTCCCACCCCTCCCAGTACTGTTCTTCAGACAACTGTACAGGGAAAGTACAGTACTGGAATGAGAAATGTTCACATTTACAATAAATAATTTAGCCTTAGGGATTAAACGCATTTTCTTCTAAATATGAGGATAACATAAGTTGATTTGGAAGTGGCAAAAAATGTTTTGTGTAGTATGAAAACAATGTGCACAAAAATATGGGTAAACATAAGGAATGGGCAGATAATCGCAACTTCATTTTAAAGCTGGTAATTTTGTGATAGATTTGTTATCAAAAAACTATTGAGATCACATAATAATTGGAAAATAAAAATGAAAATACGGTTGAGGAATAAAGAAATCTCGAAGTGCAAATGCACAGATCTTGTACAGCAGTGAGACAGATAATTAAGGTCAATTGAAGAAAGAAAACAGCTGGGTTTTTTTCAAAGGTAGAAATACATTCTCAGGGTGTGAGCTAATAGCATTGTATTTTGATTAAGGTCATAAGAACAATTAACCTCATACAGGAATGAGGTTGAACAGTTCAGACTAAGTACTGGGCTAGAAGCTTGATCAGCTTTGCACCAGTATTTGTGTTGCTTGAACATGAAAAGCTACTGTCCCACTTAGGAAACCTGAACGGAAACCTCTGGGGACGTGCGCCCCACCCAAGGTTTCCATGAGTCGCCAGAGGTTTTGGTCACTCACCTGGGAAGCCTCGACCGAAGCGTGAGCTGCATCTACTGACCAAAGATCCTACAGGATCTTTGCTACCGACCGCACACACAAACACATCACGTAGGTGGGGGCCAGGGACAGCGGAGGAGCGCTGTCTGCGCGATGAAGAGGAAGATAAACGGCTGCCACAGAGCAGGGTAAGTCCTTTAGAGAGCATGGGAGGGAGGGAGCGAAGGGGAGAGAGAAGTGGGAGAGAGAAGTGGGAGAGAGAAGTGGGAGAGAGAAGTGGGAGCGAGAAGTGGGAGAGAAGGAGTGGAGACAGTTTTAAGAAGTTTAATAAATTTAGCGGGCATTTTACCTTCCGCCGGATCTTCTAGGTCCTGAAACCCAAAGATCCTATAGGATCTTTGCTGAAAACTCCAATGAGCCAATCAAAATGGCCGGTCAGCGAAGGAGATTGCCTTCGACTGCCTGTAAGTAAATAGCGACCCCACTCCACTGTCTTCGACCAAACAGCAACCTATCTTTAGTCAATGCCGGTTTTGATTTTGTTGAAATAATCGCAGGAACATAGAAGAAGCCTCGACTACACGGAAACCACTTTCGATCATTAGGGAGAGGGAACGAAACCTCCAGGAACCTCACGGAAACCTTGGGTGGGGCGCAAGGTCACCAGAGGTTTCCATTCAGGTTTCCCAAGTGGGACAGGGGCATTAACTTTTACTCACTATCTTAAAGGGCAACAACTTACAAGATTAGTGGAGCGATGAGAGACAAGGGAAGGGTGCATTTGTGTGATAGAAAATTGAATAAACCAAAGTAGACAACCAGTCCGAAGAAGGGTCTCGACCAAAAACGTCACCTATTCCTTCTCTCCAAAGATGCTGCCTGTCCTGCTGAGTTATTCCAGCATTTTGTGTCTGCCCATTCCTTCTATCCACAATCACAATCACAATAATACTTTATTAGCCAAGTATGTTTTGCAACATACGAGGAATTTCATTTACCAAGACAGTCTGAGTTACTCCAGCACTTTGTGTCTATCACAGGTTAGGTGGTTTTAACGCATCTCAGCATAATATTAACTTTGTACATTAGTAACAGCACGCTTTTACTGCACTGGCTGTGGCTGGCACTATCAGATTGAACTCATCATGTCTTCTCAGCAAAGATAGACACAAAAATCTGGAGTAACTGCCTTACAGTTGCCTTTACAGACCCCGGTTTGATCCCGACTATGAGTGCTGTCTGTACGGAGTTTGTACATTCTCCCCGTGACCTGCATGGATTTTCCCCGAGATCTTCGGTTTCCTCCCACACTCCAAAAGACGTACAGGTTTGTAGGTTAATTGGCTTGGTGTGTGTGTAAATTTTACGTGTGTGTGTGTGTGTGTGTGTGTGTGTGTGTGTGTGTGTGTGTGTGTGTGTGTGTGTGTGTGTGTGTGTGTGTGTGTATTAATGTGGATCGTTGGTCCATTCGGAAGGGCCTTTATCTCTAAAAAAAAACTAAACGGGTCAGACAGCATCTCTGGAGAAAAAGGAATACGTGACGTTTCAGATCGAGACCCTTCTTCAGACTGAGAGTTAGGGGAAAGAGAAATGAGCGAAATGTCTACTCAGCATTCAGCCACGTCCCAGTAATTCACTGATTTAAGTAGGGCCTATTCTGTCTGAACATACGGAAGGGGTCTGAAGAATGGTCTTGACCTGAATTGTCATCTATCTATGTCCTCTAGAGATGCTGCCTGACCTGCTGTGTTACTCCAGCACCGTGTCCTTTTGCCCATTCTGTCATTGCACTCCTTATGTGGACTTCATATGGAGCTGATGCTGCTGTGATTCCTCAACATTCTGCTGGGGCAGTTGCCCCTCCCATCTTATGCCACTCAGACCCATGTTGGAGCAGAGACAAAGGGGTTTTGTGGTCTTCTTGTCAATGGGAAAAGGTCAGTCACATTATTTTACTTATATGATTGTTTTAGCGATTTAGTTGTGTTTTTAATTATATTTAATTTGTTCACTTTTAAATAATTTCCATTATTTCAACATGTTTAACAGCTTTGAAAATATCTCCAAATATAAGCATTCCACGGGCAAAAGCAATGTACTGAGACATTGCTGCATCTTACTGAGTGCCTCCAAGTACCATTGTGTCCTTAACATGCAATTGCAAGATACTGAAACCATAGGCATGGAGTCTATGACTTGGATAGAAATGTAGATGATTTGCTTAGTACGTTTACAAACAACACCATAACTAGAGTTGTGAACAGTGAAGAAGATTGTCAAAGGATACAGCGGGAAATGGATGGAGAAATGGCAGACGGAGTTTAATCTGAACATCCGTGAGATTTGGGGAGGTCAAATGTAAGTGGAGTTAGTAACAAGATGTTTAACACCATTGATGTACAGTGGGAGTCTAGGATTAGAGGTCATAGCCTCAGAATTAAAGGACGTTCTTTTAGGAAGGAGATGAGGGGGAATTTCTTTAGTCAGAGGCTGGTGAATCTGTGGAATTCTTTGCCACAGCAGGCTGCGGAAGCCAAGTCAAAGGCAGAGATAGATAGATTATTGATTAGTACGCGTCAGAGGTTATGGGTAGAAGGCAGGAGAATGGGGTTAAGAGGTTGAGGTAGATCAGCCATGATTGAATGGTGGAGTAGACTTGATGGGCTGAATGGCCTAATTTTACTTCGGAGTCACGTGAGTGATTCCGTGAAGACCCGCCAGGCCGCATGCGCACCAGTACGTCAGCCGCTTTGACGCTCGGAGGCTGCGAGGAACAGAGCTCCTCCAGCGGTAAGTATTCAGACTCCAGGTAAGTCAAAACTTTCACTGGAGTTCGAGTCTATGCTGGCCGGTACGCTATCTACTGATCGCTAGCATGGAAAAAACAGGAAAGGGAAAGCGGCGAGTTGCAACCAGCCGCGGCAGCTCAAGCATGAAAGCACTGCCTCATACCTCTGTACAGTCACTATCTAGAGAGTTAGCGACTGCAGACTTAGTGCTACACAGCACAGAGTCATCGCCATTAGGACGCAAGGCAACTGAAAGGTCTGCTAGGCCCACGGAGTCGGGGGATGATTCCTCACTGGGGCTGGATAGAGCGTATTCACGCCTATCCCAAGTAGAGGAGCTGTTGCATACAGTCCTCCAGAGAACTTCACTCCAAGAGAAGGAGTGTCAGCGCTCAGAGAAAGAGATGCCAGCAGCAACAGTGCTGCCAGATAACCCTTTTACTTTTCAAGGGAGTGCAATGGGTCAGATCAGTCCTGAGCCCGAATCTGATGGGGAATTCAGCCAGGAAAAACAGTGGAGTTACCAGATGTTCCACCACTGGCACTACCATTTACTGTCCCATCAGGAGCAGGCGAGCCACTAGGTGAAGAGCTGGCTACCACAATAAATTACATGGTTTCTCATCAGCTCCAGGAGCTTACTATGGATGAGACAGCCAAAAAACATGAGCCTCCAAGCAACTGTGAGTTGTTAAAAGTTCCAACTGTGAATCAGGTTATATGGGGTCAAATGGGACCTGGCATGCGAAGTCAAGAGATTAAAATGCAGAGGATGTTAAAATTATTGGCTGCTGGCATTACGGCGTTCCCAAGAACAATGGATGGTGGTTATGTGACCAGAACACACCATTTTGAGATCAATTATCTCAGGAAAAGGGCTATTAGGCCCACCATTAATCCCAGATATGCTGCGCTTTGTAAGCCAGCAAATATCCAACCACCTGATCTGCTGTTTGGCGCAGACCTTACCAAACAGGTCAAAGAAATAAATGAAGAAGTAAAAACAATGAGCCTGATGAGACCAATCATGCCATGCAGACCGCTGAAGAGAAAGTATCCTTACAGAACCACCTCAGCATCCGGGGTTACACCAGGGACAAGTCGGTCCTCAGCGCAGGGGCGCGGATGGTACCCTTGGCTGGAGCCCGAGCAACCATGCCAGAGGCTGGAGTCAGCAGGGTGCACCAGTTACCAGAGAAGTAGGTTGACCTGGTTCTCATAAAAACATATTAAATGTAACACAGGGACTTCCGGTTGCGCTAATGGTGGAGTAGGGCGAGTGCCAGCTAGCTCCACGCAAAAAAAAAAGAAAAAAAACGGGAATTAAATACAGAACTGACCTGCAGAAATCGCTCCGGCAGCCTGCGTGATGTCATCAGATCGCGACTCTGGAGATATAATGTCGGTAGCACGCTCCCCCACAAAGGAACCGACTAAAAAAACTACAAGAGGAAAATAAATGAAGGAGGAAGTAGGCCGGACTGAAGCCTCGGGCTCAGTTTTAACGTCGTCCCAGGAGGACGTCTCAATGGCCCAGAAGATAAAGATAAAGAAAAGTGAAATGGATGAACTTCGCAAAAAATGGAAAGGCCGCTGGTTTTATGGAAATGGAAAGGCCCAGATAGTTTAAATAGTGAATTTTATTTTAAAAATCATGATTTGATCTTGCCACGCCTACAGACATTATATACTCAAGCATTCATGCAACAGAAACTCCCAGAAACTTTAAATGAATCAACAATAATACTTATACCAAAAATGGATAAGGACCTTGAAGATCCAGGTTCACACAGAACAATTGCTCTATTAAACATCGATCAGAAAATATTAACCAAAATTTTAGCACATAGATTAAGCTTAGTGATTCATAAATTAACACACCCCGATCAAACAGGCTTCATTCCAAAACGTTATTCATATTATAATCTGAGATGATTATTTAACATTATATACTCAAATCGAATAACTAATGTAGATTTAGACGTCATTTCGCTAGATGCTGAGAAAGCATTCGATCAAGTTGAATGGCCCTATTTATTCTCGGTGATGGAAAATTTTCAATTAGGTGAGAAGTTTTGTACCTGGGTTAAGCTTCTATATACCAACCCAACAGCCAGAATAATGACAAATCAAATGTTATCCAAAAAAAAATTGATTTATCTAAAGGTTGTAGACAAGGATGCCCGCTATCCCCGTTACTATTCGCCCTTGCTATTGATCCACCAGCAAAAAGAGTTCGAGCACATCCAGAAATATATGGGTATAATACTAAAAATACAGTTAATAAAATTTCTCTACATGCAGATGATGTATTACTATATATTACAAATCCAGAAATTAGCATCCCTAACCTGTTAAATCTTTTAACTCAATTTGGTTTATTCTCGGGATACAGAGTCAATTGGAATAAGAGTGAGATTATGTCAATAATGGAACTCAATTTATATATATTGCAACAATCACCTTTTAAAATAGTGAATGAAAAATTTAAATGCTTAGGAATTTATGTGACCAAGAAAAATACTTCTTTATTTAAATCAAATTTTGTACCTTTACTTAATAAATTGCATAAGAATATTCAATATTGGAAAACACTTCCCATTTCAATGCTCGGTAAAATTAATGCTATTAAAATGATTTTCCTTCCTCAACTTCTATACCTTTTCCAATCAATGCCGATATATCTCCCTAAAAAATTTCTTTAAAAAAGTCGACTCTACTTTAACAAGTTTTATTTGGGATTATAAGAATCACAGAATAAGTAAAAACACTTATGTAAATCCAAGACGAATGGAGGATTAGTCTTACCAAATTTCTTATTTTATTTCTGGGCAGTCAATGTCAAAAACTTAAATTTCTGGTTGATATGGATCAACAACCAGACTGGTTAAAGATGGAAAAGGAGGATTGTCTGCCATTTGAAATTGGCCCGATTTTGCTAACTCCTACAAAATTGAATTAAAAAAATCTATAGTGAAAACCCAATAATATGTAGTGGTATTCGAATTTGGAAACAAATAAAAAAAACATTAAAATTGGATAATTCATCACTTTCGCTCCCATGTTCCTAGCAGAACACTTTATTTTTCACAAACATAGGTAATAGAGGTTCAAGCTGAACTCGTAAAATTATGTAACAAAGGTGTAATTGAGAAAACGGTTCATCAAGTCCATCAATTTGTGTCAAATATATTTCCCTGTCCCAAAAAGGACGGAGGATGCAGAATCATTTTGGATCTGACAAAATTAAATCCATTTGTACTCTATAGACACTTCAAAATGGAAACGTTGGTTACCGCAACCATAGATCTCCACAATTCTCCACTAGGGGCGCTGCACTGACAGCAGCTTCTGCCTGCAGCCCGTTTGCTTTTCCATCTTTTTTTAATTTTTAGTCAGTTTAAAGGAGGCCCCGACCACGGGGGAACATCAGGGGAAGAGACTGACTTTGGTGCCTTCCCTCACAGTGGGAAAATTTGATCCTGCTGTGTGGAGATGTTTTGAATTCTATCTACTCTATGTTGTGTTCTTCATTTTTTACTGCATGGCTGCATGGTGATTTCATTTCACTGTGCCAATTGGCACATGTGACAAATAAATGTATCTTGTGTCTTGTATCTTGTATCTTGATCTGAAGACGCTTATTACTCGGTGCCTGTTCATTGCGAGCATAGGGAGTATTTTAAATTCATTTGCATGAATCATTTATGGCAGTATAAGGCACTGCCGAATGGGTTAACCTCAGCTCCTACAGGATTCACTAAATTGTTAAAAAACAATTTTGGGGCTGCTTAGAGGTCAGGGCCATGTAATTATGGCCTATCTGGATGATATTTTAATTATCAGACAAACAAAAGAGTTAGCTGAATTGTTAATTTCACACTTGTCAAATTCACACTTGAAAAACTGGGGTTTGTTATTCATTTGGAAAAATCTAAATTGCCACCAATGACCACAATTGATTATTTGGGGTTCACAATTGACTCAATTAAAATGGTAATTACCTTGCCCAGGGAGAAAAGTGTAGAGCTAATTGAGGATTGTATAAAGCTTATAAACAAACATCAACCTTCAATTAGACAAGTGGCAAGGCTGCTTGGGAAAATGGTGGCAGCCTTTCCAGCAGTCCAACTTGGGCCTTTGCATTATCAGCAATTACAAAGGAGCAAAGGAACAGGCAATCAGGGTACAATTGGGTCATTATGATAGGCCCATGCAATTATCAGCAGAAGCAATTATTGATATTTTATGGTGGATCCAGCATGTCTCCAGTAGTTTCAGCAGAGTGGTGCTAGAACAATCTTCCATGGTCTTACAGACTGATGTCAGTGTACTTGGGTGGGGTGCCATGGATACAACTTCAAGTTGTGGAGGAAGATGGAGTATGGAAGAAACTTTGCTTCTGCAGACATGGGGAATAAACCAATTAGAGCTTTTAGGAGCGTTTTATGGGCTTAAGGCTTATTGTTCTAACAAAAGCGGTCAGTATCTTGTGACAGACTGGCAAACCAAATCTGGATCTGGTGTATTGATAAACACATTTGGCTCTCAGCTATATATCTACCAGGGAAATTCAATACTGTGGCAGACACCAGGTCACAAAAGTTCCATGACAACATAGAGTGGATGGTGAATCGGGATGTGTTCAAAGAGATCATTGTCAAATGCGGAATGCCAGATGTTGACTTGTTTCCATCCTGACTTAACCACCAGCTTCCCAAATATGTATCATGGGAACCAGATCCTGGGGCAGTAGCGATTGACGCTTTCTCGCTGAATTGGGGTGGTATGTATATATATGCATTTCCACCGTTCTGTCTCATAAATCGTTGTCAGTTTAAAATCAAGCAGGATGATGCTTCAGGAGTACTGATGATACCGGACTGGCCTACCCAGCCATGGTACCCTTTGATCTTACAGCTGATGACACAACCCCTGATGGCTGTTCCCAAACGAAGGGATTTATTGATGCATCTGGTAACTGGCGAATGCCATCCGTTGTATGACCGTATTGATTTGTTAATTTGCAGACTCTAAAAAAGCCATATCTGGGGCATGTATTGTCAGGTCGAACTGTGGGCATGCTCACTGCATCCTGGAGATCGAGTACTCAAAAGCAGTATATTTGTTATGTAAAAAAATGGGAAGATTACTGTGTACAAAATAACATTGACTATTGTACAGCACGTATTTCACATGTTCTGGAGTTTCTGTCAACCCTCTACTATGATGAAGGACTAAGTTATAGTGCAATCAATACAGCAAGAAGTGCTTTATCATCATATTTAGTGATGAAGTCAGACAAACATTTAATTGGATCTCATCCTCTTGTTGTTCGATTAATAGAAACATAGAAAATAGGTGCAGGAGTAGGCCATTCGGCCCTTTGAGCCATTCCATATGATCATGGCTGATCATCCAACTCAGTATCCAGTACCTGCCTTCTCTCCATACCCCCTGATCCCTTTAGCCACAAGGGCCACATCTAACTCCCTCTTAAATATAGCTGACGAACTGTCCTCAACTACCTTCTGTGGCAGAGAATTCCACAGATTCACCACTCTGTGTGAAAAATGATTTTCTCATCTCGGTCCTAAAAGACTTCCCCCTTATCTGTTGTATGACCGTAATGAAAGGGATTTTCAAATTCCAGACCTCCCAAACCTAGATATATGGCTGTTTGGGATGCGAGTATGGTCCTCAGAATACTATGCAAGTGGTTTACTATCTCATCTTTGACCAAAGTCACCATAAAGGTGGCCTTGCTTATGGTGTTGGTTTCAGCACAAAGGGTACAGACATTACAAAAATTACACTTAGATAGAATGGAAACTGCTGCAGACGATGTTACGTTTTACATTTATGACCTCCTCAAACAAAGCAGGCCAGGTGCCACAGGGTTTAAAATAGTATTTTCAGCATATCCATCCTTATGTGTAAAAACACATCTGATGTAATACATTGTAGCTACAGAGGGCTTACGTAACATGGAGATAGGATTATTTATCAGTTATAAAAAACCACATAAGAGAGTGTCAGTTAACACTATTTCGAGATGGCTGAAATAAGTTTTGATTGATGCAGGTATTAACACTGATGTGTTTACATCTCATTCCACTAGGGCAGCAGCCACGTCAGCGGCCAAAGCGAGGGACGTGCCCGTCGACCATATTTTGGCGGCCGCCGGATGGGCAAATGAGCTGATGTTTCAGAATTTCTATCATCGGCCGATTGTCGATCCAGGGCTGTTTGCCAATGCCATTTTAAGTTCTGTTTAAGTGCCCTGGGATTAATGGGTACTGTTGTTTGTTTATATTTTTAAATAAACCTTATTACTGCATTAAATGCAATGTTACTACTAATGCATTAATTTCTCATTCGAGAATCCATGTAATGGGATGCCGAGATTTGTAATCTGCGGCATGAAATCACAAAGCATTTGAACTCTTCACGGAATCACTCATGTGACTCCGAAGTAAAATAGTAAGATTAAACGAACTTACCAGTTTGAAGTTTGATCTTGATTTTATGAGTTGCGTTGGTGATTACGTGCCCGCCACGCCCAACCCTCTCTCATAAAGGATCATATGGTAGTTCTCAAGTCACTCATCTTATTAGGTCACTTTGGTGTTATTTGTGATTTCATACCGCTGCTTTGAAGATTGGTGCGCATGCAGCCTGGCGGGTCTTCTTCACGTGATCACCAACGCAACTCCTCATAAAATCAAGATCAAACTTCAAACTGGTAAGTTCTCATTTAATCTTACTATTCTACTCCTATCACATGATCTTATGATCTTACAGAGGGATCTTGGAGTCCAAGCCCACATTTCCCAATTGATCAGGGGATTGATTTAAAGAATCAGGAACTCATGTTGCAGCTTTATAGGAGGCTGCCTTTGGAGTATTGTGTGCAGTTCTGGTCACCCCATTACAGGAAGGATGTGGGAACTTTGGAGAGGGTGCTAAACAAGTTTACTAGAACGCTGTCTGGATTAGAAGGTATTGGCTTTAATGAGTTTGGACAAACATGTTTTATTTTCTCTCTAGAGGCTGAGAGGAGTCCATGGAAGTTTATGAAAGTCCTGCCTTTTAGGGTTATATGTTCAGAAAGGAATAGATCGTTTCATTGCTCCCATTAGTACTAATGCTCCATTATAGGCATACTGTCACAGAAAATCAAGAGAAAGAAAACATAGAATTTGTGTTCATTCACCAGAGCTGAACAATGCTTGACATCATTGATCAACCTGGCATCAGTGTCTACGTTAATTGATGCAAATTGAAAAAATAATTTCCTCTTCAATATCTTGATGTCATGCAGCATATAGCTCATCTCAGCATCAACAATCTGTATAATTATATTTATTTACAGTTAAACTAAAATCCAATACTATCTATGATGGTAGCACAGAAATAAATTTGGTATGATGCTTCATTTTTGTAATCTTGGTTCATATTCCAATTTAATGAAGAAACACTGATGTTTCTTTTGAGGAAATTGTTTTGAGTTTTGAAAAAATGTTTGAAGCAATTGTAATCGAGTTTTAAATCCCTCTTGCTAATTTCTTCCCCCACAATACCTTAACCATATGTTCATGATATTAACATAACATACAATTCTATTTATGCAGTGTTAAGCTCTATTGAAGTATAGCTGATATTTGCACAAATGGTAAAACATTGTTTTTATTACTGAAGTTTTCTTAAACTTTATATAATTTTAATATTTTGGTGTCCATTCTACTGGAAACGAATTATTCAAATATGACCAATATTCCGAGGCCAAATTAATTCTTCAATTTGGCAGTTGGTAAGCATTGGATTATTAAAGCAGAAATGCCATATTAAAAATAATCAATCAAACATATTTCTCATTAAACCAGTCAACTTACTTCGCCATATTTTTACGGCTGATCATTGCAGTTATTTTGTAGCAAATTGTTTTATTGGTCAGAAGTTGGATTTGCAATTGTTAATTCAAGTCACGTGTCAAGTCTAAAGTGTTTAATTGTCATATGAAGCGGCAACAGGTCAATAAAATTCTTACTTGCAGTAGCTGCAAGTTGCTGATATATAGATAGATGTATATATGTATAAAAATATGTATGTATGTGTATGTATATGCGTACATATATGTATATATGTATATATACACACATAAATATAATACACATACACACAGTGGCTTGCAAAAGTTTTCATATCCCTTGAACATTTCCACATTTTGTCACGTTACAGTTACAAACGTAAATGTATTTTATTGGGATTTTATGTGCTAGACCAACACAAAGTGGTGCATAATTGTGAAGTGGAAGGAAAATGATACATGGTTCTCAAATTTTTTTACAAATAAAAAACTGAAAAGTGTGGTGTGCAAAAGTATTCAGCCTCCCCGAGTCAATACTTTGTAGAATTACAGCTGCAAGTCTTTTGGGGTATGTCTCTACCAGCTTTGCACATCTAGAGACTGACATTTTTGCCCATTCTTCTTTGCAAAATAGCTCAAGCTCAGTCAGATTGGATGGAGAGCGTCTGTGAACAGCAATTTTCAAGTCTTGCCAGAGATTCTCAATTGGATTTAGGTCTGGACTGACTGGGCCATTCTAACACATGAATATGCTTTGATCTAAACCATTCCCTTGTAGCTCTGGCTGTATGTTTAAGGTCATTGTCCTGCTGGAAGGTGAACCTCTGTCCCAGTCTCAAGTATATTGCATACTCTAACAGGTTTTCTTCCAAGATTGCCCTGTATTTGGCTCCATCCATCTTCCCATCAATTCTGACCAGCTTCCCTGTCCCTGCTGAAGAAAAGCATCCCCACAACATGATGCTGCCACCACCATGTTTCACAGTGGGGATGGTGTGTTCAGGGTGATGTGCAGTGTTAGTTTTCCGCCACATAGTGTTTTGCATTTAGGCCAAAAACTTCAATTTTGATCTCATCAGACCAGAGCACCTTCCTCCACATGTTTGCTGTGTCCCCCCACATGGATTGTGGCAAACTGCAAACGGGACTTCTTATGGCTTTGTTTCAACAATGGCTTTCTTCTTGCCACTCTTCCATAAAGGCCCGATTTGTGGAGTGCACGACTAATAGTTGTCCTGTGGACAGATTCTCTCACCTGAGCTGTGGATCTCTGCAGCTCCTCTAGAGTTACCATGGGCCTCTTGGCTGCTTCTCTGATCAATGCTTTCCTTGCCCGGCCTGTCAGTTTAGGTGGACGGCCATGTCTTGGTAGGTTTGCAGTTGTGCCATACTCTTTCCATTTTCGGATGATGGATTGAACAGTGCTCAGTGAGATGTTGAAAGCTTACGGGATATTTTTTATAACCTAACCCTGCTTTAAAACTTCTCCACAGACTTCTCCACAAACTTTATCCCTGACCTGTCTGGTGTGTTCCTTGGGCTTCATGATGCTGTTTGTTCACTAATGTTCTCTAACAAACCTCTGAGGCCTTCACAGAACAGCTGTATTTATACTGAGATTAGATTACACACAAGTGGACTCTATTTACTAATTAGGTGACTTCTGAAGGCAACTGGTTGCACTGGATTTTATTTAGGTGTAAGCAGAGTAATATATTATATATATACAGGCGGAGGGGGGCTCTGAACGAGCTGGCCAAATATGACGGCCGTATTTAGCGGCGTTCTCTCGGAAATCACAGCACAGCGAGCCAAAAGCGGTCAAGATCAGACTTTTAGTAATATATAGATAGATAGATACATACATATATACACAAAATATTTGACCTTTACGGGTTTTTCCATGTGCTCCAGTTTCTTTCCACACTCTAAACATGTACAGATTTGTAAGGTTAATTAGCTTGGTAAAATTGTAAATTGTCCCTAGTGTGTGTAGGATAGTTTTAGTGTGCGGTAATCACTGGTCGGCATGAACTCGGTTGACCAAAGGGCCTGTTTCCGTGCTGTAACTCTAAACTAAAAAACTAAACTAAACAGGCCCTTCATCTCACTGGCAGAAGCAGAAGAATTATCTTGGATTGCTGTTTGGCTGGACCTCAGTCTGAAGAAGGGTCTCAATCCGAAACGTCAACTATCCATGTTCTCGAGAGATGCTGCCCAACCCACAGAGTTACTCCTGCACTTTGTGTCCCTTTGTGTAAACCAGCATCTGCAGTTCCTCGTTTCTACATTGTGGCTGAATGTTACTCTATGAGTTCCAGGCGATCAATGAATTTCATTGCGCCCTGCTCTTTATGACAACAAACAAATCTAAATCGTTATTAATTGTCTGGCTTCACCTGGCTCCAAATTCAATTTCATCTGCCAATTATACCTGTCTAAGAGTATAGTAGACAATAGTCCACAAGCAGGGAATTATGCCCCTGAGGCAACTGATGGGATTCTGGAGCCTATTTCAAAACCGCCAAAGAGCGTAAAATTGAATTGGGAAAGAATGAAAGTAATGGAAAAATGAAAACCACGCTCCCTATGATGTCCAAGAGAAAGGTATAGCCTGATATGTATCAATGTACCAGACATTGATATTTCCTGAATGCAATGTTGAAATATGAAGACTCGACCCGAAACGTCACCCATTCCTTTTCTCCAGAGATGCCACCTTCGCTGTTGAGTTACTCCATCATTTTGTGTAAACCAGCATTAGCAGCTCCTTCCTACACAGATAGATAATGAAATGTTTTCTGACATCAACCCACTGATGGTCAAGCACAATATCGGATTAATGTTGTTGAAAATCATCTGTCATCCGTAATATAGTTTAGCAATGCACCAGGAGGTAAAATGAACGTACAGAGATCAAACATTACCGCCCGCAGTGTAGCCTCAGACAGATTTAAGTCATACTGTATGTGATTTAATCATTGCAGAGTAAAGCAGTGATAACAAAAGAAAATTGATTTTATTTTAATTTAGAGATACAGTACACCGCTGAAACAGGCCCCTCAGCCCACTGAGTCTGTGCCTATCAGCAACCTCCGTACACTAGCATAATCTTATTTTTGGAGCAGAAATGTGTAGGGAAACCCAGTGGGGATCAGGTTACAGATGATTAATTGCTACTTGATACCACTGTTGATGGCATCTTCCATAACTTTTGTGATCAATGCGAATAGGCTGGTGAGATAGTAGTTAAACAGATTGAATTCGTTTTGGTAATAGCTGGCTCTGGAAATAACAAAGGCAAAATGAGTCAGCCGCAGAGGGATTGAGGTAGGAACCTAGACTGACGATGTTACAAGCTGGGTTGTAGCCATTCTTTATCATGAGGCACTTTGGATTGGAATCTCAACCTGTCAAGTGGAATGAATTAGTTGTAGATTGTTGGCTTCCAGTTAAACTGGTGGCTTGGGGGTTTAAATTGATGGCGAGAGAACAGTGCCTGTCAAGTTGAGGAAATAAAAGGGCTGTGAACATAAAGAGTTTATGGTGAAATAGCTCCTATGAACATTCTGATTTTCACATATTGGATGAACCTTTACACAACAATTTGGTACTAGTTCTGATTCATTAATAACAAGGAAATTACCTTACTTTCAAAGAATTGTTAATATATGAAGAATATAGGCCACGACACAAGATGAAAGATTGATTTGCACTTAATTCAGCTGCAGAGCCACTAGAGGTTTAAAAACGGAAATCAATAGCCCTCGACGAGGTGAGGAAAATTAGTTACGTTTCACTCTCCTGCTTCTTCTCCAGTAACCCCTTGGGAAGCTCACTTGTATAGTTATCAAGTGAAGATGTGGTAATCAGTTCACCTGTGATGCTGCATCCAGCCTACTAACATCCAATGACTATTATCAGAATGAAGACACAAGGAACTGCAGATGCTGGAATCTTTAGTAGATCACATAGTGCTGGAGTAGCCCAACTTGCCAGGCAGCATCTGCAAAGAGTATGGATCGCAATGTTTTGCACTGCGACACTTCTTCAGACCCTTCTGTAGAATGAAAGCTGGCTTCAGGCAACATTGGGCACTCCCTATGATATTCTATTTAGGAGCAGGTTTAGTTTAGTTTAGAGATACAGCGCGGATGCAAGTCCTTCGACCCACCGAGTTGATGCCGACCATCGATCCCCGTATAATAGCACCATCCAGCTTAATGGGGACAATTTATAATTCTTCCCGAAGCCAACCAACCTACATACTTGTATGTCTTTGGAGTGTGGGAGTGTGAGATATTTAATTTCTCTTTAAATTCCAATCTGTCCTGTACATGCAAAGGTACATGCTTGCAAACCATCGAATGTTTACCATTTTCACATGCAGCCTTGTACCTATTATTGGTTTACACTCCTTGTTGTCTATCCTGGCCGTGTTTAGACAATGCAGAATGGTGATTTATTCATTGTGAATTAAGAATGAATGGCACAGTGTTTCCAAAGAAACGACAAAAGTACTATGTGGGCCACAGACTTAATGCAATTCCCTTGTATTTATAATGAAGAAACTGCTTGCTGAAGCTAAACCACTGTTTATTTCAATTGAAGAGCATGACTGTGAAATAACTGACAAACAACAGGCGATCAACAGTTTTATATTGATAGCATGTACTTAAACTATTTACTTGCTTTAAGCATTTTAATTAAAAGCCTGATTAATTTTAGAGATTTTCTTTTTTTTTTGACAAAATGAATTTTTGGTGTTAATCTTTAGTGGGTTGTGCAGGTTCAGAATCGCACCGAATAGGACTTGTTCTGTCTCAGCAACATATGGAATTTATATCCAATATAAGACAATACTTTGCACTTGAGGGGTGTTGAGGCAACCGCTCCAAGGAACCTGTCTTGAGGGGCGGCTTAAGGTAAATTAAACAGAGATGAGTGGCAGCTCAATACTGTCAGGGAGATCTGGGCTAATAATTTGAGAAGTCCCACTCTGGCAGACACTTATAAGTTATATTTAAGGAGCAGAAGAGGGGGAGATTTAATAGGAACCCAATGGACAATTTTGTTTACACAAAGGGTGGTAGGAATATGGAACGAGCTGCCAGAGTTTAGTAGTTTAGAGATACAGCATGGAAACAGGCACTTCAGTCCCCTGAGCCCGTGCCGACCAGCGATCCCCGTACACTAGCACTATCCTACACACTAGGGACAATTTACAAATCTTACTGAAGCTAATTAATCTACAAGATTGTACGTCTTTGGAATGTGGAAAGAAACCAGCACACTCAGAGAAAACTTAGGAGGTCGCGGGGAGAACTTGCAAACTCCGTACAGGCAGAGGAGGTAGTTGAGGCAGGTACTATCCCAATGTTTACAAAACATTTGGTCGGGTACATGATAAGATAGGTTAATATGGATTAGGGCCAAACGCAGGCAGGTGGGACTAATGTAGTTTGGGCTTGTTGGTCAGCATGGGCAAGTTGGGACGAAGGGCCTGATTCCACGCTGTATGACTATGACTATTAAATTCATTTCTCTAAGGCACTGTGTATGCATTCCGTACTGCCATAAGTATTTTACAAAGCTGTGCTCAGGCTGATATATTTCTTAACAAACCTCAACTCTGATTCTTAGTACTAGTGGTTGATTGATTTTAAATTTATGAACCACGTCAAATATAGATTACTGGGAGGAACATTGCATCTTCACCCAGCAGTCTCTGGTTATCCTTAATGACGATTCAGCATCTAAATAAATAACTGTGAATCTAGCTCATAAAATGCTCACAGCAAATGTTGAGTAATGAATCTAGTTCATATCGTATAGTACCTTTTAGTTATTGATTATTCATTAAGTAATGTTATTTGTCTGCATAATTAGATTGGGTTATTTTAATAAACCACTGGTGAAATAATATCAGCATTCTATTTAGTACTAACTCAACATCCAGGCACAGTCAGGAAGATTATCCATCATCCATTTACGTTAACTTTGTATTAATCCTATTTCCTTGTATTCTTCCCACATTATCATCAACTCTATGACTCCTCCCAGATTCTACCGCTCATCATTGTGAGGGAGGCAGTTTTTTTGTTTAGTTCATTGTTCAGTACACAGAGGTACAGTGAAAGGCATTTGTTGCATGCCGACCAGTCAGCGGAGGGTGGCACAGCGGTAGAGTTGCTGCCTTACAGCACTTGCAGCGCCGGAGACCCAGGTTCGTTGCCGACTACGGGTGCTGTCTGTACGGAGTTTCTACATTCTCCCCGTGATCGCGTAGGTTTTCTCCGAGATCTTCGGTTTCCTCCATCACTCCAAAGACGTACAGGTATGTAGGTTAATTAGCTTGGTGTATGTGTACATTGTCGCCATAGTGCAGGATAGTGTTAAAGTGTGCGCGGGATCCCTAGTTGGCGCGGACTCAGTGGGCCAAACAGCCTGTTGCCACTCTGTGTCTCTAAACTAAACTAAACTACATTATTGCAATCGAGCCGTCCACAGTGTACAGATACATGGTGAAGGGAATAACGGTCAGTGCAAGATACGGCCAGTAAAGTCCAAACAAAGATAGATAATTTACAGAGGCCAATTAAACTATCAGCCTGCACATTGTTGGGATGTGAGAAGAAACCAGAATAAACTTGCAAATTCCAAGCTGACAATGCCCGCGGTCAGGACTGAACCTAGTTCTGCAATATGCTCCACTGTGTCACCCACTATTGCGCTTCAGTAGAACAGCAGGAAATCAAACTCCAACTACAGAAACATAGAGGCAATGATCAAAGCACAACATGCCGGCAACTCTCAGCAGGCCAGGCATTTCTATTTTCATTTCAGATTTCCACCATATGTACTTTCTTACTTTCAAGAATTAAAAACCGTGACAAACAAAAGAGAATAACCATTTCTTGAATTTCACTGGCATATTATCTGAGAAACCCAATGACCAACTTTACTTTACAGGAAGCAGTTATATTCTATATTGCAGAAACAAGGAACTGCAGATGCTGGTTAATGCACAATAGATCAAAAAGTGCTGTAGTAACACAGCAGGTCAGGCAGCATCTCTGGAGAACATGGATAGGTTATGTTTTGCGTCAAGACCCTTCTTTAGACTTGACATTCCGATTCAGACCCTTCTTCAGACCCCCCCCCTTCAGATCCCCCTCTTCAGACACCGGTCCCTCTTCAGATCCAACTCCTCCTTCAGATGCTCCTCTTCAGACCCCCCCTTCAGACACCCCTTCAGAAGGGTCTCGAAACATCACCTATCCAAGTTCTCCAGAGATGCCACCTGACCTGCTGAGTTACTCCAGCACTTTATATCCTTTATTGCCTTGTGTTTCATCGTCATCTTTCAACTATCACCAATTATCCAGGATGCAAATGCATACATTAAAATTAAATGTAAAGCCAAGAGATTACCGAATGTTAATACCTATAATTCAAAAATTCCTGGTCAACAGCTTCTAGGCATTGTTGTGGAGCACCGGGAAGAAATTCTTTACCTGGAGCATAATGGCTCCAGGCTTTAAATTATATTCACCTTCAGCAATAGCAAGAATAGACACATTTATATGTCTTCCACTCAATTTACAGTTCATCAGATTTCAGTACCCGTAGTCAAGATTGAAGCTGGTTCTCTGAAGGGACTCTGAATGGTGTCGGATTAGGAAAATGAGAGTTGGATTAGGAAAATTAGCAACGATCCCTGTGTGTCCTTGTACATCAGTCACTGAAGGTAAGCATGCAGGTACAGCAGGCAGTGAAGAAAGCAAATGGTATGTTGGCCTTCATAGTGAGAGGATTTGAGTATAGGAGCAAGGAGGTCCAACTGCAATTGTACAGTGCATTGGTGAGAACACACCTGCAATATTGTGTGCAGTTTTGATCTCCTAATTTGAGGTAGGCCATTCTTGCTATTGAGGAAAAATGTTCCCGATGTTGGGGGAGTCAATGTAGGCCATTTAGGACTGAGATGAGGAATGGAATCAAGGGGTATGGGGAGGAAGCAAGAATGGAGTACTGATTTTGGATGATCAGCCATGATCATATTGAATGGCAGTGCTGGCTCAAAGGGCCAAATGGCCTACTCCTGCATCTATTTTCTATGTTTCTGTTTCTGCCACTGTAAGGCAGCAGCTCTACCCCCATGCCACGATGCCACCTCTGGTACAATACCACTAAATTAGATGGAAGTGGAATCAAGGTGAAAAGGTTTCATTGATTAATGTTAGCAATTTAATTAGCTCTTTGAAAGACCGTCCGTTCCAGTAATTTCTACTACTTTGATGGTTGCAGATAAGTCATGATCACAATTTTCATGGTTAAAGCTAATTTTTGGTACTTGCACAGCGGCCATTTTGTACTGAGTAAATATACCATGTGTATACCTACCGAATAATGATAGAGCGGACGTGGAAAGGATGTTTCCAGTAGTGGGAGAGTCTAGAACCAGAGGGCACAGCCTCACAATAAAAGGATGTACCTTTAGAATGGAGCTGAGGAGGAACTTCTTTAACCTGAGGGCGGGGAATCTGTGGCATCCATTACCACAGATGTGGAGGTCAAGCATTGGGTATTTTTAAAGTAAAGATTGACAGATTCTTGATTAGTAAAGGGCCTGTCCCACTTGGATGTCTTAATCCACTAGTTTAGAAGACCCTAGACGAGTAGACAGGGTCGTGTTGACTCGCCTAAGTAAAAGACCTCCTACGACCTCCTACAACTATGTCTACGACCTCCTACGAATTTGTCTACGACCTCCTACGACTATGTCTACGACCTCATACAATTATGTCTATGACTACCTACGATCCCACTCGACCTCAGTCTTCCACACCTAAGACCAACTATGACTAGCTACGAGTGGAAAATGATCACATGATAAAAAAATCTCATGATTGCATTTTTTTTTCTCGGGCCAGTTACCAACCTACGACTACCTACAACTATTTACGATTACCTACGACTACCATCACATCCTACTACGACTACCTATGACCTACCTACGAGTAAAGAGTATCAATTTTTTCCATGCCAACCTTTTTTTTACTCGTGAACAATTTTTATCAGGCTGGAAAAACGCCGCGAGGTACTTGAGGCCAAAAGTACGCGGAGACCACTCACGAGCATGAGAAAGAGTTATGAAGACCTCCTACGACCTTGTGGCGACCATGTTGCGAGTATGAGTCAAGGGCAAACTTGGCAGAGGTCGCCAATTATGTTGTGAAAGTGGGACAGGGGCTTCAGGGTGTCAACGTTACATGGAGAAGGCTGGAGAATGGGGGTTGAGAGGAAAAATTAGATCAGCCATGATCGAATGGCGAAGTAGACGCGTTGGGCTAAATGGCCTAATTCTACTCCTATGTCTCATGGTCTTATGCTATGAACCACCGAATAAATACTAATTTTAGAAACATGGAAACATAGACAATAGGTTCCTTTCGAGCCAGCACTGCCATTGAATATGATCAAGGCTGATCATCCAAAATCAGTATCCTGTTCCTGCATTCTCCCCATACCCCTTGATTCCATTAGCCACAAGAGGTATATCTAACTCTCTCTTGAAAACATCCAGTGAATTGGCCTCCACTGCCTGTGGCAGAGAATTCCACAGATTCACAACTCTCTGGGTGAAAAAGATTTTCCTCATCTCAATCCTAAATGGCCTACCTATTCTTAAACTGTGACCCTGGTTCTGGACTCCTCCAACACCAGGAATATTTTTCCTGCATCTAGCCTGATAAGATCCCTTAAGATTTCCTCTCATCCTTCTAAATTCCAGTGAATATAAGCCCATAAGTCGATCCATTCTTTCAACATACATTAGTCCCACCATCCCGGGAATTAACCTGATGAAGGTACGCTGCATTCCCTGAATAGTAAAAATGTTCTTCATCAAATTAGGAGACCAAAACTGCACACAATACTCCAGGTCTCACCAGGGCCCTGTACAACTGCAGTAGGACCCTCTTGCTCCTATACTCAAATCCTCTCGCTGTGAAGGCCAGTATGCCATTTGTTTTCTTCACTGCCTGCTGTACCTGCATGCTTATCTATATAATTAAAACTAAAATCTTGACCACTTCCTGTTTCCACTGCATATTGATTTTAGAACACACGCTACGACTTACGGCTGTGATTTTTGGCCATCTTACTCAGAGTCCCCCTCCCCTGTGCAGGACAACAGGATGTTTTCCATCGATTAAAACTAAAAGACTTATTAATGTTTAAAAATGTTGAGATTCTATCTCCTGTCAATCATGCCATGAAGGCCACGCCCCTTCCGGTGAGAGGGGGGAGGGACTATAAAACCCGGAAGTGTGGACTGCCTCAGTCTCTGCAAGATGGGGGTGCAAGAGGTCAAGATTCTCAATCTGAGCTGTGAATAACACTGAATGCATATCTACTAAACTGTGAGTTGGTTTTACTGACCCATGAGTGCCCTTAATGTGGTTTGAAAATGTAGTTTGAAAATGTGGTTGGTTTGAAAATGCAAAAATGGTGTGTTTTGAAAATACAAAAGTGGTGTGGTTTGAAAATACAAAAGCAGTGTGGTTTGAAAATGCAAAAGGTCACAACTCTCTGTATTTGGTGGCCTTGCACCCTGCTTGAAATGGTAGGAAACTTCACTTGCATTTGGTGGCCTTGCACCCTGCTTGAAATGGTAGGTAACTGCACTTGAATTTGGTGGCCTTGCATCCTGCAAGAAATGGTAGGAAACTGCACTTGAATTTGGTGGCCTTGCACCCTGCTTACTATGGTAGGAAACTGTACTTGACCAGCCCTCCTGTGTGATGCTGGGACCCAACGGGTCCCACTTAGTCTAGTACTTTATAAAGCTTCACAAGGAAAACAGGGCTTTTTGTTTAAATTTGCTTTTCTGCTTTTAGGTCACCCAGCAACCAAAGGTAATTTAGTTTGGCAGCATTGATCCAGGGAGAGGCAGGTACTATTGACTGTGCAAAGAATCGTAACTTCTCATGATTAAGCTGATTTATATTCACATGTGAACTCACTGAGGAATCAGTCATGCTGCCCAGGAAGCTAAATACCCACTTAAGTCTGCAGCTACGATTGCAGTATATGCTGTGGCCCTGACTTACTGTTGGGAGTTCTTATCTTGCTCCAGATAAGTGACCTACATTGAAGCTAGTGACACCAAAAAGGTAAACTATTTCTAGATCTAGTCATGATTATTAATGGAGCTAGCAGCCTTGTTTCCTAATATAAGTAAAAGGATTCACAGGGAACTATTAAATGTTAAACTATTAAAGGATTCACAGGGAACAATTAAACTATTAAAACACTTGAATTCAACCCTGACTGTGGGTGCTCTCTGTACGGAGTTTGTACATTCTCCCTGTGACCGCATGGGTTATCTCCAGGTGCTCTGGTTTCCTCCCACACTCCAAAGACGTACAGATTTGCAGGTTAATTGACTTTGGTAGAATTGTAATTTGCCCCTAGTGTGTAGGAGAGTGTTAATGTACGGGGTAATCGCTGGTCAGCCTGGACTTGGTGGGCCGAAGTGCCTGTTTCCTTGCAGTATGTCTAAAGTCTTAGAGAATTAAAAGTAGTTTAATAACGCAACTTTAAAAATCGCTTTAAACTTCAACACATCAAGGAAGAAAAACCTTGCATAATTGTCCAGGTAATTCATCATCCACATATCCACTTTACGAAACAATGAGTGTTACAAAAGGAAATGATAAAAGCAAAGAATTGAAAGAGTAGATTAACGTGAGGACACTTTTATACTAATTATGATTTGTCAAATTTATCTGCTCTTCTTTAAAGAAATTTGTATAGGCTCAACTAGTATTTGTTAATATGGTGACAACCTGTAATTTTCATCAAGCAGAGAGTATTTGAAATGACAATTCTGGGATGAGAATTACAGGTATAAATCCACTTTCTTAAAAAAGTTCATTTTCAAGGGTAGTCAAGGAGTTAATGAGGAGAAGGCAGGAGAATAGGAGAAAGTTGAGAGAGAAAAATAGATCAGCCCTGTTTGAATAATGAGGTAGATTTGATGGGCCGAATGACCTAATTCTGCTCCAATAACTTATGAACATTGCAAGAAATCTTAGTGTCTATTTTTATTTCACTGTGACGTTATTGTTTTATATTTGATGAAATGTTGTGATAAATTGTTTTTACATAAATAGAATTGTTGCTGGACCTGGTGAAAACTATTTGCTGCCAAATATTTCCGCTTATTGATCTAACGCCATCGAACAGATTAATTAACTGGGTAGAACGCATTCATTTTGTTCAAACATTTCTGTGGAAGTATGAAGAGAGCTAACTGTGCATCATTAAAGCACAATTTCTCTATTGAAATCACCGATGGCAAGTAACAATATCCTAAACTCATCACATTTTATGTGGTTGCCAAGTCAAAATGGTGACATAATGCTTTGGCATTTGGAGTTTTGAGCGCAGTTTTTGACCCCATACCTGAGAAAGAATTTGTTGGCGTTGGAGAGGGTCCTAAGGAGGTTTACGAGAATTATCCCGGGAATGATTAGGTTAACATACGATGAGCATTTAATGGCACTGGGCCTGTACTCACTGTTTGTAATCAAGAGCCTTTCTCACCTTTAGAAAACCCAATGTCTTGGCCTCAACTGCAGTCTGTGGCAATGAATTCCACAGATTTACCATCCTCTGGCTGAATAAATTCCTTCTTATCTCAATTCTAAAGATACACCCTTTTATTCTGAGGCTGTGCTCTCTTGTTCTTGACTCTCCCATTACTGGTATCAGCCTTTCCACGTCCACTCTATCTAGGCCTTTCATTATCCAGTTTGTTTGATAAGGAGACTTGGGAAGGTCCACCTGTCTCCCCAGATTCTGGTGAACCTCTACCGCTGCACCATCGGGAGCATCCTTACCGACTGCATCACAGTATGGTATGGTAACTGCTCTGTTGCCGACCGGAAAGCTCTGCAGAGGGTTGTGAAGATCGCCCAACACATCACAGGCTCCTCACTCCCCTCCATTGAGTCTGTCCATAGTAAACTATGCCTGCGCAGGGCGCACAGCATCGTCAGGGACAGCTCACATCCCAACCATAGACTGTTTACCCTCCTCCCATCCAGGAGATGCTACAGGTCCCTCCGCTGCCGGACCAAAGAACAGCTTCTTCCCTGCGGCTGTCACACTTCTCAATGCTGCACCTCAATGACTGCCTGTTTCCACCCCTCACCCCCCCCCCCCCCCCCCCCCAACCTGGACTATCCAATCTCCAGCAAATTGCACAGACAACACTGCATATGTATATGTATTACTTGTTTACTCGTAAGTTCAACTGCATTTTGTTGTCTCTGTATTGTACACTGCACAATGACAATTAAAAATTGAATTGAATTGTTTCAATGTGATCCCTTCTTTCCCCCCCCCCCCCACCTTATTCAACAAAACTCCAGACAATACAGGCCTAGTGTCTCATAAGTTAACCCAATCATTCCTGGGATCATTCTCATAAACCTCCTCTGAACCCTCTCCAAAACCAACATCCTTCCTCAGATATGGGGCCCACAAGCTGCTCGCAATACTCCAAATGTTAAAAAATTGGACTTGGATATTACAAATTTTATTTGGGATTATAAGACCCATAGAATACAAAGACCACACCTGAATAAACCCAAAGTAGTAGGGGGATTAGCACTCCCTAATTTTATGTATTATTATTATTGGTCGGTAAATTTTGGAAATATGATTCAATTGTTGGATGATTCTCTTCATCAACTGGAATGGATCATTATGAAGAAAGAGGACTACTCCCCCTTTAATATTGGTGCGATCCTTCTTTCACCATGACGGTAAATAATACAAACTACAACAAAACCCAATTATACATAGTACAATCAGAATATGGAAACAAATAAAAATACAATTTAAAATTAAGAAACTTATCTCTCCTATCTCCTATTGCTAAAAACCCTCTGTTTAAACCCTCGATTATAGACAAAGCATTTAGCAATGGGAAAGAGCAGGAATTAAAACTTTGGGAGATTTGTATGATATGGGAAAACTATTATTTAAACAAATACAACTAAAATACAATCTGGGTAACAATCAGTATTTTAAATATTTCCAAATATGTGATTATTTGATAAAACATGCACATGAATTTCACAAAATGCCATTATACTAGATGAAGTAATGAATACAAAGGCGGAATCACCAAATTTAATTTCACATATATATAATATTATACTAAATGCAGTAATACCAACAACGGAAGGTATTAGAGGTGAGCGGGAAAACGAACTAGGCATAAAAATTTCCAATGAAAGGTGGAAAGAATACTTATTAAATGTGCACAAATGCTCAATTAACGTTAGACACATTTTAATACAATATAAAATTATACATAGATTATACTACTCAAAAATTACTCTAAATTAAATGTATTTTTCCCTAATGTTTCCAAAAATGACACCAAAGCCAGAATGGATTATTTTCGGAATGACAGAAGGTAGTTCAGAATTAAATGCGTATCAAAAGAATTTATTTGATTACGTCTTAACAGGAAAAAAACTAATCTTAAAATTCTGGAAAAATGCTCCTATACCAACATTAAATATGTGGATTTCAACTATGTTTGAAACACTACACCTGGAAGATATGAGACTCCGCCTGGAAGGAAAATCAGAACGCTTCTATCAGACATGGTCTGCATTTATAGAATTATTACAAAGATATGGTGCAGGAGTACCTCGGGCCTTGGTAAGGGGGGGAGGGGAATCAAAAACTATTGAGTTGGTGGATTCCTTTTGCATGATATATATAACATAGTAACTGGCTTTTTTTTTCCTTTTCCTTTAAAAAAATGTTTTTAGGGTCTATCTCTTAACCCCCTTTCTCTAATTCTTTGTCCAAGGGTTTCGTCTCCCCTTTGGCACGCTCTTTCACTATCACAACTCTTTTCACCTATTTCACTCCCTTTCTTTCTATTCTTTTTTTTTTAAAGCCATAAAATTATGGGGTACAATGATTGTAACAATATATATGTGAAGTACATTGATGTATTTACCTCTAATAAATAAAAATATTTAAAAAAAAAATAATAATAAAAAAATAAAAATAAAACAATACTCCAAGTGTGGCCTCAGCAACACCTTGAAAAGCCTCAGCATTACATCCTTGCTTTTATACTTTAGTCTCCTTGAAATTAATGCTAGCATTGTATTCGCCTTCCTTACAACTGACTCAACCTGCAAATTAATCTTTCAGGAATCCTGCACCAGCACTCCCAAGTCCCTTTGCACCTCCAATCTCTAAATAAGAATGCTCTTTCATTTATAACCAATATCCACCTTCTGTCCACTTTAAAGCATTCAAAATTCTATTGCATCAAATACTGCTCTCAGGACCTTTAAAAGAGAAAAAAAAAGTGTTTTGTATCATCTGGCAGGATGCTGCTTAAATTGCTTCCATAAAAATCCATTTTCACAAATTGAAATGTGGCCTCTCAAGTTAATGATGTCCCATGCATAAATGGGAGGTATTCCTTGTGGGGAAATGAGAATACTTGACAACCTTGTGCACTGGTAAACATGATTATATCAGAACGCCTCCTCTTAATATTTTTCATCTTCATCTTGGATTTACAAATTATTTTAACTTAATGGCCATTCAATATTTGTAGGTTGCTCTGGCATTACATTGATTTGTTTCTAAATCTACCTCTGTTGATCTAAGACAATTAATTAACAGCTTATCGTCTGGCAACAACACTTCGCAACAGTCTTTTTCTACAGCAACTGCTTTTCTTTCTGCTGTGTTTGCGGTTTTCAAACTAAGTTTTATTGTTATGGTTTGATCCGGGGCTAATAATGCAACGAAAACACTTATAAATGCCTTGGCATGAAAAGTCAATTTTGTTTTAACATTGGAAACAGAATACTTACAGGAATAGATATTAATTATACATAGCGGCCCAGCTTATTAAAAACGTTCTGCTGCTGTGACCTGAGGTTTATAAATATCTATGATTGTTTCCATAGTGCCAGAGTAACATTGACTGGGATAAAAAAAAAAATGCGAGCAGAACTCAGAAGGCCAGTCAGTATCTTTGATCAGAGGTGGGAGAAAATAGAGATATGGCACATTTCAAGCGAGTCCAGGCACATGGAAGGTGAGAAGTGAGACGACGGGTTGGAGGGAGTAGAGAAGGAAGGAGTAAAAGGAGCTTTTGGGAATTAGTGGAATAAATGACGATGATAAAAGGAGCTGGTGAGAGGATGAGAAAAGAAGCAATCAATTAGTCTATTAGTCTGCAAACCTATTAATCACGGCACAGTGGTGCAGCAGTAAAGTTGCTGCTTTACAGCGCCAGAGACTCTGGTTGGATCCTGACTATGTCTGCTGTCAATATGGAGTTTGTACGTTCTCCTTGTGACTGTGTGGGTTTTCTCCGGGTGCTCCAATTTCATCTCGCATTCCAAAGACGACGGGTTTCTAGGTTAACACAAAAAGCTGGAGTAATTCACCGAGTCAGGCAGCAACTCTGGAGAAAAGGAATAGGTGACATTTCAGGAGGCGTCAGAGTGAGAGGAAAGGGAAACATGAGATATAGATGGTGATAGAGAGAGAGAGATGTAGAACAAATGAATGAAAGATATGCAAAAAAGTAATGATCTAGGCAACAGACCGTTTGATTCTATGATTATGATACTATGATTCTATGACTATAAATCTACTCAGCTACGGATGTTGAACCGGATGGCATCACCCTGCTGCGGACTTCTGCTGACTCAAATGCAAGAAGAAGCCATTCGATCATGGCTGATCTATTTTTTTCCTCCCTCTAACCCATTTCTCCTGCCTTCTCCACATTACCTTTGACGTCCTTACTAATCAAGAACTTATCAATCTCTTTAGAAAATATCCAATTACTTGAATACATTGAAGGTGTTTATACAATGACAATGTCAGTGCCTTATTAACATTGTGACTGGCAAAGTGATGCAACCTGGAACCACTGTAACAAATCACTCTGCAACCTACTCTTGCACGCTCATTGATCGCACACTG
Source organism: Okamejei kenojei (assembly GCA_035221665.1). Lineage (NCBI taxonomy): Eukaryota > Metazoa > Chordata > Chondrichthyes > Rajiformes > Rajidae > Okamejei > Okamejei kenojei. The sequence continues at coordinate 27,478,698 of CM069154.1, read as the reverse complement.
TAGCCCTTGCAGGCAAGAATAACAATTTTATAAATTGGGTGCGGCAGTTTGTAGGGGGCAATCAGCTGAAGCCAGCCCTCCAATTTGTAACCAGCATCTGCAGTCCTTTCCAACACATTGATAACCAGCAGTTGGCAGGAAAAATATTTGTCACCTTGTCCTAATTAGTCATGATAAATAATTCATCCAAATTTTGCATCAAAGGTGGATACAAATAGCTGGAGTAACTCAGTGGGACAGGCAGTATCTCTGGAGAGAAGGAATGGGTGACGTTTTGGATTGAGAACCTTCTTCAGACAGAAATGCTGCCTGTCCCGTTGAGTTTCTCCGGGATTTTGCGTCTCCCTTCGATATAAACCATCATCTGCAGTCCCTAACTACGAAAATATGCATCAACATATCTTGGAAGCAATCAATAATTAGTTTTAAATGTGAGGCACCTACATATTAATAAGACATAGATCGAGAAAGTATTTTGTACTCTAAAGTATTAAACTGCTTTCCCTTCACTACTTTGATGTTTGCATCTGTAAATCTACGCAGATGCTAAGAGGGAAAGATATTCCAGGGCCTTTCCAGTAATGTCATTGTGATCGGCAGGTTTCAAAGCATAAAGACTTTGAAACCAATTTTCGTTTGCCTATTGCACCATGCATATCAGCCTCGATGATTTTGTGAGAAGAAATTGGAGGCAGGTGTCACATTATCCGCACGAAATGGTGGCTGGAAATTGCTACGCTATTCCTTCAAATGAGAGGATCTTTGAAATATGGCCAGAAATACTCAATTAGGTTAATGGGTGCCATGTAACAAATTATTCAGAAATATCAGGAGGGTAAATTGCGGATAGGTCAGAAAGATCAGCCCAATATCATAGATTTAATACCACTTCACTTTACCATGGTGCCGCAGAGCACTCACATGTGATGTTGTTCCCATTTTGTTCCATTTTGTTTGCACATATGTTGAGAAAGTGGTCGGACATTTTACAAGCCCAACACAAAGCAATTAATTGCAAACTAGCCAGGGTGAGAAATGATTAAATTTGTGATATGCAAAAAAGCTCACCAGCAAACTTGAGAGGCAGGAAGAACTACAAGATGAGCCATAAATCTATCTTGTTTTGCTCCATATTTCCTTGAGAATTGGCAAAGAATGCAAGAAAATCTTAACGGAGGTAAAATGAATTGCAGGCATTGGTTTACAAAAAAAAAGTTAGGGGAGAGGGAAACTAGAGGTATGAAAAGCACTGATGGTCAAGGAGCCCACAATGGTCCATTGTTGGCTGTGGAGAAGGTGATAACGAAGGGATACGAACAGTGAAACTAGCAGGATGACTAGGGTGGGAGAGGGACGGAGAGAGAGGAAATGCAAGGGTTACTTGAAAATAGAGAAATCAATATTCTTACCGCTGAGTTGTAAACTGCCCAAGTGAAATATTGAATGAGGTGCCTGGGCCTCCTCCGACGGTGGAGGAGGCCCAGGACAGAAAGGTCAGTGTGGGAATGTGAAGGCGAGTTAAAATATTTGGCAGCTTAGAGAGAGCATGTAGGCCAAGGTGGACTGAGCGTAGGTGTTCAGTGAAACAATCACCCAGTCTGTGCTTGGTCTCGCCGATATGTAGGAGTCCACACCTGGAACAACAGATACAGTAAATTGCTAGCTATTCTGATATTTTTCCTTGCATATTTACAGAACATATAATGATGGAATATATTAGATGGCACATATGTGCAGCTGGTGGAGCTGCTTCCTCACAGGACAAGAGACTTGGGTTCAATCCTGATCTTGATTGCACATTCCTTCTTTGACCGCGTGGGTCTCATCCAGATGCCCCGATTTTCTTACATTTCCCAAAGATGTGTGGGTTGATTGGGGAATTATCCTCTGTAAATTGCCCCTAGTGTGTAGGGAGTGATTATACAAGTGGAATAACATAGAACTAGTGTTAGCAGCTGATCAAAACTATTTTGAGACATCAAATGTGGTCCAATCCAATCTTATAAATTACAAATCCATATTTATCATAAAAATGCATTATCTTATTTTCTAACAGAATCTAGTTTGCCAGCCCTCATAATTCTAAAAACATTTGTCAGGACTGACACATTTTAAAGATTCAAGAGAGTTTATTGTCATGTGTCCCAGATAGGACAATGAAATTCTTGCTTTGCTTCAGCACAACAGAATATAGTAGGCATGAATACAGAACAGATCAGTGTGTCAATATGTCATTATATAAATATATACACACATGAATAAATAAGCAGATAAAGTGCAAATAAACAAATAATGGTCTATTGATGTTCAGAGTTTTGTTGCAGTTGAGTTTAATAGCCTGATGGCTGTGGGGAAGAAGCTGTTCATGAACCTGGACATTACAGTCCTCAGGCTCATGTAACTTCGACCTGAAGGTAGCAGGAAGATGAGTGTGTGGCCAGGATGGTGTAGGTCCTTGATGATGCTGCCAGCCTTTTTGAGGCAGCGACTGCGATAGATCCCCTCGATGATAGGGAGGTCAGATAGGGAGTCCAATGATAGACTGGGCAGTGTTTACTACTTTTTGTAGTCTTTTCCGCTCCTGGACGCTCAAGTTGCCGAACCAAGTCACGATGCAACCGGTCAGCAAGCTCTCTACTGTGCACCTGTAGAAGTTAGAGAGAGTCCTCCTTGACAAACTGACTCTCCGTAATCTTCTCAGGAAGTAGAGTCGCTGATATGCTTTCTTAATAATTGCATCAGTGTTCTTGGTCCAGGAGAGATCTTCAGAATTTGAAGCTCTTGACCCACTCCACCATCGACCCATTGATATAAATGGGACTGTGGGTCCCCATCCTACCCATTCCAAAGTCCACAATCAGTTCCTTGGTTTTGTTGGTGTTGAGGGCCAGGTTATTGTTCTGGCACCATTCGGTCAGTTGGTTGATCTCTCTTCTATAATCTGACTCATCCCGATCAGTGATACGTCCCACAACAGTGGTGTTGTCAGCGAACTTAATGATGGAGTTCGCACTATGATCGGCTACGCAGTCATGAGTATAGAGTGAGTACAGCAGGGGGCTGAGCACACAGCCTTGAGGTGCTCCCGTTCTGATTGTTATCAAGGCTGACACATTTCCATCAATACAAACAGTGTGTGGTCTGTGGATTAGGAAGTCGAGGATCCAATTGCAGAGGGATGCGCAGAGACCCAAATCTGTGAGCTTGGTAACCAGCTTGGAGGGGATGATTGTATTAAATGCCGAGCTGTAATCAATGAATAACAGCCTGACATATGAGTTTTTGTTGTCCAAGTGGTCCAGAGCGGAGTGGGGATCCAGCGAGATCGCATCCACCATTGATCTGTTGTGGTGTTAGGCAAACTGCAGTGGGTCCAGGTTTTTGTCGAGGTAGGAGTTGATTTGCGCCATGATCAACCTCTCAGAGCACTTCATCACCACAGACGTTAGTGCCACTGGTCGATAGTCATTGAGGCACATCACCTTGTTCGTCTTGGGCCCTTTTAAAGCAGGTGGGAACCTCAGATCTCAGAAGTGAGAGGTTGAAAATGTCCATAAAAACTCCAGCCAGTAGGTCCACACACGTTTTTAGAACACAACCAGGTATACCATCAGGTCCAGGCGCTTTTCGAGGGTTCACCCCTCTGAAGGATTTTCTGACGTTGGCCTCTGAGACTGAAATACCATCGCAGCGAATGGATGCTCGAGAAGGCATATCAGTGTTCACCCTATCAAAGCGTGCGTAAAACGCATTGAGCTCGTCAGGGAGTGATGTTTCGCTGACATTCGAGCTACCTCCTGATTTCACCTGGTAGGAGGTGATTGCATTCAGGCCCCGCCATAGCTGCCGATCATCTGTCTCATCCTCCAGCTTGGAGCAGAAGTTCCTTTTGGCCTTTTTGATGGCCTTACCAAGGTCGTATCTGGACTTCTTGTAGATCACTGTATCATCAGACATGAATGCCCAGTGTCAGGTCTTCAGAAGAGTGCGGATCTCAGAGTTCATCCAAGGCTTCTGATTGGGAAACATTTGGAAGGTTTTTGTAGGGATGCAATCCTCCACACATATCTTGATGAAGTCTGTAACGACTGTGGCATATTTGTACAGGTCTGTTGCTGAGTCCCTGAACATTGCCCAGTCTACAGACTCCAAACAGTTCTGTAGTTGTTTCTCTGCCTAGAGTTTTATTAGATTTTTAAAGGACTTACTGTAACTCTCAATGCAATAACAATGGTTAATGTGTAGGAAGGAACTGCAGATGCTGGTTTACATCGAAGATAGACACTGGATGGTACTACCATTGGCATAATGCTGGAGTAAGGGGCAGGCAACATCTCTGGAGAGAAGGAATGGGTGCCGTTTTAGGTCGAGACCATTCTTCAGACAATAGTTAATGCCACATTTTCATTAAGAAAAAGGCTGAGGATAGGGAAACTTATTGAAATATCCTTGGAGAATGCTTTGGTGTTTCACTGCTTTCCCTTTTGTGAACTGCTCTTTATCCTATCTGTGAATATTTATATTTTTTATCACAATAGCTTGACAGGAACTTCCTCTTTATATTCCGAAGAATTTGTGTGTCCTTCAGACTGAAAGGTTTAGATAAAACATCACTGACAATCAGTTGTCATAGAACTGTACCACATAGAACTCAAGAATGACTATGATTATTTTTACTATGTAGCATCTGAAAATTATATATATATATATTGGATCACAAGCAAACCAAATATTTTCACTGTACCTCTACACACATGTCAGTAATAAACCTAAATCTACAATCAAGCCAAACTCAAGTACAATAGGTAGAGTGAAGGGAAAGATGCAGAGGTCAAAATAGTTTTCATCATTATATTGCTAGTGTTCCATTGGGCATTGGACCTGCTACTTAATTTATCTTTGACTAAGTCTTCATAATAACAGGAAGAAAGTGTAAGCAGAGTTCGACCAGGATTCATCATACTTTGAAAAACAATCAATGATTCAATGATATTTTTTGTCATGTGTACCTAGATAAAACGCAAGGCTTTGTTTTGTATTCGGTATCGATTAACACACCTCACCTAGGCAGTGCGCAAGTGTTGCCATATTTTTGGCGGCGACAAAGTTACAAAAGTTCACTGAACCGTCCTATCTTTTACCTGCTGCCATACATGGCAGCACGTCCCCCACCCACCCGGGTCCCGCTTTGTTCTAGGTGGCTGCCAGCCGGGACCCCACTTTGTTTTCGGTCCCCCGTTTGTTCTCGGTGGCCCACTGCCATGCTCCCCCATTATTCTCACCAGGGCCCCCTCGGCCAGATCACCCCTTTGTTATTGGTGGCCCCCGGCTGGTAGTTCTCGCAGGGGCCTGCCTTGCTCCCAAGGGCCCCCTCATTCTTGGCGGTCCCCTCACTCTCGCCGGTTGCTCGCGGGTCCCATCGATGCCGATGGCTCGGAGCTGGGTTTGGGGTCTGCGGTGGGCGAGCCAGGCCTACTGGATGGCTCCTCCATCCTCGGTGAGCGAGGCCTCGGTCTGCGCCTGGCGGGACGAGCCGAGCCGAGCCTGATGGAAGCCGGCGCCCTGGTGGTCAGGATACGCCGGCACCCGTCTTGCCGGAATATGAAAAAATTGATTTAAGACACACAAGGAACTGCAGATGCTGGTTTACCAATAAATCTTCCAGGCCCCACACAGGAGGCCTAAAGTGTAGTTAACATCATATTTTGAGATCTTTAAAAACTTTGTACATCTGGTCATACGGCTGATTCTGAAAAAGATCAGTTCTGTTCTCTTGTTTTGATGTTTGCTGATTTCATCTTTAAAAAAACCTCGTTTTAATTTTGTTATGACTGTGGTATAAAAGCAGGTTTTTTTTTATTTGATACTCTGATGAAGTTATTGGTATGAAATAGATATTTGTTGAGGTGACATGACTGGATGTTACATTTCTGATGCTTGGTTTCGGTGCGATCTTTTTCGAGAATTACATTACCAAGACGACTTTGAAATTTCTCAGTGGTTTGAATTTAATGTAGTTCTCTCAGCAGGGATTGAATCTACCGCATAATGAAAGGCTAGAGATGTATGAAGAAGGGAAGAATTTGAACAAATATATTCATGGTTATGTAAGGAGCTGAATATGGTGTGCAGTCTCTTAAATCATTTGAAACAATTATCTATCAGCGCAGTGCATGAAAGAAACATGAGAACGTTCTGTTCTTCTCCAAATCTGTTTTATGAAGCTGCTGTTTTGGTTTAGAGTGTGGGTACGATTGATCATAAATAAGCTCGATAGTTGTTAGATTTCTAAATTCAGCCCCCACAACCTGACAAAAGATATGTGGAATCGCAGAAATATATGAGTTGGTGGTAGGATAAGTGAGCGTGATTAATAGTGTTAACCAAGGTAGACCCATGGAACTGCAGATGCTGGTTTCCAAAAAAAAAGACACAGTACCGTGGTAAATCAGCGGGTCAGGCAGCATCACTGGAGAACAAGGATAGGTGACGTTTTGGGTCGGGACCCTGCTTCAGACCTTTGGATTTTATTTGGAGTATTGTGTGCAGTTCGGGTCAAACCATTGCAGGAAAGATGTGGAAGCTTTAGGGAGGGTGCAAAGTCCTGACCCGGAACGTCATCTATCTTTACCATCAGAGATGCTGTCTGACCCGCTGAGTTACTCCAGAACGTTATCAAATTTTTTGGAAACCACAACCACACTTACTTGTACCTCCATATACTCTTTTTTCCAGTTTAGTTTGGTTTAGAGATACAGTATGGAAACAGGCCTTTCAGCCGACTGAATCTATGACGACCGCTGATCACCTGTTCCTCCTGATTAATTTTACTGATTGTATGCCTCGTTGTCTCCTTCTCCTCAGCTAACCATGAACCATTCTACATTGTGTTGATCATCGACTGCTTTGATCTGTCATTTTCACAACTTACCCTTCCATATCTCTGGTGGGGAAATGAGACTAGCTTAGAATGGGTCCCTTGGTCAGCATGGATAAGTTGGGCCACAGGGTCAGTTTCCCTGCTGTATGACTATGACTCTGTGGAAAATTACCCAGGCATGTCCTGTTCACAACCTAAGCACAAATCCAATCCAAGTAATTCAAATTCAGTCACTCTACTCATCATGTTTGTGAGAGGTTGCTTAAGAGACTCCTAAAACCACTTCAGATCATCAGCTGACCTGCAGAGACAGAGTTGGCAGCATCTGAGAAGATAGTTGGCATTGAATTGAAATATCTTTCATTCTTCAACAATGACATCCCTTATCCTTTGTGTGAACAGGCAAGAAGAGATAAATATTCTCAAATGTCTAAAATTTCCTATAGTTTGTATGATGATAAAGTTGTTTTAAAATGGGAATAAAATGTCTTTCCAACGTGTTCTACTGGGAAGATGATGCATTTCGTGACCAATGCGTTTACCTCAATAAATCGTGCTCTCCATTGTACAGGCACAATAGTGTACTTACATCACTGTAGGACCTGCCTGACTGATTATATCAATGCTCTGTGACAAGATCTGTTCAACACAATTTTCTACAGGGAACAGTGCATCACATCAATAATCAGAAAATGGATTCACACCATCAGGTTAGAATTAAATCATAGCAATATGCGGCACAGTGGCACAACGGTAGAGTTGCTGCCTTACAATGCCCTGTTGTACAGACCCAGGTTCAATCCTGACCATGGTGGCTATCTGTACAGAGTGTATATGATCTCCCTGTGACTGCGTTGGTTTTCTCTGGGTGCGCTGGTTTCCTCCCACACTCCAAAAACATACAAGTTTTTTAGATTCATTGGCTTCAGCAAAAATTGTAAATTATCCTAGTGTATAGGATAGTGCTAGTGTACGTGGATTGCAGGTCAGCGTGGACTTGGTGGGCCGAAGGGCCTGATTCCACATTATATCTCCAAACTAAACTAAAACTATTACGGAAAAGAATAGCAACAAATTGAGTACAAGTTATATTCATAGTACAGAACAGCACGGGAACAGGCCCTTTCGGCTCTCAATGTTTGTGCTAAATATAATGCCAAGAGCAACTCTTATCTACTTGCACATAATCTATATCTCCCCATTCCCTGTATATCCATGTGTCTATCCAAAAGCTTCTTAAATGCCACTATCCTCATAATTCTACTTCTAATTTTACTTTAATAAATAATATTACTTTCTAATTTTTAATAGTTTCAACAATTTTACAGAGCACTTTGGTCAAGTGATCATGGTCAAGTTTAAAGTCTACTACAGCTGTCATTATCCTGTGAACTAATATGCTTCTTATTATGTGTAGGAAGGTACTGCAGATGCTAGTTAATACTGAAGAAAGACACAAAGTGCTGGAGTAACTCAGCACGTCAGGCAACATATCTGGAGGAAAAGAATAGGTGATGTTTCAGGTCAGATGGAAAGTAGAGGTGGAATATAGAAATTATTATATTTCATACATGGCATGTCCAACATTTAAAAAAAAATAGGCCCAGTCACATAATATTGCTCTTTCAATAAAATGTAAAGTTTGCAAGGTAGAATTTAAAACAACACCACACCACCAGATTACAGTTTATAAGTTATCTGACCACCAGGGGCACCGTACGATTGGCAGCCCCGCCAACAGTCTGTTTTTTTGTATTTTTTTTTAATTTAGTGTGTGTGTTAAAAGTTTGTGTAAATGTTCTCAAGTTTGTTATGTGGGGAGAGGGAGAGGGGGAAGGGGAAACTTTTTCAGATTTTTACCTTGCCAGAGATGCGATTAATTTTTGGATCGCATTCACCGGTCGCTCAGCCACTTATCATTGATGGAGCTGGAGGCCTCCTCGGACTGACCTTGGGCCCCACTGTAGGGCGTGGACTTGCATCAGAGTCGATCCCTTGCCTGGGATCGCTCCAACCGCAGCCTGCAGGCTGTCAAGTTCTTACATCGGGAGCTCGCAGTCTCGGGAGAGGCCGTGGATGTCGGGAGCTCCAACGTCGCGGAAGGTTCGACCAGCCATGATTCAGGGTTCAATCGTCCGACACGGGGGAGCTGACATCCCCCTGATGCAGGAGCTGATCGCCTCGACAGAGGGCCCGCCGTCGGCTACGGGAGTCAAGATCATCCCATCAACGGAGGGCTCCAGGCCCCCGACCACGGAAGAGCAAAGGGAAGAGATTGAACTTTCTTTCGCCTTCCATCACAATGATGAATGTGGAGGAATCACTTTGATGGATGTTTATGTTAAAATGTGTTTTTTGTGATTGATTGTGATTGATCTATTGCCGTAGACAAATGATGAAAACATTTGGATGTATTTCTTGGGAATCTGGTGCTTGTGGATTATATATTTCCTGGATATCTGGATAGTCACCATGAAATAAAGTTAAATGAACTGTAATATATATTTTGTGGGCCATTTTACAATAAGACCATAATCATAACCATAAGACATGGGAGCAGAACTAGGCATTCAGCCCATCAAGTCTGCTCTGTCATGCAATCACGGTTGATCTGTTTTAACCCTCTCAACCCCATTCTCCTGACTTCACATAACCTTTGACACACTTACTAATCAAGATCTATCAATCTCAACTTTAAAAATACCCAATGACTTGACCTCCCACAGATTCCACACTCTCTAAGAGATTCCCCCGTGTCTCCTTTCTAAAGGTATGTCCTTTCTTTCTGAGTAAGAAGGAACTGCAGATGCTGGTTTAAATCAAAGTGTCACTGGAGTCACTCAGCAGGACAGGCAGCATCTCTGGAGAGAAAGAACGGGTGGTGTTTTGGGTCGAGAAGAAGGGTCTCTCCAGAGATGCTGCCTGTCCCGCTGAGTTACTCCAGCTTTTTGTGTCTATCCTTTCTTTCTGAGTTTGTTGCGTTTCAACAAGAATTTTTCATGATATTGACAATAACTGCCAGGTATATTGATTTCATTAATTCATAAGTTATAGGAACAGAATTGGACCATTCTGCCAATCGAGTCTGCCATTCAATCATGGCTGATCTATTTTTCCTTCTTCCCATAAACTTTGATGCCCTTACTAATCAAGAACCTATTAATCTCCACTATAAAAATACCAAAGATTTAGCCTCCACAACCGTCTGTGTCAATGAATTCCTCAGTTTCACCACCCTCTTGGCTAAAGAAATTCATCCTCATCTCAATCCTCAATCCATTCTATGCTCCCTTTCCATTTGGAAATGTTTATTGTGGGAGTTCATCAAATCCAATGCCCTGTGAGTTCAACTATTAATGCTTGGAGATACAAGGAAACTGCAGATGCTGGGATCATGAGCAAAAACTGAGTGCTGGAGGAACCACTGAATTCCCCCAGCACTGTGTTTTATTATAAATGTTTGAATATTTAGACTTTTGCTTCTAATTTCGCATTAGATTCGTCTATAAAATGAGTGGCAATGTCCAACCTTAAACTTAAAAATAAACATAACTTTCACTTTAATTTGTTTCTGAACAATTTCAAAAATGATACCATAACAGGTCAAAAATATTCTTGCATTTCACATTCATTATAATTATTACTGATGCAACTTAAGAATAAATATATTCAATATAAAAATGTGGAACCTATCTGAGTAAGAGTCAAAGAGCCTCAAAGAATCTTTCTGTGGCTGCAATAATTCAATTATATATTTTTGGAACTAAAATATGAATTCTAACCTTTGTTTATTTCACTTACCATGCAAATGCACATTATAAAACATTAAGATTGAGTTTAGTTTATTGTCACGTGTATTGAGGTACAGTGAAAAAAAAGCTTTGTTGCATGCTGACTAGTCAGTGGAAAGTATATGCATGAGATTACAATCGAGCCATCCACAGTCTACAGATACACGATAATGTGAATAACCTTTAGTGCAAGATAAAGCCAGTATAGCCTGATCAAAGATTGTTCGACAATTTCCAATGAGATTGATAGTTGTTAAGGACTACTCTCTAGTTGTTGGTAGGATGGTTCAGTTGCCTGATAACAGCTGGGAAGAAACTGTCCCTGAATCTGGAGTTGTGCGTTTTCGCAGTTCTATAACTTTTGCCCAATGGGAGAGGGGAGAAGAGGGAATGGTTGGGGTGCGACTCATCCTTGATTATGCTGGTGGCCTTGCCGAGGCAGCTGGCGGTGTAAATGGAGTCAATGGAAAGGAGATTGGTTTGTGTGATGGTCTGGGCTGCGTCCACAATTCACCTGTAATTTCTTGCGAGGTAACAGTCAATTAGTTGCCAACAACATTTTGACAACTTCAAACTTTATCATTGGACATAACACAAGGCTCACAATTCCACAATTAAATCCAGATGGAAATTTTATCCACGCCTTTAGTGTCCAGTTCTACATTCCCTGGCCCTTTAGATAACAGCTGTATTGATCAGGACACGGAAGATAGACACAAAATGCTGGAGTAACTCAGCGGGTCATGCAGCATCTCTGGAGAAAAGGAATAGGTGACATTTCGGTTTGAGACTTCTTCAGACTGAGGGCCAGGGAAGAGGGAAACTAGAGGTATGAAAATGTACAACGTATAAATGAATGGAAGGTATAAAAAGAACAAATCAAAGCCACCTTTCTTTAAATCCATTTATTTTATATTCAGGAATTGAGCTCTCAGTCCCCCAGTAATCTGTGAATTATTATTCTATCATCCAAGCTACCCAGAACTTTGTGGGTATTGTTCAATTAATTGGCTAGAGAAGCTCTAAATTTTAGCTGTACATTATTATAACCAAACAGCTTATTTAGAGACACTTTGCAAACCTTGCCATTTGTGTGAGTTAATCGACACAGAGATAAGATCAACTATTTATTCTAAGAGGAACACGTCACTGAGCAATAGCCTGAGGAAGGGTTCCGACTCAAAATGTTGCCGATCCATGTTCTCCAGTGAAGCTGGCTGACCCACTAAGTTACTCCAGCATTTTGTGTCTATCTTTGGTATAAACCAGCATCTGCAGTTCCTTGTTATTACAGAGCAATAGGCTGCTGATGAGCATTTGTCTTGCAGAGCAAAAATGCCGATTAGCATTTGTCTTGCTTTCTTGGAGATTGCCCCATGATCAAACAACCTCATTTACATCATGCAAAAGTAGCTCCATGATAGAATTGACCTTCTTATTCATTGCTGTTTTCTACCTTCAGCTGAACAACTAATCAGCTCCTGCAATAATTGAATTCCACTGAGGATTTTTTTTTTTAATTATCATTTTATTTGCATTTTGAATACACATTTAAATTCTGTATCTGTCCAACTGTCATTTAGAAATACTTATTGGCAGTGAATATGACAGGAATATTGATGTAAGTTCAGTCGCTTTCCATCTTCATTGTTATAGCCCTGTCCCATGGTACGAGTTCATTCCAAGAGCTCTCCCGAGTTTAAAAAAATCAAACTCGTGGTATGCACGGAGAATGAACGTAGCGGGTACGTGGGAGCTCGGGGACGTCTCTTACCGGCTCGTAACGTGAACGGCAGGTACTCGGGAAGACTCGCTAACGGCAGGTAAGCACTAGAAGACTCGAAGATTTTTCAACATGTTGAAAAATGTCCATGAGAGCCCCGAGTACCGACGAGCGGCCATTATCGTAAATCTCCGAGTTCGAATCAGGGCAAACTCGGGAGAGTTCTTGGAATGAACTCATACCGTGGGACAGGGGTTTTATTCTTTTTAACGGTGGCACAGTGGCGTAGCGGTAGAGTTGCTGTCTTACAGTGCCAGAGACCTAGGTTCGATCCTGACTACAGGTGCTGTCTGTACAGACTTTGTACATTGTCCCGTGACCTGCGTGGGTTTTCTCAGGGAGCTCCGTTTTCCTCCCACGCTCCAAAGCCGTGCAGATCTGTAGGTTAATGGGCTTGGTAAAATTGTAAATTTTCCCTAGTGTGTAGGATTGTGTTAGTGTATGGGGGGATAACTGGTCGAGGCGGACTCAGTGGGCAGAAGGGCCTGTTTCCATGCTGTATCTCTGAACTAAATTAATCTAAACTAAGCTTGACAAGTGAGTGAGAATTAATTATTTTTTCTGTAAAAAAAAAAGGTAACTTTGTATTCCTCTTTCAAATGATAAATTTTTAGAGAATTAGAATTATATAATATGACAAGTTCTGTCAAGGTAATGTGCGTACTTGAAAAAGTCAATACATTTACTCCACCAACACTATTAAGTCGTGTGCCTTCATCCATCAAACTCTAAGTCATTGCTGCAGGCCCATGCTGCACATTGTCACCATTCCGACTGAAAACTATTTATATTATGTAAGTCACTGGACTGGCAACAATGGGTCAAAACCGAGTGTTTAGCTTTCCTTCACTTCACATCAGGGAATTTGGGAGTAGGTTGCAGGAAATATTATCAGATGGAAGATAGACATATAATGCTGGAATAACTCAGCACGGTGGAGCTGCGGTAGAGAACGCCAGCGACCCGGATTCAATCCTGACTAAGGGTGGTGTCTGTACGGAGTCTGTACATTCTCCCTGTGACTACGTGGGTTTTCTCCGGGTGCTCCGGTTTCCCGCCATTCCAAAGACGTGCAGGTTTGTAGGTTAATTGGCTTCTATAAATTGTCCCTAGTGTGTGTAGGATAGTGTTAGTGCGCGGGGGTCACGGGTTGGCATGCACTCGGTGGGCTGAAGGGCCTTTTTCCATGCTGTATCGCTAAACTAAACTCAACTAGACAGTGGGTTAGGTAGCATCTCTGGAGAACAGGAATAGGTGATGTTTCGGGTCGAGACCCTTCTTGGAGACTGAGAGCAAAGGGGCTGACCCACTGCGGTGACCTAATTGGTGAGTTTAGGAGTGTTTGGAAAAGTGTCATGTAGAAGACCTCTTTCGGCTATGTTGAAGACTAGCTTCGACTAGCTTCGGGAAAATTGGACACCGAATAGTGGAGAGTGAAGACGACCTCCTTCGACCTCTCTTCGATTATGTTGAAGACTATCTACGACTACCTTCGATTACCTTCGACTACCATCGATTACCTATGAATAACATGCCGATCTACTACTTTGACTAAACCTATGAGTAAAAAAAATATCAATTTTTTCCATGGTGACTTTTTTTACTCGCGGGCATTTTTCAACATGTTGAAAAATATGCCGCAACCTAGCTGAGGCCTTAAGTATACGGGGACTACTCTCGAGCATGAAGGAGAGTTACAAAGAACTCCTAGGACCTCGTGTCGACCATGCTGTGTGTATGAGTTGAGGGCAAACTCTTTTAAACTCGCCAATTAGGTCGCCACAGTGGGGCAGCCCCTTTAGGGGAGAGGGAAACCAGTGGTATGAAAAGGTACAAAGAACAAATGAATGAATGGTATGAAAAGAACAATTCAAAGCCAGCAATGATGATCAAGGAATAGTCCAAGGTACACAAAAAGCTGGAGAAACTCAGCGGGTGCAGCAGCATCTAAGGAGCGAAGGAGATAGGCGACGTTTCGGGTCGAGACCCTTCTTCAGACTGGTCAGGGATCAGGGAAACGAGAGATATAGACGGTGATGTGGAGAGATAAGGAACAATGAGTGAAAGATATGCAAAAAAGTATCGGTGATAAAGGGAACAAGCCATTGTAAGCTGTTTGTGGTGTGAAAATGAGAAGCTGGTGCGACTGGGGTGGGGGAGGGAGATAGAGATAGAGGGAATGCCAGGGCCCGAGGGCTGAGGGAGAGGTGGGAAGGGGAGGAGACAGCAAGGGTTAACAGAATTGAGAAAATTCAATATTCAAGCCCAAAGGATGCAGACTCCCCAAGCGGAATATGAGGTGCTGTTCCTCCAGCTTGCGGTGTTGCTCACTCTGGCCGTGGAGGAGGCCCAGGACCGAGAGGTCGGATGTGGAATGGGAGGGGGAGTTGAAGTGCTGAGCCACCGGGAGGTCGGGTTGGTTATTGCGGACCGAGCGGAGGTGTTCGGTGAAGCGATCGCCAAGCCTCCGTTTGGTCTCACCGAAATAGATCATCTGGCATCTGGAGCAACGGATGCAGTAGATGAGGTTGGAGGAGGTGCAGGTGAACCTCTGTCGGACCTGGAAGGACTGCTTGGGTCCCTGAAAGGAGTGGAGGGGGGAGGTGAAGGGACAAGTGTTGCATTTCTTGCGGTTGCAAGGGAAAGTGCCCGGGGAAGGGGTAGAGTGGGAGGGGAGGGAAGAATTGACAAGGGAGTTGCGGAGGGAGCGGTCTTTGCGGAAGGCAGACAGGGGGGGAGATGGGAAGATGTGGCGGGTGGAGGGGTCACGTTGGAGGTGGCGAAACTGGCGGAGGACTATATGTTGTATTTGCCGGCTGGTGGGGTGAAAGGTGAGGACCAGGGGGACTCTGCCCTGTTTGGGGGTTAGTCAGTCAGTTGTGTGTGGGTGCAGGAGGTGACACCAAAGCAGTCGTCGATGTAACGGAGGTAGAGGTCGGGGATGGGGCCCTGGTATGCCGAGAACAAGGATTGTTCGACGTACCCAACAAAGAGGCAAGCGTAGCTGGGGCCCATGCGTGTGCCCATAGCTACGTCTTGTGTTTGGAGGAAATGGGAGGAATCAAAAGAGAAGTTATTGAGGGTGAGGACCAACTCTGCTAGGCGGAGGAGGGTGTCAGTGGACGGGTATGGTTGCTCCTCTGGTCGAGGAAGAACCGGAGGGCTTTGAGACCGTTTCTGGTGGGGGATGGAGGTGTAGAGTGACTGGACGTCCATGGTAAAGATGAGAGGATGGGGGCCTGGGGAATGGAGTGCACGGAGCCGACGGAGAGTGTCTGAGGTGTCTTGAACATAGGTGGGGAGGGATTTAACAAAGGGGGATAGGATGGCGTCAAGGTATGTGGAAATGTGTTCGGTGGGGCACGAACAGGCAGAGACAATGGGTCTGCCAGGGCAGTCGGGTTTGTGGATTTTGGGGAGAAGGTAAAATCGGGCCGTGCGGGGCTGGGAAACGATGAGGTCGGAGGCTCGGGGGGGTAGGGAGCCGGAGCTGATGAAGTCAGTTATGGTGCTCGAGATGGCGGCCTGGTGTTCGTCAGTGGGGTCATGGTCCAGGGGTAAGTAGGAGGAGGTGTCCGAGAGTTGGCGCGCGGCCTCCGCTTTGTAGAGAAACTTTGAACAATCCTTGTTCTCGGCATACCAGGGCCCCATCCCCGACCTCTACCTCCGTTACATCGACGACTGCTTTGGTGTCACCTCCTGCACCCACACACAACTGACTGACTTCATTCATTTCACCACCAACTTCCATCCGGCACTCAAATACACTTGGACCATTTCCGACACTTCCCTACCATTCCTTGACCTCACCATCTCTATTGCAGGTGATACAATCCTGACCGACATCCACTACAAACCTACTGACTCCCACAGCTACCTGGACTACTCTTCCTCCCACCCTGCTTCCTGTAAGGACTCCATCCCCTATTCCCAATTCCTCCGTCAACGCCGCAGGATGAGGTGTTCCACACCAGGTCATCACAAATGGCCTCATTCTTCAGAGAACGGGGATTCCCCTCCCCCACTATTGATGAGGCTCGCACCAGGGTCTCCTCCATACCCCGCAACACTGCCCTCGCTCCACATTCCCCCACTCGCAAACAGGGCAGAGTCCCCCTGGTCCTCACCTTTCACCCCACCAGCCGGCAAATACAACATATAGTCCTCCGCCAGTTTTGCCACCTCCAACGTGACCCGTCCACCCGCCACATCTTCCCATCTCCTCCCCTGTCTGCCTTCCGCAAAGACCGCTCCCTCCGCAACTCCCTTGTCAATTCTTCCCTCCCCTCCCACTCTACCCCTTCCCCGGGCACTTTCCCTTGCAACCGCAAGAAATGCAACACTTGTCCCTTCACCTCCCCCCTCCACTCCTTTCAGGGACCCAAGCAGTCCTTCCAGGTCCGACAGAGGTTCACCTGCACCTCCTCCAACCTCATCTACTGCATCCGTTGCTCCAGATGCCAGATGATCTATATCGGTGAGACAAAGCGGAGGCTTGGCGATCGCTTCGGCGAACACCTCCGCTCGGTCCGCAATAACCAACCCGACCTCCCAGTGGCTCAGCACTTCAACTCCCCTCCCATTCCACATCCGACCTCTCGGTCCTGGGCCTCCTCCACGGCCAGAGTGAGCAACACCGCAAGCTGGAGGAACAGCACCTCATATTCCGCTTGGGGAGTCTGCATCCTTTGGGCTTGAATATTGAATTTTCTCAATTCTGTTAACCCTTGCTGTCTCCTCCCCTTCCCACCTCTCCCTCAGCCCTCGGGCCCTGGCATTCCCTCTATCTCTATCTCCTCCCCCACCCCAGTCGCACCAGCTTCTCATTTTCACACCACAAACAGCTTACAATGGCTTGTTCCCTTTATCACCGATACTTTTTTGCATATCTTTCACTCATTGTTCCTTATCTCTCCACATCACCGTCTATATCTCTCGTTTCCCTGATCCCTGACCAGTCTGAAGAAGGGTCTCGACCCGAAACGTCGCCTATCTCCTTCGCTCCTTAGATGCTGCTGCACCCGCTGAGTTTCTCCAGCTTTTTGTGTACCCTCGATTCTCCAGCATCTGCAGTTCCTTCTTTAAAAGGAATAGTCCAATGTTGGCCATGGAAAAGGAGATAATTAGTGGATACGAACTGTGAAACTAAGCAGGCTGACAGTGAAACTAGTAGGCCGACTAGAGTGGAGGAGGTATGGAAAGAGAGGGTATGCAAGGGTTACTTGAAATTAGAGAATGCAGTTCCCTCCGGCAAATTTAATTAACAGATGGAGTTACATGTTAAGTTATTAACCATCCACCAATTAAAGTTAACAAACACTGTATTGTAACAATGGAATTGTAATCATGATACTGCATAATAGTTTTATTATCTAATTCACTTTATTTTACTCAAGTGCCTTGCCATTATAAAAACAAACATATCAACCAAGGAAACGAACATCCAGAGCTAGAAAATAGATCAAGGGCAACACAGAGGTGCAGCTGGTAGAACTATTTCCTCAAAGCACCAGAGACCTGGGATCGATCCTGACCTCGGGTGCTATCGTTGTGGAGTTTGCAAGATGTCACCTATTCATTTTCTCCAGAGTTGCTGAGTTACTCCAGCATTTTGTGTCTTTCCTTGGTAAATTAGCATTTGTAGTTATTCAGTCAGCAGAAAAGCCTTGTTCCATGTTGTATCTCTAAACTGAGCTGAACAAATAGTGCTAATGTCGCATACCATCTTTTGAAAGGAAAATTTACTTTCTTAAGAGGAGAAAATGTTAAAGCATTTTTAAAAGAAAATGAAGATAGAAGGAGGAAATGTAATGTTTTCAGTTGCAATGGTCTTTGCATTCGTTGCGGGGAGAAAGGCAATGGATTTTTCTATTTCACAGTTTTTATGTAAGTTAAACTTTTTTCCGCTTGATATATCTCGGTGCTGTAACTTGCTATAAATGTAAGCTAATGACAAGAGCAACGGCCTGTCAACAGCCTTATACAACATCAGGACCAACAGTTAATCATTTTAACCAAAGAGGTTTGAGAAGGAACCTAAATGACAAATAGAACCCAGTGGAAAATCAAATCGGATATCGATTGGGAAGCAAAATTGCGTTGAAAAAAAGACAAAACAAAATTGAAATAAAATTAAATGTAAAGTTTTGATTTTTTTAAACATACAATTCAAAAACTGTAGACAGTTTAGTTTATTTTAGTTTAGAGACACAGCGTGGAAACAGGCCCTTCGGTGCACCGATTCCGCGTCGACCAGCGATCACCCCATACACTAGTTCTATCCCACACACTAGGGGCAATTTGCAGAAGCCAATTCACCTACAAACCTGCAGGATTTTGGGAATGTGGGAGGAAACCGGAGCACCCAGAGAAAATCCACGCAGTCACAGGGAGAACGTACAAAATCCGTACGGATAGCACCCATATTCAGGATTGAACTTGAGTCTCTGACGGTGTGAGGCAACAGCTCTGAAACTGTACCACTGTGCCGCTGTTACATGGATGGTAAAGTTTTAGAGGAATATGTGCCAAACATGGGCAGGTGGGACCAGTGTAGATGGGCATTATGGTCAGCATGGGTAAGTTGTATGTCTTTCATGTTGTATGACTCTGTATGATGCACCTGCTTCAAGCTGCCCTTTCTAGGTATAATTGGTAAACTGACAATTAGTATTTAAATATTTCTTAATCTATTTTAACTAAACGATTTAGCTTTTGAGTTTGGTGATTATTAGGCAATTAAGGTAGTTATTTTAATGCTGAGAAAGCCATTATTAGGGGAGTGTATAACAAGGTTGCAGGTCAGTCAAAGATATGCTGCTGCAGGTGAAGTATGTGCTAAGATAACGCCTCATGTCTAGGTCACAATGAAATGTACTCTGGGTGATGGTTTGAAAGAACCTACAAATATTATTCTGGCAGTGATGAGAATAAAATGGAATAAAGTCAGATAACTGAAGTTAGGAAGCACGGAAACTAGAGAAAAAATCAAATTCCATCCTTAATCTGTATTAGTTTTTTAAAAGCTTTCCGGGTTTGTGTGAAAAGGAATTGGACTGACGTCCAAAAACATTTATTTTTAATCACATGTTGAAAGCTAGTAATGACATTAAAATTCACCAATTGACTCCTATCCTGTATATAATCTAAAGAAAATGGCTTGGAGAGGTCATTAACTGTACACTCTCCCATTGCATTCAACCTCCCAAAGTGCAATAGCTTACACTTGCTCCGATTAAACTCCATCTGCGATTTCTCCTCCCATTTCTGTAGTTGATCTAAATCCTGCTGTATCTTCTTCTGATAGCCTTTCTCGTTATCTGCAGCTCTTCCAATTTTGGTGTCATCAACAAACTTGCTTGCCAACCCATCTGCATTTTTGTTAAAAAATATATATTACAAAATATATGTAATATAATAAACACAGAGGTCAAAGCGCAGATTCCCGTGGAACTCTACTGGTCACAGATCTCCAGCAAGAATATTTATCTTCCACTGCAACCCTCTGTCTTCTATGAATAAGCCTGTTCTGAATCTCTATGACCAACTCACTGTGAATCCCATGCATCTTAATCTTCTGGATCAGCCTACCATGAAGGACCTCATTTAAAGTCTTACTAAAATACATGTATACAACATCCCTTTGTCACCTCCTCAAAAAAAACCCTCAATCAAGTTAGTCGGACTTGTGTGGAATCTTGAGTTTGGCTTTCTTCTTCAAATGGTGATGAAATATTTCATACAAATCCATGATTCAGTTGTTTTACATTTTTAATCAAGGTATTGTCACGTACCAGAATATGATGAAAAGCTTTGTTTTGCACGATATCAAATCAGATTATACTACACATAAATTGCTTTAGAGAGAGACATTAGTGTGGAAACGGGCCCGTTGGCCCACCAAGTCGGTGCTGACCAGCGATCACCCCATAAACTAACACTATCCTCCACACTAGGGACAACATACACTTTTATCGAAGCCAATTAAGATACAAACCTGTATGCCTTTGGAGTGTGGGAGGAAAACGGAGCTCCCGGGAGAAAACCCATGCGGTCACAGAGAAAACATGAACACTTTGCACAGATAGCACCTGTAGTCCGGATCGAAACCTGGTCTCTGGCGCTGTAAGGCAGTAGCTCTATCACTGTGCCGCCCAAGTAAAACCCGAGTACTATGGGAAGAGCAAAGGGGAAGAAGTAAAGTGCAGAATATAATTCTCAGTAGTGTAGCGCACCAGTTCCAGAAACAATGTTCAATGCTGGCAATGTGATAGCTTACACTATACATTATTCCTTTTAACCTGTATCTGTACACTGTGGACAGCTTGATTGTAATCATGTATTGTCTTTACTGGTAGGCATGCCACAATAAGCTTTTCACTGTATCTCAGTACACCTGACAATTAACTAAGCTAATATTTGAATATTACCATCTTGAAGTTGATATTAAATAGTTTACCAGAAACCTTAAATATAAAATGTGAATTTGCAAATGTGTAATAAATTTGCGAATGTAAATGTGTTGCTTGTGTGCAAATGTCTATTTTTTTTATTTAAAGGGTTCTAATATGTTGCTTTTTGGGCGCAGTCGTGGGGCCACTGTTACTTTGTGACTTGTTCCATTGTACAATGCTTGCAAATCAAATGCCGACTTGAAGCCCCAGGTCTAAGTGAATGCGTGTGTAACATTCTGCTCCAGAAGAATAGACAATATGCAAATCTCAAAAACGACTTAAAAATAAAAGGATTATGGATAGAATATGGTTCATATGAAGGAAATGTATTAAAAAAAATCAGATGAATGCATTCTGGAGATTTGCAAAATATCCCTTAAATCGTGGAACATGCTGCCTGAATTTCACTCTTAATAAATGTATGTATTAACATCTGTTTATTTTGCCAATGTTATCAGGCCCATTGCAGTGAATTGGTTTAATCCCATTCTTCATGCGTGAAGTAAAATGTTAGTTTTGATTGCATTCAGTGAGAGCTATTGGCAAAGGAAACTTTTCTCCTGACCACAGTTTGTCTTGGACACTTCTGAATTTCCTGTTGGTGTCGGAGTGGAGATGGAGAGTGCAGGGAGATGAATGTATGGGGTGGAGGAGGTGCTATTCTTCCGTCCAAGTTGGGCAGCTAGATTGGAGTGATTCTCAAATAATAATAATGCTGGATCGCATTATGTGATCTGTTCTTGGAAGATACGTACACACAACCTGCAGTGTAATGTTAATTTTGCTTTTCCAATTGATTTGCAAGTCTTGTGTTGTCGACTCTCACTAATTCAAGCACAATTTAAAGACTGAGAAGGTGGTGGGTGTTAAACCCCCCCCCCCCCCCCCCCCCAACACTTTAATGTAGTGAATGGATTTTTAACCATCTTCTCAGATTAGAGTCTTCTTGCAATAGTATGATTTTAAAGGGCCTGTCCCACTTGCACGACCTAATTGGTGGGTTCTGGCAAGTTTGTCCTCCACTCATACTCGCAGCATGGTCGTCACGAGGTCGTAGGAGGTCTTCGTAACTCTCCTTCATGCTCGAGAGTGGTCTCCGCGTACTCGAGGCCTCAGCTAGGTCGCGTCGTTTTTATCAATATGATAAAAAATGCCCGCGAGTAAAAAAAAGGTCGCCATGGAAAAAATCGATACTTTTTTTACTCGTAGACTTAGTCGTAGTAGGTCGTCATGTTAGTCGTAGGTAGTCAAAGGTAGTCGTAGATGGTATTCATCATAGTCGAAGGAAGGTCAAAGGAGATTGAAGAAGGTCATCTTCTTATTCACTCTCCACTATTCAGTGTCCAATTTTCCCGAAGTTAGTCATAGCCAGTCTTCAACATAGTCGAAGGAGGTCTTCAACATATCATTTTTTTTTAACTCTTCTATACTCGCCAATTTTGTCACCCAAGTGGGACAGGCCCTTAACTACTCGTTGAACTTGTGGGTGGATGGCAGGGAATCAATATTGCAAATTGTGCAGACTAGTTGAACAGGGCTACAGTATCAGATAATTCAACTATCTTGGATTGGGTGGGGGACAGTGAGGGCACAAGCGCTGCTGTACTTGAGTTAGTCTGAATGGTGTGCCTCTGTGTTGGCGCCTCAGTGGAAATCAAATTCAGGATAACTTAGGTCATTGAGTTTCAAGGGACCTGCTTATATTGCCATTCTCATTATATTGTTCCAACTTATTGAAACCATGTGTAGTAATGAGATTTTTTTCTGGATAATTACTAATTAATCTGGTGACCTTTCCATTAAGATCCCAGGTGAGTCTGAGATTTTTTTTGCATTCCCATGTTGACTTGCTGACTTTTGTTTAAACCTTGCAGATAATAAGGGTACTGCACTCATCATTTTCACACCATCTTCATCTAATTAAAGTGACAATTCCTCCATTGGTTCCCTTTGGAGTTGCCAGCTATCAGTAACCATGATTTTGCTGATTAAGTACGATTCTGGAATCTGTAACCCATATCATTTTGAGATAATGACTGGGAATAGTTGTCATTGTAACATGACTATTTGTTAACTCCATATTATGTGTGATAAAGTCTGCACCAGAAAATTAACAAAGTAACCATACTTACCCTTTAGAAATGTAACTCTCTTTTCAAAAGAGATTGGATTTTATTTCATTCTTGAAAGAATATGGAATGTGAATTGGTCGCAGTTCAGTTCAAAACCTTTGCTACGCACCCTGCCTTGTGTAAACATCTTGACCCAAGCTATAAATTTCATAATGACAGAAGATATAATATAACTGTGACTTCAAACTGTTTTCCATTTTAAAAACATGGTTACCTTGCTAAGTTGCCAAAATGTCTTCTGACTGATTAGTTGCCGCAAGATCATACTGTTTCTTTATCAATGATCCAAGGTGTTACCTTGCCTTGGTAAACTAGTACTCTGCTGTTCAACAAAGCCCAATATAGTGCATCATAGTGCTCCATTCCCAAGTCTGATAACAGCGAAGAAGAATCTGTTTTGGTGGTACATGCTTTCAAGCTATCTTCTGTCTAAAGAGAGAGGTGAAAAGAGGTGTGAGTGGCCCTTGATTATGTTGATTGCTTTCCCAAGACATTGTGAAGTGTGGATGGAGTGAATGGACAGGAGGCTGGTTTGTGTGTTGGACTGGGTTTAACAAACAAAAGATGCCAATGGCTCAGCCATACTGTTCAAAGGTTCAAAGGTCAGTTTATTGTCACGTATACAGTGAACCCGAATTACCATGGAACCATACTGGGAAAAAAAAGCAACAACACACAACTACATGAAAGATAACATAAATGTCCACCACAGCGGACTTCCCACATTTCTCACTGTGATGGAAGGCAATAAAGTCCAATCTTCTCCCTCTTTATTCTCCCGCAGTCGGAGCAGTCGAACCATCCGCAGTCGGGGCGATAAAAGCCCTCGCGTTGGGGGGGGGGGGGGGGTCGAAGCTCCTGCGGCTTGGAGCTCCCGAAGTCGGTCTCAAGCAAGAGGCCTCCAGCTCCTCGATGTTAGGCCGCAGTGCGGGCGGAGATACGATACAGAAAAAAGTTGCATCTCTGTCGAGGTAAGAGATTAAAAAAAAGTTTCCCTACCATCCCACCCCCCCACATATGACAAGCTAAAAAACACTAAAACATACATTTAACACATACTAAAAAACAACAAAGAAGGAAGGGACGAGACAGACTGTTGGCGAGGCGGCTATTGTGGGTGCCACCCGGTGATATACGATACAGTTAGGTACTGCTTCAATGTTTCCATATTTGGCTCGGACAGTATTTATCTGATTACACTCCTAAGAACAGTTTTGAGATGATTGTGTACATTACAGGCTCTGCATAAATGAAGTGAGTTCTATTCGCATTGAACGTTCAGTAAAAAAATGCTTTAATTCATAATAACAAATGAAGAGCTCAAGCAGTTTCTTTAAATAAGTTGTTTTGTAATTATTCCTTACACAATTTTTGTGCTAGATTTGGGATTCCAGCTCGTATCCATAAATTAATTTTAGATTTTTGAACAAACTTGCTTTGAATTGCTTGTATTGCATTATAAAATATATGGAATTATGCAAGATTTATTACAAATAAAAGGGTTTTGTTTTGTTGTTATTGATCCAATCAGATGTCTCAAGCTGATCATTAAAATATATGTCCTGCAATTAAACAATTGTACAGAGTTTGTACGTTCTACCTGTGACTGCGTGGGTTTTCTCCGGGCGCTCCAGTTTCCACCCACACTCCAAAGACGTGCAGGCTTCGGTAAAATTGTAAGTTGCCCCTAGTGTGTAGGATTGTACTAGTGTATGGGGTGATCGCTGGTCAGCATGGACTCGCTGGGCCGAAGGGCCTGTATCTCTAAAGTCTAAAGTCCAAAATTCAATCAACACTATAAATACATGCATTCAAACAATTTACCAACATTTTAAATCATGGAATCAACAATTTATTTCAAAATAGAAACTTCTGGGAATATTTAGTAATGGATGATCTCCTCGCATGCACATTAATTGGTACAATGTTTGGATATGAATTTTAACAGTATTTAGTTTTTAAATCTTAATTTCACACTGGGAATTCAAGAGGTATGTTAACCTACGGTGATCTGGAAATAAGCATAAATTATATTTTGAATACTTACAGAAGAATTCTATATTTAGCCTCTGCTGCAGTAGTACCATCAATATCAACTGCAACAATTAAATGGTCAATGTATTAAAGAATGTATCAGTGTTCCCGATGTGAACTCCTTTACATCATTGAGACCAAGCTTAAACTAGGCGACTGTTATACCAAACACTTGTGCTTGGTCTGCCTTGTGAGTAGGATAGAACTAGTGTAAGGGCGATCGCTGGTCAGCGGGGACTTGATGGGCTGAAGGGTCTGTTTCCACTCTGTATCTCTAAAAACCCCAGTTTGCAGCTAACAACTAGAGGGCGGTAAAGCTTGAAGCTTGTTCTTATTTTGAAGTCGAGTCATAAAAGATGCATTAACAACTAACAAAATGATATGTCAGTAGTCTGTGTCACAATGCATTCAATCGTTATGACTAGATTTCAACATCATATGAAAAATAAAAATCTTCCAAGTTCTAAAGTACTTGCAATCAGACCGTGTACCTCGTGTTCCAAAGATGCTTGGTTTCATTAGCTTCGTCAGAATGTGCCGCCTCTGTCCTGACTAATATAGGAGGATTCTCCACTAAAGCATGCCGACTCTGCCACAAGAAGGGTAACAGATGTAGAAAAAGGGAACTGCAAACGTTGATTTGCAAAAAAAAAGGACACAAAGTGCTGGAGTAACTCAACAGGCCAGGTAGTATCTCTGGAGAACATGGATGGTGATGTTTTGGGTAGGGACTCTTCAGCTTAAATGGTCCCGACTTGATATGTCATTTATGCTGCCTGACTTGCTAAGTTACTCCAGCACTTTGTGTCCTTTTTTTAAAGAGAAACAGATGCATGAAAACATCCTTATCATTCCACCTCCTGCCCCACCCTCCCTATACGTACACTACTTGACTCCAGTCATTCACCATCCAGTCATCCACCATCTTGATTGAAGATACATCCTCACTTCTTGATCATGCCTGAAGCACCTTACCACAACACATGCACAGTGTATCTCTATCGGAAGCACTACACCACTTCATTAATTGGCTCACTATCACTTTCCTCAAGGGCAATTAAGGGAATGGAATGAATGCTGTTTTTAAAAGAAATAAAAGCAAATCAAGGAAGTAAAATGTAATCAAAAGGAACTACAATTGCTGATTATAGCAAAGATAGCCACAAAATGCTGGAGTAACTCAACAAATCAGGCAGCATCTCTGGATAAAATGGATAGGTGACGTTTTGAGTTGGGACACTTCTTCAGTCTGAAGAAGGGTCCCGTCTTGAAACTTCACCTATCCATTGAGATGAAACTGGAGCACCTGGAGAAAACCACGTGGTCACAGGGAGAACGTACAAACACCCGTAGCAGCACCCGTAGTCAAGATCGAACCCGGGTCTCTGGTGCTGTGAGGCAGCAACTCTATTGCTGCACACCTATAACCACATGGCTAGGCATAGTCCTCTCTCTACTCTTACCTTCAAGCCAGAAGATTGTTCCTCATTTAAGTAAGACTATCAAAGAAGATGCCAACAGCAGCACTAGACAAAGCTAATCTGATGAAATTACTGCAAAGGGCTACTTACCACATTGGAAACTGAGTGACTACACCTCACATGGCTCAGTTAAAAGCTCTTGTGATCTTCTAAATCCAGGGAAGAATAGCTGTCAATAATTAAACAACTCCTGGAGAATGAGGATCTAAGAACATCTGCATCCTGCGTTCACGCCTCAGTCAATCCTTCTCCCCGCTGTTGTTGGGCAGAAGATACAGATGCTTGAAAGTGAGGACCACAGTTTCTTCCCCTCTGTTATCAGGCTTCTGAACAATCCTTCCATATTAGGCTACAGCCAGATTCCCCTCCACCCCATTAAGGACATTGGTTATTGTCTATAGAACTGATGCATTGGAATGTTGAGAATTGCATTTTGCCCTCTGTAGCTTTTCCTTTGCTCTATTGATTGTGCTTGAGTTTGGCTTGATCGTGTGCATAGTATTATCTGATATTGTTAGATGCAAAACTAAGCTTTTCACTGTACCTTGGTACACGTGAAAATAATAAACCTAAACTTAAAGGAGAGACCAGGACAGAAGAAGGCAAAACTGAAGCATTTACAATCTACAGCCAGAAGTGTGAAGTTAAAGATCTATTTCAGCTGTCACCTGAGTTTGCCACAATAATAAAAGGTACTTTTCTCCCAATTTAATTCACACCACATGGCGTCATGAAACAGCTGAGTGCACTGGATAAGTCTATGGTGATGAGCCCTGACAACGTTCTTGGAATTTAATGAAGATTTGTGCTTCAGAACTCGCTGTGCCTCTATCAAAGTTTTTTGCTGTAAAAGGCATTGACATATGTTTAGAAAAATGGAAAACTACCAAATTATATTCTGCCTGCATAAAGTTGAAAAAGTAAGAGGCCACCTACTGCCCTATGAGGCTACTCAGTTATCTCTCACTGTTCTAAGGCTAATCAATTATCCATAAGGTAATGGAAATGGCACTTATCCACCTGTCACAGAGAGCTAGTTTCAAGCCTGCCATGTGTATAGTGTTTCAGACTTCATTCCACCTCTGGGCAGCAAAAAGAAGCAGAACTTGAATGTTTGGTGGAAATTACTTCAGAGATACAGCGCGGAAACAAGCCCTTCAGCCTAGCTGAGTCCATGCTGACCAGCGATCACTCCATACATTAATGCTATCCTACACACTCGGGACAATTGACAATTCTTACCAAAGCCCATTAACCCACAAACCTGTATGTCTTTGGACTGTGGGAGAAAACCGGAGTACCCAGAGTAAACCCACACGGTCACAGGGAGAATGTACAGACAGCACATGTAGTCAAGATCGAACCCGGGTCTCTGGCGCTGTAAGGCAGCAACTCTATCGCTGCGCCACTGTGCCACCCCTGGTTTTCAAGTTATGGCAATATTTGATGGAGTGTAGCATTAAAAAAAAAAAAGAATAATAAAAACAGAAATTCTGTGTTTTGATGGTGCATTTACTATCTTTGCATTTTTATCAAATTTAAAAATGCTGCCTCATTTTCTGCACCCACTAACTTCTATCTAAATTTTCAGCTAAATCCGTGCACGCCTTCATTTGAGCCCAATTTGCTCAGAAAGAAAAATTATTTCAGTTGTAAAGAAGTTTTAAAATAAAAAACTTAAAATGGCTGGGTTTTATGGAAAGTGCAAGGTAAAGTACAAGTAGAAGGTGAAGCCAGCAAGTCTGATCAAGGATAGTCCGAAGGTCTTCAAAGAGGTGGATAGTAATTCAGCACTGCTCTCTGGTTGTGGTAGGATGATTCAGTTGCCTAATAACAGCTGCGAAGAAAATGTCCCCGAATCTGGTGGTGTGCATTTTCACACTTCTATACTTTTGCCTGATGGGAGCATTCATCCCTGTCGCTCCCTCTTGCTTCTCCCATCAGGCAAAAGTTTGAAAACACATACATCCAGATTCAGGGACAGTTTCTTCCCATCTGTTATCAGGCAACTAAACCATCCTATCACTAACTAGAGAGTGGTCCTGACCTACCACCTACCTCATTGGAGACCTTCAGACTACCTACAATTGGACTTTATTGGACTCTATCTTGCACTAAACATTATCCCTTTACCCTGTATTGGTACAGAGAGGAATATTTGATAGTAATTATATCTATTCATTTTGTTGACTGGAGAGCGTGCAACAAAATGGCTTTTCACTGTACCTCTGCACATATGACGATAATAATCTAAACTAAATTATTATATTGAATTGCTGGCAATTCCAATTAATAGCATTCCAGTTTTAAGCATCAATTTTCTCATTAAATCCTTTGCCATCCAGTTATCAGAATAATAAGTATTTGGATTTGGTGCTTTTAGAAATAATATATATCAGAAATTAATGGTGTATTTAAGAGGATGAAGGGTCGGGCATCAAGATGTGATGATAACAGTCAAGTAATTATACTGATGTTTTCATCGGAAGTGAAAGTAATCCAACATATTTTAGGAAGCAACAACCACAATTGGGGCCCTTACCCTCATGCACTTGCCAGCTGGTAATGTTTCACCTTTATCTCACTGGAAATTATTAAACAACCTTTGATTTCCTACCCAACATCTCTGCAGGGCAGAATTTGCAAGTATAGCAGTTCAAAAAGAAGACTATTCTAAATGTTCTCAACCAAGGAGAGAGATAGACAGTGGGAAACAAGCTTGTGACTTGCTCGCTGTCTGGTAGTAAGAAACCTGCTGTCAATAAACAGAATCCGAATCCTCAAATCTGTCAGTATTGTCATTCTTCCTCCTCTTTCAATCTCTTACAGAATCCATTTGATCAAATTATTGGATAAAAATAGCAAAATGTGCAGAGCAACATTTGTACATAAACCATGACAATTGCCTTTATACTATAGATATCAAATTAAAACTATATTGTACATGTGCTCAAAGCTTGACCTCAATTTGCCTTTGTCCGTCTAGGTGTTCATATGGAATATTCCTCCAGCCACCACAATCCAGCATACTCTTTGGAAAACAGTAAAAAGTCAGTATCTGACGACCCCCTCCTTGCCCTGAGTCTTCGCAGTCAGAAACTTTTCCACAGTGTGAAAATGTCAAAGACTAGATTAGTACAGGTGTCAGGGGATATGGGGAGAAGGCAGGAGAATGGGGTTGAGAGGGAGAGATAGATGTGCCATGATTGAATGGTGGAGTAAACTTGATGGGCTGAATGGCCTAATTCTGCTCCTAGAACTTATGAACATGAACAAACCTATAAATAAGAGGGACATGTGCTGGGTTAGAATTTTTTTTACACATAATGATGGGTGCCTGGAACGTGCTGTGAAGGGTTGTAGTGGCAGCAGAAACGATAGTGGTGTTAAAGAGGCTTTTCGATATGCACATGGATCATGGAGGGGAAATGGATCGTGTGCGGGCAGAGATTTGATTATCTTGGCATTATGTTCGGTACTAACAATGTGGGCTGAAGGGCCTGCTCTGCTGCACTGTTTCATGTTCTGTGAATATAGATTGGTTGATTTATAAGCAACAGCACTGATAAAGTGCCATGGGTGAGATCACAGTTGCTCTGATCCTGAAAAGGTAATGGCTTATTTGTTTCCACCAGTCATGGCAAGTACTTGGACTGCGTTTCAGTGATGCTTGTAATCAGATGGCACAAGCAATGCAGCCAAGGACGCGAAGCATGTTTGAACTGATATTTAAAACCAGGATAGATGCAGTCGAGCATCGTAGATCCGCTGTTAGAGAGGCCGAGACATTACACAATGCACTGATGAATGGCGGTTGGGCTTACAAGCTAAAATGGAGCAGTGTAAATTTGCAGGTTGTACAAGCATTTTATCGGGCAAAATCTGAAGCAAGACCATTATGGAATGTATTGTGACAACAGTTGCAATATAACTTGCAATCAATATTTTTACAGCACATATGTACAGTGTGAGACTCAAACACTAGTAGGGGGTTTAATCTGAGCAGTGCAGTCTGTTTCATTGTTAGTTTGTTAGCTGGAGATATTCAGCACATCAGACTGTAGCAGTGGGAAGAGAGCCAGTAAACAATGGTGATGAAATACTTTTTTTCCCCCCAGAACTGGGAAGTAGACAAAATAAGTTTGTTAAACTGCAGGAGGGTGGGGAAATGGGGCATGTCTCTCGGTGAAAAAAGTTGGCAATACCATTTGAGGGTGGCACAGCGGTAGAGTTGCTGCCTTACTGCACCAGAGACCCGGGTTTGATCCTGACCATGGGTGCTGTCTGTACAGAATTTGTGCGTTCTCCCTGTGGCTGCGTGGGTTTTCTCTGGGTGCTCCAGTTCCCTCCCACAATCCAAAGATGTACAGGTTTGTAGGTTAATTGGCTTCGGTAAAATTGTAAATTGACCCTAGTGTGCAGAATAGTGCTAGTGTACGCAAGTATCGTGGGGTGAACACATGTCGGCACGGATACTGTGGGCCAAAAGGCCTGTTTCCGCGCTGTAGCTCTAAAGTCTAAAGTCAATAGGGTTGTGCAGACTTTAGAATTTGGTTCTTGAAGGGGAAAAAGGGAAACAAATATCGAAAAATGTATAAATATGGAACTATAGACGCAGGTTTACAAAAAGACACAAAGTGCTGGAGTAATTCACTGGGTCATGCAGCATCTGTGGAAAACATGAATGACTGAAGTTGAGGATATTTGCTAACCAAAGTCTTTCTATATTAAAAAAAAAATGATTTTGGAGATGTACAAAGCTTTAAGAAATGATAATGCATGCATAAGGATGACAAGATGAGAGTCTGGATTGTTTAATTGTCATATGTACTGATAATAGAACAATACAACTCTTGCTTGCTACACCTTAACTGGCTGAAGCACAATACACATCGTTGAAAATATAATAATAAAACAAATTCAATAATTTAATATCCATAATACTCAGTAGCCACAATTGTGTTAGAACAGCTGTTAGGTTTTCAAAACTGATTCAGATCATACTCTTCGGGTGGCGCAATGGTAGAATTGCTGCCTTACAGAGTTTGTAGCCCCAGGAGACCTCAACTACATGCGCAGTTGGGGGCTATGCATGAGTGGTGGAATATTGGAATTGGTGGAGAAGTGGAATATTACGTCGGGGAACAAGGCCTCCCATGTGAGAATGGGACCCAGCGGGTCCCACTTAGTCTAATGTTTTCATAAAAGTGAATTTGTCTCAATATGATATTTCCCACCAACTGATCCTGGTGCTGTCAATGAGACAGTGAGTGATCTGGATTGATAAGAAAAAATGAATTAAAAAACTAGATAATTGCATTTATCAAAAATCTCTAAAAACAGTCGGCAAGAGATTAATTCTAATGAACTGACCACTAATACAACATGACCTAGAATTACATACAAATCATGTCTATCTATGACCTAGAATTACATACAAAGATTCAAACAATGATAAGTGAAGACGACACTGATACCAGTTTGAGTGAGTTTAAATATATACATTTAAAAAAAAATAGTTGATTGAATGCTGAAGAAAATTAATGAACCAAGTGCCTTTTTATTTGGTTATGTGTGGAATACGTAGACAAAGTGCTCTATGATTCCTGAAGGGTTTTGAGACTGATATTATGAGTGATAAATTACCTGGCCAGATTTTTAAAAATTGGTTCAGCAATAGAAAGCAGTGGGCGATGATGAATAGGCTGGGCTCTTTCTAAGAGGAATGACAATTATAGAGCTCTGCAGGGATATTTTCTGCATTTCTTGGTTCAATCTATTCATAAATGACAAGGAAGATATTGCCTTCATCATCAATATTACAACATTTTGTCGCCATGTGGCAATATCACGGGAATGAGTGCCCAGCATTTTTCCAAAGGATAACAATTTGATTTTAATATGGAAACATTTAAGTTCAGGCATGATGGATATGCAACTAATAGGTTCATTAACAAAAGTGAAAGAGGAAATGAAACTAAAATCAGTCTTATTCAAATATAAATTATTCAAAACTGTTCTATATGCTAGAATCGAGGAAATGCAGATGCAGGTTTACAAAAAACGGACACAAAGTGCTGGAAAAACTCGACAGGTCAGGCAACCTCTCTGGAGAACATGGATAGGTGACGATTCTCGTCAGAAACCCTTTGGTCTGAAGACTAAAGTTTCTTTAGTTCTTTGTTCTGCATAGAAGCTACTTGACCCGTTTGAGTTTCTGCAGCAGTTTGTGGGCTGTCGTACATGCTGTTTTGTTATCTCCGAGTAAAATACAGTTCAAAGGGAAATTCGTAAGGGCCTTAGGTGACTTCTTTGGCGAGTTTAGGAGGCTCTGCGCTCGCCACAAGATCGCCACATGGTCGCCACATGGTCGCAGGTGGTCTCCTTCATGGTCGGGAGTAGTTCCCGCATTCTGGGAACTAGTCGTGGCCTCAGTATGGTCACCAAATTTTTTTTAACAAGTTGAACATTTTTCTGGGACCAAATATTGGTCGCCATGGAGAAAATCGATACTTTTGTAGTCGTAGTGGGGTCGTAGGTAATCGTAGGTCGTCTTAGGTAGTTGCAGGTGGTCTTAGTTAATCGCTTTTGCTGACCGGTCATTTTCATTGGCTCATTGAGGAACAAAAAGGTATGTAAACAGCAGCACGTGATGCGCTATCATTCCAGTGGGTGGTCATTGCGCAATTTTTCTTTCAGTGGATCAGACGGTGTGAGACATGGCTCTGAGAAGAAAGCTTCAGAGCTGGGGCAGGGTACAACCCTCAACACCACCCACCAGGCTGTATCAACATTTGTTTATTCATAAGACTTTTGTATGTTTCATTACCAATAAAGGAAATCCCTGACTTTTTAATGTCAAATTGATGTATGAATATAATTCTTTTTCATAGTAGTCCCTCATGTCATCACTTATATCTCATATTTCATTTCTCATATATTTAGAACATTGAAACACACACCAACGCAAGGAAAGAATGCACTGTATTTAAAGTTTGACTTTTCACATTTATTTTGATGAAGAAAACAAACACAAGCACTTCAAATGCACTGCATTTAAAAGGATTTTATGTTTATACATCTCGATAAATCTTACACTAAAACAAGCAATACACTGAATTTAAAAGAACATGTTTGAAAAATCTAACGTCATTTTTTCAGGTGATCTTACGACTATCGAGTCGTAGCTTGTCGTAGCTTGTTTTCTGTGATCGTGGGTGTAGTCGTCTATAAGTCAAAGGTGGTCGTCTTCAGTTCAGTCCCCACTATTGGGTCGCCAATAGTCACGAGTGCGTCGGCGATTAAGTCGTAGATAGTCGTAGCTTATCCTACATAGACGTAGGATGTGTTTGATACATTCGCTTTTTCGGCGATTCAACAAATCACCTGCACTCGCAAAAGAAGTCGCCTAAGTGGGGCAGGCCCTTAACCAGCTTTCCCTTTTAAGGCGAATTTCAGGAAGGGTTTGTGTTTAGGAATCCTTTTACAAATTAAATCAAGATATTCTTACTAATGGACCTGTCTCACGGTGCGAGTTGACCCACGAGGTACCCCGAGTGAAAGACTCGTGGTTGTGTACGAGACTCCAAGTTTATGAACAAGAGTTTAACCGAGTTCCCACGGGTATGACTAAGTTTGCCGTTTACTTCTAATTTCTGCGATGTTCCAAGTTCCTCTCCCGAGTTACCAAGTTCCTCTCCCGGGTTACTCTTGAGCCAACCATGAATGAAAGCCTGTTTTAAATATCAAATAGAGGAGCTGGACAGCATCTCATACATTAAGTATATTCTGATTCAGTATTGAAAGTTATTCAATTTCAGAACTTTAAAAAACTAGGCAGGATCTCGGCCCCGCACTCGCTGCCGTTGTGCAGCAAGGAGGAGGTGGTGGCGAAGCAACAGTGTAAAAAGAAGACAACTCCATCCTGTGGCTTTGAGTTAAAAATAGAATTCAGAGCTAAGCTGGGATCATTCTCTGCTCTCATCTCTCTCTTTCTATGTGTTGATTAGCAGGGGGAAGAGCAGTCTACCTCACTGGGGCACAAGACCACTGCCGCCTGCCCCTTGCAGCCATCAACTTGTTTGTTCCTTTGGTGCGCCTCATCTGCCCTGCTCCCATCCCAGCGCTGCCCCAGCTCTCTGCCCCATTCTCTTGGAAATGTCGCTTCCGCCGCTGTAACGAGGAGGGGTCCGGCTGGCTGGCTTGGTGGGTGGGTGGGTGAGCAGGGAGGGGGAGTGGGTACAAACCACCGAATCCATTCTCAAAGGTTGGGCAGAGCTGTGTAGAACTCACGTTTCTCTCTGCTTCATATACGTGGGAATTCCCTCAGCATGGTCACTCAGCGGGCAGGCAGCATCTCTGGAGAGAAGGAATGGGTGACGGGATGACGTTTAAAATTTAAATCATGGGCAAACCATCTTGCTTTACATTATTTATTGTGCTGAATTGTTTGTGAGGCTGGGACTTCTCTGAGGGTCGCCACCTTATAGTGGAGACATATGCGTGTGCCTTAGATTCTGTAAGCTGGCCTCATGGCAGGAAGGTCGAGGGGGAGGTCCCTGACAAAGCGCGGCCCAGGAAGATGATCTCAGTGGAACTGGCCGAGGATGGTGTTTGGCCGGCGGCTGAGAAGGTGGAAGAAGGCTGCAGCGGGGAGAGACTCCCAACTGTGGTGGAGCTCATATCATTGGACCCGGGACTGTCAGTGAAAGTTGTTCGAATAGTGTTAACAATCTCTTTTGTTGGAGATGGTCATGGCCTGTCAAACAGCATAGAACCATCCCTTCACATCCTTGTTACCTATCTGCACTAATTGCATTTGCTCAAATTAGGTCCTTATCCTTTCCCTGCCTTGTCTATTTAAATACTTTAGAGAATACAGCGGAAACAGGCCCTATAGCCCACCGGGTCTGTGCCGACCAACGATCCCTGCACATTAACACCATCCTTCCCACACTAGGGACAACTTTTACAAGCCAATTAACCTGCAAACCTGAACATCTTTGGAGTGTGGGAGGAAGCCGAAGATCTCGGAGAAAACCCATGAAGGTCACGGGGAGACATACACACAAAGTCATTCACATCAAGATCCTTTTTATTTTGATGCTCGTTTTTTCAGCTGATGAAACTGCAATGTTACAGTTCAATCACAATAACAGGAAGCACAGAATACATTGTGAGCTTTCCAAATCTTGGTGTAACAAACAATGTGAAATCAAGAGGGTAATACAGAGAGTGACAGTAATAATTCCAATCAGCACAATCTAAATCAAGACAGGATCATCCTCCACACAGGGACTTTCCCACAGTCCTTGTTTGCCCATCACCACCACCCCCGTGCCCCTGACACTTTCTTGTCTACCTGTGTGTGTCAGAGAGATGGCACCAAATGCCCTGGACACCAATCTGTACTGTTGCACCTTTTAACTGGGACGCCCAACTGTTCCCGGTGGGATTTGAGGAAGGGCTCCAGCAGAATGGACGAGGAGGGGAGTCAGGTTAAAGAGGGCGGACTTGTATGTTCTGAGCAGTCCCTGGGCTTCAGTCAAGAGTCAGTGTGTGGGGCAGTGCCCTGGAGTTACATCCTTTAGACATCCACCATGGTTCCCCGCTCCCCGTCCCCCTCTCAATATGTGACGGAGAATGGCCGAGAATATCATTGATTTCGCATCCAATCCTGTAAAATGTCAAGAGTTAAGATATATGTCAGTTTAAAGTTGCAGCAGAAATTTGGAAATGTCATCCTGTCACCCATCTCTCCAGAGATGCTGCCTGCCCGCTGAGTTAAAGATTTCCCACGGTAGACTCACGAATCACTAAGGTAAACGCACGGGCCACTACGTTATTACAACGAGTTTAAATGTTTCCATTTTTAACTTGAACAGTAAATTTGACTCGTGGAAAACATCAAACATGTTTGATTTTTTTCATGAGTTAACAAGTTTCACGGGTACCTGCTGTTAGCGCCACGAGATGACAAGTTGCTCGCGCGAGTTCCGACGTTCCCGCTACGTTGATTGTACGTGATCACCACGAGTGAAAACTCGGGGTCACTCCGTGGGCCAACTCGCACCGTGAGACAGGGGTTTAGTTTTAAGTTAAACAGCATTAATAATCGTAATTGTAATTAATCTTATCAGCCAAGTATGAAAACACAACAAGTGTGTAAATCATACGAGGAATTTAATTTGTCATACAGTCATAGCAAAAAAGCAACAAACCACGCAACCACATAAACATTTAACATAAACATCCATCACAGCGGCTCATCCACATTCCTTACTGTGATGGAAGGCAATAAAGTCTATCTTCTTTCCTCCTTTTTCTCCCGCAATCGGGGAGTTGAACCATCCGCAGTTGGGGCGATTGAAGCTCCCGCAGCCGGCGATCGAAGTTCCCGCGTCGGGGCAATTGAAGCTCCCACGATCAGGGTGGTCGAAGCTCCTGCGAGTGGAGCTCCCGAAGCCGGTCCCTAACCAGGGACTGCGAGCTCGACGATGTTAAAGTCCACAGGCTCCCGCAGTTGGAGTTTCCGAGGTCGATCCCTGGCAAAGGGATCGCCTGTTCCACGATGTTAGGTCATAGTGCGGATGGAGATACGATAAGGAAAAAGTCGCTTCTCTGTCAAGGAAAGAGATTTAAAAATTTCCCCCCGCCCCCACTCCCCACCCACTACATAATACATAGCTAAAGGTACACTAAAGCATACATTTAACAACAGACTAAAAAAAACAAAGAAGGAAAATGATGAGACAAACTGTTGGCGGGGCAGCCATCTGGCTGTCAGGAGAGTTGTTATGGAGTCCAAGTCCATTCAGATTATTAAAAGGGTTCAATTATTTTATTTTTGTAAACTTATCTCCAATTTCGGTATCATTGTACAAGACACTGATGCTGGCATGAACCATGGTGGGGAAGTAGGTGTCAGCAACAATTTGACTTCTAGAAACTAAGAACTGCAGATATTGGCTTAAACAAGGACGCAACGTGTTGGTGTAACTCAGCGGACCAGGCAACATCTCCGAAGAACATGCTTAGGTGACGTTTTGGTTTCTGTTTCATTTTCAGTTTAGTTTATTGTCACGTGCACAGAGGTACAGTGAAAAGCTGTTGTTGCGTGCTGACCTGCTCAGCGGAAAGACAATACATGATTACCATAGGCCATTCACAGTGTACAGATACATGATAAGGGAATGATTAGTGCAAGGTAAAGTCCAATCAAAGTTTGTCCGCGTGTTTAATGAGGTAGATAGTAGTTCAGGACTGCCCTCTAGTTGCGATAGGATGGTTCAGTTGCCTGATAACAGCTGGGAAGAAACTGTCCCCCGAATCTGGAGGTGTGCATTTTCACACTTCTATATCTTTTGCCAGATGGGAGAGGGGAGAAGAGGGTTGGGGAGCAATCTTCAGACTGATTGTTAGGGTGGGGTGGAGGGAAGAAAGCTGGGAGAGAGGAAAGGCAAGGTGGGGTGGGGGTTGGGTTGATAGGCAGGTGGTTGGAATGAAGTCCAGAGATTAAAAACAGGAGGTGTTACACAGAAGGAATGAAGAGTTGCAAATTGTGAAGCCAGAGGAAAGAAAGTTGGCTTGAGTGCTCAGTTTTTCGATAAAAACCTTCATGTCCCCTTAGTAGCGCTTGTAATTGTTCCAACCTCGTCCATCTTAATGCAATGAGTTTCTTTCCAATCGAGCAGGGTTTCATTCACCCAGCATCTCCCAAGCTGGCGATAATTACCAGCTTCAGCATCATGGTCAGTCAGTCTTCGATATTTCATTGCCATGTCACCAAGTCGAATTACTTCGATGTTTTGGTCTGAAGAGGTTTTCAATTTAATTGTAGTTAGTAATGTTCAGGTGCAGTGTTCTAATCACCCAGCTATGTGTTTAGTCTGGTACTGCTGCTCCCAGACTTCAGCTTAAATGTCATGTCTCTGTCATTTACCTTCAAGATAACAGTGGGTGAGTTTTTTTGTTCAGTCAGCCCACATGCAATGAGCAAGGGGCAGTATTACAGTGTTCACTTGGTTCCTCACGGGGTGTTAACGGTGACACATTCAGTGCAGTGGTAGAGCTGCTGCCTCATAGCGCCAGAGTTCCATGCTAACCTCAGGTGCTGTCTGTGCGGATTTGTGCACTCTCCCTGTGACTGCGTGGGTTTTCTCCGGGTGCTCTGGTTTACCCCCGCATTCCAAAGACGTTCAGGTTTGTGGGTTAATTTGTTATGTAAATCGCCCGTACTCTGTAGGATGTGAAAGTGCGATAACATGGAACTAGCGTGCAGGTGATCAATGGTGGACTCTGTGAACCAAAGGGCCTGTTTCCATGCTGTATCTCCAAAATAAATTCAGAAATTGAGTGTCTTCCTTATTGTTTCCTTGTTTTTATTCCATTTGTTCAACTTTACGCTTATTCCTACAATTTGATCATGTCCTTTTAAACCACTCGACACTTTTGTAGTCAGAAGCAATTCTCAGACAGCACAGGGTGCACACACTTGCACGTGTAGCCACGTACCACTCCTCTCATCCAGCCTTGCTTGCAAATCCCTTTAGTATGATTGTGCCTAATCTATAGCAGAAGGTAGACACAAAATACTGGAGTAACTCAACAGGATAGGCAGTATCTAGGGAGAGAAGGAAAGGGTGACTTTTCAGGTCGAGACCCTTCTTACACACTGATGTATAGCAGGATTGTCACTGAGATTGCAAAAAAAAAAATATCTTTACTTGGGTACACGTAACAATAAAGTACCATTGAATACTGGTGTAATGTATAGATATTTGTTTAATATCTCACCCACTTTCTCTGGCTCCAAGCATAATACTCCCACAAATCTTTGTGATTCTATTCTCTCCTTAGTTATCTACAGTAGTTAGACCACCTTGTTTTTCAAGGGTGTATGAAATGCCCTGGGATTTCTCTTGATCCTACTCACCAAGGACATAATTAGAGAACAGAACAGAAAAGCAAGCTAAGCAAGCCTGACCGGACGGTTAGAGTCCCTGCCTGATATTAATCTTCCATGGTTGCTTCCACAATATGATTCCACAATATTATCATGAAGTCTCTCAGTCATTTATTGTACTTTTGGACCAGCTTTCAGGTTCTTTGTAATCCAAGATTGAATAATAAAGAAATAACACAATTAAAGATTTTTGAATTGTTGCTGCATAGTGTATGTAGAGCAGCTAGAGCTGTCTGCACTGTAAATTAGTTACCCAACTGACACATTTTCCACAAAAATAAAATCCTAAGTGAATGTCTGTCAGCCTCGTAACAAACTAAAATGAAACATTGACATTTAGCTGAAGGTCAGGAAGCTGATCAAAGTCTGAAGCCTTGTCTTTAAAGTCTCTGCTGAACTGAAATGACAAAATTCACTGCTTTGACTGACTTGTAGGTGAGGGAGCCTATGCAGTGAAGATTACCAAAGGCAGGGAAAGGCTGGATATTACAGAGGTCATTAGTTATCACACATCTTTAAACAACATAAAAACTTAGATGCGCAGAGTCTCTTGCCCAGAGTTAGTGAATCGTGGACGGGAGGACATAGGTTCCAGGTGAAGGGGAAAAGATTTAATAGGAATCGGAGAGGTCATTCTTTCACACAACTGATGGTGGGTATATGGAACAAGCAGCCAAAGGAGGTAGCTGAATCTGGGACTATCCCAACGTTTAAGAAACAGTTAGACAGGTACACGGCTATGGCAGGTTTGGGGGGATATGGACCAAACACAGGCAGGTGGAACTAGTGTAGCTGGGACATGTTGGCTGGTGTAGGCAAGTTGGGCCAAAGGGCCTGTTTCCGCACTGTATCACTCTATGACTCTGACTCTATCCAGGAAATTAAATCCATACCTCGGCCTCTCCTTATGTGCATTGAGTTATAGCAAAGGAGCATGCTCATCTTGCCTCGCCTGTTCTGTTTACAATATCAAGGATAGCATAGTGAAGCAGCCAGTAGAGCTACTGCCTCACAGCACCAGAGACACGGGTTCAATCCT
Source organism: Okamejei kenojei (assembly GCA_035221665.1). Lineage (NCBI taxonomy): Eukaryota > Metazoa > Chordata > Chondrichthyes > Rajiformes > Rajidae > Okamejei > Okamejei kenojei. The sequence goes on along the minus strand of CM069154.1, from coordinate 27,438,141 downwards.
GACTTCAGATGCTGTCTTTGTGGAGTTTGCACATTCTCCCTGTCACCGCATGGGGTTTCCTCCAGGTGCTCTGGTTTCCTCACCAATCCCAAAGTGGTGCAGGTTTGTGGATTAAATTGCATAGGGAGTGGATGAGAGAGTGGGATAAAGTAGAAATGGTGTGATTGATGGAAGGCATGGACTTGATGGACCAAAGGCACTGTTCTCATGCTGCATCTCTAAACTAAAGTATATCACCGCAATATCTTTGGACAGTTGCACTCTGTATGTAGGAATGTCCTTTTATGATCAGACCAGGAACTGCAGATGCTGGTTTGCCAAGGAAAGACACAGAATGCTGAAGTAACTGAGGCACCAAAGCCTGGAGACTCTTGCATGCAAACTCGGTGGGCTATTTCTATACACTTTGTACTAATCGGGGATTGTGCTTGGGTATGGTAATACTTAACTGAACTGAATGTAAAATAGAATTTCACTGTACGTCTATACATGCGATAATAAAGAAGCATTGACTAATTCAGGGGACAGTGTGGCTGATTCACGACTATGAAGATGCCATCTGTTTTGTTAACTTCCTGAATTGTATCCAACATACAAACACAACTGATAAAGAGTGCCACCTCCTGATTACTGTAATCATGCTCCTGAAAGTGTGACTGTAATAAAGTCTATTCGTTTTTTGACAGAAAGTAGCAAGGATGCAATTTTTTAATTTTGTCTCGGTGGAGTTCCTTTTGACAACGTAACATACTCTCAAACCTTGCAATCTGCAAAAAAAAGGTGCGTTCTTATCCATCGCTACTCTGTTTAGTTTCCTCAGATTGATGACTGAAGATTTTCATTAAATTAGTTCAGATTTGAGTCAGCATCTGAAATCGTTAAAGGATGATTGCCACCGAGCATCTTTATAACTGAACCAAGAAATAATAAAATAAAACAAATATCAAATCAAAATTCATTTAATATTTTAATTGCAAGAATACCTCAAAGGTTTAAGGTGATTGTATTCATTTTGTTGGCCTGGATAAGAAACTGTTCAAATTGTGTAAAAGCTTAAGATAAAAATAGGCATTTTCTCCAGGTGATCCAATTTTCTCCCACATTCCAAAGAGATGCAGGTTTGTAGATTAATTGGCCTCTGTAAATTGCCCCTAGTGTGTTGGGTGGGATGGCATAGAACTAGTGTATGGGTGATCAATGGTCAACATGGACTTGGTGGGCGGAAAGGGCCTGTTTTCACGCTGTATCTCTAAAGTAAATGCTGCATAAAAAATTCAAAGGAAACCCTGAATTGTTTTGGTTCAGGTAACCATAAACAGACTACAGCTACCCAAAGCTTCCACACCGACAGCAGGGATAATCCTGTGATTAAATCTGACAGCAACATCTTGGAATATAGAAATACTGTGACCCACTGAAAGAACGGCTCGGTGGCGCAGCAGCAGCTGCCTTACAGCTCCAGAAACCCGGGTTCGATCCTGACCATGGGTACCATCTGTACGAAATTTGTTTGTTCTTTCTGTGTCAGTGTGGGGTTTTTTCGGGTGCTCCTTTCAGTTTCCTCTCATGATCTAAAGACGTACGTTAATTAGCGTTAATTTTGTAATTAGGTTTGTACGTTAATTAGCGTTGGTAAAAATAGTAAATTATCCCTAGACAAGCAAAGTCCAGTCACATTTATTTATATAGCACATTTAAAAAACAACTCTCGTTGACCAAAGTGCTTTACATTTGTTATAAGAGTAGTATACACAAGCAGGCTACATACATATATACAAATAGCCCTCACTCAGAGGATGACAGGAAATGCTTGGGAGAACAGATACGTTTTTAGACTAGACTTAAACTTTAGGATAGTGTTAATGTACGGGGATATCGCTGTTTGGCACAGACTTGGTGGGCGGATGGGCCTGTTTCTGTGCTGTATCTCAAAGGTTAAATCTAAAGCAATTGGACCTGTAGGAATGAGATCTCCCTTGGTCCAATGAAGTGCAACCCTTGATCTTTGATTAATGTAGAATATTTCATTGATTACTTATGCTGGGCATAACCCAAGCTATTTCCACAGTTGTGATCTGCATTCATTGGTATGGAGTCATGCAGTGTCTAAACAGGCCCTTCAGCCCACCATGTCTATTCCAGCATGTTTATGTACTTAAATAAATTAGCCATTAATCCACATTTTGTGGCTTAGTTTAGAGATACAACATGAAACCAGGTCCTTCGGCCCACTGAGTCCACACCAACCATTGATCACCTGTACACAATAGTTCTATGTTAGCCCACTTTGTCATCACTCCTTACACACCAAGACCAATTTTACAGAGGCCAATTAACCAAGAAACCTGCACGTCTCAACAATATGGGGGAAACCCAAGCACCTGGAAGAAAAGCTATGTGGCCACAAGGAATACTTGCATACTCCACAGAGACAGAACCAGAGGTCAGGATCGAACCCATGTCTCTGGCACTGCGAGGCAGCACTGTGTCACCCTTTTTTTGGTTGGATCTTGAAGGTTCTGAATGCAGTTCTAGTTGCATCTTGAATGTTGAAAGCAATTGCATTAAATTGTTTGGTCAAAATATCTTCCTAATTTTCAGCTTCCCTTTGTGCCAATTCCCTTGCAAATGCATGCTTGCAAATGCTGACTTTCAGTAGGTGCCATGATGGGTTATAATTTTTAGCTGTCCTTCTCACATACTGTAATGTCCTGGTTGTATGGAGAGAGAAAAAAGACAACCGCATACATTAATTAGAGTGTTATATCGGTGTTGCATGCAGTGTCAAGCGCTATTTATACAACCAAACCATCAGATATACAGAAACATAAGGTCAGGGATACAGTGCAAAAACAGGCCCTTCGGCCCACCAAGTCTGCACCAACCAGCGATCACCCCGTTCACTAGTACTATACACTAGGGACAATTTTACACTAATCAAATTACAGAAGCCAATTAACTTACAAACCTATATATCATTGGAGTGCGGGGGAGAAATGGGAGCACCCAGAAAAAACCCTCAGGGAGAATGTACAAACTCTGTTAAGAAGCCTTTGATCATAAAACTTTTCCTGAGACTATAACTTGCTCCATTTTGTTAATATCAAATTCATAAGCTTTGCAGCTGCAGGCCTTATCACCTCCTCCCACTAAAAATACACCTACTATTTCTCAATAGAATAAATTGCTGGCTTATATGAGAGATAATCAGTAAATTAGAATCTGAATTATCATTCATTCTTTTTGCACAGTTTGATATATAAGATTGCCAATGTGATATATATGCTTGTCAATGTTCATATTGACTCAATGGTTTGGTAGCTGCTTTAGATTTCTGATGATGATAATTATTGCAGGTGTATGAACCAGTTACTCATTACCATAATACATCTAGAGAAAGTAGAGTTTCCAAAAACATGCTAATTATGACTTTAATCAAAGCAGACATTTTATCTATTTTCCAATCAGTGGAGTTTTAAACCCAGTCAATTAAGTATCCCACCAGTAGTATAAACAGCAATTATATTTTTAATGTATACCTGTGGTATTTGCACCTCCTCCAACCTCATCTACGGTATCCGCTGTTCCAGGTGTGGACTCCTATATATCCGCGAGACCAGCCACAGACTGGGTGATCGTTTCGCTAAACACAATTGCTCAGACCGTCTTGGCCTATGCAATCTCCTGGTTGCCAAACATTGTAACTCCCCTTGGTATTCCCATACTGACTTTTCTGTCCTGGCCCTCCTCCACTGTCAGAATGAGGCCCATCGCAAATTGGAGGAACAGCACCTCGTACTTCATTTGGGTAGCTTCCAACCCAGCTATATGTATAATGATATCTCCAACTTCAAGCAACCCTTGCATCCCCTCTCTCTCTCTCTCTCTCTCTCCCCCCCTCTGCTACCCTAGTCATTGTTTACTGTTTCACTGTTGTCTTGTTGAGTTTCACTGTTTGTATAACTCGTTATCACCTACCCCACAGCCAACAATGGACCATTGTATGCTCCACCTAGCCTTGATCATTTTTGTTTTTTTGCATATCTTTCAATCATTTGTTCTATGTGTCATCTATATCTCTCGTTTTCCTTTCCCCTGACTTTCAGCCCGAAGAAGGGTCTCATCCCGAAACATCACCTATTCCTTTTTTCCAGAGATGCTGCCTGACCTGTGGTGTACTCCAGCTTTTTGTTTCTATCCCAGGAAATCAATTGTTAATTTCTCTTAAACAATTAAAAGCAGCACAATAATTTGACTTGATTGAAAGTATCTATATTGATTGTGGACGATCAGCCATGATCACAGTGAATGGCAGTGCTGGCTCGAAGGGCCAAATGGCCTACTCCTGCACCTATTGTCTCTGTATCTATGAAAGGCACAGCACGGAACCAGTATCTTCAGCACACCAAGTCCACACCAACTATCAATCACTCATTCACACCAGTATTCATTTATCTCGTTCTTTCTTATCCGTTCCCAACAGACTGGGAGCAATTTACAGAGGCCAATTAACTTGCACATGTTTGAGTTATGGGAAGAAACCAGAGCAACTGGAGGAAACCCTCTTGGTCGCAGGGAAAACTTGTAAACTTCATACAAAAACAGCACTCGGGATCAAACCTGGGTCTCTGGCACTGTGAGGCAGCAGTTCTATTACAGCACCACTATGGAATCTAATTTTATGGAGCAGGTAGATTTCATTTTGTTTTGCTTAGGTTGTGAGCAGTCTTTCTTTTTTTGTGCTATTTGTACATCTAAAGCAGTCACGCACACACAGTTCAATTACAGAACCTCTATTTCCACTTGAGTAACTTTTCACCCAATGATATTAACATTGAATTTTCCATTTTTCGGTAACACCTCTCCCCTTTATCTCCCCTCTTTCCCGTCTCCTCCATCCCAATGGGTGCCTAATTCTCCCACTATGCCAACCCCCTCTCTTCCCCCCCCCCCCATTTCTCTCTCCCTACTATATTTCACTTCTCTTCTCTCCTTTTCTGACACCCTTTCGTCTCAGTTTCATCTCTACCCTTTGCTCACCCCTGCTAATTGAAACCCCTTTTCCTACCTCCAGTCCCCCCCCTCTACTTATAGTCCGAAGAAGGGTCCTGACCCAAAGCATCACCCCTCCTTTTTCCCCAGAGATGCTGCGCTGAGTTACTCCAGCACTTTGTGTATATCCTCACATCTGTATCTACCTATCGCTTGCCCAGCTTTGTCCCACCACCATCTCTTTTCCAGTTTTCATCCCACTCCCCCCACTGTCACCCTGAAATGTCACCTATCCATGTCCTCAAGAGATGCTGTCTGACCCGCTGAGTTATAGTCATGAAGTGATACAGCGTGGAAACAGGCCCTTCGGCCCAACTTACCCATACCGGGCCTACATGTCCCAGCTACACTAGTCCCGTGTTTGGTCAATATCCCACCAAACGTGTCCTGTCCATGTACCTGTCTAACTGTTTCTTAAATGTTGGGATAGTCATCATTCACTCCAGCATTTTGTGTTGCCGTAGGGCTGTCTTACTAACTGTGAACCAGCAGGGGGAGATGGGAGGGAAAAGTTAAATTGGCTGTATATGGATGAATTATCATATCTCCTTTATTATTATAACAAAGCTTATTAGTTTGGTGATGTAATGCTTGCACCTTTTCCATTTCCCCCTTTTAATATTTTAGACATAATGTCAATTCACAAGGCAGCTATTAACTTAAAGACACTTAGATAGTTTGTGTAAGAGGGAACTGCAGATGCCAGTTCTTTTGTATGCAAAATGTACACATTTTGTATGGAGTAACTCAGCAGGAGAGGCTGCATCTCTGGAGAAAAGATATGGGTGACATTTCGGGTTGAGACCTTTCTTCAGACGATGAAAGCATACGATGATGAAGGAAATGTACAATGTGAATGGTGACCTGGTGAGTATTATTGACTGTATAACTCGTTTGCTGCTAGCCCTCAGCCAACAATGGACTATTTCCTAGATCATTGTTACTTTGTTGCACATCTTTCATTTCTTTGTTCACCCTCTATATCACAATTTCCTCTTTCTCCTGACTCTCTTTGATAGCTTGATGTAGATTTTAAAATATTTTTGCTATCTAATTAATTAATGAACCAATCAACAAATCTACATTTCAACTTCTTACTCTTAGAGTGCTCATGTTTTTTTTACTTCTAAGCCACTTAATCAACCTTCCAGCTTCTCTAAGGGAGTCAGAATGCTTTTGACATCACCCTTCTTTTTTTCCCCAGTAAGTTTTCAAATTCATATTTTAAACTACAATGTTAATAATCATATCAAATGATATAAAGCAAGTAAAACATTTTCCTTTTACTATTAAGTTCGTACAATATAATGGCATCTATGTAATCTATCATAATAAACACAGTATTTATTTTAGAAATGTTTATTTTTAAATGGTGATGGAGTCTCACAAACTGCTTTCCCAATTTACCATATAATCCAGGCTGACCTTCAGTTTCCTTATCACCTTTCATCTTGTATCATCGTTTTTTCCATTTATCACCCAACTAATCTGTTCCATCTCAAATCTTTGCTTTGTAGTCCCCTTCCCTCCTCTGCTGAACCCCGTATCCTAAAACATGTCCTCCAGCCCAACTTGCCCATGCCGACCATGATACCCCAGCTAAACTATTCTCACCTGCCCACATTTGGCTCTATCCCCCAAACCTTTTCCATCCATGTACCTATCCAAGTGTGTTTTAAATGTTGTTATTGTAGCTGCCTCAGTCTACCTCCTCCAGCATCTCATTCCATACACCGACCACCCTCTTTGAAAAATGTTTCCCTCAGACTCTGTGCATTTACCATACCTATTCCTCTCATGATCTTGCACACCGCTATAAGATCACCCCTCATCCTCATATGCAATGAGGAATAAGTTTTTGCCTGCTCAACCTCTCCTTATACCTTAGGCCCTCATGTTCTGGCAACATCCTCTTCAATCTTCTCTGCAACCTCTCCCTATAGCTCAGGCCATCTAGTTCTGATTTGGGTATTGATCACTATTTCAAAAACACATGAATGAAACATGCATAAAAACTGTCTGTACTTAACTTAAATGAGTCTGTACTTCACATTCTCAGTAAAAAGCAAACTGAGAACCAGTCCTGTGCTGACTATTATGTCTACATGTGTACACAACAGCACTACCAGACACACAACAAGATGCCTCTACTCTCTGGTTGCTGATATCATCTAAATATTTTTGGAAAATTACTTTCAGTATTAGAGAATAGATGGTGGTGCTTACAGGCAAACTAATATGGAAGTCAAATGTCAAACTCAACTGGATTAGAAACCACTAAACTAGAATTAATTACCATTCTTTCTACTAATTATCATGTAACAATTTGACTGCAGGCTCAAAGACATTTCTAATGCAATGCATGAATTTGTGCCAAATTTTAAAAAGGAAAATGTTCATAAGTTATAAGACCAGGATTATTTTACAGTGGACAATCGGCAACAATGGACACCATCCTCATAAGGTCATAAGTGACAGAAGCAGAAGAAGGCCATCCGGCCCATCAAGTCTACTCCGCTATTCAATCGTGGCTGATTTATCATCCCCTTTAACCCCATTCTCCTGCCCTCCCCATAACCCCTGACACTCTTAATAATCAAGAATCTGTCAATCTGTGCCTTAAAAATATCCACTGACAACCTCCACAGCTGTGTGTGGCAATACATTTCACAGATTCACCTCCATCCAACTAAAAAAATTCCTCCTTGTTTCCTTTCTAAATGTACGTCCTTTTATTCTAAGGCTATGGCCTCTGATCCTAGACTCTCCCACTAGTGGAAACATCCTCTCCATATCTACTCTATCCAGGTCATTCACCATTCGGTAAGTTTCAATGAGGTTCCCCCCCCCCTCATCCTTCTAAACTCCAGTGGGTACAGGGTCAGTGCTGTCAAACACTCATCACATGTTAACCCAATCGTTCCTGCTATCATTCTCGCAAAATACAATCTTCTTGCAAATTAAGTATGGGATTCATGATGTTTCTCCAATTAATCATATGTTTGTGATGGAACACCAAGGAAACTCCACGTGACTGTGTTTTACGGGGCATCTTGTACTAAGGTTAATGTCACAACAGAATAACCAGGTCAGAAATGTTCAGAGATTAATGCACTTCTTTGTGTCAATGGTTCAGTTTATAAAATGTTGCATTTCTACCAATCAAGAATTCTACTGGTTAAGAATTACTAGCTGTTTCAATATTGTGACTCTTTAGATTTTGTGTTAAGATTGCCCATTTACCTATTTAATCTGGAGAAGATCAGAAGAAGGAATCTTCATAAAGAAGGATCTTGACCTGAACCATCATCCGTCGAGTACCTCCAGAGATACTACCTCATCCACTGAGTTCCTCCATCACTTTGTGTTTTGCTCAAAATTCCAGCAACTGCAGTTTCTTGCGGCTCTTTAATCCGCCTATTTTGTTTCCCTCTGTTTATGACCCCGCTTAGAGTCATACAGGGCCTTCGGCCCAACTAGCCCTTGCCGACCAAAATACTGCAGACATTTTCATTGTCTGAATATGACCCAGCATGGAATTACAAAATGGCACAATTCAACAACAGCAACATTTTGGGTGCAGTTTCCCAGCCATGGTGTGTTTCTCATTTGGTTCTTAACCTAAAACAAATTAATAATTGCATCATTACTTAATAATATTACTGGATGATTTATCGTCCTCTCACAAAAGAAAGCAAGGTTATTTGACTCTTTTCACCATCCATTCTAGGGACTTTTAAGAAGCTCTCCGGTTATTCCTTTGTAAGGGGGTGTAAGAGGCTTTTAGATAGCCACATTAATATGAAGGGATATGGATTATGTGCAGAAAGGTCAGATTAGTTTATCTGCTGACCCTCTCTTCCAGCTTTCTCCTCCCTCACCACAGCGTAGGTTTACAAGGTTAATTCTCCAGAGATGCTTCATGATCTGTTGAGTCACTCCAGCACTTTGCGTCTATTTTCGTAAACTGGCATCTGCAGTTCATTGCATCTACACTTTTGTTCACTGACCACTGGATGTCACTACAGAGCAAATATTTCCTATCTTTGTTTTCCAGTTCTGATGCCATATTTATTTACAAGAAATAGTGCTGGCTTATCTCAGTGGGTGAGACATGAACTTTGTGTTTCTTTTGTAAACCAGCATCTTCAGTTCCTTGAGGGACATCAATGTAGTTTAGTTTAGAGATACAGAATGGAAACAAGCTGGAGTAACTCAATGGGTCTGGAGAAAAGGAATCTAGAGGTCTCGACATTTTGGGTCGAGACCTTTCTTCAGACTCTTTCTCCAGAGATCCTTTCTACAGAGATGCTCCAGGCGCCTCATATATGCGATGACTCTTTGCATACTTGTGTATTGAATGCAAAGACTTTCACTGTGACAATAAAGTATCAATTAATCTATATATCAATACACTAAGCTAAACTAAAGGTACATTAACTCCTGATTCCAAAGGAAGCTGAAACTGGCTTGTCTCTACTGATAGGAATGGGACCCAAGCAAAACACAGCAAAGAATCACTGCCTCAGGCATTTTCATATTTGCTCAGCTTTTCCCAGGCTAAATCTTCATTTTCTAGCAATATGATTTTTGCTTGAATGCTTAAGCCTGGTTAAGAATAGACTGAAATAAATCTTAACATGGTCTGCAGTTTGCTCCTGGAAATAAAGATGCGAATTCCACATGAAATGCAATTATCCGTGGTACAGTCCCTAATTAATATATTCATTGGGAGAGACAGGGCTGTCACGACAGTTTTAATCAGCGTTATGTCTGTACTGATGGGGAAAAAAAATTAAATACAATTCAAGTACAGCCACAGATTTAAATAGTGTCCATAATCATAGGCAAAGTACTATTGTGTTCATGCAAATATTCACTGCTTTCGAATACCCGTGAGAATATGGGGCTGTGCATAACCAGAAAGTGACATTGATCTTTAAGAGAAATGAGAATGCTTCCCTTCAAATAAGAGTAGGTTTTATGCAACCATGCAAGAAAATTTGAATATAACAAATGCAAGATTGAAAATGGCATTTGGGAATGAGAATGTCTTCACGGTCCTAAAAACGATGAGGTATTTATCTTTTGAGAAACATTTTAGTATTGAAAATAATTTGTTTATAGAGATCAGTTATGGGCATGTTGTTTCAATATCCTTATCTGCATTTAGCTAATGTCTTTCTTCATTCCTGTCATTATAACGTAAAATGCAGCTAGTGCACTCTTGTGAGATAAATTAATTATATACCTGTCTTTTACTCTTTCACGTGTCACATTAAAAAGTATCTCAGTGAGATTTTATTGTTCTTGAATATCACTAATTTATGTAATAGTTTTAGGCTCATCAGACAAGTACATCTTTGATGGCACATCTCACATTTTCTTCCATATATCAAGTCACATATATGCAACCAAGATAGAATCTCCTTCATGCACAGCACAGCATATTAATATGAACATTAAACTCTCCAGTGTTAAGTAATCTCTTCCCCCCCTCCCCCCCCCCCCCAATCTCCTTGCCCCTCTTAGATAGACAAATGCTGGAGTAAGTCAGCGGGATAGGCAACATCTCTGGAGAAAAGGAATAAGCGACATTTCTGGTTGAGACCCTTCTTTGGACTGAGAGTCAGGGGAGAGGGAATCTACAGGTAAGAAAAGGAGCAGAACAAATCAGAGCCGGCACCGATGACCAGGGAAAAGTAGAGCCTACAATGGTCCATTGTTGGCAGTGGGAGAGGTAATAGGAAAAGGTTACAAACAGTGAAACTAGCAGGATGACTAGGGTGGGGGAGGGATGGAGTGAGAGGAAATGCAAGGGTTACTTGAAATTAGAGAAATCAATATTCATACCGCTGGGTGGTAAGCTGCCCAAGCAAAATATGAGGTGCCGTTCCTCCAATTTGTGTGTAGCCTCACTCTTTTTGTTTTCATGTTTGCTTTCATATTTGCTCCCATCCACCTCTCCTCTTCCCTCTTTATCTATCAGCCTTTTGACTCCTAAATTCCCTTTAGTCTCTTTTTGTATCATTTTCATCTCTGGCCTTTGTCCATTCATCTCCAAATCATCCCCCCTCCCCTGACCAGCTGAGTTACTTCAGTACTTTGTATTCTTTTTAGTAAAATGGCTCCTGCAATTCATTTTTTCTCCGCCTATCATTTGCCACGCTTTGTCCTGCTTCCACCACTCTTTTGTGTAGAAAGGAACAACAGATACCGGTTTATACAGAAGATAGACACAAAATGCTGGAATAACTCAGTGGGATAGGCAGCATTTCTGGAGAAAAGGTATAGGAAATGTTTCACGTTGGAAAGTGTCTGAAGAAATCAAGTGATGATGCCTGACCCGCTGAGTTATTCCAGCAGTTTGTCTATCTCCATCACCCTTTTCTGGGTTTCTCCTCCTTCCCCCAATTTGTCTGAATGGGCCCCGAGCCAAAACATTGCCAATACCTGTTGTCCTGAGACTCTGCCTGACCCACATAGTTACTCCAGCATTTTGTGTTGCTCAAGATTCCAGCATCTGCAGTCTCTTGCATCTCTCCAGCCTCCTTCTTTTCTCTTTGCCTTGATCATAAACTCCAGCCTCCAGCAGTGGAAACATTTTTCACGTTATATTTTGGGTTTTTTTTGCTGCGATTGCCAATCTGTGAGCATTTTGAGCTATGTTTTTCCATCGCTAGCAAGTATATTCAGTTGTTTGAAATGTATGTTCATAAGCTGTAGGAGTAGAATGAGGCCATTCAGCCCATCACGTCTACTCCGCCATTCAATCATGGCTGATCTATCTTTCCCTCTCAACCCCATTCTCCTGCCTTCTCCCCATAACCCCCGACACCCTTACTAATCAAGAATCTAGAAATCTCCACCTTAAAAATATCCATTGACGGCCTCCACAGCCATCTGTGGCAATGAATTCCACAGATTCACCACCCTCTGACTAAAGAAATTCCTCCTCATCTCCTATCTAAAGATATGTCCTTTTATTCTGAGGCTATGGGACTCTGGTCCTAGACTCTCCCACTAGTTGAAACATCCTCTCCACATCCACTCTCTCCAGGCCTTTCACTATTCGGTAAGTACAATGAGGTCCCCCTCATCCTTTTAAACTCCAGCAAGTGCAGGCCCAGTGCCATCATAGGCTCATCAAATCTTGACACAATCATCCCTGGGATCATTCCCGTAAACCTCCTCTAGGCCCTCTTTAATGCCAGCACATCCTTCTTCAGAAATGGGGCCCAAAACTCACCCCATTTAGAAAATAGTCTACATCTTTATTTCTACTACCAAAATGCATGACTGCACATTTTTTTAATGCTGTATTCTATCTGCCACTTCTCTGCTCACTCTCCCAACATGCCCAAGTCGTTTTGCAGAGTCCCTGTTGTCTTTACACTACCCGCCCCTTACCCAATCATAGATATGTATTTCATTGATATGCTGATGCTAATTGAGACTGGATTAGAATCATCAGATCCCAGTGGTGAGGCCATAGCAGGCTGACTACAACACACCTCTCCCTTCAGTTAAACGTAATGCATGAGATTTGGACCCCTTCATAGCAACCATGGCTATAGCATGGAATTGCACTGCTTAGAGTACCCAAGTAACTAAAGGTTCTATTAATCAAAAGCTACAGTCCACATTGCAGTAAACATATTCAGAAGCAATATTTCCATTTATTGCTAATACCACACACAAACACAAAATATGCAAAGTTTACTTCTCTGTAATGTGGAGCTCAGTTCACTGAATTCATGTTTGGGGCTGGCCAAATAAAAATTGTGATGCGTAGGAAGGAACAGTAGATGCTGGTTTAAACCAAAGTTATACGCACAATGCTGGAGTAACACAGCGGGACAGCCAGCACCTCTGGAGAGAAGGAATGGGCCACGATTGGGGTTGAGACCCTTCTTCAGACTGACGTCAGGGGGGAGGGAGATAGGTAGATAAGGAAGTGTGAAGGTGTGAAAACATGGCGAAGGAAATGGAGATCAAGTAAAATGTAGAATAGGTCATTGTTGGCTGGGCGAAGGTAACAAGAAAGCAAACGAGACAAAATGTAGTCGGAAACAGTAAGACTGGTCGGAGAACTCCATCTACATTGCATGCTGTCTCAGTAAGGCCACCAGTATAAATAAGGACCAGTCCCACCCCGATCACTTCCTCTTCTACCCTCTCCCATCAGGCAAGTGGTATAGAAGCTTGAAAAAGCATACCTCCAGATACAGGGACAGTCTCTTCCTAGTTGTTATCAAGCAACTGAACCATCCTCTCACCAGACAGAGAGTGAGCCTGACCTCAAAACTACCTCATTGGAGTCCTTTGAACTATCTTTAATCAGAATTTATTGGACTTTATCTTGCACTAAACCTTATACCCTTTATCTTGTATCAGTGCACTGTGGATGGCTTGATTGTAACCATGTATAGCCGTTTCACTGACTGGTAGTATCCAACAACAAGCTTTTCACTATACTTTGATACATGTGATAATAATAATCTAAACTAAACTATATCAGCCATGATCGAATGCCAAAGCAGATTCGATGGGACAACAGGCCTAACTCTGCCCCTATGTCTTATGGACCAGTTGGAAAGAGAAAGATTAATAAGATAGTGGGAAAGAACTGCAGATGCCGGTTTAAATCGAAGGTAGACACAAACTGCTGGTGTAACTCAGCGGGACAGGCAGCACCTCTGGAGAGAAGGAATGGCTGATGTTTCGGGTCGAGACCCTTCTTCTCCCCTGACGTCAGTCTGAAGAAGGGTCTCGACCCACAACGTCACAGATTCCTTCTCTCCAGAGATGCTGCCTGTCCCGCCGAGTACTCAAGCAATTTGTGTCTAACTAAGATTAATAAGTTGTAGGGACTATGTTAAGAAAGAAAGAAGTTCATACTAGGATTCACAAACATTATTCTTTAAGGCGACCAATCTTTCCCCCATTCACTATGTGGAGAGATAATGCATTCCGAGTACATTGCCTGTGAGTGTTTTCTTTTATCTTGGTTTTGAAAAACATATGGTTAGTAGAAATAAAGGATTGACAGAAGCAATACATGCTCAGTCAGTTAGAATGGATTTTATAGCGATCAATCAAGCAGACTTGCAGACTGATTTAAATTTCTGCTTGGCGTCAATGCAACCAGATTCTAATATACATTTTTTTTCCCCACTTGGGGAAACTGTGGCTCTGGATTTTAGTTCAACTTGTAATGGTGGGGGTTGTGGGTTGGGGCACGCCACCAAACAATATTGTATTCAGATTATTATTTTTTTTTCCAACCTTTTCAGAGGGTGGTGAATCTGTGGAAGGCTGTGGAGGCCAAGTCAGTGGATATTTTTAAGGCAGAGATAGATAGATTCTTGATTAGTGCAGGTGTCAGAGGTTGTAGGGAGAAGGCAGGAGAATGGGGTTAGGAGGGAGAGATAGATCAGCCATGATTGAATGGCGGAGTAGGCTTGATGGGCCGTATTCCTAATTCTATTCCTATTCCTTGACCTTGTGACCTTGTAATGAACCCTAGCCTAAAGTAGTCATAGATCACGCAGCACTGAAAGGGGCCGTCAGTCTTCCTCCTATGTGGAATATTGCACCCATCTTTCTCAATCCCACTTGGCCTTTCGCATTCCATGCCTTGATGACTCAAATATTTATTTAGATCAGTGGCTCCCAATCCTTTTAAATCCATGGCTAAAAATTGATCAAATGTTGGGACTTATAGACATCTTTCAAGATAGCATGATCAATGAACTGATAATTCTGACTAAAATAAAATTAGTTTCCAAAATGTTTTATTTTTGTTTTTGCAGTGTATTAATGTACCAGAGACTAAAAACCAAGGCATTAATTAAAAATTATTATTGGAAACTAAATTGAAGCCTGGAATAAAAATATTTTTGGGCCTCTCAGTTACAATCCTTCAAGGCACAATTTTGAGAACCAGCAATCAAGATACTCATGTGCTGTGAGAATCTTTGCCTCCATCTTATCAGAATGCATCACAACCGGGTTTGGAAACGGCTCCATCCAAAACCGTGTGAAATTGTAGAGAGTTGTGGACATAGCTCAGACCATAACGCAAACCAGCCTCCCGTCCATTGACTCCATCCGCACTACATGCTGCCTTGGCAAGGCCACCAGCACAGGAGTTTGAAAACGCATTCCTCCAAATTCGGGAAAGTTTCTTCCCAGCTGTTATCAGGCAACTGAATGGTCCTCTCATCAGCCAAAGTGCAGTCCTGACCTCCAATCTACCTTATTGAAGACCTTTTGAACTATCTTTAATTGGACTTTATCGGGCTTCAATGTTGTAACAACCATATCTAATATGGTAAAATATCATGGCCAACAATTTAACAATGGCAAAACTGTCCACAATATGACAAAATATTTATCTGGTCGATGTAAAGAATTATGTCCGAATTGGGTATATGCCCAAATAATAGCAATAATTTTCCCTTCAATTGACTGTGCGTAGCGCATACTTGAGGAACTGCAACACATATTCAGCTTGGGTTTAATGGGTAAAGCAACAGATGCAAAGAGCTTGGGTAGCTTACAACCCAAGGGTAAACTAAACCCCTCTCTCCTGCTCACACCCACTCTTCCTCCATCCCAACTATATTCCTTCCTCTGGCTTTACATTTCAGCACACTTCTCTCATCTGACACCCTTTTGTCCCCTTGTGTCCATTTGTTCCCTTTTGCCTCCTTTTCATCTCTAGCCTTCTCCACCTATCTTCCAATCATAAATCCCCTCATCTGTATCCACCTTTTACTTACCTGGCTTTGTCCTGCCCCACCTCTCTTCTCCAGCTTTCTCCCTCTACTACATTCAGTCTTAAGATGGGTTCTAACCCAAGACATCCCCTATCCATGTCTTGCAAAGATCCTGACTGACCCAATTAGCTACTTCAACACTTAGACTAGTTTGTTGTCACATATACCAAGGTACAGTGAAAAGGTTTTGCCGAATGCTAAACAGTCAGCGGAAAGACAATACATGATTACAATCGAGCCATCCACAGTGTACTGATACACGATGAAAGGAATAACATTTATTACAACATAAAGTCTGATTAAAAATAGACTGAGAGTCTCCAAAGAGGTAGAAAGTATCTCAGGACCGCTCTCTGGTCATTGAAAGAATGGTTCAGTTGCCTGATAACAGCTGGGAAGAAACGGTCCCTGAATCTGGAGGTGTGTGTTTTGACACTTCTATACCTCTTGCTTGATGGGAAATGGGAGAAGAGGGAGTGGCCAGCATGCGTCTCATCCTTGATTTTGCTGGTCGCCTTGCCGAGGCAGCATGAAGATAAATCTTAATACTTTAATCTTTGTGGGAACAGAATTTGATATTAAACATCTGATCTCAAAAGTATATTTCCAAGATCAGTGTAACAGTGATTTTGCAGAAGCAAATAGACCTTCAGAAGTGTACATGAGATGCTACTTTAAAAGTTACAATATATTTGAAATGCAAATACAGATTCAGATACTGCATCAAACAAAAAACTTCAATTTTACAAATAATCTTAAATGCAGCCATAAATTCCTTACATGCTCCTTTATAATTGTATTGTATGTGATCACTGGGTAATTATTGTTGGATATCAAAAGAGTTAGAGATCTGAACACCATGTTTGCATTCACTTCAATGTTCCTTTACTTGTTTCTAAATTACAGAAACAGTAGGGTTATCATCTCCATGCTCGTCTCAAGTCAAATTGAATTTTAAAACGTCTTACTCTTATTAGTCACATTCATACTTTGTACTGCTTCCAATTAACTGTGCTGTGTCAAAGACCCCATTCATCAGTCCTATATGGTCAGAGTCTCACTCGGACCCTAATGCACGCTGTCCACTTGATGGCTGAGATAAAGACAAGTTGGATGTCCCCAATTTGTTGATTGCATTTGGTTTAGTTTAGAGATACAGCATGGAATCAGGCCCTTCAGCCACCAACTCCTCGCCAACCAGCAAACCCACATTCTCCTGGACACTAGGGCATTTTTTTTTTTACCTGAGCCAATTAACCTACAAACCTGCATGTCTTTGGGGTGTGGGAAGAAACTGGACAACCGAGGGGAAACCCACTCGGTTACGGGGAGAATGTGCAAACTCCATGCAGACAGCACCCTTAGTTAGGATCGAACCCGGTTGTCTGGCACTGTAAGGCAGCAACTCTACCGCAGCACCACCGTGCCCCTCATTTGCCATGAAGTTTTGGAGAAGATGCAAAGATCCTTGTCATGGTTCAACCTGACCAGCTGCAGTTCAGATCTCTGATCACTTAAGCTACATAAGCAACACATATATTCATCAGTTATTGCGTAGAGGACTGTGTGCCAAAGAAGCTTAGTTTAGTTTATTATTGTCACAGAGGGTACATTGGAAGACTTTTTTTTATTGCATGTTATCCAGTCAAGGGAAAAAAAAACTATATATGATTACAATCAAGCCAACCACAGTGTACAGATACAGGATAAAGGGTGTAACATTAAGTGGAAGATAAATCTAGTCAAGTCCAATTAAAGATAGTCCGAGGGTCTAGATACAGGATAAAGTCCGAGGGTCTAGATACAGGATAAAGGGTGCAACATTAAGTGGAAGATAAATCTAGTCAAGTCCAATTAAAGATAGTCCGAGGGTCTCCAAAGAGGTAGATGGGAGGTCAGGACCACTCTCTAGTTGGTGAGAGGATGGTTCAGTTGTCTGATAACTGCTGAGAAGAAACTGTCCCTGTTTCTGGAAGTGTGCATTTTCAAACTTCTGTACCTCTTCCCTGATGGCAGGTGAGAGAAGAGGGAGTGACCAGGGTGAGACTGGTCCTTGATTATGCTGGTGGCCTTGCTGAGGCAGCGTGAAGTGTCGATTAAGTCAATGGAAGGGAGGTTGGTGTGTGTGATGGAGATGCTGATGTACGGAAAAATAAACCAACTGCTGGAATAACTCAGTGGGACTGGCAGCATCTCTGAAGAACACGGGTTAAGGACACGGGAAAGTGATGTTTCAAGTTAGGATCCTTCCGCATAGTCTGAGAAAGGATCCCAACATGAAATATCACCTATCCACATCAATACCAGTGTACCCCAACTGGAAACCGTGGATGATCTATGAAGCAGAATCCTTAGTAAAGTCCAAACCTGAGGCGTTTAAGTAGCGTGATCACAACCAATACAGGATATGTGACCTTTGTTAAGGTCACATAAAGCGATATGTGACCTTTGTTAAGCCATCAGGTATGCTAGGAGTATTCTAGCCCAAGCAGCCATCCCTAACTAAGCATAGACACATGTTGATTGTGGCAAGGCTTGCAGGCTATAACAGGCTATTAAAACGCCTGCCATCACGAGATACGGTGGCAAACTCCAGTGTAACAGCCCTGCAAACATAAATGGGTGGGTGTATTGTTCAAAGAGGCCTTGTGAGTGGTGTTGTTGCTTTGTAAGCAGAATGTATTAACTGGATGACTTATGAACGTAACAAAAGGCATTCAGTCTGTATTGTATTTTCTATATTTTTATGAATAAACCTTATTTTAAGAATATTTAAAAAAAAGTCAAAGGCTTGTTCTTCAGTATAAATTCACCAAGCATTTCTGCATATGTAATCAATCATACTTACAATGGTGTCCTCATTTTAAATTGGGTATCTAAATCGGGTTAGGGCGGCACAGTGGCACAGCTGGTAGAGTTGCTGCCTCACAGCGTCGGAGACCCGGGTTCAATCCTGACCTGGGTGTTGAATGGAGCACCTGAAGGAAAACCACACAATCGCAAGGAGAACTTGCAAAATCCAGGACATGTCACATGTATGGAGTTTGCATATTCTCCCTGTGACCGCGTGGATTTTCTCCGGGAGCTCCAGTTTCCTCCCACATCCCAATGACATGTGGGTTTGTAGGTTACTTGGCCTCTGTAATTTGTGTAGGCAGTGGATGAGAAAGTGGGCTAACATAGATCTAGCATGAATGGGTGACTGATGGTCAGTGTGTACTTAGTGGGCCGAAGGGCCTGTTTCAATGCTGCGTCTCTGAACTAAACTATCTCGACCAGATGGGATGTTTTATGGCTCTAGAGCATTTTGCTGGTTTCTCTATGCTATGCACTTCCTACCTTTTCTATATTCACAAGAGACCATTTGCTTGTCCGCTATGAGATAAAGCCAGGTATAAAACGACTTCTCACTGAGGGTTAAAATAAAAAACATGCTTCCCATTCACACCAATTCTGACTGGAATCAGTGACATTCTGTCATATTAAACAACAAAAGAATGTTAATCTCTTGCTTTAAGCTACATATTGCTTAGCTGCTACACATTTGTGCGAGGAATGCTAATCGTTGAAGGGTTGGAACTTACTAAAAAAGTAATGGTGTGTGAACAATCCACAGTGATATTAATGTATAACTCAGCCAACAAACCCAGGGGATTAAGAGGTACTGTGAAAATTACAAATCCCTGGAATTTGCTGCTTGATTTTTGACAGGCTACTATTTGTTTTGCTCAAACTGAATATTTTCTTTAATAATAATGTCATATTTAAGTACGGAAGCTGCCGACTTATGTAAGAGTTACATCCCGCGGACCCTTGCGTATGTTTAGTTTACTTTATTGTCACGTGTACGGAAGTGCAGAGAAATGTTTTTGTTGTGTATTAACCAGTCAGCAGAAAGGCATTACATGAATTGAGCCATCCATTGGTATGGATACATGATAAAGGGAGTAATGTTTAGTGCAAGATAAAGTCCAGAAAAGTTGGATTAAAGATAGTCTGATTGGCTCCAATGAGGTAGATAGTAGGTCTAGATAGTAGAAACTGTCCTTGAATTTGGAGGTGTGTATTTTCACACATCTGAACCTCTTGCCAAATGGGAGACGGGAGAGTGACCGGGGTGAAACCGGTCCATGATTATGCTGGTGGCCTTGCTGAAGCAGCGTGAGGTGTAAATTAAACCAATGTCAAATGTCACCTATGTTGGAAATTGAAGTGCTACTGCGCACACACCAATTTACTGCAAGACCATGCAGAGACCATGGAGGAGCATTTACGAGAACAGCTGATTAGCTTGTAGAAATGGCCGCATGCACTACCAGACTCAGGAATAGCTTCTTCCTCGCTTTTATTAAGGGCCTGGCCCACTCGCCGATTTTTTACGGCAACTGCCGGCATCATTGACTGACGCGTCAGGTGAACGAAAAATATGCAGGCGTGATGCGGTGTGACACGGCGTGATGACATATGACACGTGGCATTTTACCTAAGTGTCGCAATATTTATTTTGTCGCCGCTGGATTTTGAAATGTTCAAAATCTGTTGGCGACACTGATATGATGCCGGCAGTCGCTGAAAAAATTGCCAAGTGGGACAGGCCCTTTGGGTTTCTGAACTGTGCTTCCAAAAGCTAGCATACTGTCTGATTCACTCTACCCATTGCGGACATAAAACCTTGTCTATGGAAGTGAGGCGCTACAATACTGAGAACTATATTTCACACTCTGCTCTTTGCATCCTTTGCTCTACCTATTAAAGTTGAGTTTGACGATTGTATTTATGTATAGTATTATCTGATGTGCTTAGTTAGCATACAAAACAAACCTTTTGATTGTTGCTTGGTACACGTGACAGTAATAAACTTAAGCTTATATATTGTAGGATATGAAACAAGCAGAAAAACAATTTGAAATAGGTGAATCGAATGGTGGGAGTGGTAGCAAGGTAATCTATAACCTCATCAGATCTGGATGTTGTGACAGTATTTTTCAGATTATAATTTCTGGAGGAAGCATGCAGATAAAATAAAATGGAAGGTCTAATTTGGTCCTGGTGAATTGTTGATGATAAGACAAGCTTCACATTTTACAATATTTACTTACTTGTCCTTTATTTCTTTTTCTCTCCCACAGCGGTAGAGTTGCTGCCTTACAGCGACAGAGACCTGGGTTTGATCCTAACCTCGAATGCTGTCTGTAGGAGTTTGCACGTTCTCACTGTGACAGTGTGTGTTTTCTCCGGGTGCTCCGATTTTCTCCCATATTCCAAAGACGTGCATGTTTTGTGGGTTAATTAGCTTCTGTAAATTGTCCCTGGTGTGCAGGATAGATCTAATGTAGTGTTTATCGCTGGTCGGCCAGGACTAGGTGGGCCAAAGGGCCTGTTTCCACGGTGCAACTCTAAACTAAACTAAAACAAATCCAGACTTACTTTTGTGGAGCAAAGAACTGCAGATGCTGGTTTAATTAAAAAAACATTTGCATCGTCCAAGGATAAGTAGGAGGAGATGTCTGAGAGTTGTCGCCTGGCATCCGTCCGGTAGAGGTCACAGCGTCTGAAGAAGGGTCTCGACCCGAAATGTCACCCATTCCTTTTCTCCAGAGATGCTGTCTGACCCGCTGAGTTACTGCAGCACTTTGTGTCTACCCCAGACTTTCTTTTGTTCTGTTCTCCTAATGTGACTCTTGCTCACATAGTCCAACTCACCCTTTTTGCTCTCGTGCCTCTGTTTATTTCAGAACATTAACGTGATTCCACTATATTCTGTTGCCTTGGATACAACATTACAAGGTACAAGCCTTAATTGATGACAAACAAGTTTTGGTTTTTAAGTAGTTCTTATTCTAAACCAGTAAATCAATACATTCAGTGACAAGTTCAGTAAATAAAGGGTCACACACATTTTACACCTCTGACTATTCTTTATGTTCATTCTGCTGTAGGTATTCTACCATGTAATGCACTTATGATATGTATCCTCATCGAATCTAATGAATCTGCCATGATCTGTGCAAAGTCCATGGGAAATATTAGGTAATGGAGGCCTCATTGTTCACGCTAGAAGAGTTCATACTTTTCAAAATACAATCCAGTATCAGTGGACATTAAGATTGAATTTTTACTTTCAAAAGATAATGGAAGAGCTATGTGTGAGAGAGGAGCATACATTGCATACAGAGGAGTGCCATTGATTCAATGGGCCTAAGGGTGTCCTTTGTACCATACCAATTCAATAAATTCTGATTCAATGAAAGATGCATATTCCCTTCCCTCCCGCTCCACCCCTTCCCCAGGCACTTTCCCTTGCAACCGCAAGAAATGCTACACTTGTCTCTTTACCTCCCCCCTCCACTCCTTTCAGGGACCCAAGCAGTCCTTCCAGGTCCGACAGATGTTCACCTGCACCTCCTCCAATCTCATCTACTGCATCCGCTGCTCTAGATGCCAGCTGATCTATATCGGTGAGACCAAGCGGAGGCTTGGCGATCGTTTCGCCGAACACCTCCACTCGGTCCGCAATAACCAACCCGACCTCCCGGTGGCTCAGCACTTCAACTCCCCCTCCCATTCCGTATCCGACCTCTCTGTCCTGGGCCTCCTCCACGGCCAGAGTGAGCAACACCGCAAATTGGAGGAACAGCACCTCATATTCCGCTTGGGGAGTCTGCATCCTCTGGGCTTGAACATTGAATTTTCTCAATTCTGTTAACTCTTGCTGTCTCCTCCCCTTCCCACCTCTCCCTCAGCCCTCGGGCTCCTCCTCCTCCTTTTTCCTTTCTTCTCCCCGTCCCCCCACCTCCCATCAGTCTGAAGAAGGGTTTCGGCCCGAAACGTTGTCTATCTCCTTCGCTCCTGAGATGCTGCTGCACCAGCTGAGTTTCTCCAGCCTTTTGTGTACCTTGCGAATATTGGACTTTTGTCTCCGCAACTGGCGTGCTACAATGCTATGGACTGTATTCTGCAGTCTGTATCTTTTTCTATCTATTGTACTTGAGTTCAGCTTCATTGTATTTATATGGTAGAAACAAGGAACTGCAGATGCTGGAAAGACACAAAATGCTGGAGTACCTCTGGGTCTGGCAGAAGAAGAATATGGATTGGTGACGGTTTGGGTTAGGACACTATTTTCAGACTCTGCACCCCTGAAGAACATGGATAGGTGACATTTTGGTTTGGGACCCTTCATCAGACATTAATGTATAGTAATCAGATTTATTTGAATAGCATAGAAAGAAAGCTTTTCACTGTAATTTGGTACATGTGACAGTAATAAACCTAAACCTCAACCTTAGCGCATAGTGATTGATCCGGTGCCCGGAAGTGGCGGCGAAAGACGAGAAGCCGCAGCAAACAAGTGGAAGCCAAATAACTGAATGAAGCCAAAACGCCAACTAACCGAAAGGCTGCGTCGTCCAAAAGCCAACTAACCGAATGGCCACTCAGCTGAAAAGTCAAATAATGGACATGGTGTCGCCGGGGGGACGGGACTTGTCAGCGATTGGTCCCGACCCCCGGGTCCATCACATCACTGGCTATTGAAGACGGGAGAGTGGGGATCATTTTCCCACACAAGCCATAGGTGACTTCTTCTTCTTCTTTCGTGTGGCGTGCACAGCCTAAAGTTGTTGGACAACCTGTTCTATTTGATCATCCGTTTGTGCACGTCGAGTTGTTTGCATTAGTCGAAACAGGGCGGACCACGTGAAGGTTGCAATCTTCCACCCCAGCCATAGGTGACTGGGCACTCTGAACCCGAGCACCAAGTTGTAAGCGGCCGAAGGAGCGCATCCCTCGGGACAGCCCCCACTCTCCCATGGCCACGGCCGCCCTCCGCCCTGTCTCCCCCTTGCGGCCGCTCTGTGACGGGTTGTGTGTCGGCAGCGCCGCATGGAGCAGAGGTGTGGGACAGGCTGGTCCCTCCGCCCACCCAGAGTCACTGACCGCGATGCACCGCCATCGGACCCCAAACCCCACACCCAAACATGGGGCGGGGGGACAAATTCCCTGGCGGGCCAATGACAAGTGTGCATGATAACAAACAATTTTATCTCCTCCTACACCCCCCCCCCCCGACAACAAGAAGCATTTATTACCGTCTGGTTGCCTGTGTAACGCACACAACAAGTTCCACGCACAAAACACTAGATAATCTGTAAACTGTTTTAACTGAAGATGGACACAAAAAGCTGGAGTAACTCAGCGGAACAGGCAGCATGGATTCTTCAGAGTTAAAGGCTGAGTCTGAAGGGTCTCAACCCGAAACGCCACCCATTCCTTCTCTCCAGAGATGCTGCCTGTCCCACTGAGTCACTACAGCATTTTGCGTCTATCTTTGGTGTGACGGTTGTCTCATTTCATCGACTTCATGTATTGTGTGCATGGAAGAGACGCTTTACATGCCGCTTGCATCTATTCATCCAAGTGTGCTCTTAATGAAATCTCACATCTTTGCAAGGGAGGGATGGAATGGATATAACCACCGGCTAAAGCAAAGGGTAGTTAGGGAAATAATCTCATCACTTAATTAACCAGGTTCCCGAATGCAAGACCTATTTATACATGTAACATTTTTGTTTTTAAATCAATGTAACTATTTTTTGATTTTTAATGCCGAGTTAAAACCCTGTCCTGTGGGAAGGGCTTGCGGCAGCTGGTTTCACAGTGCCTTCATTGTTGGTAGGTGCTGTCCTTTCACATGGACCGCTTACAACTTGGTGCTCGGTTTCAGAGTGCCCAGTCACCTATGGCTTGTGTGAGAAAATGACCCCCACCCTCCTGTCTCCACCGGCCAGTGATGTGTTGGACATGGGGGCCTGGACCAATCGCTGACAAGTCTCCCCCCCCCCCAAACTGCCCCCCCCCCCCACCCCCACCCCACCCGGCGATGTCATGTCCGTTATTTGAATTTTCAGCTGAGTGGCCATTCGGTTAGTTGGCATGTAGGCGATGCAGCCTTTTAGTTAGTTGGCGTTTCAGCAGAGCGGCCTTTCAGTGAGTTTGCTTTTCGACGATGCAGCCTTTCCGTTAGTTGGCTTTTAGGCTTCCTGCCTTTTCAGATCGTTTGCATTTAGACATCCCACCATTTCGGTTAGTTGGCGTTTCAGCTTCGTAAGCTTTCGATTATTTGGCATTTCGACTTTGTTTCCGTTCGTTTATTTGGTTTCCACTTCTTTGCATCGGATTCTCGTCCTTTGACGCCACGTCCGGATTTGGCATAGTGTTTATAATAGCTCAATTTTACTTCGGAGTCACGTGACTGTGGAGCAGCGCAGCTCCTCCAACGGTGAGTCTAAAAAAGTTTCAGGTAAGTGCTATTTCTTACCTGTTCTAGGTTTCCTTCAGGAACCTCCGGGGTTCTTGCGGGATGGTCGCGAGGCCGACGAGTGAACCAGCCTAGGGCTTTGGGGGGACAACCCTGGCCCGACCGCGGGAGCGGGGAGCTGGCGAATGTTGGGTTAGCGATCGGAGTCACTGATAACGCGGTCAGTGACTCCACACGTTGGGTTCCCGGGGAGGGGATACCCGTGAATAGTGCGGTTTCAGACCGCAGTGGTCCCTAGGGGATGGGGCTTAACGGACCTGAACGGTCAGCCTGGGTTCCCAGTGGTGGGGAAACTCAAGTGTTTGCGTTTCCCAGACTGCAGTAGTCCCTAGGGGATGGGGCTTAACGGACCTGAAAGGTCAGCCTGGGTTCCCGGTGGTGGGGAAACTCAAGTGTCCCCAAGAAATGGGGTTTAATTCAAGTAAATGAGTAACCCAGGTACCCGGGGATTGATTCCTGGGGAGGGGAAATTCACTTATGGGGCTCCCTAACCACAATAATCCCCAGGATATGGGGACAGTTGACAACATAGTCTGAGTAATTAAGAAAGATTTGGTAGATTCACCTCTGGGAATGAATTTAGGGAAACTCCTTTAGGCAGGAGGTGGATCAGTAGTAAAGTTATGGCAATGGCAGCCTATGGCAGAAGCTGAGCCAGCAGCACCTTTGGGAAGGGCTGCTTCATGGGGATGCCAAGTTATGGCAGTGCCAGCCTATGGGAGAGGTTGTGCCAACAGTACCTTTGCTTAGGACTGCTCATGGGGATGCCAAGTTATGGCAGGCTAGCTTATTGGAGAGGCTGTGCCAACAGTACCTTTGCTCTGGACTGCTCATGGGGATGCCAAGCTATGGCAGGCTAGCCTATTGGAGAGGCTGTGCCAGCAGTACCTTTGCTCAGGACTGCTCATGGGAATGCCAGGTTATGGCAGGCTAGCCTATTGGAGAGGTTATGCCAGCAGCACCTTTGCTCAGGGCTGCTTCATGAGAACGCCAAATCTATGGCAAATACTGGTCTATGGGAAAGGCCGCGCCAGCAGCACCTTTCTTCAGGGCTGCTTTATGGGCGCCAGCGGTACCTTCTTCAGGGCTGCTTTATGGGAATAGCTGTTTAGTAGGGTATTTCCATTTACAGTGATCATGGGGGATGAGGGGTCATTGTTAGGATAAGGCAATATAACAGGATCTGTTAAGTCTTAAACTATATTTGAGAAATTGGGCTCCTCCATCCAGCTAGATTAAGTCTATCAAATAGACTTGTAGGATGTTGGGATTCACTTTTAGGTATTCAATTGGCTGTGATGCATGCCTGGGCAACAGATGGCTGTCAATAAACTCTGGTAACAGGTTTACTAGTCGTTAGATTAATTGTTAATAGTATAGATGTGATTCAGCTGTGCAAGTATTGTTACCACACCTTGTTTCTCCAGGTGAAATTAATAAAGTCACAAGGATGGACAAACAGTATTCATTACTGCTCCAGTTGTTGTTAAGTAACTCTTCAATTATATTACAATATGGCGCTAATGGCCCTAAATAGGAAATTGTGTCAGCAGCGCTTTTAGCAGGCCTGCTTAAGGTCTCCCTCATGTAGGAGGAGAGCATGCTGCATCAGTATTATTCTGACGCTGGGGCCATGGCAAAGTCGGCGTATTGCTGAAGCTGCGCCAGCAGCACCTTGTATCAGGACTGCTTAATGGCTCCCTCACCTAAGAGGAGAGCATGTGGGATCGGTATAGTCTAATGCCGAGTCTGAGGGTATAGCCATAGAGCATGCCCAAGGGATTCAGGGCATATGCCCAGAGGTCTATGCCTGGCCAGAAAGTTACCATCCCAAACACATATGCAGTGAATACCGCTCTAAGGGGGGCATTACAGTTGGCCGTCAAAATCTTCTATTCATTTAAGACCTTTCCATAGGCGAAACCTGGAGGACAAAGCACAAGCTATTGGAACTATTCATAGTTTTGGTGATTATGCGCCCCACGTCTTTATTGGCAGTAAGCGGTTCACTGAAGTTGGTGGCAGCATGAAGGCTGACCAGAGGTTCCATGCACTGTACCTGTGCTACTCTACAATTAAGGGACCACTTACAGCTTGCTAAGGTGTACACTTAGTTATACATTACAAATGATTGAGACATTATCAGCTATCTGAGGGGTCTAATCATGTAAAATGGTCTGTTCTAGCTTTTCAAGCAGGTTAGAATTGCACAGGTTCAGTAGAAGGACCAAGATTGTCTTACAAGACCGTTTCGGAAATCGGGCCACAATTGCTGTTTACGGCAGATTCCAAGTTGCAAATATCATCTTGAGTCTAGAGGTGGAGCAGATTTGCATGATTTGCAAAAAATGTCTGTTGTGGGTATCAACTATCTGTAGACCCTACGGGCATCGTATGGGTAAAGAGTGATTGGACAAATGTGCATATTGTGATGCTCAGGTTGATACATTATGATGATGGCGTATGTTAGTGACGAGGGTGCAATCAGTTAAAGACCCATGGAATGGTTACATATCTTGTTGTCACAGGAGAATCATCAAGTATAGGTTAATGCCAACACAGAATTGGTGTTGAATTACACTATATTATGAAATTCTGGTGAATGGAACGCCTAACATGGTTCATGTTTATTTCACTGGTTGCAAAATATGTGGCATTACAGTGGCGAAACATACATTTTCGCTAAAAGGAGTAGGAACGACTTTTATGGCTCCCTCCATTTTGTTTATCAATTGAGGTTTCAAATAAAGTCATTAAGAGGCCGCTTAATGTTCCTATTGAGTGGTTATGCACATTGATTCCTGGTTTGTCGCGAATAATATACCCTTATTTGGTTATCTTAAACGTAATTTGCTGGATCAGCCTGAGGCTTGGGAAATCAGTGCATGATAAACTCAAATTGTTCTGCAGGTTTAATAAACTGCCCTAAGGTTTGGGTTGTTACATCTATCCTTCTATGTTTGCATAGCACCAAACCATGGAATTTTCCAGGAGATGAAAGAGTTTGTTATGCTTATGTTCCATGGAAAATGTTATTGATTGCTAATGTTTCGAGTTCATGCTAAATTATCGTTTGTTAATTATGGAGTTATACGGCCATTAATTGGGTTATCAAGGGGTAGGCTATCTTCAACATAGGTCCCAGGACCAATATAATGCCATATGCAATGTTGACATTTGTGAACACTGTTTCACCAGGAGGCTGCAGCTATATCCTTACATTTGGCTGGAGTTTATTAGGTAGTTATCCTTCTGGCACTGGTTTAGTGCAGCAGGTTCAGTCGCTACATAATTGTACAGGATGATAACGTCTGTAAATTATAATATTATGTTATAAGTACTTGAGCAGACCAGAAGGGGGTCAGGTCTCAAAATAGTCACAGGCCTACCAGGGGCCCTTTGATAAGGTAAGCACACATATATACAACAATATGTCAAGGTCATCAAGAGCTTGGAGTTCTGGACTAGCAATGTTGTTAGTCACAATAAATAAATAAATAAATAAATACATAAATAAATAATTTGGGGGAACTTATTGTTCAGGCCATTCCAGATGAGAAAAACAGAGTTGTGTTATGTACTAATGAATTCTGATTCCAAATCTCATTACATCAGGGCTGCTACAACATCAGCAGCAAGGGTATTTATGATCCGCTGGGTCGCATTGTTACGGCTGCAGCTTGGTCCAACGAACGAATCTCCAAACATCTGTAATGACCCATTGCTGAACCAGGGTTATTTGTTAACTCTATTTATGTTCTGGTTATATTTTCCATCTGGGTGAGAGATGGAAATATTATTGTTTCATTTAAACAGCATCAGCATGTTTTACATCTATGTTATGAGTGTATGCATTATGAATGTTTTCCTTTCATTTGTCAATGAAGCAGGTGTGGTTGTGTACACCCGTTTCACATGGCATGATATCACAGAGCTTTGAAGTATTCACATAGTCACTCACGTGACTCCGAAGTAAAATAGTAAGATTAAATGAGAACTTACCAGTTTGAAGTTTGATCTTTATTTTATGAGGAGTCGAGTTGAAGGACTACGTGGAGAAGAACCCCGTACAGCCGTTCGTACGTCAATCTTCAAAGCAACGGTGTGAAATCACAGATAATAATGACTGAAGTATAATGGTAAGATAACAAAGACTAGAACTACCAGATGAGATCTATGAGGGCTGGGAGCAGAGGGCAAGTAGTCCCTCAACTCGACTCCTCATAAAATAAAGATCAAACTTCAAACTGGTAAGTTCTCATTTAATCTTACTATTTTTGATTGATACTTTATAGTCGCATGCACTGAATCTGTAGGAAGGAAAAGAGTCTCGACTCAAACGTTCACCCATTCCTTCTATAAAGAGATGCTGCCTGTCCTGCTGAGTTACACTAGTTTGTAAAGAGTTGCCAGGTATAGGATAACGACAAAGATACAAAAGCATTCAATATAGCCCTGATGAACCATCTTCCTTACCACCTCCTCCCCACGCCGGGTCCCACTTTGATCTCCGTGGCACTTACTCGACTGACTGCTGGAACACCCGCAGCTCGGCCGACTGTCTAGCACTCACGCGGACGACAGCTTTCCAACGACCCTTCACTCCCACAGACATCCCTCCTCGCTCTCTGATGGCCCTCCTCGCTCTCCGAAGGGCCAGTCCTGGTCCCGTGTTTGTGCTGGCCGCTGGGCGAGTCCGGTCTTGATCAGCTCCGTGCCAGTGGCCCGATTCACTCCAGCTCGGCTACGCTCACTGGGAGCTCGTTTTAATTGTGTCTGTTAACAAGTGTTAGTTTAGTTTATTGTCACATACCAATGCACAGTGAAAAGCATTTGTTGCATGCTAACCAGTCAGCAGAAAGACTATACTTGATTACAATCGAGCCATCCACAACACACTGATACTTGATAAAGAGTATAGTGTTTAGTGCAAGATAAAGCCCAGTAAAGTTTGATTAAAGGTAGTCTGAAGGTCCCCAGTGAGATAGATAGTAGCTCAGGACTGCTCTCTAGTTGTTGACCACCAGAGGCGCCGAATGATTGGCATGTATTTTTTTTAGTGTGTGTTAAAGGTCTGTGTAAATGTTCTCCAGTTGCGGGGAACATTTATGTGGGGGGAGGGGGAAACTTTTTTTCAGTTTCTTACCTTGCTGGCGATGCGATTATTTTCCGTATCGCATACCCGGTCGCTCTGCGGCCGACCATCGATGGAGCTGGAGGCCTTCTCGGACTGACTTGAGCCCCACTGTGGGGCGTGGACTTAACATTGGAGTCAATCCCTTGTCTGGGATCGCTCCAACTTTAAGCCTGCGGACTTTACATCGGGAGCTTGCAGTCTCGGGAGAGGCTAGTCGGGAAGCTCCAACAAAACAGAGGTTCGACCAGCCCTGACGTGGTGTACCCAGATGCAGGAGTTGATTGCCTGATGCGGAGGGCCCAACCACCGGCTATGGGAATCACGATCGTCCTGTCAAAGGAGGGCTCGAGGCCCCCGACTACGGGAGAGCATAGAAGGGAAGAGATTTTTTTTTGCCTTCCATCACAGTGAGGAATGTGGAGGAGTCACTGTGGTTAATGTTTATGTTAAAATGTATTTTGTGTGTTCCATTGTTTTTTATCGTATGACTGACTTGGCAAATGAAATTCTGCGTATGTTGCAAAACCTACTTTGCTAATAAAGTATTATTGTGATTGTGATTGATAAGATGGTTCCTCAGTTGGGGAAGAAAAAATATATATCCTTGTTTTATTCTAATTTATATGTAATATGAGGAAAATGAATGAAATGTTACCATACAGTATGAGTCCATTTGATACAAAAAATAATTTAAATCGAAAGATTTCCTCAAAATATTAACTATCATGCTTTCATTCTATATCTTTTCCTGAAGAAAGGTGCTTTTTGGTCAATACTCTGTACTCATCTATCAATGTGATGGATGGTAAGAATGACAAAATGAAATGCCTTTGTACCTGAGCCCATGTTGTTGGCGTTAAGGACTACTTGATCAAGTCTATCACTGCTTTTCAAAGCGGAATGTAGAATCCTATGCGTTGCGCAAATCTAACTCATATTTTGCTGATATTTTTAAAATAACAAATAACCTGTTTAAAATACAGCCCGTCGAGATGAAATTCCTATCGAATCAATGCTGCTAGCGATCAATCTCATAACTATCTGATTCCCTTCAAAGGTTCAGTGCAAAACTAGCTTGCTCACTTCTGCACTAAAGCTATTAGATGTCTCACTGCCTGATGTTCCCCTCCAGTACTTCTGTCAGCCTTCTGGCTGTAGACAATCTTCCACCTGGCAGTGAACTTAACACTATTGATTTTTTTCCTCTGAGGTATTGCCATGTTCATTTGTTGTGAGAGATTGAATTTTAGCCACTTGGCAGTTTCCTTGATGGATAAAACCATTGCTTAAGACAGGGGATGTTCATATAGCTGAGTCACATATCCACAGATTCAATCCTGCATTCATATTTTTAAAGTAGGAGCATATTTTTACGGCTAATAACAACCAAGAGGAATATTTTTGACCGTCATGCAGATGCAGTCAGAAATACTTAACATTTAAAAAATAACAGAACATAATGACAGAGACAGGGACCTGCTGAAGCTGGTTTACAAAGAAAAGACACAAAACGCTGGAGTAAGATGGATAGACAACGTGCAAATTATTTTTTATACTGGATGCAGACAGATTGTTTTATTTGATCTTGTTTTACAACAGAAGTTGGTAATTTGCCCTAATTAGGGGGGAATTTACAAATTGATGTTATATTTATTATAGTGCTAGACTAAGTGGGACCCATTGGGTCCCAGCATCTCATGGGAGGGCAGGTCCCCCAACGCAATATTCCACCTCTCCACCAATTCCAATATTGGTGGCCAGTGGGGGGGCTTTCTGGAATGCTAGTATGGGTGTTGTGGGCTGAAGGGACTGGTTTCCAGAGGGCTAGCATGGACATTGTGGGCCGCATGGTTTCGTGGGTTGGCGGCTCAGTCATTCAAGCCTATTGTGCTGGCAACTCACATACTCATGGCTGGTGGGCAGGCAGTTGACTCACGACTATTCCTTGCAATTCCATTTCAAGCAGGGTGCAAGGCCATCAAATTCAAGTGTAGTTTCATACCATTTCAAGCAGGTGCAAGGCAACTAAAGACAGCAAGTCGTGACCTCTCCCTCCTCCATCTTGCAGAGACTGAGCCACACCCACACTTCTGGGTTTTATAGTCCCTTCCCCTCCCACCAGAAGGGGTGTGGCCTTCATGGTATGATTGACAGGAGGGAGAATCTCAACATTTTATAAACACTAATAACTATTTTACTTTTCATCGATGAGAAAAATGCTCAGCACCTGATGAGCTGAGTGGCACTCTGAGTAAGATGGCCAAAAATCACAGCCGTACATGGTACCATTTTTCCTAAAATCAATATAAAGCGCAAACAGGAAGTGGTCATGATTCAAAATTATATAGAAGGCTGGAATATAAGGGGCGCTAATGAATCAATTAAAAGGGGTAAGATTTTTGCCCAATTAAAAGCACTCAATTTTGACATAAATTTTTACAGGAAAAAACATCAAACACAGATAAGATTGAAGGCAAATTGGATTGG
This sequence comes from Okamejei kenojei, assembly GCA_035221665.1. Classification (NCBI taxonomy): domain Eukaryota; kingdom Metazoa; phylum Chordata; class Chondrichthyes; order Rajiformes; family Rajidae; genus Okamejei; species Okamejei kenojei. The sequence continues at coordinate 27,405,362 of CM069154.1, read as the reverse complement.
GCAAACATACTACTCTTCATTTACTTCTAAACCTAGAGGCACAGCTATTATTATTCGTAAAGGTATACTATTTAAATCAAAGAATATCATAGCAGATAAAGAGAGGAGGTCTGAGTGCAGGTAGATGGGACTAGGGGAAAACAAATGGTCGGCACGGACTGGAAGGGCCGAGAGGGCCTGTTTCCGTGCTGTAATTGTTATATGGTTATTGTTATATGAATGCTATAGTTACGGGAGAAATTCACTCTACCCCACTTACTATGATAAACATTTATACTCCCAACTTTGATAACCCTCAATTCTTCAATAAAATTCTGGATATAATTTCAGAGTTTAACTATCAAAGTGTGATAATAGGGGAAGATTTCAATTGTGCTCTAGATCCATATCTGTATAATTCAGCAAAACAAAAAAGGACTAACATAAAATCTAAAACTAGTGAACTCCTAAATACATACATAAAAAATACAAACATAACAGATGTATGGAGAATTGCTAATCCAGTTGGAAGGGAATATTCATTTTATCCAACGGTACATAAAACTTATTTTCGCATTGACTACTTTTTAGTGGACATGAAATTAATTCCGTACACATACAACTCTAAATATCATAATAGTATTATTTCTGATTGCTCCCTGTTAACTTTTTTCTTAAAATTAGAAGGAATGTCTGATAAAAAATAATTCTGGAAGTTTTAAGCCAAACTTTTAAACAACTCACAAGGTTGTACATATTTAAAACAGCAGATGAAATTCTTCTTTGAGACTAATGATACACCAGGTATCTCACCCTACTTATTATGGGAAACTTTTAAGGCATTCATTAGAGGAACTATAATTTCATATCAAGCCTTCCAAAATAAAAAGAACACTGAACAATTGAAGATAGAACAACAATTTAGACAATTAGATCTAGATAATGCCAAAGAGCCAACCATAGATAAACATAATAAGATAACAATACTGAAATACAAATTAAATAAAATTTTATCGGCAAGAATAATAAGATTATTTCAAATGATTAAACAGGAAAACTTCGAATTCGGTGATAAACCACATAAACTCTTAGCACATCAACTGAAAAAACGGGAAAAGGAAAATACAATTACTAAAATTAAATCAGATAGAGGTGAATTATTAACATTACCTAAAGACATTAACAAAAGATTTGCTCAATTTTATCAAAATCTATATACATCTAAAACCTCAGCAGATAATATTAAAATTACAAACTTCTTAGACAATTGTAATCTTCCAAAGCTCAACACGTTGGAACAAGAGGAATTAGGAGCTCAGATTACACTTAAGGAAATAGAAGAAACAATAAATTCGTTGAATGGTAAAACGCCAGGACCAGATGGCTTTAGTAATGAATTCTATAAAAGATTCTACGAGATAATTTCACCACGCTTACAAAATTTATATATACATGTTTTTAAAGAAAATATACTACCAGAAACACTAACCGAGTCAACTATTACACTCATACATAAAATGGATAAAGATCTAGAAGATCCAGCCATAGCACTCCTAAATACAGATAAAAAAATATTAGCAAAGACCCTAACGAGAAGATTGAGTAAATATGTTAGTAAACTAATAAACCCGGATCAAACAGGGTTTATACCCAAGAGATACTCATTCAACAATTTGAGACATCTGTTTAATATAGTGTACTCACATAAAACTGAAGAGGAAGACTTATCAATTATTGGATGTAAAAAAAGCATTTGATCAAGTAGTATGGCAATATCTATTTAAAGTATTGCAAAAATTTAATATGGGAGAGAATTTTATCTCATGGGCAAAATTATTATATGACAAGCCGATGGCTAGAATACTGACCATAACATATTATCTCCGAAATTCCAATTATCAAGGGGAAATAGACAGGGGTGTGCACTATCGCCCCTGCTATTTGCACTTGTGATAGAGCCTCTAGCAGAAAGTATAAGAAGTCATCCGAATATTCATGGTTATAATACCAAACACTCAAATAATAAAATTTCATATGCAGACGACATATTATTATACATTACAAATTCGCAAATTAGCATACCAAATATATATTAAATTTAATAGAGATATTTGGTTCCTTTTCAGGATATAGAATAAATTGGAATAAAAGCGAAATTGTCGATAAAACCTCAAGAGCCTACACATCTGTTGAAATTCCCTTTGAGAATTGCAACAGAAAAATTCAAGTATTTGGGTATCCAAATTACTAGAAAATATAAATCATTATTTAACGCAAACTACATGCCTTTATTAACTGAATTGAATGTGTTGATTAAATTCTGGAAAACATTGCAGAATAAATGCTATAAAAATGATCCTTTTATCACAAATACTGTATTTATTTCAATCATTACCAATATACTTACCAAAAAAATGTAAAAAACTAGACTCTGATGTTACAAATTTCATATGGGACTATAGATCACATAGAATCCAAAGAAAACATCTGTGTAAACCTAAAGAATTCGGGGGACTGACACTCCCCAATTTGCTGTACTACTATTGGGCAGTGAATATTTAAAATATAATTTACTGGTTGGACAGTTCTGCCCAACAAGTAGACTGGATAAGAATGGAGAAAGAGGATTGTTCCCGCTATAATATAGGAGCCATTCTTCTCTCCCCGATAAAACTGAACAATATAATATATAAGAAGAATCCAATTGTTCATAGTATAATACGAATTTGGAAACAAATAAAATTAACTTTAAAATCAAGAAACTTATCGCTTCTTTCCCCAATAGTTAACAATCCCTCATTGAAACCATCTATTATTGATAAAACGCTTATCCATTGGGAAAGAATAGGAATTAAAATGAATGGAGATGATATGTATGAAATGGGAAAGGTTCTATCATTCCAACAACTACAACTAAAATATAATCTGAAAAGTAATCAATATTTCAAATACCTTCAAATTCGAGATTATTTCAAAAAACACAGACAACGATATCAAACTCTAACCTCAGATTTATTAGATGAAGGAATGAACAGAAAGGCAGAATCAAGCAATTTAATATCATATTTATAGAATATAATTTTAAATATAGAAACACCAATGACAGAGGCAATTAGAAGGGACTGGGAACAAGAATTATTGATAAAAATTCCGAAAGACAGAGTGGGAAAAAAACCTATTATATGTACATAAATGTTCGATTAATGTAAGGCATAACTGAATTCAATTTAAAATTTTACATAGATTATATTACTCGAAAACTAGACTGAACAAAAATATTTCCAAACGTTTCCCCCATTTGTGACAAATGTCTAACTCAAAATGCCACTATAGCACATTCCTTTGTCTCCTGTACAAAAATTCATAAATTTTGGAACAAAATCTTTGTTTTTTTTTTGTTAAGTATTTTTATTATAGAAACATAATAATAACAAAGTACATTATTTTGCATTGCTGAAAATACATGATATTAATGATATATTCATACTCTTAATAATATTTGTATTATCATTGATTTTAAAATTTAAGACTATATATTTTATATATTTGAAAATACATGATATTAATAATACCTTCATGATATTAGTACTGTTTATATTCTTATTAGTATTAAAAATGTAAGATTATATGTTTCTATACATTTTTCTAAATTTTTTTAAAGGTAGGAAAAGATAGAGAAAAAGAGTGTAAGAAGTATGATGGTGAATGGAGTATTAATCATTAATCCGTCCTTGGAGATATAGTCATGATTTATTATATATGTTTCTTCATCCATTCTAATATTCAGGTCTCAGTCAAGCCCTCGTGCCGAGCCATTATGACCCTGTAAATATTTAATAAATGGCGACCAAATCTCTCTGAAGAGATCTAACCTGTCCATTAGGACAAGCCTCAGTCTCTCCAGATGAAGTGTCTCCGACATTTCTGTGTTCCACATTTTGATTGTTGGGGATGTAGGGCCTTTCCAAAATTTTAATATTAGTTTTTTCCCAATTATTAAACCATAGTCAATAAAAATTATTTGATTCATTGTTACTAGTTGGTCTGTTTCTAGTATTCCAAGTATTATTAACTTTGGATCAGGAATCAGAATTATATTGACAACATTCAAAATTATCTTACATATTTCTATCCAAAATTTTGTAATTTTTATACAGTTAGTAAATGAATGTGATAAATTTGCTTCTAAATGTTGACATTTATCACATATGGGCGATACTTTTGGAAAGATGTTATGTAATTTAGCTTTGGAATAATGTAATCTATGTAGTATTTTAAATTGTATAAGGGAATGTTTAGCATTTAACGAACAATGATGTATATGTTGTAAACTTTCATCCCATAGTTCTGGCCTTATAATTTGACCTAGTTCTTTTTCCCAAGACTGTCTATATATTTCTGTTGATGGAACATCATTTTCCAATAGAATATTGTATATACATGAAATCATTTTATCTGTATTTGGGTGTTTATTTAAGCATTCATCTAGAATTTCTATCTTGGAACAAAATCTTTGTAACTTTTACAAAACTATTTAACATAAAATTGAACCCCAATACAGAACTGATTATCTTCAGATCAATGGAAGAGGGACGTAAGCTAACTATGTTCCAAGAATCTCTCTTTAATTATTGTTTAATAACAGCAAAAAAACATACTTACATTTTGGAAAAACACATCCACGCCAACGTTTAAAATGGGGATTTCAAATACGTCGGAAACATTACATCTTGAAGAAGTGAGATTCCTCCTATTAGGCAAAGTAGACCATTCTTAAAGATTTGGTCTCCTTTTATCGACTTCTTACAAGCATATGGTGCAACATAACCTTAGAAATTAAATGGTTCAGAACTGGGTGACGGGTGGGTAAAGATATTACATAGGTATATCTCTCCTAATTTATTTTCCTTCTTTTTTTAAAAATCTCTTTAGCTTCTTTTTTCTCCTTTCTGCCTCTCTCAATATTTGTTTCCACTCTCTTGTTTATCTATCTCTTTTTCGGGCTTTTCTTATTATATCACAAATTATCACCATTGCCTATGATACTCTCTATTTTCTTCTTTCTATCATTGTTCTTTTATTATTAAATTAAAAATAAGAAGTTGTACAAGAACTGTAATATATCTGTATGCATCAGGTACTCAGGTACCACATTACTGTATTTACTTCTAACAAAAAATAAATATATATATTATATAGAAGGCAAGGCAAATTTAATTAGGCAACACAGCTTTAGCATTTCCAACCATAGGCAACACAGCTTTAGCATTTCCAACCAAAGGCAACACAGCTTTAGCATTTACAAAACAAAGGCAACACAGCTTTAGCATTTCCAAACCAAAGGCAACACAGCTTCAGTATTTCCAATCCAAATGCAACACAGCTTTAGCATTTCCAAACTAAACGCAACACAGCTCTAACATTTCCATACCAAAGGCAACACAGCTTTAGCATTTCCAAACAATATTTTCAAACCACATTAAGGGCACTGACATGTTAGTAAAACCACTCACAGTTTAGTAGACATGTGTTCAGTGTTATTCACAGCTCAGACTGAGAGACGTGACCCTCTCACTCCCCCATCTAGCAGAGACTGACTAAGGCACTCAACTCTTCCGGGTTTTATTGTCAATCTGGAACGTGCATGGCCTTCAGGAGAGAGAATCACAACATTTTTTAAACACTAAGAATTCTTTTATTGTTAATTGATGGGAAAAGTCCTCTTGTCCTGCGCAGCGGAGGGAGACTCTAAGATGGCCAAAAATCACAGCCGTAAGTGGCAGCATTTTTTCTAAAATCAATATACAGAACAACAGGAAGTGGTCCAGATCAGACTTTTAGTAATATAGAGATAGATGACTCTTGACACATTATTCTGCTTCGGAGTCACGTGAGTGACTACGTGAATAGAAGCCCGTACAGCCGTTGGTGCGTCATGACGTCAGACGCTGGTGCAGTCGCGGTTGGAGCAGCAGCGCTCCTCCGAGCGGTAAGTTTAAAAACCAAGGTAAGAATTGTTGAAGTTACCTTTAGGTCATTTCTGCGACGGGTTGTTGGCGATATGTTGCAGAAAATCAAGAAGGTGTCGGCGAGGTGCTCCGCAGGCAGAAAGGAGACTGACCAAGAGAGTATTGGGGAAGGAGGCCTGTCTGGTACACCTGGTCCGGTGCTGGCTACACAGCCAGTGGTTGCGGGCCCACTGCCGGGGGGCAGTGAAGGCTTGCCAGTAGGGAGGAAGGCCACTGGCAAGTCTGTCAGGCCCGTAGATGAGTCGGGCCAGGAGGTTATACCCTCCATTGGAGAGTCCGTTTGCTCACGGCTCTCCCAAGTCGAGATTTTATTACAGAGAATGCTCGACAGGGACCAGCTCCGTGAGGAGGAGTGGTGCCCAAGCCAGGCTGATGGAGAGCTTGTGCTAGCAGCGCCTGTTGCAGGGCTGCAGAACTATCCTGCCTGTGAGGAGGATGTTCAATCAGTGCAGTTTGCTGACACTGAGTCTATGCTGGGGGAGAGCAGTAAAGAAGTTCGGTTGGAGATAATCCCGAACATAGCTGGAAAGTTTGCTGAGCCTAGAGAGGCTGGAGAGGCGATTGATGGGGAATTGGCTGAAGCCATTCAGTATATGCTCTCCCACCAGTTACAGGAGCTAGCTCTGGACGAAGCAGCTAAAAATTATAAGGCTCCGGTTAATTGTGATCTCCTGAAGGTGCCGGTGGTTAATCATCAGATCTGGGCACAAATGGGTATGCCTGCTAGGGCTCAGGAGATGAAGTTCCAGAAAGTTCTTAAACTGCTGTCGGCAGGTATCACAGCTGTGGTAAAAATGATTGATCCAAGCAATGTGGCTGACGCACACCAGGATGGACTGGGTTTTCTTTGCAATGCGTTTTTTTGAGATTAATAACATCAGGAGGGCTGCTATTCGGCCAGTGCTTAATACAAGTTTGGCAAGTTTGTGCAAACCAACCAATATTCCACCACAAAATTTGTTGTTTGGAGGTAATCTTGCGAAAAGAGTCAAAGAGTGTCATGAAGATGTTAAGACTATGGCCCTCATTAAGCCGGGTGGCAAGCAGGGCAAAAGGTTTTCTCCATATTGGAAAGGAGCTAATATGGATCCTGGAGAAGGAACGAGCCGTTCAGGTTTCCAATTTCGGAACTGGCAGGCTGCCAGCACGAAGGGGAAGGTGCCTTTCTCCACGAGAGGGCGAGGACAACAAGGTCCGCAAGGAAGGATGCAGGTAAGGAAAACATTAACAGACAATAAATTAATTGATGTTCCTGTTCAAATTGGTGGAAGGTTAAAGTTGTTTCTCAAGCAATGGCAGCAGTTGACATCTGACTTGTTCATACTTAGTAGTATTGAAGGGGTAAAAATTGAATTTTACTCTAAGGACAGTCTACCTAATCAACATTTTCCTAGTCGTAAACTTGTTTTCTCAGATGAAGAAAATGTGCTTATTTATGCAGAGATTCAGTCGTTGCATAAGAAAGGGGTAATTGAGCCCTCTGTCTATCAAAGTCGACAATTTGTGTCAAATATTTTTCCTAGATCTAAAAAGACTGGGGGGTGTAGAATTATTTTGGATTTATCGAGTTTGAACAAGTTTGTTTGTTATAGGCATTTCAAAATGGAAACCTTTATTACGGCCAAGCATCTAGTGACCAAAGGGTGTTATATGGCAACTATTGATTTAAAGGATGCGTATTACTCAGTGTCTATTCATGAGGATGATAGAAGGTATTTGAAATTTATTTGGATGACTCAGTTGTGGCAATTCAGGGCATTGCCCAATGGATTAACTTCAGCTCCTAGGTTATTTACTAAATTGGTAAAACCTGTGTTAGCATTACTTAGAGCTAAGGGGCATGTGGTAATGGCCTACTTAGATGATATTCTGATTGTTGGCAAGACTCGTGCTGAAACTCAATCATCAGTTTCAGTTGTTAAAATCACTTTTGAACAATTGGGATTTGTGATTCATCCAGATAAATCTAAATTATCACCAGTCCAAATTATTGATTATCTGGGGTTCACCATTAATTCAATTCACATGTTGGTGACTTTGCCCAGGGATAAATTGAATCAGTTAATTGAGGACTGTGTTAATCTCATTGGAGAACAAAGGCCTTCAATTAGACAAGTAGCCAGGTTAATTGGGAAATTGGTGGCAGCATTTCCAGCTGTGCAGTATGGTCCTCTGCATCATCAACAATTACAACGGTCCAAGGAACAGGCACTGAGAATACAAAGGGGCCATTTTGATAGGCCTATGCAGTTGTCAGCAGGGGCGATTGCTGACATACAATGGTGGATAGCAAATGTTTCGACAAGTTTTAGGAAGGTTTTGGTGGAACCACCGTCATTGATATTACAAACTGATGTAAGTGCACTGGGTTGGGGTGCAACAGACATGGTTTCTAGTTGTGGAGGCAGATGGAATGTGGATGAGACATCGCTTCTTCAACTAAGAGGGATCAATTATTTAGAACTGTTGGGCACCTGGTATGGGCTCAAAGCTTATTGTTCTACAAGGAGGGACCTGCATGTGCAGGTTCAGATTGACAACACCACAGCAGTGGCATATGTAAACCACATGAGTGGAGTTAAGTCACAGTCTTGTGATAGACTGGCTAACCAGATTTGGAGCTGGTGTATTGACCAAAATATCTGGCTTTCAGCACTTTATTTGCCAGGAAGGTTCAACACGGTAGCTGACACTAGGTCACGTCAGTTTAATGACAACATTGAATGGATGTTAAATCAGGATGTATTTAACCAAATGATTGTTCAGTATGGATTGCCAGATATTGACCTGTTTGCATCTCGGTTAAATCATCAGTTACCTCGATATGTTTCATGGGAACCAGATCCTGGGGCAGTAGCAGTAGATGCGTTTTCGCTACATTGGGGAGGAATGTTTGTGTATGTATTTCCTCCATTCTGTCTCATTAGCAGGTGTTTGCAAAAGATCAAGGAGGACTCTGCTTCAGGGGTATTGGTAGTGCCAGATTGGCCTACACAAGCATGGTTTCCTGTGGTATTACAAATGGCTAGGGAGCCTTACATGCTTATTCCCAAAAATAAGAATCTACTGGTAAATCCAGTCACTGGGGATCAACATCCTTTACATGATCGTATTGATCTGTTAATTTGCAGATTTTAAGGAGGCCATACCTGGGGAGAGGACTGTCTCATCGGACTGTGGATGTTCTCACGTCGGCCTGCAGGGATAGTACACAGCAGCAATATGTCACCTACATAAAGAAGTGGGAGCAATTCTGCCTACAGCAGAATATTGTATATCACACTGCAGGGATTACGGATGTATTAGAGTTTTTGTCAACTCTTTATTTCGACCAAAAATTAAGTTATAGTGCGATAAATTCAGCCAGAAGTGCTCTGTCTTCTTATTTACCTATGAATGCAGAATTACATACAGTAGGGACACATCCGTTAGTTTCACGGTTCATGAAGGGAGTTTTTTAATTCTAATCCTCCTAAACCCAGGTATGTCGGGATTTGGGATGTGAGTGAGGTTCTTATGGTCCTTCGCCAGTGGGCTCCGATTACAAGTCTGTCTATAGCCAAATTAACTACTAAGGTGGTCATGCTTATGGCATTAGTTTCAGCGCAACGTGTACAAACGTTGCAAAAGCTAAGGCTGGATAGAATGCATGTGTCGGCAGATGCCATTACATTTTATGTCTATGATTTGCTTAAACATAATAGAAGAGGCAAGACAGGATGTAAGATTGTGTTTTCAGCATATCCTGCAGATGATCGCTTGTGTGTAGTCTCACATTTATCACGTTACATTGAGATTACTCAACCTCTGAGAGGGACAGAGTCGGCTTTGTTTATTAGTCACAAAAAGCCACACAGTAAGGTGTCGGTGCAAACAATTTCAAGGTGGCTAAAGCAGGTCCTGGCAAGTGCTGGAATCGATACTGATAAATTCAAATCTCATTCCACCAGGGCGGCATCAACTTCCGCGGCAAGGGCGATGGACGTGCCAATAGACCATATCCTCGCGGCCGCAGGATGGTCCAGTGAGCTAACTTTTCAGAGGTTTTATCACAAGCCGATTTCAAGGCTCGGGATGTTTGCTGATTCTGTTTGAGTTCTGTTACACTTTCCCCCTGAGTTAGAGGGGTTTGTTATGATTTGTTTGTAAATAAATTGTTATTCGTTTAACAAATGTGTTAATGATGCATGATTGATTGTTAACGACTTTTGAGTCAATCCAGGCAGTGTGAACGACGGATTTCGATCTGCGGCGTGAATTCACAGTGCTTTGAAGTCTTCACGTAGTCACTCACGTGACTCCGAAGTAAAATAGTAAGATTAAACGAGAACTTACCAGTTTGAAGTTTGATCTTTATTTTATGAGGAGTCGAGTTGAGGGACTACGTGCCCTCCGCTCCCACCCTCATAGATCTCATCTGGTAGTTCTAGTTTTATCATCTTACCATTGTACTTCAGTCATGGTTTAGTTGTGAATTCATTCCGCTGCTTTGAAGATTGACGCACCAACGGCTGTACGGGCTTCTATTCACGTAGTCCCTCAACTCGACTCCTCATAAAATAAAGATCAAACTTCAAACTGGTAAGTTCTCGTTTAATCTTACTATTCTGCTTGTTATATGACTCTTGACACGTTCCAAGCAGTTTTTCAGCTCGATCAAGGCTATGTATGGTCCACCCAAGCTGACCTCCTCCCCCCTCCTTGCAGCTGATGGGAAAACCCTGCTCAGGGATAAAAGCAGCATCTCAGGCAGATGGAGAGAACACTTCGCCAACCTCCACATAAGACCCTCTGCCGTTGACCCAGTCGCTCTCGACCAGATCCCACAAAAGCCAACACTTGACGACCTTGACCTCCACCCATCTCTGTAAGAGATCAAGAGGGCCATCAGTCAAACCAGCACAGGCAAGGCATCAGGCATGGATGGAATCCCTGTTGAACTCTACAAGGCAGCAGGTCCTGATACACTAGACACCTCCCACAACATCTTGTCCAGCATCTGGGAGACAGAAAGTATGTCCGATGAATTCAGGGACTCCACTGTCTCCTTGTTCAAAAACAAATGTAGCAAAGCTGACTGTTGCAACTACCGAGGCATCTCCTTGTTGTCCGTAGCTGGAAAGATACTCACCCATGTCATCCTTAACTGCCTAATCAATAAGGTCGCGGAAGCAAGCTTGCCGGAGTCTCAATGTGGCTTTACACCTGGTCGCAGCACTGCTGATATGATCAGCCATGATCACGTTGAATGGCGGTGCAGGCTTGAAGGGCCGAATGGCCTACTCCTGCACCTATTGTCTATTGTCTATTGTCTATCTTCATAGTGAGAGAGGTACAGGAAAAATGCATCGAGCAGACTTGACAAAGGCCTTTGACACGGTCAACCGGGAGGCTCTGTGGTTGATACTTCACAGCTCGGCTGCCCAAGAAAAGCTGCCCTCTTCCATGATGGCCTATCGGGAATAGTTCTGGTCAATGGTGAAACTTCTGCACCTTTCGACTTCTCCAATGGAATGAAGCAAGGTTGCGTTCTGGCCCCTGTACTCTTCAACCTATTTATCGGCTGTGTCCTGTGTCACGCACTCCAGGACTTCGACCGTGGCGTGTACCTGAAGTACCGTCTGGACGGATCTCCCTTTGACCTTCGACGACTGAACGCCAAAACCAAGATGCACGAACGGCTCATTCTCAAAGCCCTTTTTGCAGATGACTGCGCCCTCATGTCTCACGAGGAGTCTGACCTCCAGTTCATTTTGACCAAATTTGTGGAAGCAGCACAGCCTTTTGGTCTCACAATCAGCCTCAGCAAAACGCAAGTCATCCACCAGCCGGCTCCGGACTCTGCAGCACCGTCCCCAAGTGTGCACATTGACAGCACACAGCTGAAAGCCATTGACTCCATCAAATACTTGGGAAGTGTAATATCATCTGATGGCTCCCTGGACATGGAAATCTCAATGAGAATCAGCAAAGCCTGTCATGCACTTGGATGACTGCGTACACGTGTGTAGAACCACCACAACATCAAGCTGTCAACTAATCTCAAAGTCTACAAAGCCGTTGTCTGGCAAAGCAAAGTCTACAAAGTCTACACAGCCTGCTCTATGGCTGTGAAACGTGACACCTTGTATAGGAATCACATCCGTCAACTTGAGAAGTTCCATATGCGCTTGTTACAGTCCATTCGCTGGCAGGACAAAGTGCCCAACCTTGAAGTATTGGACATATCTAGCTTCGCAAGCATCAAGGCAATGATCATCAAAGCACAGCTCCGATGGACTGGGCACGTCATCAGGATGGATGAAACTCGCATGCCTCGCCAGGTCTTCTACGGCGTGCTCTCCCAGGGACAAAGGAACCATGGGTATCCCTGGAAGCGGTACAAAGATTGCATCAAGGACCAACTCCACTATCGTGGTCTTGCGCCCAAGCAACTGGAAGCCTGCTCCAGCGACTGAATACGCTGGTGCGCAGCAGTGCGAACAGCAGCCAGCAGCTTCGAGGAGCGCCGCCTAGAGCGACTTACCAAAGCAAGGGAGAGGAGGAAGGCTGCTGCCCAGAGCGATGACCTTCATCTTCCCCCGCTGTCCTCGAGTGTGCAGTTCACGAATTGGACTTGTGAGCCATGTCAGAACTCACCAGAATTGAGACTGCTCCACCCGCCATCCTCGTTACTGACGGGCCACCACCACATAGGAGCAGAATTAGCAGAAGGCCATTCTAGTCTACTCCGCCATTCACTCATGGCTGATCAATCTTTCCCTCTCAAGCCCATTCTCTGCCTTCTCCCCAAACGTTTGATGGCCTTATTAATCAAGAACATATCAATCACCACTTTAAAAATATCAAAGATTTGGCCTCCACAGCCACCTTTGGCAATGAATTCCACAGATTCTCCACCCTCAGACTAAATAATTTCCTCATCTCCTTTCTGATGATACATCCTTTTATTCAAAGGCTGTGCTCTCTGGTCCTAGACTCTCCCACTAGTAGAAGCATCCTCTCCATGTTATGGGTCAGGACCCTTCTTCTGAAAAATCACCTGATTCATGTTCTCCAGAGATGTTGCTTGTCCCGCTGATCTACTCAGCACTTTGTTACTCAAGTATTTTATGTCTTTCTTTGGTGGCACATTGGCGCAATGGTGGAGTTGCTGCCTTACAGCACCAGAGATCCCAGGTTTGATCCTGATTACGGGTGTTGGCTGTATGGATTTTGTACTTTCTCCCTGTTACCTGTGTGTGTTTTCTCCGGGTGCTTCAGTTTCCTCCCACACTCCAAAGGCATATAGGTTTGTAGGTTAATTGGCTTCGGTTGTAAATTGTATATTGTAAATTGTCCCTAATGTGTAGGATAGTGCTGGTGCACGAGGATCGCCGGCCGGCGTGGACTCGGAGGGCCGAAGGGCCTGTTTCCGTACTGTTTCTCTAAACTAAACTAAACATTTTGGGTCTTTCCTTGGATTTATACAGTATATTTCACCTTGTCCCAAGAAACTTTATAGTTCGAGGTTCCCCATTACAAACTCTGGCCTGTTCCACCAAATTGAATCTTAAATTCCTATGAAAGATCATAGAAAACATTACAAGCAAATTATTTTGGTTGTGCACGTATAAAGCTTCCCAATTTTTTGTTCTGTCATCGTTAACATTAATAAGTGAAAACCTGACCACAATGTCTTTAATTTTCCAAAGGGTCAAGGTCTTGAGTTAATCTCCTTTGCAAAGGCAGCAATTCCAAAAAAAACCTATTGCTTCTGTAATGCTCTGAACTGTCAGGTTGGATTATGCCATTAACTTCTGGAGTGAAGACAGAACCAGGAGTTTTCACATTTTGACATGTGTGGAAAGTAAATCAAGCTGATAATTTAACTCCGGAGAATATCAAACAGCAGAGAGGCTTAATTCAAAGAGAACGTGTTTCCTAAAAGTTAACTTGGGAAATGGCTCATGACAGGCAGTCTGCTCCACTAACATCATCAAACAATTGTCAAAATTCACAACATTACCAAAAAGCCCTCAATTCATATACTACGAAGGAACTGCAGATGCTGGTTTATACCACAGATAGATAGAAAGTGCAGGAGTAACTCGACGGGTCAGGCAGCATCTCTGGAGAAAATGGATAGATGAGGTTTCTGAAACAAATGGCCTTCAAATGATAATCTGCAGTCTTTCTTCATAAAAATAGCACATCAAGTAGATTAAATTTCAATTTCACCCTAAAAATAGAACAGTGTCTGCATACCATATTAAACAATTACAATTTGTCAAAAAGTCATGCTTAGAGATATAAAACATGCTCTACAATCCAACTCATCCACGCCAACTATGGTGGCGTCCTGAGATATTCCCATTAGCTTTCATTTGACCCAGATCCTTCCAAGCCTTTCACATCTGTGAACATGTCCAAATGTCTTATAAATATTGTAACTGTACTCATCTCTGCCACTTCCTCTGGCACCTTGTTCCATTTACCCGTTAACCCAAGTGTGAAAAACAATTGGGAGTGGATTAGCAAAATGTCTATTCCTGCTCCAAACAACTGCAAAATATGATAATGATAAACAATGTTTATCATTGTTATAGAATCATATAGGCATGCAGCATGCAAGCGGGTCCATTAGCCCAACATGCCCATGCTGACCAAAATGCCCCATCTATGCTAGCCCCACTTGCCTGCAGTTCACCCATATCTCTCTACATCTTTCCTATCCATATATCTGTCCAACTGTCTTTTAAATGTTGTTATTGTTCCTGCCTCAACTACCTCCTCTGGCAGCTCATTCCATATACCCACCACCCTCTGAGTGAAAAAGTAGCCCCTCAGATTCCCATTAAGGTTTTCCCCTCTCACCTTAAATCTTTGTCTTATGGCTCTTGATTTCCCTACTCTGGGTAAAATACTCTGTGCATTCACCCTATCTATTTCCTTATACAGTTCCATAAAATCTCCCCTCAGCTTCCTCTGCTCCAAAGTATAAAGTCCTAACCTGCACAACCTCTCCCTGTAGCTCAGGCCTTCGAGTCATTTAATAAATACCTAAAAATTACATTACTAAGATTGTCTTCATGAAGAGCTTTGATTTGTTTTGATATGATGGCCATATATGTGAACTTTATTTGATGGTTTAGTTTAGAGGTACAGCATGGACAAAGGCCTTTTGGGAGTGGGGGAAAACCAGAGTACCCGTCGGAAACTCACGTGGTCACAGGAAGAATGTACAAACTCCACAAAGACAGCAGTCGAGGACAGGATCGAGCCTGGGTCTTTGGTGCTGTAACTTCATGCTTGATATTTGAATCTGGTGTATTGTCTACGTTATCTGGAATCAATGCAATATCGACGAGGCAGAATTTCAATGGAAAAACCAACAAGTGCCCAAGTCTAATAATTATTCGGGACAATATTTCAATTGGATCAACAGCTATAAGTTTTGAGGAAATTGTTAAAAATGCACTGAGCTCATGGTATGGAAAATATTCTCCACGAAATCAGAGATGCTTCTTCATAACTTGAACAGTAAGATTAACTCACTGCTTCCCTATTATTTATGGGATATTGTGGTTTTGTCCGTGACAGCCGTCTAGAATTTTAATTCTGCTTTAACAAGCAATTCATCTCTTTATATCTTAAATATTCATATGAAAAACATATTTCCCCAGTGATAAACTATTGTTCAATTCTGCATAAATCCACAACTGACACCAAAATCATTAATCTGTTGGGCAAGTATCATAATACATCAAGTCAATGAGCTGTTGTGTTGCTCCCTTTACTGGGAGACACTTCACGGTAAAGAAATAACACCATATAAAATTGTAGCAGTATATGCATTAAAAAAAAGATTCCAACTGGGGAGTGGTTTCTCGCATATAAAATAAATGGAGTGTGGGATAACTATCATCAGCTCCGAATTCACGATTGTAGGCTAATGTATCATTTGAATTTTTCCATTACATTTTTCATTGTTACTTTGCTGTAAATTAAAGGCAAAGAATAAATGTTTTTAAGAAAGTTGTAATGACATTTGAGAGTGAATCTCGTGAGCGGAGCCAACATGGGGCAGAGCCTTGGTTAACTGAAATGCAGTTCAGGGTATTACAGTCATCAGCACACTTGAGGATGGCATGGTGGCGCAGTGGGAGAGTTGCTGCTTTGCAGTGCCAGAGACCGGGGTTCAATCCTGACTACGGGTGCTGTCTGTAAGCAGATTGTACGTTCTCTCTGTGACCACGTGGGTTTTCTCCGGGTGCTCGGGTTTCCCCCCACACTCCAAGGACAAATAAGCTTGTAGGTTAAATGGCTTTGGTTAAAATTAAAATTGTACAGTATGTACAGGGTGATGTCTGGTCGGTGTTAGTGGGATGAAGGGCCTGTTTCCAAGATCTTTAAAGAAACAGCACACCTGATCTGTGAAGTTCCCCAAATTTTGATCTTTAAGAGGAATGCCTGCAGAAGCTGGAACATTATGAACCATATAACCCTTGGATTTTAATCTATGGTTGCATTAAATACAAATCAATGCTGGAGCTTCACATCACGATGTTCCCTTTTAATATAAATATGATATGCTGCTCTAATATAATGTGTTGGAGGGATCCGTGTGCTTGGCCTGCACCCTGAATCGGACGTTCACAATTACCCTCTTAATTATGGGTCAGATTGAGAAAACACACAGAGAAAATCTCATACAACAGGAACAAGTTTCTCGAACAGGTCAGTTAATTCATGCCTTATTACAGTATATACTTGGGAAGCACTTTGAGAGAGACCTCAAATATAGTCTACCAACCAAACAAATTGCCAGCAATCTATAGCAATGGCAATATAATAGGTAATGCAAATTTTACATGTTCATGATAATTCATCAGTAACATACTTTTCTTTGTAATACATTTATCCCTGCAACAATTCCCTTTATCTGCCTGGTGGACATTTCCCGATTCTGTCTATGACTGGATCTAACTTATGATCTGTTTATCAATTGTGACTGTTTATCGATTTGTTGACAGCATGGAAACATGCCCTTCGGTCCACCAGGTCTATGGTGACCATCGATTCACACTAGCTGTATGTTCTCCCACTTTTGCATCCACTTCCTACACATTAGCGGCCGATAAATCTACAAATCAGCATGTGTTTGGGATGTGGGGGGAAACCGGAAAGCACCCACATGGTCACAGGAAGAACGTGGAAACTCTACATGGACAATGCACCCGAGGTCAGGGTCGAACTGTGAGGCATGTGTATAAATGGCTATGGTAAATAAATGTAGCAAAATAGCAAAAACTATGAAGGAAGTTGATGAATCTATATAATAATGTGTTACAGAGTTAGAGAGAAGGGAAATGGGCTGATATTATTGTTCCATGAGCAAACATGGACTCATTGGGCTGATCAGCACTTCAAAAGTCAAAAAAGACAAAAGAGTTTATTGTCATGTGTCCCTGACAGGACAATGAAATTCTTTCTTTGCATAGCACAACAGAACGTAGTAGGCATTGACTACAATTATATACGTAAATACACACATGAATGAATAAAGTGATAAAGTGCAAATAACAGATGGAGGGGTATTAATGTTCAGAGTTTTGTCCGAGCCAAGTTTAATAGCCTGATGGCTGTGGGGAAGTAGCTATTCCTGAACCTGGTCGTTGCAGTTCTCAGGCGCCTGTACCTTCTACCCGAAGGTAGCAGGGAGATGAGTGTGTGGCCAGGGTGGTGTGGGTCCTTGATGATGCTGCCAGCCTTTTTGAGGCAGCGACTGTGATAGATCCCCTCGATGGATGGACTGGGCAGTGTTTACTACTTTTTGTAGTATTTTCCTCTCAGGGCGCTCAAGTTGTCGAACCAAGCCATGATGCAACCAGTCAGCAAGCTCTCTACTTTGCACCTGTAGAATTTAGAGAGAGTCCTCCTTGACAGACTGACTCTCCGTAATCTTCTCAGGAAGTAGAGGCGCTGATGAGCTTTCTTAATAATTGCATCTGTGTTCTCGGAACAGGAAAGATCTTCAGAGATGTGCACGCCCGGGAATTTGAAGCTCTTGACCCTTTCAACCATCGACCCGTTGATATAAACAGGACTGTGGGTCCCCATCCTACTCCTTCCAAAGTCCACAATCAGTTCCTTGGTTTTGCTGGTGTTGAGGGCCAGGTTATTGTGCTGGCACCATATGGACAGTCGCTCGATCTCTCTTCTATACTCTGACTCATCCCCATCAGTGATACGTCCCACAACAGTGGTGTCATCAGCGAACTTGATGATGGAGTTCGCACTATGACCGGCTACGCAATCATGAGTATAGAGTGAGTACAGCAGGGGGCTGAGCACGCAGCCTTGAGGTGCTCCCGTGCTGATTGTTATCGAGTCTGACACATTTCCACCAATACGAACAGACTGTGGTCTGTGAATGAGAAAGTCGAGGATCCAATTGCAGAGGGATACGCAGAGACCCAGTTCTGCCAGTTTGGTAACCAGCTTGGAGGGGATGATTGTGTTAAATGCCGAGCAGTAATCGATGAATAACAGCCTGACATATGAGTTTTTGTTATCCAAGTGGTCCAGAGCAGAGTGGAGGGTCAGCGAGATCGCATCCACCGTTGATCTGTTATGGCGGTAAGCGAACTGCAGTGGGTCCAGGTTTTTGTCGAGGTAGGAGTTGATTTTCACCATGATCAACCTCTCAAAGCACTTCATCACCACAGGCGTTAGTGCCACTGGTCGATAGTCATTGAGGCACGTCACCTTGCTCTTCTTGGGCACCGATATTATTGATGCCCTTTTGAAGCAAGTGGGAACCTCAGACCTCAGAAGTGACAGGTTGAAAATGTCCGTTAAAAACTCCAGCCTGTTGGTCCGCACAGGTTTTTAGAACACGACCAGGCATACCGTCAGGTCCAGACGCTTTTCGAGGGTTCGCCCCTTTGAAGGATTTCCTGATGTCGGCCTCTGTGACTGAGACTGAAATACCATCACAGTGAATGGGGGCTCGGGAAGGCACATCGGTGTTCTCCCTATCAAAGCGTGCGTAAAATGCGTTGAGCTCATCTGGGAGTGATGTATTGCCGACATCCGAGCTGCCTCCTGGTTTTGCGTCGTAGGAGATGATTGCATTCAGTCCCCTCCACAGCTGCTGAACATTTGTCTCATCCTCCAGCTTGGAGCAGAACTCCCTTTTGGCCTTTTTGATGGCCTTACCAAGGTCGTATCTAGACTTTGTGTAGACCACTCTATCATCAGACATGAATGCCCGGTGTCTGGTCTTCAGAAGAGTGCGGATCTCACAGTTCATCCAAGGTTTCTGATTAGGAAACACTCGAAAGGTTTTGGTGGGGATGCACATCCTCCACACATTTCTTAATGAAGTCTGTAACGACTGTGGCTTATTCATTCAAGTCCGTTGCCGAGTCCTTGAACATTGCACAGTCTACAGACTCCAAACAGTCCTGTAGTTGTTCCTCTGCCCCCCCCCAACCAGCTCTGTACTGTCCTCACCTCTGGGGGTGTGCTCTTTAATTGCTGCCTGTAGGCAGGAGGAAGCAGCACCACGGTATGGTCGGATTTACCGAAGTGAGGGCGAGGGATAGAGCGGTAGGCATTCTTGATGGTGGTGTAGCAGTGGTCGAGGGTGTTTCGTCCTCTGGTGCAGCAGGAGACATGTTGGTGGAAGTTGGGGAGTTATTTCTTTAGGTTTGCCTTATTGAAGTCCCCAGCAAAGGTGGTAAATGCCTCTGGGTAAGAGGTCTGGTGTTTGTTGACCATGGCGTGCAGCTCCTCCAGTGCCAGACGGACGTCTGCCTGGGGTGGGATGTTGACCGTGGTCAGGATGATGGAGGTGAATTCCCTCAGAAGGTAGAAGGGACGACACTTCGCCGCCAGATGTTCGAGGTGTGGAGAGCAGGAGTTGGACAGGACTGCCACGTCTGAGCACCACACAGAGTTGACCATGAGGCAGACGCACTTTCGCTCTTGTCTGCATTCCAACCTCCAAATGTTTATCATTCTGACAAGTAATTATGCTTTGCAAACTTAAAAACTTGCCTAAAGAAATCTCTCCACCGTCTCTTTGAAAGTGACCTTTAAATTGCCCTTACGAGGTCGGCCAAATTTGCCATAATCCTTTTCCAGTTTGTATGTGACTTACCAGGTTAAATATATTACAAACTTTCCTCATTTTTTTCCTTAGATTTATTCTTCAAATGTTTAGTAACAAAGGGGCTTGTAACAGTATGGTTTTTTTAGCTTAATTTAGAGATACAGCGTGGAAACTGGCCCTTTGGCCCACAGAGTCCAAGCCAACCAGCGATCCCCGCACACCAGCACTATCCTACACACACACGGGACAATTTACAATTTTATCGACATCAATTAACCAACAAACTTGAATTCGTCTTTGCAGTGTGGGAGATAACTGGAGCATCCTGAGATAACCCATGCAGGTCACGGGGAGAATATATAAACTCTGTACAGACAGCACCCGTAGTCAGGATTGAACCCGGGTCTCTGGCACTGTAATGGGCTTGTCCCACATATGCGACTTTTTAGGCGACTGCAGGAGACTATGAGGTCGCCACATGTTTGCCGGAGGTTGCCAGAGTGTCGCCTACATGGTGCTGAGTATTCCTGCATTCTCTTAACTAGTTGTGGTTTCATTCTGGTTGCCGCTAATTTTTTGTTGAAACACATTGAAAAATTAGCGGCGACCAGAATTTTGACGCCATGGAGAGTAGCGAGAATTCTCGTGACGTAGGTGCAGTGGTAGTGGGTCGCAGGATGTCTTAGGTTGCCGTCGGTTCTCGTAGGTTGTAGCCGGTGCTGACCTGTCAATTGCATTGGCTCATTGAGAAAAAAAATGTAAACAGTAGTTTTCAGAACCAAGGATAACCGACCGGTAATGTTAATGTCCGCCGAGCTTCACAGCTGTGTATCTGAAAAGTTGTCTCCACTCCTTCTCATCACCCCATTTCCCCCTTCTCACCCCTTCTCCCTCCTCTCCCCACCCACCTCTCCCCCCCTCTTTTTAAGGACATAAGTGACCCTTCCCACACACTGTGCCTACGCCATCTTAATTACAGCGCCAATCTTCCTGTTCATCGTGGTGTGTGTCTGTATCACATTGGCTTTGCACTGTGGGAATTTCACTCAGACAGCGACCCACCCCCCCCCCCCCCCCCCCCCCCCCCCCCCCCCCCCCCCCCCCCCCCCCCCCCCCCCCCCCCCCCCCCCCCCCCCCCCCCCCCCCCCCCCCCCCCCCCCCACCCCCGCTTGCCCTGTCCCTCATCTGCATAACTGGCTGGTGAAGGAAGCAATGTGTGTATGTGTGTGTGTGGGTTCCACTCTGACAGTCACCGTTCCAGTCGCCGGTTGTTCAGCGACCTGCTACGACTTGACAGTCGCTGGCAGTCGCATGAAAAATCGCCTAAGAGGGACAGGCTCATAAGGCAGCAACGTTACCGCTGTGCCACCGTGCCCCCCTGTGGAAAAGCAAAACATGTCATATGATATTAAACCTAACTTTTGAGGGGTGATTCCATGTATTAAGCTTATCTTCCCTGCCGATAAGGCAAGAGATCAATGAAGAGGTTGGAACAGATAAGAAGATCCAATCTTCTCTCGTAGGGGAACACAGAGCAAACGCTCAAAAATTATCACCCAACTGTTCAGCGGATCAGATAACATATCTCCATGAAGAAACCAGAGGGAATCAGGTAGACTCTTCCTAGGGCAAGATCAATTAAAAATGTTGAGATGAAGATTGTTTAATATTTTAGAGTTTGAGCAGCCTCAGCTTTTTCTCCACTGATGTGATAGATGATTTGACATTGCATCTCACATCTTGGTCATTATTAATTAAAACTTCATCAGCCTGACTATACCAAACTGTTAGGGGAAAGGAACAATTAAAGAAACCCACTGGTTTTCAGGAATATATATATATTATATATTATAATTATATATAATATAATTATATATAATATAATTATATATAAAGAGAGAGAGAAGGGGGGGACCCACACAATTACTGGGGGAATCTCTAAACATCATGCAGCACCTGAAGCCAGGAACAAACCTGGTTCTCCGGCGCTGTGAGGCAGCAGCTGTGCCACTGTGCCACGCTCAATCTACAAATCATCTATTTTCCTTTTCGTTATAAATACTGCATTGTTCACAGATGCACAGCTTCCATCTACTATTTTTATGAATTTAAATAGTTGCGCTCCACCCACAGGCTGTGCTGTGAAGTCATGGCACCTCAGTGAGGAGCGGTCCTGCCTTTCAAAGGAATAGAAACCCCTCTCTCAGCAGTTCAATGTGCTCTCGTTGCACGTGCACTGCACCTCCTCATTTTAGATATTTTTATTAAAGTTTTCATCTATTCTAATAAAATATTTTTCCAAAACCTTTCTGACCCTTTGTTATTTAATGAATTTATTTTCACATACTCTGTTCACCGATTTATGCATCTTCGTGGATACATGTAGAGAGGAAGAATAGTGTGTGTGTGTGTGTGTGTGTGTGTGTGTGTGTGTGTGTGTGTGTGTGTGTGTGTGTGTGTGTGGTGTGTGTGTGTGTGTGTGTGTACACACACACTTTTACACACACTGATTTTAAATATGGTGCAGTATAGAGTAAATTTAAGCCCCGTCCCACTTTTGGCGACTAGACTGTCACCACATGGTCGCGGGGTGATGCCTGCATGGTCGTGAGTAGTCTTCTCAAGTTGCATAAGGAGTCGTAACGTTTTTCTGGTCGCCGCTGGATTTTGAAATGTTCAAAACTTTTTGGTGACTGTGGGCTTGTCGTAGCCTGTCTTGTGCTGTCGCCGGTTGTCGCCAGGATGAGGCAGGTTGTCGCCAGGTGACGTTGGTTGTTGCCGGGTGCTGACTTTGGTGAATTCCATTGGCGACTACCTACGTCAACCGGCGACAGGTACCAATGACTGAATTGTCTTCAGTTGTTGCCGACAAGGTTGTTGCTTGTTGTAGCTTGTCGCGGGTGGATGTAGGTTAACTTTGTGGTTGTGTGGTTGTAGGTTGCCATAGGTGTGGTCGTAGGTGGACATCCTAATGGGATGCCGGTTGTCGGTTTGCTTGACGTCGACTAGGTGGTAGGTTGTCGTAGACAATGTCCTAGGGGGTGGTCCAGTCACCGCTTTTTCGGTGACCTGTTGCGACTGTGACAATCGCCAGCAGTCGTCTAAAAAAATCGCCTAAGTGGGACAGGCCCTTTAGAGTATTGTGTTCAGTTTTGGGCACCATGTAATAGGAAAGATGTTGTCAATTTAGAAAGGGTGCAGAAATGATTTACAAAGATGTTGCCAAGACTCGAGGGCCTGAGCTATTGGGAGAGGTTGAAGAGGCTAGGACTCTATTCCTTGGAGCATGAGCGAATGAGGAGTGATCTTATAGACGTGTACAAAATCAAGAGAGGATCATGAGCGCGTAAATGCACAGAACCTACTACCCAGAGTAGGGGAATCGAGAACCAGAAAACACAGATTTAAGGGGAGGGGGGGAAAGATTTGATAGGAACCTAAGGGGTAACATTTTTACACAATAGATGGTGTGTATGGAACAAGCTGCTGGGGAAGGTAGCAGATACTATCTCAATGTTTAAGAAACATTTATACAGGTAGGTGGATAGGATAAGTTTGGAGGGATATGGGCTAAACACAAGCAGATGGAACTAGTGTAGAAGGGACATGTTGGACAGCATGGGCAAGTTAGGCTGAGAGGTCTATTTCCATGCTGTATGACTATGACTCTATGATATAGTGTTTCTACTTGCCTTTTGTTTCAGCAAATTCACTGAATATGTGTTGGTGTAGTGGTTTGGTTTTCTCACTATTAATCCATAGTCCATTCCCTCCGCAGATACTGCCTGACCCACTTAGTTCATCCAGCTTTGCTCTGCTTTGCTCAAGATTCCAGCATCTGCAGTTCCTTGTGTGTCCACTTCATTTTTGTTCCAGTTCAACATGTACAGTTGTCGCTGTTGTCACATTACTTTCCAAGCTGATCTGAATTCTGGACATAACCTTGACTACTTTTGCACAATACTTTGCCAGATGCTTTGTAAGTGGCAAAATTACCACAATAGTAAGGTCTCAGGACTTTTGCAAACTCGCTGAATTTTAAGATTTAATTTTCTTTTTACAATCCAACTCACAATATCCTTACTGCTACTAAAAAGGGAGACACCTTTCTTCATGCAGATTTGGTCATATTTAATGTGCTAATAACGGATTTTCTTTTAAATATTTGGGAGTCATAGTAACAGTTAAAAATGTAAGAAAGCATACATGCAGACCTCCAAGGAGAGTTCAAAATCACCTCAGTAAAATCACAATCACTAATGTTGTGTCAGAGATTTGATGATAAATGAAGCTTTTGAATCTAGTGATGGAAAAAATCATCAAAATTATTCATGGCACTTTTCAGTAAATGACACTGGGATGTTAATGCTTGCACTCTAAAAAAGGACAAATTTGCCAAAGTCACTTTCATATGTACAGAATGGGATATTTACAATCATTAAAGACCACCGTTATCCCATGGGAATGAGTAAGACATTTGGATTAAAGAGACACATTTAATCATTGTAGAAAATCTCTCACAGAACGACTATGGAATGATCGGTGGAAAATATAGAATTTATTTCTGACCTGTATTTATTTAGCAGTTGCGCTCCATGAATATATATTTTTTTAAAGAACTGCAGATGATGGTTTTTCAAGGCAAGACACAAAATGTTGGATTAATGAATGGGTCAGGCAACATCCCTGGAGAACATGTAGAGGTGACATTTTGGGTCGGGAGCCTTTTTCATCAGTCTGAAGAAGGTTCCCAACCTGAAACGTCACAATTCATATTCTCCGGGGATGCTGCCTGACTCATTGAATTGCTCCTGCACTTTGTTTCGTTCCTCTATGCACCATGATTAAATGGGTAGGCATGTGGGTTAGCTTTAGACTTACTGCAGAAATACAATGAGGAAACAGGCCCTTCGGCCTACTGAGTCCGCACCGACCAGCGATCACCCCATGCACTAGCACAATCCTACACACTAGGGACAACTTACTACTTTACAAAATCCAATTAACCTACAAGCATGCACATCTTTGGAGTGTGGGAGGAAACCGGAGTACTAGAAGGCAGCTGAAGCCAAGCCTGAATCATTAACTCCCCAAAAGAGGGTTGGGTGATTAAGTTGAAATAAACATGGAAGGGGACACAGTATATTTCCAATTTGCCAACTTCCACTCTTGATGAAAGTGGGGAGAAAGAGCAGGAATCCACACCATTGGATGCATGTCCAACATAAAAGTTGTTTCCTGGCTTCATTCCAAACCCAAATACGGCGGCACAGTGGTGCAGCAGGTAGCGCTGCTGTCTTACAATGCCAGAGACCCAGGTCTGAGAGTGAACTCGGGTGCTGATTCCATGGAGTTTGCACGTTCTTTCTATTACAATAAAGCACAATTGACTAATGACCATTTCTTTCCCCCTTAGTCTGAAGAAGGGTCCCGAACCCAAAACATTATCTATTCCTTTTCTCCAGATATGCTGCCTGACCTGCTGAGTTACTCCAGCTTCTTGTGAACAGATGATTGATGGTCAGCAGAGACTCGGTGGGCTGAAAAGCCTGTTTCCGTGCTGTGTTTTTCAATCTTTCAATCAGATGTGCAAGGAATTTTATCCTGGGACGCCGACTGTTTTTAAGAGTGGAGAAAATAAATCTATTACCAAATTGTCTCAATAGCAATAAAGAGGTTAAGAGTCAGTTATACGTCACTGATAGTTAAACAACCCCACAACAGTAAAGAACTGTTTTTCAAATGCCATTAGTTTCCGTTGAACTAAACCAGAAACATCCTAACAATTTTACTGATGAGATGTGACTTCTCCACTAAAACGTCTTCCCTGCTCATTAAAGTGCACTATCGCATGCAGTTGTTATTGTCAAGGATTGGATTTCTTTTTTGAAGTCTGAATTTGTGCCTGAAACAACTCAGTAATCTTCTATTCAAATCAATGCAAAGCTCAGCAAAGTTTTATTTATGATCTTGCACAGTGATAGATTCTGCTCTCATCAAATTTGTTAAATTTTATCGTTAAGGAAGATTTAGTGAGACTAACTCAGAAATAGGTTAGCCTAGATTTTGGACTCTCTGGCACAGAAACAATGATTGTTACATATCAGCCGAATTAGGTTTATCAGATACAGTGATACAGTTTTCCAATTTCCTATTATTATTATTATTATAGGTTTACTGTCATTGATTGATTGAAAGTTAGTGCACGAAAATAGCACCCGTGTCCCATCGAAGATAGACACAAAAAGATAGAGTAACTCAGTGGGGAAGGCAGAATCTCTGGAGAGATGCTTCTTCAGTCTCGACTCGAAACGTCACTCATTCCTTCTCTCCAGAGATGCTGCCAGCCGCTGGGTTACTCCAGTTTTTTTTGTCTATCTTTGGTTTAAACCAGCATCTGCAGTTCCTTCCTACACCCTTCTCCCACGAGTCCACGCCAACCATCAACCTCCTATTCACGCTAGTTCCAAGTAATCCCACTTTAGCATCCATTCCCTACACACTAGGCGCAATTTACAGAGGTCAATTAACCTACAAGCCTGGACGTCGTTGGGATGTGGGAGGAAATCGGAGCAACCAGAGGAAACCCACCTGGTCACATGGAGAATGGGCAACCTCCGCGCAGACAGCACCCGAGGTCAGGACTGAACGTGGGTCTCTGGCGCAGTGAGGCAGCAGCTATGCCAGCTGCACCGCTGTGCTGCCCAACTCATTTGCAGAATATCTGAGATGGACAGGTGCCAACAATAACGCCAGCGAACAGGCAGAGGAGTCAATCAATGTGAGGAAGAAACATTAAACTGAATCCCATTTAGTTATTAAACAGAGAATCATTGATTATAATTAAGAATCGCCAATTTAAAAGGCACCAAAAGGGTGGTGGCAGAAGATACAATTGTGGCTTTGAAAAGGGACACAGATATGTGTGGAATGGAGGGATACAGATCACATTGAGACAGAGGAGATTGGTTTAACTTGACATTATGTTTGGCACGGATATGGAACTAAAGGACCTGTTTTTATGCTGTACTGTTCAATGTTCTATGTTACCACTTACACTGTATTTGTAAGGAATGCATTTCAAGTGATAATAAACATGTTAACAATGACAAAGGGAAGAATACTGCAGGTTGTTTGGTGTAGAGCTCTCCCACATCCATTGTTCAAATATTCCAGCACAATATGGAGGCTAGCAATGAATCAATTTACCACAACATTTCACCATCAGTTCATAAGTCAAAGGGGCAGAATTAGACCATTTGGTCCATCATTCAATCATGGCTGATCAACCTTTTCCTCTCAACCCCATTCTCCTGCCTTTGACGCCCTTACTAATCAAGAACCTGCTTGATTTTTAAAATCTCCACTTTAAAAATATCCAATGATTTGGCCTCCACTGATGTCTGTGGCCATGTGCAGACATGGCGTCGAAGGACGAGAAGCCGAAGTGAAGAAGTGGAAGTCAAATAACCGAACAGAAACAAAGTAGAAAAGCCAACTAACCGAAAGGGCGGGACGCCTAAATGCCAACTAACTGAAAGGGCGGGATGCCTATAAGCCAACTCACCGAAAGGCAGCAACGCCTATAAGCCAACTCACCGAAAGGCAGCAATGCCTAGAAGCCAACTCACAGAATGGCTGCTATGCAGAAAAGCCAAATAACGGACATGACGTCACCGGGGGCTGGATTTGTCAGCGATTGGTCCAGACCCCCGAGTCCATCACATCACTGGCCGGGGGAGACGGGAGGGTGGGGGTCATTTTCCAACACAACCCATAGGTGACTGGGCACTCTGAACCCGAGCACCAAGGTGTATGTGGCCAAAGGAGCCCCCACTCTCCCATGACCACGGCCGCCCTCCGCCTCGTCTCTCCCGTGCGACCGCACTGTGACGGGTTGTGGTTCGGCAGCGCACACACACACACGGGGCTGGGTGGAGCAGTGTTGGGGAGAGCCTGGTCCCTCCGCCAACCCAGAATCACTGACTGCGATGCAACGCCACCGGACACCAACCCCCACACCAGGATGATTCACCCCCCCGACCCCCAGAGCCCAACTCACACACAGGGTGATTCACCACTCGACACCCACACTGAGTCTGAAGGGTCTCGACCCGAAACGCCACCCATTCCTTCTCTCCAGAGATGCTGCCTGTCCCACTGAGTCACTCCAGCCTTTTGTGTCTATCTTTGGTGTGACAGTTGTTTCATTTCATCAGGTTCACGTATTGCGCGCATGGAAGAGTCGCTCGATGTTCACATGCTGCTTGCATCTATTCATCCCAATGTGCTCTTAATGAAATCTCACATCTTTGCAAGGGAGGGATGGAATGGATGCTAAAGCAAAGGCATAGTTAGGACAGGGAAATAATCCCACCACTTCCATGTAAAAGATCAGCACCTACCAACAATGAAGGCACAATGAAACCAGCTGCTGCAAGCCCTTCCCACAGGCTTGACTATGTCCTAACTATGCCTTAGCTTTAGCCGGTGGTTACATCCATTCCATCCCTTCCTCGCAAAGATCTGAGATTTCATTAAGAGCACACTGGGATGAAGGGGTGGGGGAGGGGAGTGGGAGGAGATAAGATAAAATTATTTGGTGTTATGCACACTTGTCATCGGCCCGCCAGGGAATTTGTGTCCCCCCCCCATGTTTTAAAAGCAATGTTTGTGTCTCCCCCCATGTTTTACTATGGCTGCCAATGCCCCGAGCCATCTGTCCCCACGACCGGGTGGGGGGGGGGGGTGAATCACCCAGTGTGTGGGTCAGGGTCCGGGGGTCAGGGAAGGGGGGTGAATCACCCTGGTGTGGGGGACGGGGTCCGGTGGCGGTGGCGGTGGCAGTGCATCGCAGTCAGTGACTCTGGGTGGGCGGAGAGACCAGACTGTCCCCAACTCTGCTCCACCCGGCCCTGTATGTGTATGCACTGCCGACCCACAGCCCGTCACAGTGCGGCCGCACGGGGGAGACGAGGCGGAGGGCGGCCGTGGCCGTGGGAAGGTGGGGGCTGTCCCAAGGGATGTGCTCCTTCGGCCACTTACACCTTGGTGCTCGGGTTCAGAGTGCCCAATCACCTATGGCTTGTGTGGGAGAATGACCCCTACCCTCCCGTCTCCCCCGGCCAGTGATGTGATGGACACGGGGGTCTGGACCAATCGCTGTCAAGCCCCCCGCCCCCGGCGATGTCATATCTGTTATTTGGCTTTTCGGCATAGCGGCCATTCTGTGAGTTGGCTTCTAGACATCGCGGCCTTTCGGAGAGTTGGCGTTTCAGCATTGCGGCCCTTCTGTGAGTGGGCTTTTAGGCATCCCACCCTTACGGTTAGTTGGCATTTAGGCGTCCCGTCCTTTTGGTTAGTTGGCTTTTCGCCTTTGTACGCTTTCAGTTATTTGGCTTTTCAGCTTTGTTTCCGTTCCATTATTTGATTTCCATTTCTTTGCTTCGGCTTCTCGTCCTTCGACGCCACGTCCAGGTACCGTCTGTGGCAATGAATCCTACTGATTCACCGCCCTCTGACTAAAGACATATCTATTTATCTCCTTTCTAAAGGTACGTCCTTTCTTTCTGAGATTGGTCCTCAGCTTTCCCACTAGTGGAAACATCCTCTCTACATCCACTCTATCCTGGCTGTCCACTCTTCGGTAGTTTCAGTGAGGTACCTCTTTATCTTTCTCAACCAGTTGCTCTTATTTCCTTATGATGTAGAAGGAGACCATGCAGCCCACTTTGTCTATGATGGCTCCTAGAGCATTATCATTAGTCTCATTCACCAATTCATATTATGCAATTTCTCAAAGCACTTTAGTACCACAGATGTTAGTGCCCCCAGTCAGTAAGTATTGAGGCAAGACTCTTATTCTTGGGCAGTGGTATTATAACAGTTATTTTGTCTAGTTTAGTTTTAGTTTAGAGATACAGCATAGAAACAGGCTCTTTAGCCCACGGAGTCCGCACCAACAGCGATCAACATACACTGGTACTATCCTACACACGAGGGACAATTTACAATTGTACTGAAGTCAATTAACTACAAACCTGTATGTCTTTCGAGAGGGGCGGGAAACTGGAGCATCGGGAGAAAACCCATGCGGTTACAGGAAGAACGTACAAACTCCATACAGACAGCATCCGTAGTCACGATCGAACCTGGGTTTCTGGTGTTGAAAAGCTACCGTTGTGCCACCGTGCCGCTTTCGATTTGCATAAAAAATCCTTACATTGTGCATAAAGATATCACCCCAAGTCTCGCATCAATATGACAGTGTATATCATCTGGCTACAATCAACACTAGCTGAAATGGTGCCTTGATTGCCATATCCCGAAGGGCAAGAAGGAAGATAATTCCTCTGTAAAATTTACTTTCAGGTCAGTTCACCCAGAAAGGTTTTTGTGATTGGGTGGAAAGTCACTAGATATGAAAATTCCAGACCCCTATAGGACAGTCACTGAGGCAGCATTGTAAATGCCAAGGCCATCTGCTCCTTTATTAATTATAGCCCTGCCCCAGGGATTTGATATGGGTTTAGATGCCCTGTCTGAACAATGGGTGGTTTCCCACCCATTGTACCAACATTCATACAACAACCCACCAGAGCTTTGAGATTTAAAAGTTAGTATATAATTCAGAATCAAATTTTGTCTTTGTTTTATTTTGAGCTGGTTAAACTATTCCTAATTTAGCTTGCGTGAGGCAATGCTGATAAATTTCTCAATCTCATCTCAGCTACAGTGTGACAGAAGTTTCACTCAACCTGCTGGCAGTCAAACAAAATCTTTCTATTTGATTTTCCAATTGCATCAATAAGCTGACGTACCAAACCTGAAAGTGCAGAGGAACAGGTGCACTTGCAGGGAGTGTTTTTCATATAAAAGCACAAGGTTTTATATGATTCTGTCCGAATATACAATCAGGACAGAAGAAGGGTTTCGACACGTCACCTATCCATGTTCTCCAATGAGGCTACCTGACCCACTGAATTACTCCAGCACTTTATGCCTTTCTTTGGTATAAACCAGCATCTGCTGTTCCTTGTTACCTAGTCATAGAGTCATAGAGTGATGCAGCATGGAATTAGGCCCTTTGGCACGTCTTCCCCACACCGGCCAACATGTCCCAGCTACACTAGTCCCACCTGCCTGCATTCGGTCCACACCCCTCCCAACCTGTCCTATCCATGTAATCTAAAAGGTTCTGTACTATATATAGCAGTTTTGGACTGTGTTTTTTTCTCTCTCTCTTTTGAAAAAGCAGTTGCTTAATTTGAATCAGCGAAATACTGTAAGCTCTTCTACACTATTTATGATTTTTAAAAGCCATTTGGGAGATTTAAATCAGGTTTCCAGCACAGTGTTTGCAAATGGCATTCAACAGTCTAAATTATTTAACGCTAATTATGACTGTTTAATACTTTGATGGTAATGACAACATTTTATAACCAAAATGTAGCAAGATGCATTGTAAATGATTTATATGTCCTCTCTAAGTAAGGCTAAACCTATTCAGAAGGAATCAATCTTAATTCAATTGAGACTGGATCCATTCTCAGTCACTGCTTGTTTATGTTTAACAATGTTAATTCTACAAGTTGGCCACCTTGGAGA
The DNA here is from genome assembly GCA_035221665.1 of Okamejei kenojei. NCBI lineage: Eukaryota > Metazoa > Chordata > Chondrichthyes > Rajiformes > Rajidae > Okamejei > Okamejei kenojei. The sequence goes on along the minus strand of CM069154.1, from coordinate 27,373,646 downwards.
ATATTCACCGGTGGCACAGATCTGTCAGCCTGTTAGATGTTTGTTCAGCTCTAACTAAACCTGCAGTGCCTGTTTGAATACTGGGCCTGCTTGCATTCCTACTGCTGTAGAGGTAGCTTTTTAAAATCCCAGTTGAAGTCTGCATCAGTATCAAGCAGCTGAGCATAAGCCCTGGGATTTACAATGGGAAGCAAAGTCAGTCAAAACTGAGCAGATATCATAAGGTGCAAGAAGAGTCAAGCCTCAAAGTAGCATCACTAAAGTGAGCAGAAGATAGAAACATGTGTAGGAAGGAACTGCAGATGCTGGTTTACACCAGAAATGGACACAAAATGCTGCAGTAATTTGTTGGGTCATGCAGCATCTCTGGAGAAAAGGAATAGGTGATGTTTTGGGTCGAGACCCATCTTCAGAATGAGATTCAGGGGAGAGGGCAACTAGAGATATGAAATGGTACAGAACAAATCAGAGCAGGCACCGATGGCCAACTGAGTACACAATGATCCACTGTTGGCCGTGGAGGAGGTGATAACGAAGAGCTACGAACAGTGAAACTAGCAGGATGACTAGAGTGGGAGAGGGATGGAGAGAGAGTGAATGCAAGGGTTACTTGACATTAGAGAAATCTATATTCATACCATTGGGTTGTAAGTTGCCCAAGCAAAATATGAGGTGTAGTTCTTCCAATTTGCTTTTGGCCTCACTGTAACAGTGGAGGAGGCCCAACATCTCTTTCCATGCTTTATAGTTCTACAACTCTAATTAATTGGCAGCAGCTTTAAATACATTTTTGTTTAATACTAATAATTGTTGAAATGCTGATTCCTTGCAATTTTTTCAATGGTTTCCAAATGCTTATGATCATTAGACATTTGGAAGCAGTGAAAGGTCCTTCTGCCATCTCAAGCTGTTAGAACGCTGGCTGGGCATTCCATTGGCAAGATCTTGCTCTCCACCATCTGTCAGCTAGAGGTCTGCCTCACCCCACAGAGCAACGGAGGCAATGGTTCCTGCACAACCTGTTAGTGTTATCACTGGGCCAGTGTGGGGAAGGTCACCACAAGGCATGGGTAGAGAGAGTTAGATATTACTCTTAGGTCTAATGGAATCTAGGGATATAGGGAGAAAGCAGGAACATAGTACTGATTTTGGATGATCAGCCACGATCATATTGAATGGCGGTGCTGGATAGAAAAGCAGAATAGCCTAATCCTATTTTCTATGTTTCTACGTTTCCATTAGTCCAGCAGGTGGCTTAGTTTCTCATTTGTCATAGAGTTATAGAATCATACAGCACGGAAACTGAGCCTGTGGCCCGACTCGTCCATGCCAATCAAGATGTCCCATCTAAAATAATCCCATTTGGTCCTTACTTTAGAGATACAGAGGCCGAGTCGGGAAGCTCCAACGCTGCAGATGCTCGACCAGCCCCAACCCGGGGTCTGATCGATGGCGCAGGGGAGCTGACATCCCCCCGATGCAGGAGCTGATTGCCCCCATGAGGAGGGCCCAAATACCACCGGCTACGGGAATCAAGATTGTCCCGTCAACGGAGGGCTCGATGCCCCCGACTGCGGGAGAGAGAAGGGAAGAGATCTGAACCTTTTTCGCCTTCCATCACAGTGAGGAATATGGAGGAGTCACTGTGGTCGATGTTTATGTTAAAATGTATTTTGTGTGTTCCGTTGCTTTTTCTTTGTATGACTGACTTGGCAAATGAAATTCTCATATGTTGCAAAACATACTTGGCTAATAAAGTATCATTGTGATTGTGTGATTGTGATATTGTGATTGCGATTGTGAAGATAAATCAAACGGGCGCAGGGAGAATGTACAAAGTCCTTGCAGGTCAGGATTGAACCTGGGTCTCTGGCGCTGTGAGGCAGCAATCTACTACTGTGCAATTGTGCTGCACTCAACCGTTGTTTCTGATAACACTATGCAAAACATATTGTGATTTTTAAGATTGTTAAAGTTTACTATTTAAGTGCTTGTTCCATTGGTGATTGCATTACAGCCTCCGCTTCAGGCAGACATATAATCAATAATGCATCTTCACCATTTCCTTTTTATTGAAACAAAAGTGAAAGAACATAATTCATCAAAAATAAGTTATTCATTTGCTACTTGAGTGCAGCACAATAGAATTTAATCCATTCAATATTTCATTTTCCCTTTGACAGACCCATCCTCGAAATTATCAGGATCATCAGAGGTGATTTATCAGTATATATATATATATATATATATACATACATATATATATATATATATATACATACATACATACATACATACATACATACATATATATATATATACATACATACATACATACATACATACATACATATATATATATATACTGATAAATCACCTCTGATGATCCTGATAATTTCGAGGATGATATTTACACCCAGGATATATATATATATATATATATATATATATATATATATATATATATATATATATATATATATATATATATATATACACTTGGGTGTAAATATCATAGTCGAGGTCCATTTGACTTTGTTGAGCGTGGAAACAGGCCATTAGGTCCACCGAGCCCATGCCAACCAACAATCACTTGGACACGAGTTCTATCCTACATACCGGAGACAATTTAGAGAAGCCAATTAACCTACAAACCTGTACGTCTTGGGAATGTTGGAGGAAACCGGAGCACCCGGAGGAAACCCATATGATTACAGGGAGAACATACAAACTCCGTACAGATAGCACTCGTTGTCAGGATCGAACCCGGGTCTCTGGTGCTGTAAGGCAGCAACTCTAACGCTGTGCCACTGTGTCATCTGAGAGACACGTGTGTTGGGTTTCTGATAAGCAATGAGGCAATGTCTTTGACCTCGTAAATGTTTTTCTCCTGTAAATTTTAACTCAAACTAAATTGGCGTTCGATCAATTGTGTTCAGTTACTGAGTAAGTTTCCTCCCACATTCCAAAGAGGTACAGGTTTGTACGTTCATTGGCTTCAATAAAATTGTAAATTATCCCTAGATTGTAGGATAATGCTAGTATATGTGGTGCTCGGGTGTCGGAGCGGGCTCAGTGGGCCGAAGGGCTTGTTTCTGCACTGTCTCCAAAACTAACAATAAAAAACTAAAATATTGCAAAATTTGCACAAATTGTACTGTCACCATTGTACATCGCAAATGTCAAAAGTTGAGAAGGATTTTTAAAGTAAAATTCAGGCGATAAAAATTTGGAACAAATATTTAAAAATGCTCTGCGTGATATTTATTAACAGTTTAATATTTATTAAACTCTTTAATATTCATTAAAATCTCCAGAAAAATGGTGAGTATGTTCCAAAATTAAACAATATATCTTGTCATTCAGTTTAGATCTTGACAACCTATTTCAGAAGTGTGTTACTGATCAGACACATGGCATTAGTGATTTTGCTCCGGTGCAGAACTTCATTGTTCTGTTTCAGTGTATATATATATATATATATATATATATATATATTATAATATATATATATATAAATATATATGATAATTAAAAACTCTTAACTTGAAATTTTGACTGAAGTTTTCATTATTGGCTCTGTATAAATTACAATGTAAAATAGCAAATTTAATAGAAGCAATTCATCAGAAAAATATGTACTTTCAGCATATTTCACTGGCCATATTACATTTTTAATATTCAAAGTTTAGAGCAAAAGAAAATAATATTTCATATATCAGCACATAGAATTCAGTGGGACACTTCTAATTATAGCTCATAACTACTCATTCTAGAACATTCAGAAGTTCACGCATTTAATAATTCCCTTAAGAAAACATTAAAGCAGAATACACAAGCAAAATAAAGCCCCATCCCACTTTCACGACCTAATTCCCGACCTCTGCTAAGTTGGCCCTTGACTCATACTCGCAGCACGGTCGCCATGAGGTCGTAGGAGGTCTTCCTCATGCTCACGAGTGGTGTTCGCGTACTCGTGGCATCAAGTAGGTCGCAGCATTTTTTCCAGCCTGATAAAAACGAGTAAAAAAAAGGTCAGCATGGAAAAAATCAATACTTTTTACTCGTAGGTAGGTTGTAGTAGGTCATGATGGTAGTCGTAGGTAGTTGTAGATAGACGTAGGTCGGTAACTGGCCCGAGAAAAAAAATGCAAATATTACATAATTTTATCATGTGATAGTTTTCCACTCGTAGCTAGTCGTAGTTGGTTTTAGGTGTGGAGGACTTAGGTCGAGGGGGGTCGTAGGAGGTCGTGGACATAGTTGTAAGAGGTCGTACACATAGTCGTGGAAGGTCGTGGGTAACCACGACCTTGATTTTTTTTTGTCATTTAAGGTTATCAGAGGTCGGGATTTAGGTCGTGAAAGTGGAACATGGGCTTTAGTGGAAGCTGAAAGTTTGAATTGAAAGCAGAAATACTCAGCAAACCAGGCAGCATCCATGAAGAGAGAATGTATGTAGGTATGTCATGTCTATGACGTATCAGCAATTCAGCCATGGAACCTTCTAAGAGAGTTCACTATAGGCAGGGGCTTGGTACTGCATGATGTTGCTTCATTTGTGAAACCTGTTTTGTTGTACAATAGCAGACTGAGTAATTTTCATACATTTATATCTCTCAATCATCAGCAAAGCAATAGAAGTTGACATCAACTGAACTATTAGTTAGCACTTACTTCAGTAGCCCACAAAGTCCACGCTGTCCAATGATTCCTGTACATTCGTTACATCCTACACGCTAGGGACAATTTGCAGAAGCCAATGAACCTACATACTTGCACGTCATTGGTATGTGGGAAGAAACTGGAGCACCCAGAAAAAACCCACACGATCTCAGGGAGAACAAAGAAACTCCATACAGACAGCACCTGTAGTCAGAATGGAACCCGGGTCTCTGGTTTTGTAAGGGAGCAACTCTACTGCTGCGCCACCATGCCGCCCTAACTCATCGCCAGCAACCTACCCAGCAACAGCCAGTTTGGATTTCTTCAGGATTGTACTGTACGTAGATTTACAGACGTATACAGTATAGACACTGGCATTTTGGCCCAATCGTGCCTATCTGGGTTAGTCCCATATGTCTGTGTTTTGCCCAAATCCCTCTAAATCTCTCCTATCAATGAAACTGTCCAAATGTGTTTTAAACATTGTAATTGTTCTTGCCTCTATCACTCCCTCTGGCAGCTCATTCCATCTACCCACCATATGCTGTGTGGGAAGGTCATCCCTCAGGCCCCTTTTAAATCATTCCCTTCTCGCCTTAAACCTATGCCGTCTAGTTTTTGATTCCACTATGCCGTCTAGTTTTAGATTTCACTATTCTAGGAAAAAGACTGTGACCATCCACATTGTCCATGCCTCTGTTGATTTTTTAGAACCTTAATAAGGTCAAAGCCCTGCCCCAGGGTACAAGTTCATTCCAAGAGCTCTCCCGAGTTTAGAAAAATCAAACTCGGGGTAAGCACGGAGAATGAACGTAATTTTACAGAAGCAAACCTGGCAGGTAGAAGGAATGGGTGACCCGTTTTGGGTCGAGACCTTTCTTCGGACTGAGTTACTCCAGCTTCCTTTGACAATGTAATTTTACTATCGTGGGATTTGGGTCGAAACCAGCATCTGCAGTTCATTCCTACACAACCTACAAACCTGTATGTGTCTGGAGTGTGGGAGGAAACCGGAGCACCCAGAGAAAACCCATGCGGTCACAAGGAGAACGTATAACTCCGTACAGATAGCACCCATAGTCAGGATCAAATCCCGGGTTTCTGGCGCTGCAAGGTAGCAACTCTACCACACGCCACAGTGTAACCCTTTGCTCCAGGGAAAATGTTATCTGCAGTATCTCTGTAACTCTAGCACTATATTCTGCACTCTGGCATTTTTTGTTTTGCACTCCCTGTTGTACTTGCGTAACACCATCTAGGTCGGTACGAACGAGTCAGGCCAAAGGGCCACTTTCCATGGCACATGACTATGAATCAATGTGTGAGTAATGTGATATTTGACAAGGCTTATTTACAAACCATGAGATGAATGGAATGTGATTTGAAGGCTTGTGACGTGTAACTATGGAGAAGGAAATAATGAATTTGGAGCTCAGAGTTCAACTGAGGCATTGAGAGGAGAGGTTGAAGAAGATGCACGGGTTTTGAAAACCGAGGGATGGAAGACTCATTATTCAAGTACAGGGAATAGTTGACAATTTCCGCTCACAAGATGGTCATATTTTAGCTGGGAATGTGGTCAAGGAAGAAAGCAGTTTATTTAATGGACAGGTTACACTGGAAAGGACATGATAATAAAACAAAATGTAGGGAAAAAACAAAAGGGATGTAAGGCGCTGGTCAGCTACATTTGGAGTATGTGAGCAATTTTGGGCACCATATCTGGGGAAGGATGTACTGGTTCTGGAGAGGGTCCAGAGGAGGTTTACAAGAATGACCCCAGGAATGAGTGGGTTAACATATGATGAGCGTTTGATGGAACTGGGCCTGTACACGCTGGAGTTTAGAAGGATGAGGGGCGACCTCATTGAAACCTACCGAATAGTGAAAGGCTTAGATAGAGTGAAGGTGGAGAGAATGTTTCCACTAGTGGGAGTCTAGGACCAGAGGTCATAGCCTCAGAATGAAAGGACATTTCCTTAGGAAGGAGATGAAGAGGAATTTCTTTTGTCAGTGGGTGGTGAATCTGTGGAATTTGTTGCCACAGAAGGCTTTGGTGGCCAAGTCAATGGATATTTTTAAGGCAGAGATAGAGAGATTCTTGATTAGTACAGGTGTCATCGGTTATGGGGAGAGATATGGTTAGGAGGGAGAGATAAATCAGCCATAAATGAATGGCGGAGTAGACTTGATGGACCGAATGGCCTAATTCTGCTCCTATCACTTATGACCTTATTATCTAAAAGAGAGAAATCAAAGAGAAATACAAAGCAGCTGTTTTTTTTAAATCTGTCAACATTTTGTGTTGGCCATTTCCTTGAAACAGCTATACCTGTCAGAACCAATTGACATTGGATTTTAACTGTTCCATTTGGGGAACATGCAGTTTTCCAATGGAAAATAAATTAATACTGTTTGTCCTCAATGATTAATAAAGTAAATGTTTGGCTCACTGAGTCATAAAATATTAAAATGATTGTTTACCTCAATCTGGAAACATTACACAACATGGTTTCTCAGTTCTTTATTGCAAATGTTAAGCCAAACCAAGAAATACAATAATGTCTCTGAAAAATAAAATCATATTTCAATTTTTGTTAGAATGCACATGTACCGACCAAGGTAATTTCTATGCATTCATGCTTTCTTTTCAAAATCAATTAAAAATATATATTTTTTGATAAATGATGCCATTTCAGAAAATTTGTTTGACTGTATAAAATTGCTGGCAGATCTATGTGTTACAGCAGTCTTCTGCATCACTGTAATTTGAATGAAAATTATGAGTTAAACATTTCAAACTCCAATCAAGGAATCACCTCCCCACAAAACAACTATAATGCATTGAAACAATTCAATGATTTAATGATATTTTATTGGCACATGTACAGTGAAATGCTTTGTTTTGCACACAACCCGGTAAAATACAGCAATACACAAGTGTCGCCACGTTTCAGGCACCAACAAAGTTAGAAAACTTCTCCGAACATTCCCATCTTCTGCCTGCTGCTGCATGTGGCAGCAGGTAGCCCCTCACTAGGTCCCCCCTTTGTTCTTGGTGGTTCCACGCCAGGTACCCCCTTTGTTCTCGACGACGCGGGTCACCCTATGCCCTACGTTCGAAACAATGGAACTTCTTCCCATTTGTTTTCCCTCAGAATGTCCAATATGGTTACAGATGTTGTTACAGAAACATTGGTTCAACTGCAAGAAGGAGTTATCTTGCCAATGGGGTCACGGGATCGGTCTGAAGAAGGATCTCGACTCTTCTCGAAACTACACCCATTCTTTTTCTCCAGAAATGCTGCCTATCCCGCTGAGTTACTGCAGCATTTTGTTACTCCACCTATCAAGGATTAATTACAAATTCCTTAAGGAGAATAGCTCCAATCTCAGCCACATAACAAGGGAAACGTAGCAAATAGAGACAGCCTGGTCTTTCCTAGCAAGGGAGAAAATGCTAGGCTGCAGGTAAACATAGTACAGCAACAACAAATATTTTCTTGGAACCTTTAGAAAGCAATGATGGTGCTACCCACCGGGACCTTGCTTGAAAGATCGGCTGTTGACGGGGCAGGCACCCGTCCTATAAGGCTTATCGGATCCCATCCAAAGGCTCATCAGATGGTGTAACCAGGAGGGAAGTGGAGATGTAAGATGTTAGGATTGGGCCGGTAGGAGGGTGACCGGGGTATTTCCTCCAGCACCTTCAAGGTCGACTGAAGGAGGCGCCCCAGGCCTCGCCGGTCGCAAAGAGGGACATCAGTTCATGGGAACTGCTCCAGTACACTAACGCGCGGGCCAACTGTTCTTTGAATAATGGCGTCAATAATGGCGGCACCCGCATGTGTAATGTATGCGAAAAGAATTTCACTGTGCATGTGACAAATTAAGTACTCTTAAACTATTGAGTGCATCTGCATGGAAGTGTCACATGTATCAGTGCATTCATTACTTCCATGTCTATACATTGCTGCAATGAAACGTTAAACATCTTCAGGGATCAGAAAGATGATATGGGCTAAACTCAGGTATATGAGACATGTAGATGAGCCATCTTCGTCGGCACGGGAAAGTTGGACCAAAGGGTCTGTTTCATGCTGTATGACTGTATGAAACAACAAATTGCAAATGCCAGTTTACAAAAAACCCCACAAAATCCTGGAGTAACTCAGTGGATCAGGCAGCATCTCTGGAGAACATAGAGAGGTGATATTTGGGTTGGACCTCTTCAAACATGCCAGGGTTAGTTTCTCACGGTACTAAACTGAATGTCCAATATCATTCATATGTATTTCTTAGGTTCACATCAGCCATGATTGACTTATCTAATGACACAATTTTAGTGAAGGCACAGTAAAAGTTTCATGGAGATAAGAGCATTGTTTTTTTCCTCTTTATCTTAATTCAAATCTCCCTTCAGTCTCCGAAGTTCCAGAAAAAAAAAATCCAAGTTTGTCCAACCTCTCATTATAGCTAAAACCTCCTATTCCAGGCAGCAATTTGGTACACCTCTGCTGTGCCCTCTCCATAGCCTGCACACCCTTTCTGTAATGGAACGAAGTGGAGGCTTCCAGCTTGTGAATAAATCTGTCAATTGTACAGTGAATAAAGTTCATGAGTTTTCTGTCGAATGCTTTCAATATAAGTATTCTAACGTATTGTAATTTTATATTTACTGTATTATAGATAGAAGATTTGGTTCCAAGATTGCGTAAACATTTATGTTGATACTTTCACACCATTGAAATTACAGGGTACATCTTGTGATGCTGAGTTGCAATGAAGAACCTTGCCTGACAGAAGCAAGGCTTGGAAAATTAAAAGCAGAGGTGAGTGAACTCATTTAATGACTGGTAAAATTGAAGCATTGGAAATTTAGTGCACTGACCTCTATACTTGGTTATCCTGTCAAGCAAGAATCCACCCTGGAAGCGGAATATCACAACATTTATCCTTGTAAGTCTTTGAAACTATCTGAACGGGAAATTGTTACGAGCCTATTCAATGAAACAGTGCACGTTTCTATGGAGAGAAACTATTTACATTATCCAATGAGTAATGTTACTTCCAGATAATACTGAGATTATTGTACCATTAAAACAAGGGAACACATAGCTAAGCGATTTTGCTTAAATACAAAACTAATGAAACCATTAAGAAAGCTACAATGAATACAGAAAAAAAATTCAAAATTGACAATTTGTTCTAATGTTATACACACATATCGAACCCAGGTCCTTGGTGCTGTAAGGCAGCAACTCTGCCGCTGTGCCTCTGTGCCTCTGTGATGGTTGATGGAGATCTGTTTACTATGAATCTTCCACAAAGGAACTGGCTGACCTCATGGAAATGTTGACAGATGCTGTCAAATTCCTGCATTTTTAGGGCGGCACATTGGCATAGCGGTAGGGCTGCTGTCTCACAGTGACGAAGACCTGGGTTTGATCCTGTCTATGGGTGCTGTCTGCGTGGAGCTTGTACGTTCTCCCTGTGATCGAGTGGGTTTTCTCTGGGTGCTCCGATTTCCTCCCACACTCCAAAGACGTGCAGGTGTGGGAGTTAATTGGCTTCTGTAAATTGTTATTAGTGTGTAGGTTAAAACTAGTGTACAGGTGATCGTTAGTTGGCGTGGTCTCATTGGGCCAAAGGGCCGTCCATGTTCTCCCTGTGACTGCGTGGGGTTTTTTCCAGGTGCTGCGGTTTCCTCCCACATTCTAAAGATGTGCAAGTTCGTATGTGCTATAGATGTGCTATAAAATTGCCCCTAGTGTGCAAGATATGAAAGTGGGATTACATAGAACTAGCGTATGGGTGATCAATGGTCAACATGGACTCGGTGGGCCAATGAGCCTGTTTCTACACTCTAATCATAAGCTTTAGTTGGCCTGGATTCTCAGACCGTTAAATGTATTGACTTTGAGATTGATGATAATTGTGGTATCAGAGTTGGAATGGGGCCAAAATATTGAAGTCAAGGATCTGTCTGTGGATAGCTATGCTGTGGACAGTATAATTAATTTTACTCAAGGTGAAAGATACATAAACATGACAAGGTCTGAAGATAAGACACAGAAGCGACAAAGATCTATGCAGGTGCACCCTTTGCATATGACAGTGAAGGATTGTCATTGAATAGGGTACATAGAAAGGTGATTAAAAAAATGGGGAAGATGCTGATACAAAGAAGCCCAAATGGAACCTTGAACAGAACCAGTTGAGGAAAAGGTGGAAACAGTACTTATAACTCACAACCAGAACATGAGAGATTGCCAAAGAAGAAGAATGCATCTCACCAGAACTACAATAAATCCAAATAAACATCAGTCATCAGTGGCATTCTTCATTTTGAAATTCCTTTAATCCATCACTCATTGACTAGAGTCATTCATTAAGATATTTCAAATCAATGCAAAAGCTTGGACAGCAACAAATTAAGGGTATAAATTAATGGATGCAATGTATGTGGAAGGATGTAATTAAGAAAATGCGATTTAATCTAAAAGATAGTTTTGCAAACCAAATTTTTTTAAATGTAGTCTTCAATTATAACTAAAGGTATGATTACCTATATGAATAAGATTTGCAGGCTTCTCTTTAGAACATGGAACAGAACAGTACAGCACAGGATCAGGCCCTTCAGCCCATCTTGTCTGTGCCGAACATGAAGGCAAACTAATTAATCCCATCTGCCATCATATGGTATGTATCTCTCTATTCCCTGCCTGTTCAAAATGTTCAAGTTGAAGATTTCAAGTATATACCACCCTCTCTAAAAATGTTGCCTCCTAATAGGTGGCATGGGGCCACTGTCTCATAGCACCAGTGACCAGTGTGCTGTGCAAAGGTTCTTTAGCTAGTGAGAAATATACTTGGGAAGGTTAGGCTTTCACAATTGGATAAATTGGAATTCAGATAATGCCATTAATACCCTCAGGAAACACCATAACGATAAGTGCTTAAATTCACAAGTCATTGGAGTAGAATTAGGCCGCCAGGGCTGAGCCCTCTGATCCCCATTCTCAATGCCTTCTCCCCAAAAACCCTGACAACCTTACAAATCAAGAATATGTCAATCTCCACCTTAATAATATCCGATTATTAATAATTTTAGTATTATTAATCTGAAGATAATAATACTAAAATATAAATTAAATTAAATTTTATCGGCCAGAATAATGAGATTATTTCAAATTACAAAACAAGAAACTTTTGAATTTGGTGTTAAACCTCATAAACTCCTAGCACGCCAACTGAAAAAAAGGGTCACAGAAAATACAATTACTAAAATTAATCAGACAAAGGGGAATTATTAACACTACCTAAAGATATTAATAAAAGATTTGCTCAATTTTATCAAAATTTATATACATCGAAAACTTCTGCAAATAATACTCAAATTGCAAATTTCTTAGATAACTGTAATCTTCCAAAATTAAATATGGTGGAACAAGAGGCATTAGGAGCTCAGATTACACTACAGGAAATAGAAGAAACAATTAGTTTGTTGAAGAATGGCAAAACCTCAGGACCAGATGGCTTTAGTAATGAATTCTATAAAAGATTCTACAAAATAATTTCTTCTCGGTTGCAAGATTTATATATATACATTTTTAAAGAAAATAAACTACCAGAAACACTAACTGAATCAACTATTACACTTATACCAAAAAAGGATAAGGATCTAGAAGACCCAGGCTCATATAGAGCTATTGCACTCCTAAATACAGACAAAAAAATATTAATGAAGACCCTAGCGAGAAGATTGAGTAAATATGTTAGTAAACTAATAAATCCGGACCAAACAGGGTTCATACCAAAGAGATACTCATTTAACAATTTGAGACGGTTGTCTAATATAATGTACTCACATAATACTGAAGAAGAACTAGCAATTATTTCATTGGATGCAGAAAAAGCATTTGATCAAGTAGATTGGCAATATTTATTCAAAGTATTGGAAAAATTTAATATGGGAGATAATTTTATGTCATGGGTAAAACTACTATATGATAAGCCGACGGCTAGAATACTGACTAATAATATATTATCCCCGAAATTCTATTTAGCAAGGGGCAATAGGCAGGGGTGCGCGTTATCGCCCCTGATGGGAGATATGTATGAAATGGGAAAACTTTTATCATTCCAACAATTACAACTAAAATATAATTTGAAAAGTAATCAATATTTCAAATACCTTCAAATTCAAGATTATTTGAAAAAGTATATACAAGGATATCAAACTTTAACCCCATATCTACTGGAGGAAGGAATGAATAGAAAGGCAGAATCAAGCAATTTAATATCTTACTTATTTAATATAATTCTAAATATAGAAACACCAACGACAGAAGCAATTAGAAGAGACTGGGAACAAGAGTTATTGATAAAAATTCCGAACGATAGATGGGATAAAAATTTATTATATGTAAACAAATGTTCAATGAATGTAAGATATAACCTAATTCAATTTAAAATTTTACATAGATTATATTATTCGAAAACAAGATTGAATAAAATATTTTCAAATGTTTCCCCCATCTGCGACAAATGTCGAACTCAAAATGCCACTATAGCACATTCCTTTGTCTCTTGTACAAAACTGTATACATTTTTTTTTTTTTTTTAAATATTTTTATTAAAAAGAATCCATCATAACAACGGTATTACAACTTTTCCAATACACAACCAACTTATTTCAATAAGTATACGAATGTTACGAATAGTACTTATAAACTTCTATTTTTTTTTAAAGTAGAAAAAGAAAAGAATAGATTTTAATCAATAAAAGTGGTGATTAAATAATAATTTTGGTTATAAAAAAAGAGGAAAAGAAAAAAGAGGAGAAAAAATATATATGTATATGTATATATTCTTGTTATTTATATTTAATTAAAATAAAGTATTATATAGAAAAAGAGAGAGATTATACTATACATCTTAATAGTGAATAACAATTTCAAATACAATATTAATGGAGACATGTTTACAAATCAAAAAGAGAAACAAAGAGTTATTTTCATCTAATCCTGCCGGGTACCCATTGAGTTGTGATGCCAAGAACAGCTACCCCTTCAAATATTCTGTAAATGGAGACCATATCTGTTCAAAGAGTTCGTATTTGTCCATTAGGACAAATCTGATTCTTTCCAAATGCAACGTCTCCAACATTTCCACTGTCCACATTTTAATTGTGGGGGATAATGTTCCCTTCCAAAATTTCAATATTAATTTTTTCCCTATTATCAAACAGTAATCCAAGAAATTTCTTTGGTTTACTGTTAATGTTAGATTTGAATCCGGAACTCCTAATATTATTAATTTTGGATCTGGGTCTAGTTTAATTTTAAGAACTTCAGAAATAACTCTAAAGATTTCTATCCAATAATAATTAAGTTTTATACATGTTACAAAACTATGCGTCAAATTAGCTTCCAAGTTCTGACATTTATCACAAATAGGAGAAATGTTAGAATAAATTCTATTTAATTTCGTTTTTGAGTAATGTAATCTGTGTAATACCTTAAATTGTATCAATATATGTCTAGCATTTAATGAGCAACGATGTATACATTGTAGACTTTCTTCCCAAATTTCCTTCGTTATAGATAAACCCATTTCATTTTCCCATGTTTGTCGATATATTTCCGAAGTTGGGATTTCCTTATCCAAAATAGTATTATATATATACGCTATTATTTTTTCTGTATTTGGGTGTTTATTAAACAATTCATCTAATAATCCTGGTTTTCTATTTTTATAGTCTTGCATATTTGACTTAATATAATTTCTAATTTGTAAATACCTAAATATGTTATTTGACTGCAATCCATAGATATCCTGTAACTCTTGAAATGAGAGAAATCTTCCTTCCTTATAAAGGTGTTCTATTCTTTTAATTCCTAAATCATTCCAATGTTTAAACCCCGTCCAATACAGAGGGCTTAAACAAAGGATTATTCATAATTGGCAAACAAAGTGACAAATTATCCATATGTAGGGTCTTAACTATTTGTTTCCAAATACGTCTATTGCTATGAATTATAGGGTTGTTACCATACATTTTTTTTTTGTACTTCCCTTGGTGCAAAAAGAATTGAACCTACATCAAAAGGCAAACAGTCTTCCTTTTCCATCTTTAGCCAGCTTGGTTCATGATCTAAATTTACCACCCAAAAATTCATATTCTTAATCTGAACTGCCCAGAAATAATATAGGAAATTTGGTAGTGCTAGTCCACCATTTATTTTAGATTTACATAGATGGTTTCTACTTATTCAATGGTTTTTATAGTCCCAAATAAAACTATTAACCAAAGTATCTATATTTTTAAAAAACATTTTAGGGAGATATAAGGGGATTGCTTGAAATAAATATAACAATTGTGGTAAAAAAATCATTTTTATAGCATTTATTCTACCGATCATTGATATAGGTAATGTTTTCCAATATAAAATATATTTCTTTAGTTTATTTAATAATTGAGGGTAATTATATTTAAATAGACAGTTATATACGATTTAGATACATTAATTCCTAAATATTTGTCCGTAACTATTTTAAGTGGGAATTGTTCTAATATATTTAATTTTATTCCAGTTATAGGCATAATTTCACTTTTATTCCAATTAATTCTATACCCAGAAAATGTACTAAACTTAGTTATAACATTAAATAGATTAGGAATACTAATCTCCGGTTTTGTAATATAAATTAAGATGTCGTCTGCGTATAGAGATATTTTATTCGTTGTAGTTTTGGTATTATATCCATATATTTCTGGTTCTGATCTAATCCTTATCTAATGGTTCTATTACCAGAGCAAATAATAATGGTGATAACGGGCATCCTTGTCTACAACCCCTAAAGAGTTTAAATTTTGCTGATAGCATTTGATTTGTTAATATTCTTGCAGTTGGATTCGAGTATATGATTTTTACCCATTTGGAGAATATATCCCCCAGTTGAAATTTCTGCATTATTTTAAATAAATATGGCCATTCAACCTGGTCAAATGCTTTTTCAGCATCTAAGGATATGACAGCTAGTTCAGTATCATTCACTCTTTTTGAGTACATGACATTGAATAGACGTCTCAGATTATATGATGAATAGCGTTTTGGAATACAACCTGTTTGGTCATGATGTATTAATTTATTAATCACTAAACTTAGCCTCCGAGATAAAATTTTAGTTAGTATTTTTTGATCTGTATTTAAAAGAGCTATTGCTCTATATGATCCAGGGTCCTCCAAATCTTTATCAGCTTTAGGGATAAGTGTAATTGTAGACTCGTTTAATGATTCTGGTAACTTTCCTTGTTCATAAGCATATTTATATATTGTATGTAAACGTGGAGAGATCAGATCATGAAACTTCTTATAAAATTCAACACCTAAGCCATCAGGGCCTGCCGCTTTTCCGTTATTTAATGATCCAATTGATTCTTCAATATCTTTTACTGATATATCAGCGTTTAACAAGTCTCTACCTTCCTGATCTAATCTATTAACCTGACATTCCTGTAGGAATGTTTCCATTCCATCTGATTGTCCTGCTAGTTTAGATAAGTAAAGATTTTGATAATATTGTAAAAATGTATCATTAATATCTTTTGGTAAAGTCAATATTTCTCCTTGATCAGATCTAATTTTATGTATCATTTTCTCCTCATCTAATTTTCTAAGCTGTCGTGCCAGTAATTTTTGTGGTTTATCCCCAAATTCAAAATGTACTTGTTTAGTCTGTTGAAAAAGTTTAATAATCTGATTTGAGTATATTTTATTTAGCTTGTATTTTAATGATGCAATTTTATTACTTAATCCCTTAGAAGGGGATATTGCATTTTCAATATCTAATAGTTTTATTTCATTTTCCAACTTTTGTTGAGTCTTTCGATTTTCTTTATTAAAATATGCTTGAGCTGATATTATCGCACCACGCATAAATGCTTTAAATGTATCCCAGAGCAATGATGGTGAAATTCCAGGTTTGTCATTAGTTTCAAAAAATAATTTAATCTGTTTTACCAAGTAATCATAACAAGCCCTATCCTTTAATATTTGGGGGTTGAGTCTCCAGTTAGAGGTTTTAATAATTATATCTTTTAATTTTATCTTAAATGTTAATGGAGCATGATCCGAGATAATAATATTATGATATTTTGAGTCATATGTAAATGGAATTAGTTTTGAGTCTATTAAAAAATAGTCTATCCGCGAATAGGTTCCAAATACAGGTGAAAAAAATGAATATTCTCGACCAGATGGGTTATCTGTTCTCCAGATATCCTTAACGTTTGCTGTGTTAATAAAATAATTTATAAATGTACTTGACTTAGAAGTGGTTTTCCTTTTCATTGATGATCTATCTAAATAATTATCTAAGGTACAATTAAAATCTCCTCCAATTATTAGATTATGTTGAGTGGATATAGGGATATTGTTAAATATTTTCTTGAAGAATAGTGGATTATCAAAATTAGGACCATATATATTCATAAGGGTTACTTTTTTAGAATATAATTCACCTGTAATTATTATATATCTACCCTCAACATCTTCTATTATTGAGCTTTGTTTAAAAGGTATACCTTTACGAATGATTATTGCTACCCCTCTAGACTTATGTGTGAATGAAGAGTGATATACTTTTGGAAATCCATTTTGCTGTTAATCTATGCTGCGCGTCTTTTTTAAGGTGTGTCTCTTGGAGAAAAATAATATCAGATTTCAATCTATTTAATTGAGCTAAAACCTTACCTCTTTTAATTGGTTAGTTAATTCCCTTAACATTCCAACTACAGAAGGTGATTCCATCACCCCCAATCCGAGTGTTTATATCATACATTTTATTATTAAGGTGGTTTATAATGGAGTAGATGTCTCAGCTCATCCAACCCAATCCTATACCCAGACATCAGATCGATGAAATTTAATATCTGTGACATTATCTTATACACACGTCTCCTTAAACTAACTATATAATACCAATCATACTCAAATCCATATAGTATATAATATGAAATAAAATACATAATATAAAAAGAATAATAAAAGATGTAAGTAAAGTAGGTGATGTTAATAATGTGAAAAGGGAAAAAAAAAGTGACTACAACTATAGTTAGTGTAGTTAGTGTTAGTGTAAGCCACACTAGCGTGGCTACTAATCTACGGACTTCCGTTAGAAAAAAAAAAGATGTTAATAATTCCAGCTCCGTTTTTGCCCTAAGGGCTATATATGTCGGGGCGGGGTATTAAATTTATATACTTAGTGATTAATAATACTACTAATATCAATTACAATTAGTATCATAGTACTATATTAGGAGAGCTAGCATACATTTTTGAGGCATAATTAATACAAAACTATATTTATTAATAATCCATCCATCCCTCTTTGACCCCAAGATAGAGTCCATGTCCATTGTTCCGTCTCCTTCCCTGCGAATCCTCCTTCAATGTAAATCATCCTTCTTTTCTGTAGATGGACAGTATCATTAGATAAGTGATCGTTAATCAGTCTCATCAAGTAGGTGATCAATAATATTCAGTGTCCTTAATCTTCATCTTCTTCTTCCTCTTCTCCTTCCTCTTCCAGTTTCTTCTGAATATCTCGAGCGAATTCAAGAGCTTCTGTATGTTTGGTGAAGCGGTGCTCCTTATTTTCATAAGTTACCCTTAATGTTGCCGGGTACATCAGGCCATATCTCAGATTCTTTATGTTCCTCAGGATACCTCTTGTTTCTGTAAATAAAGATCTTCTCTTGGCCACTTCCGCAGGGTAATCTCTAAAAATACTGATGTTATCTCCCTCATATTTGAGATTTTTCTTTCGGATTATTATCTTCATCATATCTTCAAAAACATGATCGTAAGCCACCTTCACAATCATCTGTCTTGGGGGAGCATCCTTCCTAGGGGTACGTCTCAATGCCCTGTGTGCTCGGCCCAGCAGAGGTTCTTGGTCCAAGTTCAGAATATCTTATACATTTTGGAATTAAATTTTTGGAATTTTTACAAAACTATTTAACACAAAATTGAACCCCAATACTGAATTGATTATCTTTGGATCAATGGAAGAGGGAAGTAAGCTAACTATATTCCAAGAAGCTTTTCTTAATTATGGTCTAATAACAGCGAAAAAACTTGTACTTATATTTTGGAAAAACGCACCTACGCCAACATTCAAAATGTGGATCTCAAACATGTCTGAAACGCTACATCTTGAAGAAATGAGATTCCTCTTACTAGGCAAAGTAGACCAATTCTTAAAGATTTGGTCTCCGTTTATCAACTTTATACAAGCATATGGTGCAACATAACATAACCTTAGAAATTAAATGTTTAGAACTGGGTGACGGATGGGCAAAAATATGATATAGGTAGATCTCTCCTAATCTTTCTTTTCTTTTTACTTTTTCTTTCTCTTTGAATCTTTTAACTTCTCTCCTCTGTCCTTTATTTTTTTTTTTTGTTTTCTGTTTCTACTCGCTTGTCTATCTATTCCGACACCCTTTATTTCTTTTTTCTCTCACTGTTCTTTTATTATTGAACTAAAAGTATGAAGTTGTACAAGAATGAGAATATGTATTTATGTATTAGGTACTTAAGTACCAGACTACTGTACTTACTTCTAACAAAAATAAACAAACAAAAATAAATAAATAAATAAATAAATAAATAATAATATCCGATGACTTGGCCTCCACAGCCGTCTGTGGCAATGAATTCCACAGATTCACCAGCCTCTGACTAAATAAATTTATCCTTATCTCCTTTCTAAAGATACGTTCTTTTATTCTGAGTCTATGGCTTCTGGTTCTAGACTCTCCCACTAGTGGAAACATCCTCTCTGCATCCATATTATCCAATGACTATCTATAATTTTATATTAACTCGGTTCCAAATTTGCTTTGAGCATGATGACTATCCTTAAGGGGATGAACAAGATAGAACAGATCAGATGGGTAATTGAACTTGTCATTATCCTATCTTGTTTTGTGTTTGGATTCAAAGTTTCCTCTGGCAAATATTTCAACAGAGAGTGTGCATTCAAAGATTTCAAAGGGACAAGATCGGAATGAGTGGCACCCCCTGGAGAACAAAGGTGGATGGGCGAGGAGAGGGACGTGGGTTTGCTGGTCGATCCAAACATCCAAGGAAGGCGATGACCGGAGCCCCGCAGCAGCCTGGGGCTCACCTGGAACGGACAATGCTCAGACCAAATAGAGCGCGGACAGGACTTGGAAAATGGCACCAAAACATGGCACCTCTTGCATGCAGTCTCAGTGGGCCATTTCTGCACGTGTATGTGATTGGGTATGACAATACAGTATTGGACTCTTGGTAAGAAACTAATTTCACAGTGCGTTTGCACTTCGCACATGTGATAATAAAAAGCACCATTGAATACGGGGAGGAATTAAAAATGGGATTAATGTAGGTTTATTTGAAATAGGCAGTTGATGGTTGGCATGGACTCTATGGGCCAAAGGCCCTGTTTCCGTGCTACATGAATAATTGATTCTATGACTGAGGTGTCCCTAATGTGTAGGATAGTGTTAGTATCCAGGCTGATCTTTGCTCGGCACATACTCGGTGGGCCGAAGGGCCTGTTTCTGCACTGCATCCTTCAAGTCTAAAGCTGTATTCACTTTATCAACCAGGTTAGATGATTACACCATCTCTTGCATTGCATTTAACTGGCAAAATACTCAGGTCTTAAGACTCCTCCATCCATCCGTGTTTGGTGACAGCTGAGAATTTCAATTTCCATCGCTGAAGTAAGTGTCGCCACGTCCTCATCTGTAACATCAGCAAAGCTGCATAAAATCTGACTGTCTATTTTGTGAATTTGTTCCAATTTGCATTTGTACATTGTCCAGTTTAATATTTCTGGCATCACTTCACGTGCCTCAAATCTAACATTGCTGAAAAAGACTCCTCAAACCGTCAAATCAAAACGAATAAGTTCAAATAAGTTGATATAAATTTCAATTGTTGAATCAGATTTCCATATTGCACCCTAAACAATCCCAATCCCTCATATTGCCAAGCTTGAAAGTGTTCAGAGAAGATTTACGAGGATGTTGCCAGGACTTGAGAGTGTGAGCTATAAGGAGAGATTGAGTAGGCTGGGTTTCTATTCCTTGGAGCGCAGGAGGATGAGGGGTGATTTTATAGAGGTGTACAAAATCACGAGAGGAATAGATCGGGGAGATGCACAGTCTCTTGCCCAGAGTAGGGGAATCAAGAACCAGGACACATAGGTTCAAGTTGAATGGAAAAAGATTTACTAGAAATCTGAGAGGTAACATTTTCACGCAAAGGATGATGTATGTATAGAACAAGCTGCTAGATGAGGTTGCTAAAGGCTGGAACTATCCCAAGGTTTAAGAAACAGATAGACAGGTACATGGATAGGACAGGTTTGGAGGGATATGTACCAAGCGCAGGCAGGGACTAGTGTAGCTGGGACATGTTGGCCGGTGTGGGCAAGTTGGGCCGAATGGCCTGTTTCTACACTGTATCACTCTATGACTCTATATGGAAAATGCTCTTGACTTAAATCCATCCCAGCTGTTTTCAGGCAACTGAATGGTCCTCCAATCAGCTTTAGTGCAGCCCTGACTTCCCATCTTTGAACGATCTTTCTTTGAACGTTATCAGACTTCAATATTATATCTTTGCACTAAATGTTGTACCCTTTCTCCTTTATCTATGCACTGTGGGTGGCTTGATTGTATTTATGTGTAGTCTTTTCTTTGGATAACAAGCAAACAAAAGCTTTTCACTGTACATACACATGGCAATAATAAACAAAACTAAACGAAACTGCTGAATTCAATAGTCAAACTTGAAATACATTTTGAACTTTTTCTGAACCGTTTAAAGTTTTGGGCAGCACAATGGCACAGCTGGTAGAGTGCTGCCTCATAGCACCAGAGACCCGAGTTCGATCCTGACATCAGGAGCTGCCCGTGAGGACTTAGCACGTTCTCCCTGTGACCGCAAGGGTTTCCTCCGGGTGCTTCAGTTTCCTCCCACATCCCAAAGACATGCAGGCAAGTAGGTTAATCAGACTCTGCAAAATTGCCCCAAATGTGCAGGGAGTGGATGAGAAAAAGGGGCATAACATGGAACTAGCGTTAATGGGTTATCGATGGTTGGTATAGATTTAGTGGGCCAAAGGGTCTGTTTTCATGCTGCAAATCTAAACTAAACCAAAATATGTATTTGATGGTTGTTTTATAACCTACGTAAAGATAAAACGGCATCTCATTATTTATTTATTATCTTATATTGGTTGTAAATTGGCAATGATAAACACTTTCATCATCTTGGTTCAAATAACTCATCATGCTGTGCATCTTCTGTGACAAAATATATTAGCAAAGTGGAATTATTTTTTTATTTTCAGGAGTAAAAAAAGTAGAGGGAGATCCTAAAGCAGTCTGATTAACTATTGACATTATGGAAACTAACTGGATAAAATAAAAAGTTGCTTTAAAATTATCAAAGTTCTGTATGTATCTATAATTCAATGAGAATTAGAATATGTGCTGTTGAATAGGACCCTTCCTGTGGTTTAGCTCAGTTTAGTTTACAGATACTACATGGAAACAGGCCCTTTGGCCCATCGAGTCCGCACTGACCAGCGATCCCCCGCACATTAACACTATCCTACACAGAGGGACAATTTACACTAATAACAAGCCAATTAACCTACAAACCTGTACGTCTTTGGAGTGTGGGAGGAAACCGGAGATCCCGGAGAAAACCAAACCACTCACAGAGAGAACATAAGAAACTCCATATAGCCAAGCACCCGTAGTCAGGATCAAACCTGGATCTCCGGCGCTGCAAGTACTGTAAACGGACTGTCCCACTTGGGGGTCATTTGCGCGTCATTTACGCGACAGGCCGGTAGTGACTGCGTGCGACTGTCGCACGAAAATAGCATAGTAGGACGACAGTTGTGCGCCAAGTGCTCTTGAGGGCCCTGCTTCGTTTGAGAGCCATTTGCAATGTCATTTGTACTTAGTCTGATCTCCATGGCAAGGATCGGGAACACGTTTCCTGCCTCCAGCATGACCAAACCCTTAATAATCTTATATGTTTCAATAAGATTCCCTCTCATCCTTCTAAACTCCAGAGTGTACAAGCCCAGCCGCTCCATTCTCTCAGCATATGACCGTCCCGCCATCCCGGGAATTAACCTTGAAAACCTACGCTGCACTCCATAATAGCAAGAATGTCCTTCCTCAAATTAAGGGACAAAAACTGTAGACAATACTCCAGGTGTGGGCTCACTAGGGCCCTATACAACTGCAGAAGGACCTCTTTGCTCCTATACTCAACTCCTCTTGTTATAAAGGCCAACATGCCATTCACTTTCTTCACTGCCTGCTGTACCTGCATGCTTATTTTCATTGACTGATGAACAAGGACCCCCAGAATCTGTTGTACTTCCCCTTTTCCCAACTTGACACCATTTAAATAGTAATCTGCCATCCTGTTTTTGCTACGAAACTGGATAACCTCACATTTATCCACATTAAACTGCATATGCCATACATCTGCCCACTCACCCAACCTGTCCAAGCCACCCTGCATTCTCATGGCATCCTCCTCACAGTTCACACTGCCACCCAGCTTTGTGTCATCTGCAAATTTGCTGATGTTGCTTTGAATCCCTTCATCGAAATCATTGATGTATATTGTAAATAGCTGTGGTCCCAGCAACGAGCCTTGTGCTACCCCACTAGTCACTGCCTGGCATTCTGAAAGGGATCCGTTAATCCCTACTCTTTGTTTCCTGTCTGCCAACCACTTCTCTATCCACATCAGCACTCCCCCAATACCAAATGCCCTAATTTTGCCCACTAATCTCCTATGTGGGACCTATTCAAATGCTTTCTGAAAGTCCAGGTACACTACATTCACTGGCTCTCCCTTGTCGATTTTCCTAGTTACATCCTCAAAAATTTCCAGAGGATTAGTCAAGCATGATTTCTCCTTCGTAAATCCATGCTGACTCGGACCGATCCTGTTACTGCTTTCCAAATGTGCCGCTATTTCATCTTTTATAATTAACTCCAGCATCCCTGTTTTCTCTCTCCCGCTTTTCTTATAAAGTGGGATAACATTAGCTACCCTCCAATCCACAGGAACTGATCCTGAATCTATAGAACATTGGAAAATTATCACCAATGCGTCCATAATTTCTAGAGCC
This sequence comes from Okamejei kenojei, assembly GCA_035221665.1. Lineage (NCBI taxonomy): Eukaryota > Metazoa > Chordata > Chondrichthyes > Rajiformes > Rajidae > Okamejei > Okamejei kenojei. The sequence goes on along the minus strand of CM069154.1, from coordinate 27,349,745 downwards.
ACTTCCTTAAGTACCCTGGGATACAGACCATCAGGCCCTGGAGATTTATCAGCCTTCAGTCCCATCAGTCTACCCAGCACCATTTCCTGACTATTGTAGATTTCCTTCAGTTCCTCCGTCATCCCAGATCCTCTGGCTACTAGTACATCGAGAAGATTGTTTGTGTCCTCCTTAATGAAGACGGATCCAAAGTACCTCTTCAACTCATCTGCCATTTCCTTGTTCCCCATATTAAATTCACCTTTTTCAGTCTTCAAGGGTCCAACTTTGGTCTTAATGCAGGAGGAAACTGAAGCACCAAGAAAAAACTCATGTGGTCACAGGGAGAAAGTTAGAGAGGGGGGGGGGGGTGGGGGGGTGAAATTGAAGGCAAGAACAGGCTTGAACAAATCAAAGTGGGCAGCAGATTACCTCTAGAAGGGTGGAGTCCATAATGGTCCATTGTTGGCTGGGGCAGATGTGCTGACAAGAGGGGGAAAGAGGGGGGAGGGAATGCAGCAGTTATTTGAAATTAGAGAAATCAATGTTCAAGTATGAACACCAATGGGCCATTACGGACTCCACCCGTCCTGGAGTCATCTGTTGCCGTGCCTAATTTGTTCTGGCCTTTTCAAGCCTCCAGTTCCTCCACCTCTATCTACAAGTCTAGAGAAGGGTTCAGACTTGAAACATCACCTGTTCCTTTTCTCCAGAGATGCTCCTTCATAAATGTTTACATTCTGTTTAAAGCAAGCCCCTTTAAATTAAAAGTTATTTATTACTTTTGAGGAGCAAAATAAGTCAAGGAAAAAATTGTGCTATAATAAAACTTGAATTGATGGTAATAAAACTCTTCTAATGGTGGAGATGTTGATGAAATGAAGTAGCAGGACAGGGAAACAAACATAACTACATCTGCGGTTGAAATATGAACCTTCATGGAAGCTGGCCAGCTCTAATATGATACAGTTTGACTTCTGAAAATTTAATATATCCTACAATCTTTCACTGAATGAGGGATGAGGAAATACATTTAGAGATTTTTTTTTACTTAAAAAGTTCTGACACGCCCTTCAAAGGTCTATAAATTGTACCAGATGTGAAAATGGTTTGATGTTTAGGAAATATGACAGCAGCTCTAGCCAATCTAACAGATCATTGATCTCACGTTAGTTAATTCTTGGAGATTACTTAAAATGATTACATAGATTGTCATCTTAGTGTGTAGTAGAAAATATTAGGTTTCCTCCTAAGCTTTGCCTAAAGTCAAACCTAAAGTACAGAGAAGAAATTGTAATGTGCAAATTGTTAAAAAATGATGTTTTGCCAGCACCTCATTTTTCAGCCCAATGGTATGAATATTAATCTAACTTCAAATAACCCTTGCATTCCCTCTCTCTCTGTCCATCTCCCACCTTAGTACTAGTTTCACTGTCGTCCTGCTTAGTTTCGCTGTTTGTATCCACTCGTAATCTCCTTTTCCCCAACCATAAAAGGGACCATTGTGGGCTCCAGCTTTCCTTGATCATTGTTGCTGCCTTTGATTTGTTATTTACTTACCTTTCATTCATTTGATTGTACCTTTTTATACCTGTAGTTTCCCTTTCCCCTGACTCTCAGTCTGAAGAAGGGTCTTTAATAGGTACATCACCTGTTCCTTTTCTCCAGAGATGCTGCCTGACCCGTCGAGTTACTCCAGCATTTTGTGTCAATCTTGGTTGTAAACCAGCATTTGCAGTTCCTACCTACACATGTTTTGTCAGTAGTTTCCCTTTATTTTCAGTTTAATTCCTAGAAAATAATCTTTATTTTTATCCTATTTTTCTGCTCAATGTCAATGTCTTCAGCATTTTTTGAGATTTTAAAAGTTTAGAGAACATCGGGTCTTATTAATAAATGTCTGACATGTGCAATAGATTCAAATATCGAGTTGTGAAAATTGGATGCTTCCTTTCTTTTTGAGACATCCTTACGATTCCTGGAAAAATAGTCATTGTCGTTGCTGACGTTGATGCCGCTCTGGTGGAGTGAGATTTAAAATTGTCAGTATTAACTCCTGCACAACCCAGCACTTGTTTCGGCCATCTTGAAATGGTCTGAACAGACACTTTCATATGTGGCTTTTTGTGGCTAATAAACAATGCTACTTCGGAGCCTCTGAGGCTCTTGGTGACCTCGATATAATGCCGCAAGTGCGGCACCACACACAGCCGTAAATCCATGGGATATGCTGACAGTACAAGCTTGAATCCTGACACCCCTGGTCTGCTTTGTTTAATTAGGTCATAGATGTAAAATATAATGTCATTCCCTGATGACACCATCCTGTCCAGACGCAGTTTGTGCAAAGTCTGAACCCTTTGCGCTGATACCAGCGCCATGAGCATGACCAACTTTAGGGTAATCTTTGGCAGTGACAAGGATGTGGCTGTACCCCACTGACGAAGCAACGTCAGTACCATGCTCACATCCCAGATTTCAGAATACCTAGGCCTGGGGGGATTGGAATTAAAAACACCCTTCATAAATCTGGATATTAACGGATGAGATCCTACAGACTGAAGTTCCGACCCCTGGCATAGGTACGATGACGGGGCACTCCTGGCACTATTGATGGCACTGTAGCTCAACCCTTCATCAAAATATAACTTGGACAGAAATTCAAGCACATCTGGGATGGAAGCTGTGTGGTATGTAATGTTCCCATGTAAACAAAACTCCTCCTATTTCCTGACATGAGAGCTATCCCTCCAGGACGATGTGCTGACATCCACGGTACGATTGGATAGTCCCAGACCCAGGTATCTGCAAATGTATCTTAGTATCTGCAAATTAACAAATTATCACGATCATACAACGGGTGATGATCTCCAGTCACAGGGTGCACCAATAGATCATGACGTTTTGGAACCACCGTAATAGGCTGTGTAATAATGTCGGAAATGAGAGGGAACCATGGCTGTGTAGACCAGTTGGGTACCACCAAAACTCCTGAAGTGGAGTCCTGCTGGATCTTGGTCAAGCACCAACTGATAAGTGAGAATGGGGAAAATGCATATAAAAACATTCCACCCCAGTGTAGCGAGAATGCATCTACGCCTACTGTCCCTGGGTCTGGTTCACATGAAACATATTTTGGTACCTGGTGATTCAGTCTGGATGCAAACAAATCGATATCTGACATCCCATACCGAACAACAATCTCATTAAATACATCATGATTCAACATCCATTCTGTGTTGTCATTGAATTTGCGTTACCTGGTGTCTGCCACCATATTGAATCTGAATGCACCAGTGCCAAATAAGGTTAGCCAATCTGTCACAAGATTTCGACTTGATTCTACCCATGTGATTAACATATGCCATTGAACATGTAAGTGATGCTTAGTGATACAGTAAGCCGTGAGCCCGTCAAATGCTCCTAAAAGCTCTAAATAATTAATTCCATGTGATTGGAGAATAAATGCATCCACCTGCCTCCACAGCTAGAAATGGTATCAGTAGCACCCCAACCTAGGGCACTAACATCAGTCTGCAAAACAACTGAAGACATCAGAATTGTGCTAGAACAATTTTAAATGTTTCTTATCCACCACTGTACTTCAGCAATGGCTTCAAATGGTAATTGCATGGGCCGGTTGAAATGCCCTCCATGTATTCTGAGTGCCTGTACCTTTGCCCTCTGTAAATTTTGGTCATGCAAAGGTCCATACTGCACAGCTGGAAAGGCAGCTACCAATTTGCCAATCAAGCTGGCCACCTGTTTAATTGAAGGTGATTGCTCCCCCAAGAGCTTGATACAGCCTTCAATTAAATCTAATCTCTTGCCCTTGGGCAGAGTCACAGACATATGAGTTGAATTAACTGTGAATCCCAAATAGTCAATTACTTTAACCGGCACCAATTTTGAATTAGCTGGATGGATGATAAACCCCAATTTCTCAACCATGATTTTAACAGCTGAAACTGATAACTCTGCTGCCACCCGTGTTTTTCCAATTATCATGATGTCATCCAAATAAGCCATTACAATATGACCCTGAGCCCGGAGTAACCCCAGTACTGGTCTTAGCAGCTTTGTAAATAATCTAGGGGCTGAGGTTAACCCATTAGGCAGTGCATTAAATTGCCATAATTGCCCCATCCAGCTAAATTTCAAATATCTCCGATACTCTTTATGAACTGGCACTGAGTAATATGCATCCTGAAGATCTGTACATGCTATACAGCACCCTCTGGAAACCAATTGTTTGGCAGTAGCAATTGTTTCCATTTTAAAATGATTTTATTGCACAAACGGATTAAGTCCTGTCAGGTCCAAAATAATCCGACCCACCATCTTTCTTTGGTCTAGGAAAAATATTAGATATGAATTGGAGAGTTTGATAAACTGTCTTCTCAATTACACCTTTAAAATATAATTTTCCAATTTCAGCTTGAACCTCCAAATTCGCTTTTTGTGAGAAAATTATTGCCCGCTCTGGCATGTGCTGTGCGGGTGGACACAAATTGGGAATAAATGGGTGGACACAAATTGGGAAAGTGGTGTTAGGTAAATTGAATGGATTAAAGGCCGATAAATCCCCAGGGCCAGATAGGCTGCATCTCAGGGTACTTAAGGAAGTAGCCCCAGAAATAGCAGATGCCTTAGTGATAATTTTTCAAAACTCTTTAGATTCTGGAGTAGTTCCTCAGGATTGGAGGGTAGCTAATGTAACCCCACTTTTTAAAAAGGGAGGGAGAGAGAAAATGGGGAATTACAGACCAGTTAGTCTAACACCGGTAGTGGGGAAACTGCTAGAGTCAATTATTAAAGATGGGATAGCAGCGCATTTGGAAAGTGGTGAAATCATTGGACAAAGTCAGCATGGATTTACGAAGAGTAAATCATGTCTGACGAATCTTATTTTTTGAGGATGTAACTAGTAGAGTGGATAAGGGAGAAGCAGTGGATGTGTTGTATCTGGACTTTCAGAAGGCTTTCGACAAGGTCCCACAGAGATTGATATATACAAACTTAAAGCACACGGTATTGGTGGTTCGTATTGATGTGATAGAGAACTGAGGACGGGTCCTTTTCAGGATGGCAGGCAGTGACTAGTGGGGTGCCGCAAGGCTCAGTGCTGGGACCCCAGCTATTTACAATATACATTAATGATTTGGACGAGGGAATTAAATGCAACATCTCGAAGTTTGAGGATGACACAAAGCTGGGGGGCAGTGTTAGCTGTGAGGAGGATGCTAGGAGGCTGCAGGATGACTTGGATAGAGTGGGTGAGTGGGCAAATGCATGGCAGATGCAGTATAATGTGGATAAATGTGAGGTTATCCACCTTTGGTGGCAAAAAACAGGAAAGTAGACTATTATTTGCATGGTGTCCGATTAGGAAAAGGGGAGATGCAGTGAGACCTGGGTGTCATGGTACACCAGTCATTGAAAGTAGGCATGCAGGTGCAGCAGGCTGTGAAGAAAGCAAATGGTATGTTGGCATTCATAGCAAAAGGATTTGAGTACAAGAGCAGGGAGGTTCTACTGCAGTTGTACAGGGTCTTAGTGAGGCCACACCTGGAGTATTGCGTACAGTTTTGGTCTCCTAATCTGAGGAAAGACATTCTTGCCATAGAGGGAGTACAGAGAAGGTTCACCAGACTGATTCCTGGGATGGCACGACTTCCATATGAAGAAAGACTGGATAGACTCGGCTTGTACTCGTTGGAATTTAGAAGATTGAGAGGTGATCTCATAGAGACTTACAAAATTCTTAAGGGGTTGGACAGACTAGATGCAGGAAGATTGTTCCCGATGTTGGGGAAGTCCAGGACAAGGGGTCACAGTTTAAGGATAAGGGGGAAATCTTTTAGGACCGAGATGAGAAAATCGTTTTTCACACAGAGAGTGGTGAATCTGTGGAATTCTCTGCCACAGAAGGTAGTTGAGGCCAGTTCGTTGGCCATATTTAAGAGGGAGTTGGATGTGGCCCTTGTGGCTGAAGGGATCAGGGGGTATGGAGAGAAGGCAGGTACAGGATACTGAGTTGGATGATCAGCCATGATCATATTGAATGGCGGTGCAGGCTCGAAGGGCCGAATGGCCTGTTCCTACACCTAATTTCTATGTTTCTATGTAAATTCAATTTGAAACTCTTGTATACTCTGCAGTATAAACAAGTTTGATGTTATTTCATACCATTCTTTCAGAAAGCAGTGTAACCTCCACCCAACTGGTAGGTATCAAATAGAACAAATTGTCCAACAAATTTAGGCTGTGCACGCCACACAAAAGAAGAAGAAGAAGAACTGGTAGGTAATTCGCACTCAATATGTTTCGACAATAACCAGACCCACCTACCTCCATGGTTACTGGTGGAGTTCTTTGTCCCCTGGTTCTGGAGGGAAAAGGCATGTTTACCCGTACTCATGCTGGAGTGCGCCAGCTGCGCACATTGTATGGCCGGCTTGGTCCTTGACTGGACCCGGTTTCAGCAAACCGCTTGTAGGGGTACTGCCTCCGAAGGGGTCTGCTGGTCACTGGAGCCTTGATGAGCCTGACGGTTTTTGCCTGGTCGTCCAGCTCCTTCACCCGCTTTGCAAGGTCTTCCCCGAACAGCAGATTCGGTGGCTGGATGTTACTAGGCTTACACAGGGCAGCGAACCTTGGGTTAATGGTAGGGTGGATGGCGCTCTTCCTAAGGCAGTTTATCTTAAAGTGCACATTGCACATGAGAGCCTGGGCATTCTGCTGAGCATCAGTCGGTTGCCCACCATCCACCGACCTACCAAAAGCCGTAATGCCCGATGCGAGCAGCTTTATCTCCTGCGCCCTGATGCCTACTCCCATATGGCCCCAGGTGGCATGGTTTACCGTCGGTACTTTAAGCAGGATACAATTCGCCGGGGTTTCGTACTTCTTGGCCGTTGTATCCATGGCCAGCTCCTGAAGCTGGTGTGAGGCCAAGTAATTTATACTGGCAGCCAGCTCTTCCCCCAGCGGCTCTCCGGAGTCTTAAAGAAGGAACTGCAGTTGCTGGAGAATCGAGGGTGGCTCAGCGCTCTCTGGGTCCCCTTCTTCAGAAGAAGGGTCTCGACCTCGCCTATCTCTTCGCTCCTTAGATGCTGCTGCATCTCCAGCTTTTTGTGTAGCTCTCCGGAGTCTATTGGGATGGCAAACCTTGCTGCCAGGAATGGGACCTCTGGCTCATGCCCTTCGTCCCTTGGGGCAGCCTCCAATGCTAAGCCCACAGATTTGGCGCCAGAATCGTACTGACCCGTTATGCTCTCCTCCTCCAAGAGGGAGACACTAGGCAGCCCTGTAGGTGCTGCTGGCGCGGGCTCTTGGAGAGGCAGAGCATCCTCTCCAGTAGGAGCTCCATCCTGGATATCCATTCTCGATGGAGAACCCTCCCGACTGGACTCGTCCGAGTCTATCGGCTGTACAGACTTTCTAGTTGCCTTACGCCCCTCCGGCGCAGCCACGGTGCCCTCAGACACCAAGTCTGTAGTTGCTGGTTTTGTTATTAGTGACTCAGTAGATGAACTAGGCGGCCGCCCGCTAGCCGCACTCCCGCGGTCTTTAGTTACTTTCGCAACGGCTCGCCTTGCTCTCAACGTTTTCTCCATGCTTGGACTTGTCCCCCTGTAACAAGATTTAGCAAGCGCAGAAACGACCTCCAACAAGTTTGACACTTACCTGAGGCTTTTTAAACTTACCGCTGGAGAAGCGCTGCTCCTCCCAGCCGGTTGCTGCGCCATCCGTCAGACGTAATGACGCGCATGCGGACTGGCGGGGTTCTTCACGGAATCACTCGCGTGACTCAGAAGTAAAATAGCATTCTCATAAATCTCATCTTCACTTTCTGCAGTTCAATCACAATCTTCCTGCAATATTATTACAGGAGTCTACACTATGATTAGACTATGACTTTACAATTATTCTATACAGTCTAGTATAACCTCCCTGCTATTATATTGACTTCCTCCCATTTATTTTACATTTCCCTGCTCTGTTCCACCTCACCAAGTCCATTACTTTAAACTTTAAACTTTAGACTTGAGATGCAGCGCAGAAACAGGCCCTTCGCTCACCAAGTCCGCGCCGACCAGTGATCACCCCGCAGCACTATCCAACACACTAGGGACAATTTAGAATCATACCAAAGCCAATTAACCTCCAAACCTGCAGTGTGGGGGGAAACTGGAGCACTTGGCGAAAACCCACACAGTCACGTGAAGAACGTACAAACTCTGTACTGTCAGGATTGAACCTGGGTCTCTGTAAGGCAGCAATTCTATCACTCCGCCACTGTGCCACCCCTTATTTCACATGTCTTCAGACTAAATTCCATTTGTTGCTTTTCTGGTCAACTGATCTGATCATCACTATCCCCCCTGTAGTATAAAGCTTTCCTCTCACTGTCAGCCATACTTATTCTGTCTCATTATCATGCACTCTACATTTAATTCTATATAATGAATATGAAACAAAACAGAGAGCAAGGGACCAACAACTGAGCTTTTTTTCCCCTTCCCAAACTAACGCTGGTAATTGGCAGAAAGGTGAAGAGGCCACACAGTCAGGAGTCAGAAGGTCATGACCAAAATATGTTTTTAGTTTAAGGTATATTCATAGGACCCGTTTTCCAAAATTGTTCCAATCAGCCATTGCTTGGTCCATTTCTTATTGGGTTTTGATTTAGGTTTAGATTTATTATTGTCTCCTATTCCAAGGAACGGTAAGAATCATTTGTTTGCATGCGATGCAATCAAATCAGGTAACACTATACATGAATACAAGTCAAACTCAAGCACAACATTTAGAGCAAAGAGAAGAAAACCAGAATGCAAAATAGTGGCATAGTGGTAGAACTACTGCCTTACAGTGCCAGAGACGCAGGTTCCTCCCACATTCCAAAGACGTACAGGTTTGTAGCTTAATTGGCTTGATATAAATGTAATATTGTCCCTAATGTGTGTAGGGTAGTGTTAATGTACGCACTCAGTGGGCCTAAGGACCTGTTTCCGCACCGTATCTCTAAAAACTAAAACTAAAAACGATAGTTTCTAAGCCGTGTATCATAAAAGCTTCAGAGAAAAAGTCCAATGTCTTCAATGATATCGGTTGGAGAATCGGGACCGTACCTTGGGTTATGGAAGGACACTTCAGAAATCTGATAACAGATTTGACAGATCTGACAACATAATCTGAAATCTGTTCTTGAGTATAGTGGTACACACTTTCATGCTTCTGCAGCCTCTGCTCAACAGGACCAGGAAGCAGAAGGAATGACCAGCGTGGGTAAAATCCTTGTTTATGTTGGCTGCTTTCCTGAAACAGCATGAAGTGTAGATAGAGTCAGTGGTGGGGATTCTGGTCTTTGTTTTTGCCTGGGCCACATCATTTAGTTTTGCTTATATACATCAAAAACATATTTGGTTTGAAATTACAACAATGATATAGGTGATCCAGAGCAGCTATGAAATCATTGAATGGCTGGGCTTTCATGAAGAGCTCAGTGACATACTCAAACTTGGTTTTCTTTAGAGATACAGCATGGAAACAGGACCCTTTGACCCACCGAGTTCTACGCCTACCATCGATCACTCGTGCACACTAGTTCCATGTTATCCCACTTTCTCATCCACTCCCTGCACACTAAGGTCAATTTATAGAGGCCAATTAACCTACAAACCAGCATGAAAACCAGAGCACCCAGTGGAAACCCACGCAGTCACTGGAAGAACATATAAACTCCACACAGACAGCATCCGAGGTCAGGATCGAACACAGGTCACTGGTACTGTGAGGCACACGGGTATAACACTGGTATAACTTACGTTTCTTATGTTTACATGTGTATTGTTTCATTTTATTTCCCTCTGTGGGCCTCACATAAAATAATTATTTTGCAGAAATGTAATCATAATTGGAACCAACAGAACAAATATGATAATTCCTTTCAGCACAATTTATAGAGCAATCTAAATAACTTAATATGTATAACATTGTTAAATGCCCATTTTGAAAGATTGGCTGTCCGCAAAAGGCTAATACCACAATTGATATAAAAGCTGAGTGACACTGAAGTAGATTTTAAAACAAGATACAAATCACGAATAGAGTCAGTGCAAGAGCAGGTCAGTCTAATGGTAATTGATCATCAAGTATTGAGGACAGTGGAAGACTGAAATAACATACACATGAACCTCACCATTGCATCAATTATCCAGCTCAGTGAGCTGACAAGTTTAACACCAGATTCCATTCCTGTTTACAAGTCACTCATGCACTGCATTTGTCTTACTGCATTTAGGAGATGTAGCAGAGGAAGATATAACTAATAAATCATCTGGGCACTTTCATTATTCTCTCATAGTAATATATATATATATATGTACACTTTGGGTGGTGCTGAGAAAATGCGTGACTCAAATTGTGACAAGGAATCAACTCATTGCTGGTTTGTCCCAATGCGGCATGTAAAACTGATGCTTTTTGTGTCCTCGTTATTTCCAGCATCTAGTTTGAGCAGCCTCCAATGTTCATTGCTAAAGCCTGCAGGGATGGCAATTTCATGTTCAGTTAGAAGTGATGGAAGCTATGCTTATACCTAGTATAGGGGATATGCTCTTACACTGAAACCAGTGCTGGGAGCCTTTCACAGGTTTGAAACTCAATGCAATGGCACTTTATTGTCACATGTACCTCGACACAGCGAAAATCTTTGTTTTGCATACGACCCGGTAAAATCATGTAGCACCCCTCACCCGTGCAGTGCACAAGTGTCGCCATGTTTTGGCGCTGACAACGTTACAAAAGTTCAACAAACGGTCCTATCTACTGCCTACCGCTGCACGTGCCAGACGCCGCCCCCACCCACTGCCGGGTTCCCCTTTGCTCTCCGGCACCCTGCTGAGTAGCTCTCCAATGACCCTCTGCGTTCTCCGTGAAAGGGTGAATCAAGCCATAATGTTACACAGAAGACAGAAAGTCAAGAGGTAGATCCTTTGCATGCATGGGCAGCCCTGCTCTACCGAGGGATTTTGGGGTCCAAGTCCATAGCTGCCTGAAAGTGGCAACGGAAGTAAATAGAGTGGTGAGGAATGCCTCTCTTCATCAGTCGGGACATAGGGTGTAAGAGTCAGGAAGTCACATTGCGGCTTCATAGGACTTTGGTGGGCTGCATTTGGAATATTGTATGCAGTTCTGGTCGTCTCATTATAGGAAGGCTGTGGAGGCTCAGGGGGGGGGGGGGGGGGCAAAGAAGAGATTGAACAGAATGCTCAAGGAAGGAACTGCAGATGCTGGTTTAAACCATAAAAAGCTGGAGTAATTCAGCATCTCGAGAGAATTCTGGGTCGAGATCCTTCTTCAGACTGCGAGTCAAGGAAAAGGGAAATATGAGATACAGTCAGTGATATAGAGATATATATAACAAATTAATGAATAATTATGCAAAAAAGTTAAAATGGTCAAGCAAATATATATATTAAACTTTATATATAACTGAACTTTGCTTATGGGTTTGACAGAGTACTATGATTAGATATGCTGATCCAAGTAAGAATTTCATTGCTCCGTTTCAGGACATATGAAATTAAACGCTCTTGACTCTTGATATCACCTGCATGCTACACGACACCCAGAGAAATGGACCTAATCTCACACTGACAACTTGCAATAAGAAACCTCTGGCTATTTAAGCATTGAGGTCTATTGCCCAGAGACGTTGAAACATGCTCATGAATTTTGCTCCTTGTAGATGAATTGACAATAGAGGTGCTAGCTGGAGAAGACTAGGCTGAGGGTCATGTAGATCGCTGATCTGTTGGAGAGAGCTCAGAATTATGGATGCCGTAACCTGGTTCAGTGGTCAACATGGGTGTACAGATGAAGAAGACAGTGACGTTATACCCAGTAGTCTTTCATTCATCGCAAGCCAATTTAACTAACTCATAATGCATTCACTGTCCAGATAAAGTACAAGGTTTCAAATCCTAGAATTAATTTAATTTTGGAAGAATCAATAACTTCCATTTTCAGCTTCATCAAATCAGTGATATAAAATCAATAATTGATGCATGGAATGAGTATAGCTTTGGAAACTACAGTTCAAAACTTGATATGAACAAATATTGCTGAGTGACTTTTTGAAAACAGGTCTGGGCATTAGATGGAATGTTTAAATATAGTTCTTACAGGTTATTTAATGTTAATTTAAAAAAAATATAAGATCTGAACAATTCTCCAGGGATTGGTGCCTGACCTGCTAATTTACTCCAGCAATTTGTGTCATCCTTTGGTAAGTGGTGCAGCAGTGGAATTGCTGCCTTATAGTGCCAGAGAACTGGGTTTGATCCTGACTATGGGTGCTGTCTGTCTGGAGTTTGTACATTCTCCCTCTGACTGCGTGGGTTTTCTCGGGGTGCGGCAGTTCCCTCCCACCTTCCAAAGACGTGCAAGTTTGTAGGCCATTTTGTGTCTATCGTCGGTTTGAACCAGCATCTGCAGTTCCGTCGTAATTGGCTTCTATAAATGTTCCCTCATGTGTTGGATGAAACTAGTGTATGGGTGACCGTTAGCCGGCGCGGGCCAAAGGGCTTGTTTCCATGCTGTATCTCTGAACTAAACTAAACAGCATCTGCAGTTCCTTGTTAATACAATATAACATAACAAGTTGAAGTGCACAAAAGCTGGAGAAACTGCGGGTTTTAGTTTCGTCGAGACCCTTCTTCAGACCCTGATCTCGACCCGAAACGTCGCATGCTGCTGCACCCGACCATGCATCTGCAGTTCCTTCTTTAAAAAAAAAAAAAAAAAAACATAACAAGTTGAAGTGCATTGTTTTGTGTTTCCAGATATCATCTTCCATGCAAAATATTTCACTTGAGCTGAATAGGAAGCTAATCAATTTGCTGGAATTGGTTAAAAAAAGGAAATGCTGACCAAAGTAAAAGCTTGAAGCTGAACAGAAGCTTCCTCACTACAGCAGAGTAAATCATGCAGAACCCTCCAATTTCCCTCTGCTAACACTCTACTCCATCTAACGGAGCTGGTTCTCACCTTAAACAACTTCTCCTTTGACTCCTCCCACTTCCTCCAGGTCCAAGGCATAGCTATAGTCACCTGCATGGGCCCCAGCAATCCCTTTGTAGGGTAGGTTGAACAATCACTGTTCTAGGCATATGCAGGCCCTATCCCGGAACTCTATCTCCGTTACATAGATGACTGCATCAGTGCTACCTCCTGCACCCATGCAGAACTCATGGACTTCATCAACTTCACCACCAATTTCCATCCTGCATTCAAATTTACTTTGACCATCTCCGACACCTCCCTCCCCTTTCTTGATCTCACAGTCTCCATCACAGGAAATAGACTAATGACTGACGTCTATTACAAACCCACTGACTCCCACAACTGTCTTAACTACGCTTCTTCTCACCCTGCTTCCTGCAAAGACTCTATCCCCTACTCCCATTTCCTCCCTCTACACTGCATCTGCCCCCAAGATGAGGTTTTATACTAGGACATCCGAGATGTCCTCATTCTTTATTGAACGGGGGTTCCCCTCTCCCATCACAGGCGAGGCCCTCACTCGTGTCTCCTCGGTACCCCGCAGCTCTGCCCTTACTTCCCCTTCACCTAGTCGCAACAGAGACAGAGTCCCGCTAGTCCTTAACTTCCACCCTATCAGCCGTCGCATACAACACATAATCCTCCAAAATTTCCGCCACCTCCAACGGAATCCCATCACTGGTCACATCTTCTCATCTCCACCCCTTTCCGCCTTCCACAGAGACCGTTTCCACCGCAACTCCCTGGTTAACTCACCCCTTTCCATCCAAACCACCCCCTCCCTAAGTACCTTCACCTGCAACCACAGAAGATGCAACACCTGTCACTATACCTCCTCCCCCGACTCTGTCCAGAGACCCCAACATTCCTTTCAGGTTAGACAGAGGTTCACTTGCACCTCCTCCAACCTCATCTACTGTATCCATAGTTCAAGATGTGGACTCTTATACATCGGCGAGACCAAACGCAGACTGAGCAATCATTTCGCGGAACACCTTCACTCAGCCCGCCTGAACCTACCCGTTCTCCTGGTTGCTGGACACTTTAATTTTCCCATTCCTACATAGACCTTTCTGTCTTAGGTTTCCTCCATTGTCAGAGTGAGGCTAAACGCAAATTGGAGGAACAGCATCTCATATTTCGCTTGGGCAGCTCACAGCCCAGTGGTATGATTTTAGATTTCTCTCACTTCAGGTAGCCCCGGCATTCCCGCTCTCTCTCTCTATCCCTCCCAAGTCACACTAGCTTCTCATTGTCACCCTACTAACAGCTAACAATGGCCTGTTTGGTTTATCTTTGTACTTTTTTGCATATATTTTATTCATTGTTCTTTATCTCTCCACATCACTGTCTATATCTCTTGTTTCCCTTATCCCTAACCAGTCTGAAGAAGGGTCTCAACCCAAAACATCACCCTTTCCTTCTCTCCACAGATGCTTCCTGTCCCGCTGAGTTACTTCAGCTTTTTCTGTCTATCTTTGGCTTAAACCAGTATTTGCAGTTCCTTCATATTCAATATCACATAATATGGCTATCAGCAAAGGAGATACAGAAAAGAGCACATTGGACCTGGGCTCAACAGGGGTTTAAAATAACTGAACTGGTTCTCAGGTTGCTCTGAGGCAGAGTTACATGGACCACAAGTCGATGTGAAACTGCCAGCATACCATGCCAAGTGTCATGAGGTGACATGGCTCATTGGCAATACTCCATCAGAATTTGGGGTATTGCCAGAAAAGAGGCAACAACATTTGGCCTGCCACCTGTTCAAAGACCATTTTTACAATTTGCTAAACCTTTCCAACTACCATTTGCAAACATTGAAATGTGCTGGTCAATGGAAAAATATGACTTTTGGGGATAGACGCATCATAAGAAGATCCAAACAACGTTTTAGATTGTTTTGTTTTCATTATAGAGTTATATATCTCAGAAACTAGCCCTTTGTAGCACAGTGGCACAGCGTACAGTTGCTGCCTTAAGGGCCCGTCTCACTTGGGCGTGATTTGCGCGTCATTTACGCGACAGGCCGGTAGTGACTGTCATGCAAAAATCGTCTAGAAGTACGTCAGTCATGCGCCAAGTACGCTTGAGGGCCCTGCTTCTTTTAAGAGCCATTTGCGATGTCGTTCGTACTTAGTCCGATCTCTGTGGCAAGGATTTTCCCAGTGAAAATCAAAGATACTATGGTGAAAATTTTTCAAAACTACGTGCGCTTTAAACCCGGGTGGTCACGTGGTGCGGCGCACAAATTACGCGCAAATGGTGCGCCGATGGCATACGGGCGCCACATGGTTACGGATGTTGACGCACGGTGACGCATAATAAATTATCATAGGCAATGTTCGTGCTTCACCATGCGTAACCACGCATCACCACATGCTACACGTACGCCATCAGTATGTCAGCGTACACCATGGGTGCACTAGGGATACGTCACGCAGATGGCGAGCAAGGATTTTGAGCATCCCAAATCCTGGGGCACCATGTGCGCCAACCAAATTTTAGAATGTCGCGTAAATTATGCGCAAATGATGCCCAAGTGGGACAGGGCCTTTACAGCGCCAGAGACCCGGGTGCTAATGCATGGGGTGATTGTTGGTTGGCGAGTTGCATCTCTAAAATGAATAAAATCTTCTGTCCACATGTCCATTCAGATTATGATTTAACCATCTAGTCTAGACCTATTTATTTGTATATGCTTTGGCATATCTAGATATAAGGCATATTATGACAGTCTGTCTCCACCAGTTCCCCTCAGGCAATGCAATCTATCTTTATCCTTATATAAAAAAAGGACACAAAATACTGGAGTAGCTGAGTGGCTCAGGTAGCTTCACTGGAGAATATGGATAATTCTCCAGAGATGCTGCCTGACCCACTAAGTTACTCCACAACTTTATGTCTTTCTGGTAATCCAGCATCTTTAATTGTGATGGACACAAATTGCTGGAGTAATTCAGCCGGATCAGGCAGTATCTCTGGAGGAAAAAGGTAGGTGACATTTCAAGTCAGGACCCTATTGGCGTTAGAGGGCGCTGCATGGATGGCAGCCTCCGCCTACAGTCTATCGGTTTTTCTGTCTTTTTTAAATGTTTTTGTCAGTTTTTAAAGTTTGCTTTGGAGATTTATTTAGCTTTTCTATGTGGGGGAGGGGGGTAGGGTAAGGGGGAAACCGTTTCCCAGTCACTTCCTGGCGAGACGAGACTATTCTCTGAGTCATGCCCTTGCCCCCCCCCCCCCCCCCTCGCGGCCTACCACCTGAATTGGAGCGGCCATTCCTGCCGGAGACCCGGACCAGAGCTTCAGCAGCGGCGGCGCAGTGCTGGATACATCGCGGAGCGGGCGATTGCTTACCTGGATCGCCGTTGAAGCTCCGGAGTGTTGGGCCTGCTGCTTCAACATCCGAGCTGTGGTTTGCAGAGCTTCCAGCGCTGGCGACGCAGACTTTGACATCGTGGAGTCCTGGGGCGTTTTGCAGAGGGCCGCCAGCGTTGAATCTCCACCCAGCGCGGCCTGTGGACTTCGGGAGCCACGAACTCTGGTAGGAGGTGGCCGATTCAGTCCAAGCTGCTGAGGTTGTCCACCAGTCCCGACGTCCATCACCCCGGCGAGCAGGCCTGAACATCGGGCCGCAAGTAGCGGCGACAGTGGGGGGTTCGGGAGCCCCCCGACCACGGGAGGACAACAGAGGAGGATGACTGAATTTTGGAGCCTTCCCTCATAGTGGGAAACTTTGATCCCGCTCTGTGGGGATGTATGTGTTAAAGTCTATCGTGTTCTGTGCTCTTTATTATTCGTATGGTTGTATGGCGACCACACATTTCACTGTACCAATTGGTACATGTGACAAATAAAAGTATCTTGTATCTTGTATCTTCTTCAGTCTGACCCACTGAGTTACTCCAGCACTTTCTTTGGTATAAACCAGCATCTGCAGTTCCTTTCTATACACTATACCATCTTTAGCTCCTGTTTCTCGTTCATTGTCCTTCTCTAACATTGCACATTGGCAAGTCTTCAATATCTCATTTCATTGGCATTATTAGGCGAGTATACATTTCTAATGATAAGTAAATTAATAATTTTTAAAATAACTAATAACTGTGTGAAGTTCATTCTTTAATTACTAAATGCAAAAGTACAGGGCACAGTGTTTAACAGAATTTATCCTCTATATTGCCAATTCAAAATAAAAATGTCTAAAACTGTCAGACATTTAAAAACAAGGAACTACAGATGCTGGTTTACAAAAAAAAAATAAACAAAGGGCTGGAGTGACTCAGCAGGTCAGGCAGCATGTATGGAGAATATGGATAAATGATATGACTGCAGGTAACATCGGGAGCTCGCGGGTCCCTGGTGGGAGACCGGTTTTCGGAGCTCCCGCAACGGCAAACATCGCCCGCACGAATCGAGGGGTTTAAATCGACCTGGAGCGGGACCTTACATCACTCGGCGTGGCTTAAACAGCCGCGGGACTTACCATTTTCTGCCCGCCGGGGGGCTCCAACATCTACCATCAAGAGCCTCGATCAGCTCGATGCAGCAGTTTGACTGCTTGACTGCGGGAGAAGAATAAGAACAGAGACCAGGGAAGAGATAAGACTTTTGCCTTCCATCACAGTGAGGAGGTGTTTGGGGATTCACTGTGATGGATGTTTTGTGTGGAATTGTGTTAATTGTGTGTTTTGGTTCTTTGTTGTTTGTTATTATATCTGCAGAAACGTAATTTTGTTTGAACTTATGTTCAAATGACAATAAACGGTATTCTGATTCTGATCCTGATGTTTCAGATCGGGACACTTCTTCAGACTGATCAGCTCTTCTCTTCCAGTTTTCTCCCCCTTTACAAGAATCAGTCTGAAGAAGGATCCCGACCTGAAACGTCACCTATCCATGTTCTCCAGAGACGCTGCCTGACCTGCGCAGTTACTCCAACATTTGGTGTCTTTTTAATTGGTCAGATATTTATACAGCTTTAAATCTTTTAATGAAATGAACAAAATTAAGAGCGCTAACAGTTTGAAATGAGGGCCCGACCTAAGACATTGTCTGCCCATTCCCTCCACAGATGCTTTGATCCACTGAGTTCCTCCACCAGTTTAGAAAATAGGTGCAGGAGGAGGCCATTTGGCCCTTCGAGTCAGCACCGCGCCGAGCAGTTTGTTTTTTGCTGAACAGTTTAAATCAGTTTAGACATTGTTTTTCATTTTATTTCAGGCTTGAAAAACCTTGGAAAACAGGCTTGACCGACTAAACCAAATTACAGGTAAGTAAATCGGCTGGTGAATTAGAACATTTGAATTAGATTGGATTGAGTTGCTGGGAGCTAAGTAGGAAATTGGATTAGCCTCCATGTATTAAGATCTCTGAAAAATTAGTAGCCTTACCTGCAACGTTTCCCGTTATTTAGCGCTAATTAAACAATCTCATTAATAAGAACGCGCAGCAGGCAATATATAAATGTTGCAATGCTAAATCAGAGCTGTACTAAATAAAGAGCTACTTTACATCTTGTACTACACAGTTAGCTTAATTAACAACTACCATTAGATAACAAGAGTCCAGGCAGTGCTGACATTTCCATTACATGGGTCATGGATCATTCTTCTAAGGACATCTCTGAGGACAGCAACATTTATCTGCCATTATTCTTTTGCCCAAGTTCATATGGAAGGGGTGGCACAGTGGAATAGCTGGTAGAACTGCTGTCCCACAACTCCAGAGACCCAGTTTCAATCCTGACCTCGGATGCTGCCTGCAAAGAATTAGCATGTTCTCGCTGTGACCATGTGCTTTTCTTTCTTGCGCTCTGGTTTCCTCCCACATCTGGGGGCGGCACAGTGGCATGGCAGTAGAGTTGCTGCTTTACAGCCCAGAGACCCGGGTTCAATCTTGATTTAGGGTGCTGACTGTACGGAGTTTGTACGTTCCCCCCGTGACCGCTTGGGTTTTCTTCTTGTGCTCTGGCTTCCTTCCACATTCCACAGACGTGCATGTCTGTGGTTAATTGTTGCCTGTTAATTGTCTGTTGTGTGGATAGAACTGGTGTACTGGTGATCAGCATGGACTCGTTGGGCCGAAGGGCCTGTTTCTACGCTTTACCTCTAAACTAAACTGAACTAATCCCAAAGACGTGTGGGCTTCTAGATTAATCGGCCTTTATACATTGCCCCTAATGAGCAGGGATTTGATGTGACAGAGTGATAGCATAGAACTAATGTGAATGGGAGATCGATGGTCATTGTGGACTCTGTGGGTCGAAGAGCCTTTTTTCCATGTTGATTCTTTCAATCAATCAAACATGTTTTGAGCGAGACAAAATAACTTTCTCTGCAAAATGAAATGGAATGACATTTCACACATGTGCTCCACTCTACCTTAAAGAAGAGTATCACTCAAGATGACTAATGTCCCACAGCCACACCAACTATGGCAAGGACAATTTAGTGGCACATAGTCTATTACCTGCAGAGTTCTGCCAGCCAGTAAAACTCAAAGGAAAGACAAGTTGACAGATCCTGAATGATTAAGTCTTCGGTTAGAGATAAAAGGTTAAAGAGTGAGATTGAGGAAAGCACCTTTGACAGATAGAGCAGCACAGTGGTGCAGCAGTATAGTTGCTGTCTTACAGCACCAGAGACTGGAGTTTCATCCTGACTATGGGTGCTGCTATGAAGTTTGTACATTCTCACCATGACCTATGTGGCTATCTCCTGGTGCTCCCACTTTCTCCCACAATCCAAACACTTACAGGTTTGTGGGTCACTTGTTTTTTGTTAATTGTAAATTGACCCCTATACACATTGGGGGCAATTTACACCTATTCCAAGCCAACTAGCCTACAAACCTGTAAATCTTTGGCGTGTGGAAGGAAACCCACGCAGGTCATAGGGAGAACGTGCAAACTCTGTATAGACTAGCACCCCGATTCAGGATTGAACCCGGATCTCTGGCACTGTCAGGCAGCAGCTCTGTTGTGCCACCATGCTGCGCTGACTTGAAGACTCAAATAAGACGGGAGGAATTGGAGGTACAGATTTATAGTGACAATTAATCAAATTATGAAAATGTTTTTATTGGGACTTCTGACAAAGAATCCTTTGGCAAAACCAAAGGGTGAGGAAAATAAATAGAATATACAATAGGTGGAGACCAAGAGAAAATTATCAACACAGACTGGTGTTGACTGAGACAAGTTGCTGAAATCTTTTTATTGCAGTTAACCTGTCTTGAGGAAGAGTAGGGAGGAGGAGAATGGATGATACACAAAAGAAAACTGAGATAAAGCATGCAACAGTAGCCTGAAAAGATAAATACAGCAGAATGCATGGAGATCACAACAATTCAGGCAACGTCATATTGGGGATGACTGTTTTGGAAGAGGCTGTGTGTTGAGGTGAAGTACTGTTTAGTTTTTTTGGTTTTAGATTTAATTGAATTTTTAGTTTTACAGATACAATGTAGAAACAAGCCCTTTGGCCCACCTGGAGTCCGGATCCAACCTGGGTCTCTGGCACAGTAAGGCAGCAAGTCTACCACTGTGCCACCCTGACATTATTAAACTGAAAAATTAACTTATTAAATTATGAATCAGTCTCTGAAAAATTTAGCTCTTACAAAAACATTTGCACATCTTAAAATCAATTGGTTTGCTATTAATTTTACCACAGCGATTAGTCACTGCACCATATTTCATAGTTCCTAATATTACGAGATTGAAATCGAAAGAAAAATGAGCCATTTATTTTTTTAAGTGCTATGTAATTGATCTCTACGTAAGGTCCTCAATTAATATTTCTCCTGTATTTTTGCCCTGTAGATTAGACATGTAGACTAGGGAACTTGGAAAAGTTGGATTTAGGAGTTTAAATACATAGTTCCCGGAAAGTTGTGCAGCAGGTGGATAGGTGGTGAAAAATGGTTTTGGCCATGCTTTTGGCCAGTTGACCTTCATCAGTCAGTGAATTGAGTATAGCAGATGGAACATTATGTTCCACATGTTGTATAAGACACTAATGAGGATTCACTTGGAGTATGGTGCTCAGTTTTGGTAATCGTAGTACGAGAAATATGCTATTAAACTGGAAAGGGTGCAGAGAAAATGTACAAGGATTCTGCTGGACTCTGAGGTCCTAAACTAGAGGAAGAGGTTGGGTCGGCTAGGATTTTATTCCTTGGAGTACAGGATACTGTGGGATGATATCATAGAAGTATACAAAATCATGAGAGGAATAGGTAGGGTGAATGCGCAGTATTTCAGAATAAACTGATGTTAACATTCAGTACTGGCTAAAATCACCACATTCTCAAAGGTAGACAAAAAATCTAGAGAAACTCAGCAGGTGAGACAGCATCTATGGAGCGCAGGAAATAGGCAATGTTTCAGGTTGAGACCCTTCTTCACATTCTCAAGGTCACTCTCTCAGATGTCACTGCCTAGTATATCCTTTAGTATGTGAGACCAAGCATGTTTAGTAACTAAGACTGCATGTGATTCTCAATTAGTCCAAACATTAAAGCATCTTGTCCAAGAACGGTTCCAAAATGTAATGTGGAAGAAATGTTTCAGAATGATTACCATGAGAAGTGTCCTGGATATAAATGGGAATGGACTGGCTAAACGGAGACAGAATGAAGCCTAGAAGAATGGAAATAGAATAGAAAGCATTTTATAAGGATGCATTACAGCATGGTTTAGGAACAGCTCTATCCGAGACCGCAAGAAATTGTGGACACAGCCCACACCACATTTATGCAAATCCTGATGTTCCCGATGTTGGGGGAGTCCAGAACCAGGGGGTCACAATTTAAGAATAAGGGGAAGGCCATTTAGTACTGAGGTGAGGAAAAACTTTTTCATCCAGGGAGTTGTGTATCTGAATTCTCTGCTCCAGAAGGCAGTGGAGGCCAATTCACTGGATTTTTTTCAAGAGAGAGTTAGTGAATGGTGAATCTGTTAGTGAAAGAGTGGTGAATCTGTGGAATTCTCTGCCACAGAAGGTAATTGAGGCCAGTTCGTTGGCCATATTTAAGAGGGAGTTGGATGTGGCCCTTGTGGCTGAAGGGATCAGGGGGTATGGAGAGAAGGCAGGTACAGGATACTGAGTTGGATGATCAGCCATGATCATATTGAATGGTGATGCAGGCTCGAAGGGCCGAATGGCCTACACCTGCACCTAATTTCTATGTTTCTATGTTTCTAGATATAGCTCTTAGGGCTAATGGAATAAAAGGATATGGGGAGAAAGCAGGAATGGGGTACTGATTTTGGATGGTCAGCCATGATCATATTGAATGACAGTGCTGGCTCAAAGGGCCAAATAGCCTACTCCTGCACCTATTTTCCATGTTTCTAAATCAATCTCCCTTCCATTGACTCCATCTACACCATGTTTCCTTGGAAAGGTCACCAGCATAATCAAGAACAAGCCTCAACCTAGTCATTCCGTCTTCTCCCCTCTCTAATTAGGCAAGAGGTACAGAAGTTTGAAAACGCATACCTACAGATTCATAGACAGTTTCTTCCCAGCTGTTGTTATCGGGCAACTGAATCATCCTTTCAGCTACTGGAGAGTAGTGCTGACCTCTTATCTACCTCATTAGAGACCTTTGAACTATCTTTAATTGGACTTTATTGGGCTTTATCTTGCACAAAACGTTATTCCCTTTATCCTGTATCTGTATACAGTGACGGCTTGATTGTAATTATATGTAGTCTTTTCTCTGACTACGCAACAGAAAGTTTTTCACTGTACCTTGGTACACCTGAAAATAATAAGAAACTAAACTAACTAAACTAAACTGGATAAGAATAAATGAAACAATGGACTTATCAAGGTAGTCCTGTTTATGGATCTTGGGTATAAGATACAAGCTGGCAGTTTGGGGTTGGGCCAGTATGAGGTCAGAGGCTGTGGAGAGGAGATCGATCTCCTGATCTGAGAAGATGGTGGACTTTTGTTAATGGTCCCCTTTGTCTCCCAATATTCCCATCACACACCGACAAATTATGGGCAATAAACAGTGTCCACTTAATCTATTAACCTCTGCATGGGAAAACCCATGGTGCCAGGGAGATAGACACAAAATGCTGGAGTAACTCAGCGGGACAGGCAGCATCTCTGTGAGAAGGAATGGGTGGCGTTTCAGGTCGAGACCCTTCTTCAGAAAAAGGGTTTCGACCAGAACCGTCACTCATTCCTTCTCTCCAGAGATGCTGCCTGACCCGTTGAGTTACTCCAGCATTTTGTATCTATCTTTGATGTAAACCAACATTTGCAGTTCCTCCCTACACCTGGTGCCAAGGAAACTATACATTCTACACAGAGCATTAGAGAGGGCAGGTTTGGACCCAGGTTACTGAGTTTGTAATGCAACAGTTCTACCAGCTGCAACACTGTGCACCCAGTGTTAGATAGAGAATGTGGACATCATTCGAAGGTCAATATTCCTTACTGAGAAATTGAACTTCTGTTTAAACAATAAACAGTGCATATTGGCTTATTTATCCAAATTTAAGATTGATTCTCTCAAATAGAGACACAAATAGAAATCTATGATGAGTGCACATACATTTTCAACTGTTTTGTGATATCATTATTCTTCCCTTGACTGATTTTCTACTTATGCATTTTTTCTAATAGTTACATTAGCACACTGTCCCACTAATTTGTTTTCAAATAAACATCAATTGGTTTGGAATGAAGAAACTCATTTCCATCAAGAGTTGAGGAATAGGTTTAAACAATAGAAACAATGGTTTGGGTAACAAAAAAAGACACAAAGTGCTGCAGCAACTCAATGAGCCAGGCAGAATCTCTGGAGAACATGGATACGTGACGTTTCGGGTCGGCACCCTTCTTCAGGTCAGCCTCAGGAAAGGTCCGGACCCGAAACATCACCAATCTGAGTTCTCCAGAGATCCTGCCTGATCTGCTGAGTTACGGCAGCATTTTGTGGGGGTTTTTTTGAGAATAGGTTTGTTCTACATGCTGCGAGTTGTTTGTTGTGGCAGTTTCTGCCGATATATGGGTCACCAATCAGGATTAATAAGATGCCTACAGATTCCAATTTTCTAAAGATTTCATTCTTTCCTATTTAGCTTGAATGTCAGAAAGTGTAACATCGAAACCTCCATGAATATCTTATGACCAATTTTAGCTGAGGTTTATCTAAGATGTGCTTCTCATAGATGAAAGTTTGTTAGTTGTTGTGTATTTCCTGTTGGACAGGGGTCAGTTGCCCATTTGTAAAGCAAAGCAAATGGATACTGTCTAACCCAGATTCCTTTTCACAGGTGGCTGCTTCTGTTATTAAACATCCTTGTGAAAATCCAACCAATTCCTCAGCCACTGTGTTCCTACAATGTCAAGTACGTTTCTATTACAATTGTCCTCATCTCAAGGTTAGAAGGCAGCCTAGAGGAAAATTAAACTGCTGCAAAACTGAACATTCCCAATGAAAGAGGTGACAAGAAATGTTCATGGGTACAGAGTTATTCTCTGTATACATTTGTCATTGGGGTTTCCATCTTAGTGATGATGGAAGAGAAATGTATTTTTAATAAAATATTTGCTCTTGCATTTGTATTTTCCTTAATATTAGAAAAAAATGCTTTACAAGTAGTCATTTTAGACACTAGTAAACTATCGTCTGAAGAAGGGCTGTTTTAATGTTATTTGGAACACACCTAATTTGAATTTACAATCAATCTTTGTATGTCATATACAAGCAACAATTAATTTGCATAGTTTAGTTTAGAGAAACAGGTCCTTCAGCCCACCGAGTCCGTGTTGACCAGCGATCCCTGCACACTAACTCTATCCGACACACACTTGGGATAATTTACTATTTTACCAAGCCAATTAACCTGCAAACCTGTACATCTTTGGAATGTGGAAGGAACTGGAGCACTGAGAAAAGCCACTCAGATCACATGGAGAATGTACAAACTCCATACAGACAGCACCTGATTGACCACAGGTCCCTGGCGATCTACTGCTACGCCACCGTGCTGTCCTGTCCAGTGAAACTGCTTCCTCAGGCTGTCACAGGTGATGGTTCAACTTATTTTCAGCATTCTTGTCCTCCGTTCAATCAATTGTTTCGCCAAGTATCAGCTTTTCCTCAGTATTGAGCTTCCAGTACTGATTTACCCAGCTGATTTTCCATTAATTTAAGCCATGGCACCAGAATAAGGCCATTTGGCCCATCATGTCTACTCCGACATTCAATCATGGCTGATCTATATTTCTCTCTCAACCCCATTCACCCCCCTTCTCCCCGTAACCCCTGACACTAATCAATAATCTGTCAATCTCCACTTTAAAATAACCAATGACTTGGCCTCCAGAGCCATCTGTCCCAATGAATTCCACAGATTCACCACCCTCCGACTAAAGAAATTCCCCCTCATCTCCGTTCTAAAGGTGCGTCCTTTTATTCTGATGCTGTGGCCTCTGGTTCTAGACTCTCTCACTTGGGGAAACATCTCCTCCACATTCACTCTATCCAAACCTTTCACTATTCAGTAAGTTTCAATGAGGTTCCCTCCTCATCCTTCTGAACCCTATCAAGTGCAGGCACAGTGCCATCAAACGCTCATTATACGTTAACCCAATCATCCCCTATTTGAATCCAGCAGTCCCCTCTCCATGCTGTTCCCCAATGTTCCTGATTTTGCAAGTGGCAATTAGAATTCAATCTTACTATTATCCCTGATTATAAGAATAATTGATCATTGGGAAGATGTTTTAAAGCCACAACTCAATTAAGGCATTCAATGATAGTTCTAATTTAAAGCAAAGAGCTTGATTGTTCTACATATACAATAAAAAAAAACAAATGATAGACACAAAGTGCTGGAGTAACTGAAGCGATCAGGCAGCATTTCTGGATAGGTGATGTTTTGGGTTAAGACCCTCCCTCAGACTGAAAGTAGAGGGTGGGGGGAAGCAGGTGACACTTTGTGTCTATCATTGATTTCAATCAGCATCTGCAGTTCTTTATTTCCACAAAAAAGCTAGTGAACCAAGTGAAGCCAAGAACATGTCGGACATATTATGTCAGCAGGTCAATAACACTATGATCGGTGGAATGTGCAAGGTCAAGAGATAATTAGAACAGTTTCAGTTTTGTTTATTGTCACATGTCCTGAGGTACAGTAAACATCACAGCATGGATTTGGATGTAAACTTGTAATTTAGACAGGTATTGGATAAGAAAGAAAGCAATGGAGGATAGGTTTAAGGGTAGGGTGGTACAGTGGCGTGATTGGTAGAGCTGTTGCCTCATTGTGTCAGAGACCCAGGTACGATCCCAAAATCGGGTGCTGTCTGAGTGGAGTTTGCACGTTCTCTCCATGAATGCTTGGCGTTCTTCCGGGTGCACCGGTTTCCTTCCACATCCGAAAGACATGCGAGTTTGTAGGTTACTTGACCTCTGTAATTTGCCCCAAGTGTGTAGCAAGTGGATGGGAAAGTGGGATAGCTTTGAATAAGTGTGAATGGGTGATCAATGGTTGGCATGGACCTGGTGAGATTTAGGACCTGTTTCCATGTTGTATCTCTGGACGTGGATTCCTACAGACATTGGAAGTAACGTTTTGCTCTGTATAATGGAGAGTGCTATAAATGAAATTGAGAAACTGAAATAGAATAATTTTGGACACATGAGAACAGTGTTTTTACAGTGAGAGCAAAGAAGTAGTTATAAATATTGCAACGAAACTCAGTATAAATGTAATTAAGGCGGGACATAGAAACTAAGAGCTGTGAAGGAAAGGGATTCTGTTACTCATGTACTTAAATCAATAAAGGTAGATGCATATGTTCAAAAAACAACCAAAAGGTTAATGGAATGTTGAACGTTAACTCAAGGAAGATGAAATTCAGATACAAAAAGTTGATGTTTCTTTTGCACGGAGTCTTGGGCTGACTATTTCTGTTGAGCTACATTCTGTTTACAGCAACAAAACTGATTAAGATGCAATACACTTGGAGGGGATCTATAATGACATCAGAGCTTAAATGATTATGTTCTCAGGACAAATTGCATGAACTTTGAATTTGCTGGAGTTTCAAATGTGCTGGTGATAAAGTTCAGGTCTTTAAAATGATAAAGCAATTTGAAAGGGCAGAGACGGAGAAACTATTTCCTACAGCCAGAAAAAAACAGAACAAGTAGTTACACGGTTACATTTCAAACCTCTGAAAATAGCTGCAGATTAGATTGTGACCACTATTCCTGTTTCAGACAGCAAACATTCTTGTTCATCACTCTGACTAAAACGTGCCGCCAAGATTCCTATTCTCTTAAGGGCCTGTCCCACTTGGACCTTATTTGTGTGACATCATTTACGCGTCACGACGCACGCGTAACATGCACATGTCATGCATTACACGCGCATGGCGTGGTGAGACGTGGTGGCATAGGCAGTGACGCGCGGTGAGCGCGCGGGGCCCCAGGATTTTGGGATTCGCAAAATCCTCGCGCGCCACCTGTGTGACGCGCAAATGACGCCCAAGTGGGACAGGCCCTTTAGGCTTCAACATCATGAGTTCTGACCCAACTTAAAAACTAGGTGCAAAGCATAGTGTTTAAGATTGGAGATGTGTGGGGCCAGTTTTCTACACAGAAGGTTGTTGTTGCCTGGAACACGCTGCAAATGTGGTGTTGGAGGCAGCTACGATAGCGACATTATGATACATTGGAAAACAGAAGGCTGATAGACAATTAATTAACTTTATTTTTGGTACAATTGATAGATTCGTTCATGAGCAGGAACACTCCGTAATCTTCCATTTCAGGAAGGATGTGGGGGATTTCGGGAGGATGCAGAAGAGGTTTAGTCAGTTTAGTTTATTGTCACGTGTACCGAGGTACAGTGAAACGCTTTTGTTGCGTACTAACCAATCTGCGGAAAGACAATGCGTGATTACAATCGAGCCATCCAGATACCTGATAAAGGGAGTGAGAAATGTTGCTGTAGGAGTAAAGATTTAAGAGTGGAGCGATTGTAATACGTGATTGCAGATCCATTCCTGTGGCTAGCAGACAAAGAGTCGCCTGCGTTGGGTACCATCTGTGGAATTACCTATAATTGGACAAATTTGGATTGTTTTCTTTGGAATGTGAGAGGTTGAGTCGAGATCTGATAAAATGATGAGAGGCAGAATCGAGGTAGAAAATTAGAACCTTTTCCCAGGATGGAAATGTCATGGGCGGCTCTTTAAGTTGAGAGGTGTATAGCTTATAGGAGATGTGTGGGCCAAGTTGTTTTACACAGTGGGTGGTGGATGCCTGGAACATGTTGCCAGGGGCTATAGTGAAGGCAGTTGCAATAGTTATATTTAAGAAGCTTTTAGATACAGATATTTCATTTATATTTATGTTCATAAGTTCTAGGAGCAGAATTAGGCGATTCGGCCCATCAAGTCTACTCTGTCTTCGATCATGGCTGATCCATCTATCCCTCTCAACCCCATTCTTCTGCCTTCGCCCCATAACCCCTGACACCAATGGTCCAATCGTTTCTTCATCGTCACGTGTACCAGTTACAGTGAGATACATTTTTTTGCATACAGTTTTGCAAGATTATCGCCGTACATAAGTACAAACGCCCCGGTGGTTACAGTATGCGCAGAACAGCCCACTGAGTCCATATGCAAAAGGTACTATTTTGCCGCCATTTTACAGTCCCAGCTGCAGCTGGTAACAAAGTTCCATTGCACCATTTCCTCCAATTCGGTCATGCCGTATAACCCAATGTCCCACTCCACGCCTGGTACTCTTCACACCCTTGCTAATCAACAATCTGTCAAGGGTACACAAAAAGCTGGAGAAACTCAGCGGGTGCAGCAGCATCTAAGGAGCGAAGGAGATAGGCGACGTTTCGGGTCGAGACCCTTCTTCAGACTGGTCAGGGATCAGGGAAACGAGAGATATAGACGGTGATGTGGAGAGATGAGGAACAATGAGTGAAAGATATGCAAAAAAGTATCGGTGATAAAGGGAACAAGCCATTGTAAGCTGTTTGTGGTGTGAAAATGAGAAGCTGGTGCGACTGGGGTGGTGACTGGTGTCCATTTCCGACACTTCCCTACCATTCCTTGACCTCACCATCTCTATTGCAGGTGATACGCTCCTGACCGACATCCACTACAAACCTACTGACTCCCACAGCTACCTGGACTACTCTTCCTCCCACCCTGCTCCCTGTAAGGACTCCATCCCCTATTCCCAATTCCTCCGTCTACGCCGCATCTGCTCCCAGGATGAGGTGTTCCACACCAGGTCATCACAAATGGCCTCATTCTTCAGAGAACGGGGATTCCCCTCCCCCACTATTGATGAGGCTCGCACCAGGGTCTCCTCCATACCCCGCAACACTGCCCTCGCTCCCCATTCCCCCACTCCCAAACAGGGCAGAGTCCCCCTGGTCCTCACCTTTCACCCCACCAGCCGGCAAATACAACATATAGTCCTCCGCCAGTTTCGCCACCTCCAACGTGACCCCTCCACCCGCCACATCTTCCCATCTCCCCCCCTGTCTGCCTTCCGCAAAGACCGCTCCCTCCGCAACTCCCTTGTCCATTCTTCCCTCCCCTCCCACTCTACCCCTTCCCCGGGCACTTTCCCTTGCAACCGCAAGAAATGCTACACTTGTCCCTTCACCTCCCCCCTCCACTCCTTTCAGGGACCCAAGCAGTCCTTCCAGGTCCGACAGAGGTTCACCTGCACCTCCTCCAACCTCATCTACTGCATCCGCTGCTCCAGATGCCAGATGATCTATATCGGTGAAACCAAGCGGAGGCTTGGCGATCGCTTCGCCGAACACCTCCGCTCGGTCCGCAATAACCAACCCGACTTCCCGGTGGCTCAGCACTTCAACTCCCCCTCCCATTCCACATCCGACCTCTCGGTCCTGGGCCTCCTCCACGGCCAGAGTGAGCAACACCGCAAGCTGGAGGAACAGCACCTCATATTCCGCTTGGGGAGTCTGCATCCTTTGGGCTTGAATATTGAATTTTCTCAATTCTGTTAACCCTTGCTGTCTCCTCCCCTTCCCACCTCTCCCTCAGCCCTCGGGCCCTGGCATTCCCTCCATCTCCATCTCCCTCCCCCACCCCAGTCGCACCAGCTTCTCATTTTCACACCACAAACAGCTTACAATGGCTTTTTCCCTTTATCACCGATACTTTTTTGCATATCTTTCACTCATTGTTCCTTATCTCTCCACATCACCGTCTATATCTCTCATTTCCCTGATCCCTGACCAGTCTGAAGAAGGGTCTCGACCCGAAACGTCGCCTATTTCCTTCGCTCCTTAGATGCTGCTGCACCCGCTGAGTTTCTCCGGCTTTTTGTGTACCCTCGATTCTCCAGCATCTGCAGTTCCTTCTTTAAAAAAAAGAATCTGTCAATCTCCGCTTTAAAAATATCCATTGACTTGGCCTCCACAGTGGTCTGTGGCAATGAATACCACAGATTCACCATCCTCTGACTAAAGAAATTCCTCCTTATATCCCTTCTAAAGGTACGTCCTTTTATTCTGAGGCAATGGCCTCGGATCCTAGACTCTCCCACTAATGGAAACATCCTCTCTACTTCCACTCTATCCAGGCCAATCACTATTTAGCAAGTTGCAATGTGGTTACCCCCTCATTCTTCTAAACTCCAGTGAGTACAGGCCCAGTGCCTTCAAATGCTCATCATATGTTAACTCAATCATTCTTAGGATCATTCTCGTAAAGCTCTGGACCCTCTCCAAGCCCAGCAGATATGGGGCCAAAACTGCTCACATACTCCAAATGTGGGCTGACCGGTGCCTCATAAAACCTCAGAATTACATCCAGGGTGGAAGATTGCAACCTTCACGTGGTCCGCCCTGTTTCGACGAATGCAATCAACCCGGCATGGACAATCAAATAAGATCAAATAGAACAAGTTGTCTAGAAACGTTAGGCTGTGCACGCTATACGCAAGAAGAAGAAGCATTACATCCCGGTTTTGTATTCTAGCCCTCTCAAAATAAATGCTAGCATTGCATTTGCCTTCCTTACTATTGATTCGACTTGCAAATGAACATGTGAATCCTGCAGCAGCACTCCCAAGTCCCTTTGCACCTCCGATTTCTGAATTATCTTCCCATTTATAAAATAGTTTGCGCCTTTATGCAGGGATATGGAGGGATTTGTAACATGTGCTGGCAGCTGAGATTAGTTTATCTTGACAGTATTTTTGGTACATAACTTGTGAGCCCAAGGGCCTGTTCCTGTGCTGTACTGTTCTATGTTCTAGAGACCAGTATGCTTTACAATTCTTTGAACAAGGATACCATTCAAAAGCATGTAAGACAAGATTTTGAGACATACACTGTAGACATTGCTGAAAGAGATAAGAGAGTAGAAGAGTTCCGTGAACAGGAGAACCTCTTCAAAGATAATAGGAATAGATAAATGTGGTGGTCAAAGCCAGGAGATAGTCCTTGAAGACATGAGTGCAGTGCCATAAGAATTTCAATGAAATTATTAAATTACTGGAGTGTTTGGAAGAAAATAACTTCACTGTACATTAGCACTTTGCACAAGTGACAATAGTGTTAATTGGTAATCAATAGTCTTTAGACTTTAGACTTTTAGACTGTAGTGATACAGTGCAGAAACAGGG
Organism: Okamejei kenojei; assembly: GCA_035221665.1. NCBI lineage: Eukaryota > Metazoa > Chordata > Chondrichthyes > Rajiformes > Rajidae > Okamejei > Okamejei kenojei. The sequence goes on along the minus strand of CM069154.1, from coordinate 27,318,017 downwards.
CCTTTGCCCACTGAGTCCGCGCCAACCACCGCCTGATTCTTCAAAATGTAACTACTGGAACTACCTGACATTTTTTAACTCACTTTAATATTTTTTGGAGATACAGCATGGAAACAAGCCCTTGGGCCCACTGAGTTCACCTATGTTAGCTTCCATGATAAATGCTGAAGCAAATTATTTAGAATTAGTGTTATTTCATAATCTAAGTTCATCATGTGTCTCACCCTTGTTCATTATTTAGTTTAGTTCAGAGATACCCCGTGGAAACAGGGCCTTCAGCTCACTGAGGCAATTTGCAGAAGCCAATTAACCTACAAACCTGCACGTCTTTGGAATGTGGGAGGAATCCAGAGCACCCAGAGGAATCCCACCCTCTTGTCAATCTCCACTTTAAAAATATCCATTGGCAAGAGCGGAGCTCGAGCAGGCAAAAGCGGAACTCGCTATAAAACCATGGAGGGGACGGGGGACACAAAATTTTGGCGGCCGCGCGCGCATGGGCGCACTCACCCACACATGCGCACGCGCACACTCACCCACATCATGTCCCGCCCTCATTGCCTGCTGACCGACGTCTCTCTCGTCCAATCGGCACCCTCGATCAGCAGTCCCATCTCCACTGTCTCGCGGAAGACTTTAAAATCCGGATTACAAAAACTTTGGGGGGATGTCCCCCACTTCTCAAAACATGGAGGGGACGTGTCCCCTTTGCCCTCCCCCCCCCCCCTGGGTTTTCCGCCCCTGGTTACAGGGAGAATATGCAAACTCCGTACAGACAGTACCCGAGGTCAGGATTGAACCCAGCTTCTGGTGCTTTAAAGCAACAACTCTGCTGCTGCACCACTGTGCCGCCCAGATTCTGGACAGTTATGAGTCCAGTAAGAAGATGAAATACAGTTGTGTGAACTTGCCTTGAATTTTGTTAGGCCAGCATGGGAGACAGTGAGGTTAGAGAAGGGGTGAGGTGGAGAAATAAAGTGACTGGCTACAGGGAGATTGGGGTCATGCTTGCTGAGTTGAAAGGAGTTGTTTTGTTAAGTGAGCGCGCAGACTACATTTGGTCTTTCCATTGTAGAGATGGCTATAACATGAACAGCAATTGCAGTACGGTAAATTGAAAGAATTCTTGAGGTCCTGAAAGTTATGTACTGTCTACTTCAAAAAAAAATCTGTCTGGAACTACTGATAAATGAGTGAGGTAAATGTTCCCTTGAATTCTCATGGAAGATCATCCATCTGAAACATTAACTCAATTTCTCTTTCCCCAGAAGCCCACATGACCTGCTGAACGTTTCTTTTCCATCATTCCAGTTTTACCTTCATATCTGTGGTATTGCTTCAAGTATGGCATGCTAATTCCATCACAGAAAATGAACATTTTTAGTTTAGTTTAGAGATAGCCCCTTTGGCCCACTGAGTCCACGCTGACCAGCGACCCTCGGACACGAGCACTACCCTACACACACTGGGGATTATTTACAATTTTATTGAAACCCCATTAACTTACAAACCTGTACGTATTTGGAGTTTGTGAGGAAACCGGATCACCCAAAGAAAACCCACGCAGAACTCGGGGAGAAAGCACTAACTCCGTACAGACAGCACCCGTAGTCAGGATCAAACCCTGGTCTCTGGTGCTGTAAGGCAGCGACTCTGTGCCACCGTGCCGCTCTAATTCTTCCAATATAGAAGCCTCTACCCCACAGAAAATATTGTTCCATTTCAATTAATGCAGATTGTGCCACAATCTGTACATTGGCGACATTTGTCATAGATCAAGGTGCATGAATGCCCATCAAAATACACAAATTGACTTATCACTCTGCACATCAAGAACTCTAGATGGTTTACCTCATGGGAAATCAGGAACATCCAGCAGTGAATAATCCTCTTTCCTTAAACTCAGAGTAACGTTGATATCCAGGATATGCTTTATTTATGAAGTATGGGGAATGAGCAAAAGATACTCTCCCCTGAAACTCAAGGACATTTTCGATGCAGTTACTGAAGGGACGATGGACGCTAACATTGAATGGCAGAACAGAGAGTCTCCTCTGGAAAGAAAATGCAACGCGAATCAAAACGAGCAATGCTATTTTATTAAGTCTGCATTACATAAAGTATTATATATAGTATGGGCAGTCACGGTGGCACAGCGGTAGAGTGGCTGCCTTACAGCAAAATGCAGTGCCAGAGACCCGGGTTCGATCCCGACAACGGGTGCTGTCCATATGGAATTTGTACGTTCTCCCCGTGATCTGCGTGGATTTTCTCCGAGATCTTCGGTTTCCTCCCACACTCCAAAAACGTACAGGTTTGTAGGTTAATTGGCTTGACTAATTTGCTTGATAAAAATGTAAAATTGTCCAAGTTGGCGATATGCAGAGTACTGCCCTGCCGACTACAACATTCAGAAGGTTGAGAAGGTTCAGAAGGTATGAAATGAAGTTTGACAAAGGATCTGGACCAGAAACGTTACCCATCCTTTTTCTCCAGAGGTGTTGCCTGACCCGCTGAGTTACTAAAGCAAGTTGTGTCTATCTTTGGTATAAACCAGCATCTGCTTTTCTTTGTTTCTATAATGCTATTTTTAGACTTGTCAAATGATTTTGGTTTGCTACAGTACACATTTGTACAAAGGTAAAAGGTACAAACTTTTACAAAGTTAGTTTTCAAGTTACAGCGCGGAAACAGGCCCTGTGGCAAACTGAGTGAGTCACCCCGTACACTAGCACTATCCAACACACTAAGAACATTTTCAAAACTTTTACTGAAATCAATTAACCTGCAAACATGTACATCTTTGAAACATGGGAGGAAACCGGATGGAGCCCCTGAAGCAAACCTACGCTGTCACGGGGAGAATGTACAGACTTCGTAGAGACAGCTCCCGTGGTCAGGATCGAACCCGTGTCCTCTGACATTGTAAGGCAGAAAATCTACTGCTGCGCCACCTTGCCGGATAATCGAATGGTTCAAATGGTTAATCAATTATATTTGCTATTTGGGGATGTACTTGAGTATGTCAATACTGTACTGGACTGTAAAAAAAATTTCACTCTCGGTTTGCACTTCACACATGCGACCATAAAGGAACCTCTGAAACCATTGACATATTTAACAGGTCAGTAAGTTTTCAATTTTTTTAATATTACAAAAAAAATCACAATTCTTTTTAATATTACATAAAAAGATGACTAATATTTAAAATAAATATATTCATTTAATTTGGCAATCAAGCCCTCCAATAGGTTATAAGCAGCATATAGGATGACGATCTGCCAATAAGTTCATAAGTAGTAGGAACAGAATTAGGCCATCAGCCCATAAAGTCTGCTCCGCCATTCAATCATGGCTGATCTATCTTCCTCTCTCAAACCCATTCTCCTGCCGTCTCCCCATAACCCCTGGCACCCTTACAAATCAAGAATCTGTCAATCTCCGCCTTAAAAATATCCATTGACTTGGCCTCCACAGCCTTCTGTGGCAATTAATTCCACAGACTCACCACCCTCTGACTAATGAAATTCCTCCACCTCTCCTTTCCAAAGGTGTGTCCTTTTATTCTGAGGTTATGGCTGCCGGTCCTAGATTCTCACACTCGTGGAAACATCCTCTCCACATCCACTCTATCCTGGCCTTTCATTATTTGGTAAGTTTCTATGAAGTCCCCGCTTTATCCGTCGTAACTCCAACAGCAAAGAACAATATGCATACCGGCACCTTGCTGACTACAAAAAGAGCACTGGATTTGCCTTTTATTTTAATGTCACCGACATCTGTAGCAGGGCAGTGTGTAGATTAAGTAGAGGAAAAGTCTAAAGCTTTAGATTAATGGATTTCTTGAATTCATTTCACAGTCTTCGGGGAGGCTCAGATCAGTAAGGTTATGGTCTATGAGCTATAAGGTCAATAATCAGGGAACTTTCATTGGATTTCACAATATAATTTATCGAAATTATGTAAACTAATTATGTGTGAACTAATTATGTAAGTTCCTGGCACAAGATGATCAAGTCTGCACTAGCTGATCAGGTATAACCCATTTGCAAAGTAGTGATCCAAGATGGTGCCCAATCCAAGCGACTCTTTACAGCAGGAAATGAGGTAATTACAGCAGGAAAACAGGCTTTTCAGTCCAACTATCCAGGCCGACCAAGATGTCCCTTCCAAGTAAAATCCCATTTGCCTGCATTTGGCCCATATTCCACTGAACTTTTCTTATCCATGTATCTGTCCAAGTACCTTTTAAATATGGTCATAGTACCTGTCTCAATTACCTCCTCTGGCAGCTCATTCCATATACCCACAAATTCCTCCACTGTTTCAATAAAAGACGTCTATCCTTTCTTGTCCTTTCTAATTTTCTCTTATTATCCCATGAAAAACCTCATAAATCTCTTTCTTAGTGCTTTCATATTATTCTTCTGACATGATAAGTAGAAATTAATCTTGCGGTGGCATTCTCAGTGTGCACATTAAACTGTTAGAGGGATCTATCATCTTTCTTAAGATAGACACAAAATGCTGGAGTAACTCAGCGGGACAGGCAGCATCTCTGGAGGGAAGGAATGGGTGACATTTCTGGTCAAGACCCTTCTTCAGTTCACCTATCATTTTTCTTATTTGATTCTTAGTTGCCTAGTTTGGAAGCTCGCATCTCATTTAAGACCAGTCAGAATTTACAATCCAAAATAAAAGAAATTGAACCATATTGTTTCACTGTACTTATCTGCTGTGCTGTTGCAAGTAAGAATGTCATTGTTCCAGTTTGGGACATATGCCAATAAAACACACTTAACTCTTAACTCTCTTGCTTTTTAAGATGCTCCTGAAGATACTACTAGTTCAGTAGAATTCTTCAAAGTGCATAATTTTGCATTCATTTCCTATTATATCATGGGGTTGCAGTTTTCATCCTTGTTCATATTCAGGTCTATTCACATAAGATCTTTATACTTGTTGGCCTACATTATCTCCCAATCCTTAAAATTAGATCTTCAAAAATGTTAAAGAAGGAACTGCAGATGCTGGAGAATCGAGCGTACACAAAAGGTTGGAGAAACTCAGCGGGTGCAGCAGCATCTAAGGAGCGAAGGAGATAGGCGACATTTTGGGTCGAGACCCTTCTTCAGACTGGTCAGGGATCAGGGAAACGAGAGATATAGACGGTGATGTGGAGAGATAAAGAACAATGAATGAAAGATATGCAAAAAAGTATTGATGATGAAAGGATCAAGCCATTGTAAGCTGTTTGCAGTGTGAAAATGAGAAGCTAGTGCGACTAGGGTGGGGGAGAGATAGAGAGAGAGGGAATGCCAGGGCCCGAAGGCTGAGGGAGAGGTGGGAAGGGGAGGAGACAGTAAGGGTTAACAGAATTGAGAAAATTCTATGTTCAAGCCCAGAGGATGCAGACTCCCCAAGCGGAATATGAGGTGCTGTTCCTCCAGTTGCGGTGTTGCTCACTCTGGCCGTGGAGGTGGCCCAGGACTGAGAGGTCGGATACAGAATGGGAGGAGGAGTTGAAGTGCTGAGCCACCGGGAGGTCGGGTTGGTTAATGCAGATCGAGCGGAGGTGTTCGGCGAAACGATCGCCAAGCCTCCGCTTGGTCTCACCGATATAGATCATCTGGCATCTGGAGCAGCGGATGCAGTAGATGAGGTTGGAGGAGTGCAGGTGAACCTCTGTCTGACCTGGAAGGACTGTTGAAAGGAGTGGAGGGGGGAGGTGAAGGGACAAGCGTGGCATTTCTTGCGGTTGCAAGGGAAAGTGCCCGGGGAAGGGGTAGAGCGGGAGGGAAGGGAAGAATTGACAAGGGAGTTGCGGAGGGAGCGGTCTTTGCGGAAGGCAGACAGGGGGGGAGATGTAAAGATGTGGCGAGTGGAGGGGTCATTTTGGAGGTGGCGAAACTGGCGGAGGACTATGTGTTGTATTTGACGGCTGGTGGGGTGAAAGGTGAGGACCAGGGGGACTCTGCCCTTGTTGCGAGTGGGGGAATGGGGAGAGAGGGCAGTGTTGCGGGATATGGAGGAGACCCTGGTGCGAGCCTCATCTATAGTGGGGAAGGGAATCCCCGTTCTCTGAAGAATGAGGACATTTGTGATGACCTGGTGTGGAACACCTCATCCTGGGAGCAGATGTGGCGTAGACGGAGGAATTGGGAATAGGGGATGGACTCCTTACAGGAAGCAGGGTGGGAGGAAGAGTAATCCAGGTAGCTGTAGGAGTCAGTTGGTTTGTAGTGGATGTCAGTCAGGAGTGTATCACCTGCAATAGAGATGGTGAGGTCAAGGAATGGTAGGGAAATGTCGGAAATGGTCCAAGTGTATTTGAGTACCGGATGGAAGTTGGTGGTGAAATGGATGAAGTTAGTCAGTTGTTTGTGTGTGGTGCAGGAGGTGACACCAAAGCAGTTGTCGATGTAACGGAGGTAGAGGTCGGGGATGGGGCCCTGGTATGCCGAGAACAAGGATTGTTCGACGTACCCGACAAAGAGGCAAGCGTAGCTGGGGCCCATGCGTGTGCCCATAGCTACGCCTTGTGTTTGGAGGAAATGGGAGGAGTCAAAAGAGAAGTTATTGAGGGTAAGGACCAACTCCGCTAGGCGGAGGAGGGTGTCAGTGGACGGGTATGGGTTGCTCCTCTGGTCGAGGAAGAACCAGAGGGCTTTGAGACCGTCCTGGTGGGGAATGGAGGTGTAGAGTGACTGGACGTCCGTGGTTGTTCTTTTGTTCATGTTCTTTTGTTCATATCCCTCCAAGACTTCATTCCTTCCTGTCACAAAACATCTTTCAGCTTTGATAAATCCATGTTTATCCTTCCATGGAGACTAATCCATTGTCTGTTTCCTTCATAAAACCATTGATGTCTCTGCTGATTAGATTCTGATCTGGGTTAGTCCCTTTTTCCCTTCCTTCTCCTTTCAAGTTGTTCTTATAACCTGCTTCCTCAACCATTGTCTCTTTAGATCCTGAGCTGATTATACTTCTGTGAAGCTACTTGGAAACCTTCATGACATTAAAATTATGATATAAATTCAAGGTGGTGTTGTCCAAGACTGGAATTCTTTCTGCATCTCATTGCCTCTCTTACTTTTATATGCTGCTTTTTATAACATATCACTTTGACCAAACCTTTGATCACCTAACCTAATCCTCCATAGACAAAAAAGCTCGAGAAATGAACTCAGCGGGTGAGGCAGCATCTATGGAGCAAAGGAATAAGCGACGTTTCGGGTCAAGACCCTTCTTCAGCCTATTCCTTCGCTCCATAGATACTGCCTCATCCGCTGAGTTTCTCCAGCATTTTTGTCTACCTTCGATTTTTCCAGCATCTGCAGTTCTTTCTTAACCTAATCCTTCTGTCGCTTGTTGTCAAATTTCACTTGAATGTTGATGTAGTGAGGTACCTTGAGATGTTTTATAATAAAGTTGCACTGTAACTTGAAGTATTTGTTATCATTGAAGGCTCAATTTCTATGGTGGTAGTGTTTAGTTCAATATATAACTAACCCCGTGGGTATTTAATTTCTCATCATTCCGATTCTATTTTTCTAGATGTTTATAGTGTATGGCCTCATGGTTATTTTCAGCCTTTTTAATTTTATTTCAATTTCCAGCATGTGTAATATTTTGCTTTCATATTTACTCATGAATTAGAACATAGTACTCCACATAAACAGGCCTGTCGGCCTACAATGTTAGTGTCAAACATGACGCCAAGCTGAACTGATCTCATTTGCCTGCATGTGATCCATACACCTCCATGCTCTGCAAATCCATGCGCTTATTTAAAAATCTCTTAAATCCAACTACAGTATCTGCCTCCACCACCACTCTTGGCAGCACGTTCCATGCACCCACTGAGTAAAACAAACTTACCTCTCACATCTCCTTTAAACTTCGCCCCTTTCATCTAAAGCTATGCCCTCTAGTCATAAGTTTATAATGTAATAAGGAATAGGAGTAGACTTAGGCCATTCGGCCCTCAAGTCTACTCTGCTATTCAGTTATGGCTGATCTATCTCTCCCTCCTCACCCCATTCTCCTGCCTTCTTCCCATAACCTCTGACACCTGTACTAATCAGAAATCTTTCTATCTCTGCCATAAAAAATATCCACTGACTTGGCCTCTTCAGCCTTCTGACATTTGATATTTTTTCTGGACCGCGCTCTTGACAGTCTTTGACATTTTGATGCTGGGGAAAAAATATTGCATTTCCGAATGAAATATTGCATTTCCACTTTATATCAGCATGATTCCACAGCAGAAATACGGGCGTTAAATTGTGCTAAAAATTAAAATGGAACACTGAGTTCTCATATATCAAAATTCGCCAAGAAAGTAAGCAGTCAGATATGTCCACAATAATTCCAGCATATCTGTGCATGTCTAGATGTAAACAGTTTTTGTATACCGATATTATGTAATGGTGGCTTTCATATTTCAATACTATAAAGCAGTATTTCACATATAGCATGTATAGACATCACATATAGCCATCAATACCCTGATGAGGGACGACACAGAAGCTCATGAATGGCACAGCAGCGCAGCAGCAGAATTGTCACCTTACAGTGCCAGAAATCCGGGTTTGATCCTGACAACGGGTACTGTCTGTACAGAGTTTGTACATTCTCCCTGTGACTGCCTGAGTTTGGGTCTGCAGTATCCTCTCACACTCCAAAGACGTTCAGGTTTGTAGGTTAATTGGCTTCTGTAAAGTGTCCCTAGTGTGTAGGATAGCAGCAGTGTACAGGGTGATCACTAGTTGGCACGGATTTTGATGGTCTGTTACTATACAGTATCTCTAAAATCTAAAGTCTTTGTTCAAAAGTCCATTTCACTGCTGGGACATGCAGATCATTTCCATTGTCAACATTTCTACATGAAAAACCCTTCCTTTGCTATGAAAGACAATTTGTCACTCTTCTGCTTATCGGTAACACATAATGGCTGTTGATTATTTTTCTAAGTAATGCGACAAGATTTATCCATTTATTTGAAACATTGGGTGAAATTTCTGCTTATTTCTAGTTTCTTTAATGATGAGAAACACAGTTGCTGAAGACATCCATGTTGTTGTTTCCTTTGGAAAACAAAAAGAAAGTACATTGTCAGACTTATTCCATCATGTGGTCAGCAAGTAAATCACTTGCCTGATTTTAAATGGATCAAGGGATTTTTACCAGAAGCATGGAATGTCAGTAATATTGTTCTACCTGACCTAAACATGATTTTGTTGTGATTTTTTTTTACACGAGTATTTTTCTCAAGTTCAGCATTTATGAACTACCTTCCAGCAAACTTTGAACCAAGTGCCCATGAGCTTTCCGTCTGCTACCTGCATAACCTAAAGTCAGAAATCAATCACAGCAGCGTTGGTTCAGAGCTCTGGTCCCTTTAGCAACTGTTGTATAACTGTTCCTGAATTTGAAAAACAATAGTATATGTGCTTCATTACAAGCCCAGATTATCAAACTCACCAACCTCCTTTCCATTGACTCCATTTACACTTCACGCTGCCTCAGCACGGCCACAAGCATAATCAAGGACGAGTCTCACCCTAGTCACTCCCTCTTCTCCCACAGCTAGACACAATTTAATGGAACAGGCCCACTTTGGAATGGAAAGGTTCTCTACCTGTACCAACAGCACCTGTAGCCAGAATTGAACCCGGGTCTTTGGCACTGTAAGGCAGCAACTCTACTGCTGCACCACTATGCTACCTAATAATGCTCTCAATTCTCGACAAAGTATTTCTTGCATCTTTCTCATGGATAGGGATACAAGGAACAAATAAATAATTCAAAAACATCCTATAATATTCTTATGCTATCCATAACATTTCATAATTCTTTTTTTATGTGCTGGTTTTATGTAGGGAAAGGTCTAAAAATGGGCAAATAAGGTTTAGATCAGTTTAATATCCATAATATAAATCATAGATTCATAGAATTAGGCACCATTACATTAAGCCATTTGATCCTTCATGCCTGTGCTGTGCTTTAAAGAAAATGTTCAGTAAGTTTTATTACAGTTGATCTATATTCCTGAAAAAAAAGTCCTATTGAAAAGATTGCAAGGTAATAAAAGGCAGTGATTTAGAATGCTGAAGATGAAATGAGATAACTTGAAATGAGATAACTACCGCATTTAGAGTATTTAATGTTCTTTTCTGGGCACCATTTTATAGGAAATATGTTGTTAAGTTGGAAAGGATGCAGAGACGATATTGCCAGGACTCAAGGGTCAGAGCTATAAAGAGAGGTTGAGCAGGTTGAGACTGTATTCCCTGGAGCGCAGGAGGATGAGGGGTGGCTCTTATGGTGTATAAAATAAGAGCGGAATAGATCAAATGGATGCACATAGTCTCTTGCCCAGAGTGGGGGAATCGAGAACCAGAGCACATAGGTGAAGGGGGAAAGATTTTATAAGAATCCTTAGGGGAACCTTTTTTACACAGAGGGTGTTGGGTGTATGGAATGAGCTGCTGGAGAAGATAGTTGAAGCAGGGACTATTACAATGTTTACGAAACAATTAAACAGGTACAAGGGTAGAATAGGTTTAAGGATATGGGCCAAACGCAGGCAAGTTGGAATATGTTGGTCAGTGTGGGCAAGTTGGGCCAAAGGGCCTGTTTCCACGCTGGTTGACTCTGAGTCTATGACTCTAAAAAAATGTGTAACTTGGAAAAAAATGACTGGAGAAAATAAAAAAAATGGAATGTGTCTAAGTATGTGACAAACATAATCTGATTGCTGCAAGTGCTAGAGAAATGGAATGAAAACAGAAAATACTGGAAAAACTCAGGGAGATCAGGTGGTCTCTATGGGAAGTGAAACAAAATTAATGTTAATAGTCTGAGATCAGAACTGGAAGAAGTTTGAAGTACATTTGAAGCCTGGTGCATTGTGTTCACTTTTGGTCACTCTGCTGTAGGAAGGAGGTTGTTAAGCTGCAAAGAGTGCAAAGAAGATTTATGAGGATGTTGCTAGGACTTGAGGGCCTGAGTTATAGGGAGCGGTTGGGCAGACTAGGACTTAATTTCTTGGAACAAAGGAAGATGAGGGTTATCTTATAGGTGTGTAAGAACACGAGGGATTATAGATAGGATGAATGCACAGAGTATTTTGCCCAAAGTTGGAAAGTCAAGAACCAGATTACATAGGTTTAAGGTGAGAGGGGAAAGATTTAATAGGGACCTGAGGGGTAACATTTTCATCAAGAGGGTGGTGGAAATATGGAACTATCTGCCAGATAAGGTAGGTGAGGCATGTACTATAAAGGGACAGGTACATGGATGGGAAAGGTTTAGAGGAATATGGACAAATGTGGGCAGGTGGGACTAGTTCAGATGGGACATCTTGCTCAGCATGGGCAAGTTGGGTCAAAGAGCCGGTTTTAAGATATGGGGGACAGCAGAAGAGTGGAGGAGAGTGTAGAGCACAAATGATGTTAATGCAAGGTGAAAGAAGGTGATAAAGATGAAATAAGCAAACAGAAGATGTGTAAAATGGAAAGCAGAATAATTATACAAAATTAACTTGAGGAAAAACTGTGATCAACTAATCCAATGAATGAGATTCCATCATTAAATAGCGAACCATATTATTTCACTTTAACTATTGGATGAAATCATAATCAAACTTATTATTTATACTTAATTGGATCAATGTGGAAACTGTGGAATTTTTTTACTGGAAAATATATCGTGAGAGACATATTTGAAGTTCAAAGATGAAATTGAAAGGGAAGACCTTTGAAGCAATAGAAATGTGGTGTAAAATAAAGCAAGTATATTGGAGTATTATCAACTTGGCTCATTTTGCTGTCATCACGATATGACAAATAAGAAGATGGTTTGTCAGAATTTAATATGATTTTCAGTAACAACTAATTGCACTAATGGTTACCATGGGGACCATTTGAGAATTTTACGAGCCTCTTTTATTGAATTATATGATTGTGCAGGTAATTAAAAGAAGTTGCAGTTATTTAAATATGAATTATAAACAATAAGCAACTTTAAACACAAAAGAATTGCATGGTTACTTATTGCATTAAACTAATTATAACTAATTGTAAATGAATGCTGGATGTTTAGGATCATAACTGAATGCAAATGAAATCATTTGCTTGCAGGAAATGCATATTTTTTATACTGAATATTGGGAGATGGAAATATACATATGGTGTTGCTTCAAATGGTGTTAGTAATGAAACATTTAAAAAAAAGATTAGTGCAATATTATCCAAAATATAGTCTCAGATTCTTGACAAAGTTATTTATACCTGAAATCCTGCCTTTAAGTAGTTTTGTCAGACTTGTGGTCTTGTGAGGTTTTAAATCAGTGGGCAATATCCAAAAGAATTTAGAATGCAGTAATTGAGGCATAGAGTAATACAGAACGGAAAGAGGCCCTTCATCCCAACTTATCCCTGCTGACCAAGATGTCACAACTACACAAGTTGCACCTTCCTGTGTTTGGCCAATATCTAAATAAACCTCTCCTAATGTATCCATCCAAATGTATTTTAAATGTTGTTACTGCAGTTGGATATTATCTATATAACTAAAAGTCTCATCTTGACCACTTCCTGATTGTGCTGTATATTGATTTTAGAAAAAATGCTACTCTATATTGCAATGATTTTTGGCCATCTTACTTACAGTCCTCCTCCGCTGAGGCAGCCCTGAGCATTTTTCCGATCAATGAAAAGTAAAAGTTATGAGTGTTTAAAAAATATTGAGATCAGCTGATTGTCAATCATCGTGATGAAGGTGACGCCCCTTCCGGGGGGGGGGCAGGACTTTAAAACCCCGGATGCCTGGACATGAGTCAGTCACTCTAGAAGATCGTGAGGGAGAGGCCACAACTGTGATTCTACGCTATGAATCAACTGAACTGTGAGTCTGCAATGTACTTGCAATAAATGATTTGTTAGCCCTTAATGAAAAGGAAATGAGTTGTTTGGCCTGCCCTTTGCTTGAAACTGCAATGGAAATGGAAATTAAATGAAAATGCAATGAACTGGTTGACCTGTCCTGTGCTTGAAACTGCAATGGAAATGGAAATGAAATGACAATGCAATGAGCTGTTTGTCCTGCCCTGTGTTTGAAACTGCAATGGATATGGAAATGAATTGAACATGCAATGAACTGTTTGGCCTGCCCTGTGCTTGAAACTGAAATGGAAATGGAAATTAAATGAGTTGTTTGCCCTGCCCTGTGCTTGAAAGTGAAATGGAAATGAAATTAAATGAGTTGTTTGGCCTGCCTGAAACCACTAATTTCAGCCCACAAGACTCCTATTAGCCAAGAAACCAGTCCCTTTTGTTCAAATTGCCCGTATTAGCCCAGGAGGTGCCTTTTGGCCAGGCCAGGAAAAGTCCAGAAAAATGCCTTTCACTGAGACACAGTTTTTTTTAAAGAGCCCCTTCGGCTCATCAGATCTGTACTAGCCCAGGAGGAGTCCCTTCAGCCCATCAGTAAGTATTCCCCTGCAAGTATTAAACCTCTCCCCAGTATTTTTCTCCCTTCCTTCTTGGCTCCCTGTGAGATCCAGGCCATGATAGACTTTCCTCCTTCATTGCTGTGATCTGCAGAAAAAGATGAAAAATGTCTAAAATGTATTCTCTACCCTCTTCCCCTTCTCTCTCACAGAGTCTCTCACCTGTTTTGGGCAGAATTTCTGGCAGTTTCTGAGCTGCCAGCCCACCAGCCCTGAGTGACTGAGCTGCCAGACCACCAGGCCTGAGTGATTGAGCTGCCAGCCCACCAGGCCTGAGTGACCGAGCTGCCAGCCCACCATCTTTGACTATATCATAGTACATAAGTCCAGGGCACTTATTGTGGCGCTCACCCTTCTGGGTAAGCAACGCCATCATTGCCGACTTGGTTTCGATGTAAACTTGAGTGATCATACAGTGTGAAATTTACAAGCTGCCAGAATTGTTTATGTAAGTGCGAGTTTATGTATATCACCTATTGCGTAAGTTGGGGAGTGTCTGTAGCATTATCTGATGTGATTAGATATCTTGCAAAACAAACCTTTTCACTGTACCTCAGAATTACCAAACAATTGCTTTCATTGATATACTGTTTCAACAACAATGGCAGCAGCAATACATGTTGACCAATGTTAATAAAGGAAATCATCACAAAGCTTCATGGAAAACTCACTAAAATTACATAATCCGGGAAGGGATAATTGGAAGGCGAGGTAATAGCTTAGCTCAAGGAACAGGATTTAAGAGACCATTAAGACGAGGGAAAATGGGATGGTTCCTGGAAGCATTTCTAAAACTACAGGTACAGTCTCTTGTAGGTCAAAGAGGAGATGGATATTATGTTTGGGAAGATTGCAAAAGTAGAATAATTTGATGCTACAAGGGGATTTAAACAGGCGACTGAGTGCTTTAAAACCTGAGTCATGGTGAGATGGACAGCATGGTTAGCAATAGAAGAGTAGCGGGTAGGATAGTTGATAGTGGATAAGGGTTAGGCTATCCGCAATTGGAGAGACTGGAGGCCTGGCATCATCCAAAACATCAAAATAAGCACATCAAGTGCTGACGAGAGGTGAACAAGCATTTTGATGGCAGATGGGCTGAACCAGGGGCAGAAGTAGGTCATGTTGCAAAAGTGCATGTCAGAACTTCCTGTGATGGAGACGGACGCTATGAGATGGAAGTTCAGGTGAGGGTATTTGATACCAAAGCCACAAACAGTTTGATTAAATCTGACACAATGGCTTATAATGGGATGGAATCAACGTGCAGTGGTCAGACATTGTAACGAGACTGTCAATTGAAATTTACATTTATTTAACATTTACCTGAATGAAGTTGTAGTTTATTATGTGTTGAATATTGGCTAAATCACCTGACAACTCAAGTTTGTACTCAATTAGGTCATTTCATATGCTGTCCATCATTACATTCATTTTCTATTAGAATCATCCAAGATTTTCAGAGAAACGTATTTGATTTTGATCTTATATTAACGGACCTTTCTAAAATAAACAAATAGACAAGTAAAAGAAAATTATAGATGACATTTGAGTTTTGCTTGAACTCATTGTCACTGAATTTTTATAATTGACATTTTGAAATAATCCATTATAATGTATAATCGGTGAAATAGAATGTTAAGAATATTATTTTATTCAGTTATGAAACATAATAACAGAAATTAAAAATCAAAACAATAATTGTAAATGCAATTGAAAATCTGAAATAAAAGTAGAAAGTGTTAAAAATATTTAGTCCATCAGGCAGAATCTATGAAGTTAGAAACAAAGTTAACGATTCAGGTTGAAGAACTTTAAAAATAATTAAAAGATAGAAATCAAATATATTTTAGATTGAAGTGAGGGGGAGGGATAACAAAAGTTAAAAAGGTATAGCTTGGGATCAGAAACAGCTTACTCTGTTACCAGGTTTCTGAATCAACCCTTCTGTAATAGAAACGTAGAAACATAGAAAATAGGTGCAGGAATAGGTCATTCGGCCATTCGAGCCAGCACCGCCATTCAATATGATCAAGGCTGATAATCCAAAATCAGTACCCCGTTCATGCTTTCTCCCCATATCCCTTGATTCATTTAGCCCTAAGAGCTATATTTAAGTTAGCAGGCAGTGAAGAAAGCGAATGGTATGTTAGCATTCATAGCAAAAGGATTTTAGTATAGGAGCAGGGAGGTTCCACTGCAGTTGAACAGGGTCTTGGTGAGACCACACCTGGAGTATTGCGTACAGTTTTGGTCTCCTAATCTGAGGAAAGACATTCTTGCCATAGAGGGAGTGCGGAGAAGGTTCACCAGACTGATTCCTGTAATGTCAGGACTTTCATATGAAGAGAGACTGGATAGACTTGGCTTGTACTCGCTAGAATTTAGAAGATTGAGGGGGGATCTTATAGAAACTTACAAAATTCTTAAGGGGTTGGACAGGCTAGATGCAGGAAGATTGTTCCCAATGTTGTGGAAGTCCAGAACAAGGGGTCCCAGTTTAAGGATAAGGGGGAAGTCTTTTAGGACCGAGATGAGAAAAACATTTTTCACACAGAGAGTGGTGAATTTGTGGAATTCTCTGCCACAGAAGGTAGTTGAGGCCAGTTCATTGGCTATATTTAAGAGGGAGTTAGATGTGGCCCTTGTGGATAAAGGGATCAGGGGGTATGGAGAGAAGGCAGGTACAGAATACTGAGTTGGATGATCAGCCATGATCATATTGAATGGCGGTGCAGGCTCGAAGGGCCGAATGGCCTACTCCTGCACCTATCTTCTATGTTTCTATGTTAATATATCCAGTGAATTAGCCTCCACTGCATTCTGTGGCAGAGAATTCCACAGATTCACAACTCTCTGGGTGAAAATGTTTTTCCACATCTCAGTCCTAAATGGCTTACCCAATGGCTTAAACTGTGACCCCTGGTTCTGGACTCCCCCAACATCGGGAACATCTAGTCTGTCCAATCCCATAAGAATTTGACATGTTTCTATGAGGTTCCCTCGCATCCTTCTAAATTCCAGTGAGTATTAGCACACTGGATGCATTCTTTCATCATATGTCAGTCCTGCCATCCCTAGGAATTAACCTGGTGAACCTACACTGCACTCCCACAATAGCAAGAATGTTCTTCCACAAATTAGGAGTCCAAAACTGCACATAATGTGTGGTCTCACCAGCACTCTGTACAACTGTAGTAGGTTGTCCTTGCTCCTATACTCAAATCCTCTCACAATGAAGGCTAATAACCATATAACCATATAACCATATAACAATTACAGCACGGAAACAGGCCCTCTCGGCCCTTCCAGTCCGTGCCGACCATTTGTTTTCCCCAGTCCCATCTACCTGCACTCAGACCATACCCCTCCATTCCCTTCACGTCCATATACCTATCCACTTTACTTTTAAATGTTAAAATCGATCCTGCCTCCACCACTTCTGCTGGAAGCTCATTCCACACAGCCACCACCCTCTGAGTAAAGAAGTTCCCCCTCACGTTACCCCTAAACTTCTGTCCCTTAATTCTCATGTCATGCCCTCTTGTTTGAATCTTCCCTACCCTCAATGGGAAAAGCTTATCCACGTCAACTCTGTCTATCCCTTTCATCATTTTAAAGACCTCAATCAAGTCCCCCCTTAACCTTCTGCGCTCCAAAGAATAAAGACCTAACTTGTTCAACCTTTCTCTGTAACATAGAAACATAGAAATTAGGTGCAGGAGTAGGCCATTCAGCCCTTCGAGCCTGCACCGCCATTCAATATGATCATGGCTGATCATCCAACTCAGTATCCCGTACCTGCCTTCTCTCCATACCCTCTGATCCCCTTAGCCACAAGGGCCACATCCAACTCACTCTTAAATATAGCCAATGAACTGGCCTCAACTACCCTCTGTGGCAGAGAGTTCCAGAGACTCACCACTCTCTGTGTGAAAAAAGTCTTTCTCATCTCGGTCCTAAAGGATTTCCCCCTTATCCTTAAGCTGTGACTTGTCCTGGACTTCCCCAACATCGGAACAATCTTCCTGCATCTAGCCTGTCCAACCCCTTAAGAATTTTGTAAGTTTCTATAAGATCCCCTCTCAATCTCCTAAATTCCAGAGAGTATAAACCGAGTCTATCCAGTCTTTCTTCATAAGACAGTCCTGACATCCCAGGAATCAGTCTGGTGAACCTTCTCTGCACTCCCTCTATGGCAATAATGTCCTTCCTCAGATTTGGAGACCAAAACTGTACGCAATACTCCAGGTGTGGTCTCACCAAGACCCTGTACAACTGAAGTAGAACCTCCCTGCTCCTGTACTCAAATCCTTTTGCTATGAAAGCTAACATACCATTCGCTGTTGCTGGAACCCTGGCAACATTCTAGTAAATCTCCTCTGTACTCTCTCTATTTTGTTGACATCCTTCCTATAACTAGGCGACCAAAATTGTACACCATACTCCAGAATTGGTCTTACCAATGCCTTGTACAATTTTAACATTACTTCCCTACTCCTATATTCAATGCTCTGATTTATAAAGGCACAAATAAAAGCACACCAAAGGCTTTCTTTACCACCCTATCTACATGCGATTCCACCTTCAGGGAACTATGCACAGTTATTCCTAGATCCCTCTATTCCTCAATTCCCTACCATTTACCATGTACGTCCTATTTTGATTTGTCCTGCCAAGATGTAGCACTTCACACTTAACAGCATTAAACTCCATCTGCCATCTTTCAGCCCACTTTTCCAAATGGCCCAAATCTCTCTGTAGACTTTGAAAATCTACTTCATTATCCACAACACCACCTATCTTAGTAATGGCCCTGTCCCACTTAGGAAACCTGAACGGAAATGCTCTGGAAACTTTGCGCCCCACCCAAGGTTTCCGTGCGGTTCCTGAAGGTTTTTGTCCTCCGGCAACCACCTTCAACTAGCATCGCAACTGGCTTTGACTAAAAAATTACCGTTTTTTAAAACGGAAACCACTTTCGACCATTAGGGAGACTGACAAAAACCTCCAGGAACCGCACGGAAACCTTGGGTAGGGTGCAAAGTCTCCAGAGTTTTCCGTTCAGGTTTCCTAAGTGGGACAGAGGCATAAGTGGGACAGGAGCATAACATGCCATTTGCTTTCTTAACTGCCTGCTGTACCCACATGCTTACTTTCATTGACTTATGTACAAGGAAACCCAGGTCTCCTTGCACCTCCCATGTTCCTCATCTGACACCATTCAGATAATAATCTGCCTTCTTGTTCTTGCCACCAAAGTTAATAACTTCACATTTATCCACATTAAACTGCATGTGCTATGCATCTGCCCACTCACTCAACCTTTCCAAGTCATCCTTTATTCTTATAGCATCCTCCTCGCAGCTCACACTGCCACCCAGCTTTGTGTCTTCCGCAAACTTGGAGATGTTACATTTACTTCCTTCGTCTAAATCGTTAATATATATTGTAAATAATTGGGGTCTGAACACTGAGCCTTGTGGCAACCCACTGGTCACTGCCTGCCATTCTGAAAAGCACCTGTTAATTCCTACTCTTTGCTTCCTGTCTGCCAACCAGTTTTCTATCCATGTCAATACCCTACCGTGTAGGAAAGAACTGCAGATGCTAGTTGAAATCGAAGGTAGACACAAAATGCTGGAGTAACTCAGCGGGCCAGGCAGCATCTCTGGAGAGAAGGAATGGGTGACATTTTGGGTCAAGTCTGAAGAAGGGTCTTGACCCAAAACATCACCCATTCCTTCTCTCCAGAGATGCCGCCTGTCCCGCTGAGTTACTCCAGCATTTTGTGTCTACCTTCAATACCCTACCTCCAATACCATGTGCTCTAATTTTGCACACTAATCTCTTGTGTGGGACTTTTTTGAGTGTCCAGATACACCAAATCCACTGGCTCTCCTTATCCATTCTACTTGTTACATCCTCAAAAAATTCCAGAAGATTAGTCAAGCATGATTTCCCCTACATAAACCCATGCTGACTTTGACCAAAACTGTCACTGCTTTCCAAATGTGCTGCTATTATATCTTTAATAATCGACTCAAGCATTTCCTCCATTACCAATGCCAGGCTAACTGGTTTATAATTCCCTGTTTTCTCTCTCCCTCCTTTCTTAAAAAGATGGGAAAGATGCGTAAATACTGTTTGATTTACCGCTACCCCATTGTGGACATAACACTTTGTCTATGGAACTGATTCAGGTTGAAGAACTTTAAAAATAATTAAAAGATAGAAATCAAATATATTTTAGATTGAAGTGAGGGGGAGGATGATATTCCACACTCTGTATCTTCCCATTTTCTCTACCTACGTACTTGAGTTTTACTTGATTGTATTTAAGCATTGATTTATCTAATCTGAGTGGATAGCATGCAAGACGAGGCTTTTCATTGTACCTCGGTGTACATAAGAATGATAAACCTAAACATAAACCTAGAGAAGTCACCCTGCAACCTCATAACATCCTCTTCGCAGTTCACACTGCCATCCAGCTTTGTGTCATCTGCAGATTTACTTTTAATCCCAGACTTTTTGAAAGTCCAGATGCAATACATCCACTGGCTCTCCTTCATCCATTTTACTTGTCACATCCTCAAAACCATCCAGAAGATTAGTCAAGGAGGATTTCTCCTTCATTTATCCATGCTGACTTAGACCAATCCTTTTTCTGCTATCCAAATGTGCCGTTATTACTTCTTTAATAATTGACTCCAGAATCTTCCCCACCACATCTTCTTGCATTGGTATAGTCATTTATTTCAAAGTTGTACATGTTTTCCCTGTAGTTATCTCATTTCACCTTCAGCATTCCAAATCCAGACTAAGAACAAACCGTTTTGGAGGTACATTCCACAAATTTTAAAAGACCCGCAAGGGAGTACATATTTACAAGAGCAAATGCACCTTTTCTTCGAAATAAACGACACGACAGACATATCACCTACATTATTATGGGAATCTTTTAAAGCATTTATTCGAGGCGTGATAATTTCATATCAAGCTTTTCAAAATAAGAAAAATAAGAATGAACAAAGACGACTAGAAGAACTGGACATAGAAAATGCTAAAGATCCCACTACGGATAAACATAATAGAATAATAATACTGAAATTCAAATTAAATAAATTATTATCAGAGAAAATCATAAGATTATTACAAATTACAAGACAGGAACACTTTGAATTTGGGGATAAGCCCCATAAACATTTGGCACGTCAGTTAAAAAAACGAGAAAAGGATCACACAATTTTAAAGATTAAATCAGAAAGGGGAAATATTGACTTTGCCGAGTGATATTAATAAAAGATTAGCTCAATTTTACGAGAATCTGTATACATCTAAAACGATAATGGACACCAACAAAGTTACAGAGTTCTTGGATAATTGTAACCTTCCTAAATTAGAGTTGCAGGAACAAGAGGAATTGGGAGCACAAATCTCAAATAAGGAAATAGAAGAAACAATAATCTCATTAAAAATGGAAAAACACCAGGTCCCGACGGATTTAGTAACGAATTCTATAAAAGTTTTTATGACATATTTACCCCCCGCCTACAGAAAATGTATACTTATGCCTTCAAAGCACAAATACTACCTGAAACACTAGCAGAATCCACGATCACACTAATACCTAAGAAAGATAAAGATGTGGAAGAACCTGGATCATACAGAGCTATTGCGTTGCTAAATACAGATAAAAAAATATTAGCGAAAATACTAGCTAGAAGACTAAGTAAATATGCTAGTAAATTAATACATCCGGAACAAATGGAGTTTATCCCTAAGAGACAATCATTTAATAATTTGAGACGTCTGTTCAATATAATGCATTCACACCAAACTGAAGATCAAAAACTATCAATCATATTGTTGGATGCAGAGAAAGCATTCGATCAGGTCGAATGGGATTATATGCTCAGGGTATTGCAAGAATTTCAACTGGGAGAGAATTTTATTCTATGGATTAAATTACTATATAATAAGCCAACGGGCAGAATATTAACAAACAATAATTTATCTACAAAATTTCATTTGTCAGGGGAAAACAGACAAGGATGTTCATTATCACCGTTGTTATTTGCCCTCATAATTGAACCCCTAGCGGAAATAATCAGAACTCATCCGAATATCCATGGATATAAAACAAAATATTCCAATAATAAAATATCACTATACGCTGATGACGTACTATTGTACATCACAAAACCTCATATTACTATACCAAATATTTTAAAATTAATAGAGGACTTCGGATCATTTTCAGGATATAGAATAAATTGGAATATAAGTGAAATCATGTCAATAAAACCGAAAGACTCTACGTATCTTTTACAGTTTCCTTTCAAAATAGCTAAGGAAAAATTTAAATACTTGGGCATCGAAATTACTAGAAGATATCAAGATATGTTTGACGAAAATTACAACCCTCTACTTAAGAAACTATGTAACTTGATTAAATTTTGGAAACGTTTCCGATGTCCTTAATAGGCCGAGTAAATGCCATTAAAATGATTTTTCTACCACAAACTTTATACCTGTTCCAATCTATCCCAATATATTCACCCAAAAAGTTTTTTTAAAAAACTGGACTCAGATATCACAAATTTTATTTGGGATTATAAATCCCACAGAATACAAAGAGCTCATCTGAATAAACCCAAGGTAGTAGGGGGATTAGCACTCCCCAACTTTATGTATTACCACTGGTCTGTAAATATCAGAAACATGATCCAATTGCTGGATAACTCTCCCCAACAATCGGATTGGACGATTATGGAGAGAGAGGATTGCTCTCCTTATAATATTGGAGCAATCCTTCTCTCTCCAATATCGATGAATACTATAAATTACAACAATAATCCAATTATATACAGTACAATCAGAATTTGGAAACAAATAAAACACAATCTAAAATTAAGAAATTTATCTCTCTTATCTCCTATCGGTAAAAACCCCTCATTTAAACCTTCAACTATAGATAAAGCATTTATACAATGGGAAAGAGCTGGAATTAAAATCTTTGGAGATGTGTATGAATCGGGAAAACTATTATCATTTAAATAAATACAACTAAAATACAATTTGGGAAACAATCAGTATTTTAAATATTTCCAAATCTGTGACTATCTGAAAAAATATGCACAAGATTATCACAATATTTCTCCAGATTTACTGGAAGAGGTAATGAATACAAAGGCAGAATCAGCAAACCTAATATCATATATATATAATATTATTCTAAATGCAGAAATACCAACAACAGATGGTATCAGGAGAGACTGGGAAAAAGAATTAAGTATAAAAATTCCCAAAGAAAGGTGGGAAGACTATTTATTAAACATGCACCTTATACAATTTAAAATCCTACACAGATTATACTATTCAAAAACTAAAATAAGTAAACTTTTTCCCAACGTCTCACCAATATGTGATAAATGTCAATGTCAAGAAGCTAATAGAGCACACTCATTTGTCTTTTGTACAAAAATTCAAACACTTTGGACTGCAATTTTTGAAATTTTCACAAAAATATTTAAAATAAAACTAACCTTGGAAGCAGACTGGATAATCTTTGGGATATCGGAAGATTGCCCCGAATTAAATGTGTTTCAAAAGACTCTACTTGAATATGGCTTAATAACTGGAAAAAAGCTCATCTTAAAATTCTGGAAAAATTCTCCGCTACCAACAGTCAATATGTGGATCTCAACTATGTTCGAAACACTACAATTGGAAGATATGAGACTCCGACTAGCAGGAAAATCAGACTGTTTTTATAAGATGTGGTCTACATTTATAAATCTATTACAAGGATAAGGTGCAAGAATACCTCAAAAAAGTTCCGGTGTCGGGTCTTGGTAAAGGGGGAAGAAAAACTGTTGAGTTGGTAGATTCCTTTTGCGAGATGTTTATAATAAAGTTACTGGCTTTTCTTTTTTCTTTCTCTATTTTTCCCTTTTTCTTTTTGTCTTTTTTTCCTCTCCAGGGTCTATCTCTTAATTCCCATTTCTAACTCTTCAAGGGTTTCCTTTCCCTCAGGCTTTTGCACTTTCACATCTCTTTTTCACTTTTCTACTTTCTATGCTGCTATTTTTCTCTCTATTCTCTCTTTTCTAATGCCTTAAAATAAAAAATAAAAATTAAGGGGTACAATGACTGTAATACAATACAAGGGATGTACACTGATGTAACTGACAGTACCGCTAATAAATACAGATATTTTTAAAAAAAAGCATTCCAAATCCAGGCCTTTTACTAACTTACTAACAGGCCTTTTAATAAAGGAAATCATCAGCTGAATATAAATGCAAGAAATAGTCCGCTAAGTACTAAGTATTTCAAACATTTAATGTTATTTCAGATTTGCAGTAACTGAAATATTTTGTATATTATCCAGTATTTCTTATTTTTTCTCTTCTGTACATATTCACCTTCTTCTACATATATCTGCACCAAACAAAGCAGCTACAATTATTAAGCTTTCAGTTCCCTCTCACTATCCCCACATATGTCATTCAGCCTCTTTTTGTCTCCATGTTATTCTATCTCCATTACATTGACGACTGCTACCTCCTACACCCGTGCAGAACGCATGGACTTCATTAACTTCATCAATTTCCATCTTGCACTCAAATTTATTTGGACCCATCTCCGATACCTCCCATCCCTTTCTTGATCTCACAGTCTCCATCACAGGAGACAGACTATCGACTGACATTCATTACATACCCACTGACTCCCATAACTATCTTAACAACACTTCTTTCCACCCTGCTTCCAGCAAAGACTATCACCTACTCCCACTTCCTCCTATCTGTGCCGCCTAAGGCGTCCAAGATGAGGTGTTCCATACCAGGACATCCGAGATATCCTCATTCTTTAGTGAACGGTGGTTCCTCCCTCCCATTATAGATGAGGCCCTCACTCGTGTCTCCTCGGTACCCTGCAGCTCTGCCCTTGCCTCCCCCTAGTCCTTACCTTTCACCCCATCAGCCATCGCATACAACACATAATCCTACGACATTTTTGCCACCTCCAACGGGATCCCACCACAAGTCACATTTTCCCACCGCCACCCCTTTCCGCCTTCCACAGAGACCATTCCCTCTGCAATTCCCTGGTTAACACAAGCCTTCCCAGCTAAACCTGGGTCTCAACACCAGCAAAACCAAGGAACTGATTGTGGACTCGGTAGGATAGGGACCCACAATCCCGTTTATATCAACAGGACAATGGTGGAAAGGGTCAAGAACTTCAAATTCCTGGGCGTGCATATTTCCAAAGATCTTTCCTTGGTCCCAGCACACAGATGCAATTATAAAGAAAGCATCTCAGCGCCTTTACTTCCTGAGAAGATTACGGAGAGTCGGTATGTCAAGGAGGACTCTCTCGAACGTCTACGGGTGCACAGTAGAGAGCATGCTGACCGGTTGCATTGTGGCTTGGTTCGACAACTTGAACGTCCAGGAGTGGAAAAGAATGCAGAAAGTCGTGACCACTGCCCAGTCGATCATCGACTCTGACATCCCCACCATCGAAGGGATCTGTCGCAGTCGCTGCCTCAAAAAGGCTGCCAACATCGTCAAAGACCCACACAATCCTGACCACACACTCATCTCTCCGTTGCCATCGGGAAGAAGGTACAGGAGCTTGAAATCTGGAACATCCAGGTTCAGGAACAGCTTCTTCCCCACAGCCATCAGGCTATTAAAAACGACATCAAACAACCTCTGAACAATAACAGCCTATTGCACTTTATCTGTTTATTTAATGTGTATATATATGGCCTATGGTATATAGACACACTGAACATTTATCTCCTGTTCGGTATTATGTTTACATATTCTGTTGTGCTGCAGCAAGCAAGAATTTCATTGTTATATCTGGGACACATGACAATAAAACTCTCTTGACTTGACTCCCCAGATACCTTCCCCTGCAACCGCAGGAGATGCAACATCTGTCCCTATACCTCATCCCTCAACTCTGTCCTGAAACTCCGGCTGTCCTTTCAGGTTAAGCAGAGGTTGCACCTCAAACTATTGATAATCATCTATAATAGGAGAAAGGAACCACCGTTCACTAAAGAATGAGTATATCTCGGATGTCCTGGTATGGAACACCTCATCTTGGGCACAGATGTGGCATAGATGGAGGAATTGGGAGTAGGGGATAATCTTTGCAGGAAGCAGGGTGGAAAGGAGTGTAGTCGAGATAGTTATGGGAGTCAGTGGGTATGTAATAAACGTCAGTCGATAGTCTGTCACCTGTGATGGAGACTGTGAGATCACGAAAGGGAAGGGAGGTGTCGGAGATGGGTCCAAATAAATATTGATAAATATCCCTGATATTTTGCTGTGAGAAGTAGTTATTTTTCCTAGAATGAGACTCCAATAATGCACACTGCAGAACATTAGCAAATAGCACTATTAACAAAATAGATAAATATTAAGGGAAGAGGGTGGGAGTAAGGGGGACCTAAGTGGGAGCAAAGTGAGAAAAATACAGAAATACAAGAAATGCTAAAATATTAAAATTGATGGTGTTACAATGTCATGTTTCAAGGAGATGAAGTAACAGGTCATATTGACCAGTAGCATTAACTCTCTTTCTACAGATGCTGTCTGACCACATAAATATTATCAGAAAAAGACACACAAAGTGCTGGAATAACTCAACATGTCAGGCAGCATATCTGGAGAACATGAACAGGTGACCATTTTGGTCGAGACGCTTCTTCAGACCAGAATTTGGAGTTCCTTGTGTCAAAATATATTATCAGCATTTTATTTTGCATTTCAGGTCTCCAGTATTCATACAAATTTTCTTTCATAAGGAAACATAAACAGAATTTTGAGAGACAGTTTGATTACAGAGGCTGTTTTGCACTTGAGAGAATGAAAAATCACACATTCGAATAAGATTGATTAGAATGAGGAATTTGGAGAAACTTTATTGGCCAATGTTCCAGTGGCATTCTTTTGATGAGAAAAAGGCGTTTACATTTATGTAATGGCTTCAGTGTTCTCACTACAGGCAAAAGCACTTCACAACAAATAAATTACTTTTGAATTGTAGTCTCTTTTGCTTTGCCGACATAAATGGGAGCCTATTTACAAAGTCACACAAACATCAATGAAATAAATAATCAGTTAGATAGGTTTTATTGAGGGATAAATCATAGAATTATGGAATAAGAAGCACTAAAGGAGGCCATTTGATCCATCACATCTGCGTTGTATTTTGAAAAAAAAAGCTCAATAAGTTATACAAATTTCAATGTAAGCTATACGTATCAATTATCGACAATTTGTGTGATAACTTACAACAACATTTAAAACACATTTGGACTGGCACATCGATAGAAAAGGTTTAGAGGATTATGGGCCAAATGCGGGCAGTTTGGGACTAGTGTAGATTAGGCATCTTGGTCAGCATGAGCATGTTGGGTCGAATGGCCTGTTTCCATGCTATTTACTATTGACCTAAATCCTGAATGTTTTCTGCTGAAAAAATTACGTTAGTAAAAGGTACGGATTTAGAATACTGAGGATAAAATAAGATAACTACAGAGAAAAAAAATGATTTTGTTGACAATGTTTAGAGCAAAGCAAAGAAGAGAGCATCCTGTTAAATTTGGAATTCCTTAATGTTGGGCCACAGGGTTAGAAGGGAACATCATCTAGCTGGGTATGGGGTGACAACAGATTTAACTTAACTTAAATCATTGCAAACTTTTAAAGACAGTTTTAAATGAATTAAAAAATATTTATTTTTATAACCGCATGCAGTAAGAAAGTATTAACTGTGAGTTGAACCTTTAAAGCACACTGTGTGTTGAAGGAAATACCGGAGGAGCTGATAAGTATGTTTTGAAATTTAAATACATTTGTTTCGTTCTCTGGTCTTCGGTGTGCAGGTCTTACAGATCTACAGAGTTGTAAAACACAGGGTCAAACAAGTCTTTGGAAATGTGTAGGAAGGAACTGCAGATGCTGGATTACACCGAAGATAGACACAAAATGCTGGAGTAACTCAGCGGGACAGGTAGCATCTCTGGAGAGAGGGAATGGGATGCTGCTTGTCCCGCTGAGTTACTCCACCATTTTGTGCCTATAATTCAGTCTTTGAAAATGTTTGGGCTCAGATTGTTACTGGCATGAACTCTGCCCAAAATGCGATTAAACCCAGAACTTTTACCAACAAAACACCTGTAGCACAACATCACCTATCCGTTATCTCCAGAGATGCTGCCTGACCCGTTCTGTTACTCCAGCACTTTGTGTCTATCTTTGGTATATACCGGCATCTGCAGTTCTTTGTTTCTAACATAATTGGAGGTCTGTAATCTGTTGAATTGTATTAAAGTGAGGCAAAAGAGTCAAGAGGGTTTAATTGTCATATGTTTGAGAAACTCATCACTGCTCTTCAAGATGGTCTTTGAGGCTGTTCCTAGGTGAGCCATTATGATGAGGGCAACTGGACCCCATGTGAAACACATGTTAATACAAGTTAAACACAAAATTCCTTCCAACAGTGATGTTTCGGATCGGGACTGTTCTTCAGACTGAAACTGTCCATGTTCTCCAGAGATGCTGCCTGACCTGCTGTTACTCCAGCACTGCATCTTTTATTTTACTTCATACAGTGGTGTAGCAGCTGCAACATATTATGACCATTTACACCACAGTGGCACAGCGGTAGAACTGCTGCCTTCCAGGATCCTGACTTGAGCTGATGTCTTTACAGAGTTTGTATTTTCTCTCTGTGACCATGTGAGTTTTCTCAGGGTTCTCCGGTTTCCTTCCACACTCTAAAGACGTACAGGCGTGTAGGTTAATTGGCGTTGGTAAAATGGGAAGCCATCCCTAGTCTGCAGGACACTGCTACTGTACAGGGATCGTTGGTCGGTTGGGGAGATAACCTTATAATACCAACAAACAAGAAGGGATGATCTCAATGTTCACCAAAAGATGCACATCATTGGATCAGCAGAGGATTAACCAGCAGGGCAGATGGGGTAACGAGGAGATATACTTGTAACTTTGGGAGAGAAGGTTGCTGTGTCAACCATTACATTGAGTTATTGCAAATTCTCAAGTCAATATGGATCAGAGTATGAAATTCAGGGTTGTAATTATTAAATAAATCCTCAGCTCAAACGCATGTACCGAATGTGATGGATTAATCCCTGGCTGATATAATCACAGGATTGCTTGCGGAAATATTTTACCTGCGCTAGTTGTGGACAGATACTTCTCAATTAAAATAACTAGGTACTTATTGCTCATTTTTGCAGCTCTAATAATTAAAGGCAAAGGAGTAGAACTCTTCAGAGATCTCTCATAAAGTACTTTTACCCTTGGAAGTATTGCCGCAAATTAATCTAACATCTATTTCAGCTCATGACATTCTACCGGGGATCTGTGACACATGTAAACAACAAGATTGGACACAAAGTACTGGAGTAACTCAGCAGGTAGGGCAGCATCTCTGGAGAACATGGATAGGTGACAATTCGGATCAGGACCCTTCTTCAGACTGATTGTTGGACGGGGGGAAGAAAGCTGGGAAAGAGGAGAGGTGGGACAAAGCATGGGTAACAGGAATCTTTTTTAGGCTTGAAAATGTTGCCAGATTTAGGGAGATTTAGGGAATGGATAAGGAAGTGGGATAACACTTGTGGGATGAGGAAGTGTGAATGGGTGACTGTTGGTCTGTGTCGACTTGTTGAGCCCTATGGCCTGTTTCCATGCTGTATTTTTAAACTAAATCTTGCAGTTAAAGACCTCTCTCACCCTTTGCTCTCATCTCCCAGCTTCCCTTCTTAGTGGAGCTGCTTTCAATTCTTCCAACTCCCTAGGTGTCATAATGGCCTGTGTCGTAATGCACGTGGACTCAGTGGACTATAGGGTCCGTCCCACTTGGGCGACCTAATCCGTGAGTTCTGGCGAGTTTGCCCTCGACTCATACTCACAGCACGGTCGCCACAAGGTCATAGGAGGTCTTCGTAACTCTCCTTCATGCTCGAGAGTGGTCTCCGCTAGGTCACAGCTAGGTCGCTGCGGTTTTTTCCATATGTTAAAAAATGCCCGCGAGTAAAAAAAAGGTCGCGATGGAAAAAATCTATACTTTTTTACTCGTAGGTTTAGTCGTAGTAGGTCGTAGTAGGTCGGCATGTTAGTCGTCGGTAATCGAGGGTAGTCGAAGGTAGTCGTAGATAGTCTTCATCATAGTCGAGGGGAGGTCGAAGGGAGGTCGAAGGAGATTAAAGGAGGTCGTCTTCACTCTCCGCTATTCGCTGTCCAATTTTCCCAAAGTTAGTCGTAGCTAGTCATAGCTTGTCGAAGGGGTTCTTCAACATGTCATTTTTTTCAAACTCTTCTAAACTCGCCAATTAAGTCGCCCAAATGGGACAGGCCCTTATTTCTGTACAATTGCTAATTGAGGATAAGGGGTATTTCACTGTGTTAGCAGCTTGCACAATATAACAAAGGCACCATTGAACGATAGAACCATTGAATGATTGAAGCTGATGGAATTGTGGACAGGACATCCATGTCTGAGATTTTGTTTTTAATCCATTGAAACAGGAAATCAACATTCAATCACTCCCTTATGTAATTGATCAAGGTGGACTTTCAAGATTTGCACAAGTTCTGTAAAACTACACAACTGTATCTCACTTCAGCTAGAATTCTCAGAATTGAATGTTTGCAAATACACAGGACTAGATGTTAAAATCCAAGGTGCCAAATATCAATTTACTCCCGATGGTGATGGGAGCCTTCTGCACTCACCTATGCTCCTCCGATGTTGAGAAAGGCTAGGCAGACACGTCATTGAGGTTATCAAGTGGGCACCTACTTTCATCAACGTTTCGCTGATTGAACCCACGACGTCTCCAGTAGGCTCAGCGGTGCATTCTGGCGTCCCAGAACCACCCCCATCTGCATCTGTCTAGTCGGTTATAAGTCGAATAACAAATCTGATTCCTCTATACAGCATAAAGGCTGGTGTAGTAGAAACATAGAAAACATAGGAAATGGGTGCAGGATTCGAGCCTGCACCACCATTCAATATGATCATGGCTGATCATCCAACTCAGTATCCTGTACCTGCCTTCTCTCCATACCCCCTGATCCCTTTAGCCACAAGGGCCACATCTAACTCCCTCTTAAATATAGCCAACAAACTGACCTCAACTACCTTCTGTGGCAGAGAATTCCACAGATTCACCACTCTCTGTGTGAAGAATGATTTTCTCATCTCAGTCCTAAAAGACTTCACCCTTATCCTTAACCTTATCCTTGTCCTGGACTTCCCCAACATCGGGAACAATCTTCCTGCATCTAGCCTGTCCAACCCCTTAAGAATTTTGTAAGTCTCTATGAGATTCCCCCAATCTTCTAAATTCCAGCGAGTACAAACCAAGTCTATCCAGTCTTTCTTCATATGGATGTCCTGCCATCCCAGGAATCAGTCTGGTGAACCTTCTCTGTACTCCCTCTATGGCAAGAATGTCTTTCCTCAGATTAGGAGACCAAAACTGTACGCAATACTCCAGGTGTGGCCTCACCAAGACCCTATACAACTGCAGTAGAACCTCCCTGCTCTTCTACTCAAATCCTTTTGCTATGAATGCCAACATACCATTCGCTTTCTTCACAGCCTGCTGCACCTGCATGTCTACTTTCAATAACAGGTGTACCATGACACCCAGGTCTCATTGCATTTCCCCTTTTCCTAATCGGTCACCATTCAAATAATAGTCTACTTTCCTGATTTTGCCACCAAAGTGGATAACATCACATTTATCCACATTATACTGCATCTGCCATGCATTTGCCCACTCACCCAGCCTATCCAAGTCACCTTGCAGCATCCTAGCATCCTCGTCACAGCTAACTCTGCCCCCAGCTTCGTGTCATCCACAAACTTCAAGATGTTGCATTTAATTCCCTCGTCCAAATCATTAATATATATTGTAAATAGCTGGGCCTTGCGGCACCCCACTAGTCACTGCCTGCCATCCTGAAAAGGACCCATTCACTCCTACTCTTTGCTTCCTGTCTGCCAGCCAGTTCTCTATCCACATCAATACTGAACCGCCAATACTGTGTGCTTTAAGTTTGTATACTAATCTCTTGTGTGGGACCTTGTCGAAAGCATTCTGAAAGTCCAGATATAACACATCCACTGCTTCTCCCTTATCCACTCTACTAGTTACATCCTCAAAAAATTCAATAAGATTCATCAGACATGATTTACCCTTGGTAAATCCATGCTGACTTTGTCCAATGATTTCACCACTTTCCAAATGCGCTGCTATCCCATCTTTAATAATTGACTCTAGCAGTTTCCCCACTACCGATGATAGACTAACTGGTCTGCAATTCCCCGTTTTCTCTCTCCCTCCCTTTTTAAAAAGTGGGGTTACATTAGCTACCCTCCAATCCTCAGGAACTACTCCAGAATCTAAAGAGTTTTGAAAAATTATCACTGAGGCATCTGCTATTTCTGGGGCTACTTCCTTAAGTACCCTGGGATGCAGCCTATCTGGCCCTGGGGATTTATCGGCCTTTAATCCATTCAATTTACCTAACACCACTTTCCGGCAAACCTGGATTTCACTCAGTTCCTCTATCTCATTTGACCCGCTATTTCCGGCAAATTATTTATGTCTTCCTTAGTGAAGACAGAACCAAAGTAGTTATTCAATTGGTCTGCCATGTCCTTGTTCCCCATGATCAATTCACCTGTTTCTGATTGCAAGGGACCTACATTTGTTTTAACTAATCTTTTTCTCTTCACGTATCGATAAAAACTTTTGCAGTCAGTTTTTATGTTCCCTGCCAGTTTTCATTCATAATCCATTTTCCCTTTCCTAATTAAGCCCTTTGTCCTCCTCTGTTGGACTCTGAATTTCTCCCAGTTCTCTGGTAGGCTGCTTTCTCTGGCTAATTTGTACGCTTCATCTTTTGTTTTGATACTATCCTGATTTCCCTTGTTATTCACGGATGCACTACCTTCCCTGATTTATTCTTTTGCCATACTGGGATGAACAATTGTTGTAGTTCATCCATGCAGTCTTTAAATGCCTTCCATTGCATATCCACCGTCAACTCTTCAAGAATCAATTGCCAGTCTATCTTAGCCAATTCACGTCTCATACCCTCAAAGTTACATTTCTTTAAGTTCAGGACCCATGGTTCTTAATTAACAGTGTCACTCTCTATCCTAATGAAGAACTCAACCATATTATGGTCACTCTTCCCCAAGGGGCCACACACAACAAGGCTGCTAACTAACCTTTCCTCATTACTCAATACCCAGTCTAGAATAGCCTGCTCTCTCGGGTTCCTCAACATGTTGGTTTAGAAAACTATCCCGCATATATTCCAAGAAATCCTCTTCCACAGCACCCCAGCCAATTTGATTCATCCAATCTATATGTAGATTGAAGTCACCCATTATAACGGTTTTACCTTTGTTGCACGCATTTCTAATTTCCTGTTTGATGCCATCCCCAACTCCACTACTACTGTTAGGTGGCCTGTACACAACACTCACTAGCGTTTTCTGCCCCTTAGTGTTTCGCAGCTCTACCCATATCGATTCACATCCCCCAAGCTAATGGCCTTCCTTTCGATTGCGTTAATCTCCTCTCTAACCAGCAACGCTACCCGACCTCCTTTTCCTTTCTGTCTATCCCTTCTGAATATTGAATATCCCTGGATGTTCAGCTCCCTGCCCTGGTCACCCTGAAGCCATGTCTCCGTGGTCCCAACTATATCATAATCATTAATAGCTATCTGCACATTCAACTCGTCCACCTTATTACGAATGCTCCTCGCATTGAGACACAAAGCCTTCAGGCTTGTTTTTACAACGCTCTTACCCCTTATACAATTATGTTGAAAGGTGGCCCTTTTTGGTTTTTGCCCTGGATTTGTCTGCCTGCCACTTTTCACCTTGCTACATATTGCTTCTATCCTCATTTTAAACCCCTCTGTCTCTCTGATTACACAATTAAGAAACCCACCACCTCTTATTCTCTGTTTATTATTTTTTTCTTCTTTCCCCCCTATGTGTTGCGTCTGACTGCTTCCCTTCTCTGCCTCCTGCCTCACACACAATCTACTTGCTTTCTCTATTTGTGTCCCTCCCCCCAACCGATCTAGTTTAAAGTCTCCCCAGTAGCCTTTGCAAATCTCCCCACCAGGATATTGGTTCCCCTCGGGTTCAAGTGCAACCCGTCCTTTTTGTACATGTCACACCTTCCCCAAAAGAGGTCCCAATGATCCAGAAACTTGAATCCCTGCCCTCTGCACCAGTCCTTCAGCCATGCATTTATTGTCCACCTCGCTGCATTCCTACTCTCACTGTTACGAGGCACAGGCAGTAATCCTGAGATTGTTACCTTTGCGGTCCTTCCCATTAAATCTCCTCCTAACTCCCTAACTTCTCCTTTCAGGACCTCTTCTCTTTTTCTACCTATGTAATTGCTACCTATATGCACCACGATCTCTGTCTCCTCTCCCTCCCATTTCAGATATCTTGGACACGTTCAGTCACATCCCGGACTCTGGCACCAGGGAGGCAACTACCATCCAGGTCTCCTGACTGCGTCCACTGAATAGCCTATCTGACCCCCTAACTATAGAGTCCCCTATTACTGCTGCCCTCCTCTTCTTTTCCTTAACCTTCTGAGCAACAGGGCTGGTCTCTGTACCCGAGGCCCGGCTGCTCTTGCTACCCCCAGGTAGGCTGTCTCCCCCAACAGTACTCAAACAGGAGTACTTATTGCCAAGGTGTACAGCCACCGAGGTACTCTCTAGTCCCTGCCACTGCCCGTTGCCTCTCCTAACCGTGACCCACGTGTCTGCCTCCTGTGGTTTTGGAGTGACTACCTCCCTGGAACTCCGCTCTATGATCTCCTCACTCTCCCTGACCAGACGGAGGTCGTCGAACTGCTGCTCCGGGTACCGAATACAGTCCCTTTGGAGCCCCATCTTGACGCACCTGGCGCAGATGTGGATGTCTGGAGAGCTATCTGACTGCATGACCTACCACATCTGACATCCAGAGCAGTAAACTGCCCTGGCACTCATCCTCCCCCTTACCCTGGCTACAATACAAAGTACAATACAATACAATGTACAATACAGTACATAGCTGGATGAAATCAGCAGGGATCTGACTGCCAATCAGCTGCTCCCTCAAGTCCGCTTCCACCAATCAGCGGCTTCCTCAAGCCCACTTGTTGTGAACTGCGAGCTGCGAATGGAACGTTACAGATTTGGGTTCCTCCCACTGCAACCGCTCCTGGGCCTCCGTGGAAACAAGCCCCGCGATCGAGTTTTTAAACTTACAGCTCGGACGTCGCTCTTCCACTGCAACCGCTCTTGGGCCTCTGTGGAAAAAAGCCCTGCGATCAAGTTCTAGTGCTTAACACTGGATCCATAATAAGAGTAGACATGGACTGCATCATTGAGGTCATGTCTGGCATTACTGCCATCAAATCAGCATTGCCCATGATTCATTTCATAATCCCCCATCTCTATATACTGCTTGAGGTGCTATTGAGCTTCCTGTGTACGAGACAGGGCAATTTGTACTGTTAACATGGATAGATTGCCCAGCAAATTGCCAGTTTTACACAGTGTTAATTTTTGCAACTAACCACTGTCTCTGAAAAAACCCACACTGTGCTAGAGTAACTTAACAGGTCAGGCAACATCTCTGGAGGACATGGATAGGTGACATTTCATGTCAAGACCCTTCTTCAGACCCAAATCGAAACATCACCCAGACAGGTCCCCCGGAGATGCTGCCTGGCCCTCTGAGTTATCCCAGCACTTTGTGTTTTTGTTTTGTAAAACAGCATCTGCAGTTCCTTTTTCCTCCACCACTGTCACTGGACTAGAACTGGAAGGTTATGCATTCCAGGTGGTTTTAATGATACTTCATTAAATTGCCTATCTCTTAAGAAAAACTTTATTCTTTTACATCCCCTCTAAGCATTTCAAGGGAATGAAATGATACTAGAACTTAAATAGTTTAAGCTATTACTTTAGATATTTGAATCAATTATAAAAAAATAACTTTATGCTTATCAATTATTTAAAGGAAAAATGTGGCTATTATAGGCATGTCAGGGAAATTATAAAAGGCAGTTTAATTTTTCTCAATATAAGCATTTTTCACCCATGCATTTCTATAATTGAAAATATTCATAGAATATTTGATTCTTGATTAGTAGAAAATTATCTTATTGCAAAAGTAATTGAAAGAGAGAGAAACTCAATGGGTCAACTTCATACTTCCACCCAAAATAAAGAGTTGATTACAATTCAAAATTAGGAGTGCCTGGTCAGATGTTATATTATTTTAACCTTCAGAAAGGTAAAAAAAAGATATATCATTTGTTTGTCATACGAGCTTAATTTCACTGGTCAGTACAGCAGTGTCGTGACTAGTTTTTCCGGGAAAGTTATCTGTCTCAAAATGCAGATGAATATGATTTGGATAAATCTTCCTTTCACACAACTCCTGATGAAAAGTGGCTTCGACATGGACAATTTTATAATATTAGCACAGAATGCCACTGGTTAGCCATAATACAGAAATACACCATGCAAATCAAATCTACATTCCACAAAACAATTTTTTGCACGAACCAGCCATGACAAAAAAACAATAAAACAATAATTGTTTTCATAAAATACATCTATTGATGCCCTGAACACATCCATCAATGATGTAACCTGGGTCATTGGACGTTTCGGGTCTTGTCCCAAAAACATCAGACAAAAAAAAAAACCAAAAACAAAAGACCAAACACCTCACCAGGTGAACCAGCCATGGTTAATTCAAGACCACAACTTGTGTTCAGGTGGCATTCGCTCTTCCCCAATGGACCTCCACTCCTGACCCAGAGCCATTTTCGAGGCTTTCTCCGCTTCGCCTACTGTGAGTGTTCTGATGGCTCTTCTCCTCTCCATTCCGTTGATGCCCAGTGCACTCAATGGCTTTGTAGAGCGATTTTGCCCTGCGAAAAACATCTGCAGCCATCCTTGATGCACATACAGCTTGCTTTCCAGCCCTGCCTAGGAGAGGGGGAAGTCCCAAAAGCCATTCTCCCATCCCAAACCAGCAGGAAAGTTCCCCAAGGGCAGGCGAGAGGAACCAGAGGCCACCAGCACCAAAGCAGGGGGGGGGGGAGAACACCAAGACCAACCAGCCAGAGATATCCAGCAGGTATTAATGGGGGAGCTCAGAGGGGGGAATCGTACTTGGATCCTTCCTGTTCCAGTCGCCCAGCCCCTCACCAGGCCACAGTAGCCAGGCAGAGAACAGAATCCGAGAAAGGGGTCCAGCAACCAGTCCAAGGGACCCAAGGGCGGCCCCAAATCCCCCCAAGGATTCTCCAGCGAGAAAGCTCCCAGGACAAACCCCCCAAACGGACCCAAGTGGAGGGCAGGACACAAAGAGCCAAAGGAATGTCCAGAGAGCAGGGAAGAGCCAGAGTTGAAACATCCAAGTAAACGTTTGTGGGCCTCCTTAGTTGAACTAATTATTAATCGATTATAGGAAAGGATTAGGTAAGGATTCATCTGAAATGAAACGTTTAACTTTCATTCCTCCTTTAACCATCTCGGGGACCATCAACTAAGTCCGGACCTACCATCCTACCTTCTTGGAGAACTTTAAACTATCTATAATCAGATGTTTATTAGGACGTTTTCTTGCACTAAATGTTAAATGCTTTATCCTGTATCTGCACACTGGTGAATGACTTCCACAATAATCCATTATATAGTATTTTTGCTGACTGGATAGCATGGCAATAGATCAAGCATTTTTCACTGTACCTCAGTACATGTGGACCAATATATAATAAATTAGTAACTGAACTTAAACGAAACTTACCACGTTTGAAGTTTGATCTTTATTTTATGAGGA
Source organism: Okamejei kenojei (assembly GCA_035221665.1). Lineage (NCBI taxonomy): Eukaryota > Metazoa > Chordata > Chondrichthyes > Rajiformes > Rajidae > Okamejei > Okamejei kenojei. The sequence goes on along the minus strand of CM069154.1, from coordinate 27,280,531 downwards.
GTAGAAGTTGAAGGGGTACTACGTGGAATAGAACCCGTACAGCGTTGGTGCAGCCGAAACTCAAAGCAGCCGAAATGATAATTTCACAGCTAACACTGACCGCGAGTTATTAACGTTATTTAAGATAATAAAACTAGAACTTACAGATGAGATCTATGAGGTGGGAAGGGAGGAGGGGCACTGTAGTCCCTCAACCTCGACTCCTCATAATAAAGACAACTTCAAACTGTAAGTTCTCGTTTTTAATCTTACATTTACGTCGGGAGGTCATGTGAGAGACAGCGTGAAGACTTCAAAGCAACTGGTGGAATACGCCGCCGGACTTCAAAAATCCGACCCCCGTTCACACTGCACTGGGATTGACATCAAAAGTCGTGGTAACCATCAAATGTGCATCAGTAACACATTTGTTTTATTGAAATAATCAGTTTATTTACAATACAAATCATAACCAAACCAACCTTCTAAACTTGAGGGGGAAGATGTAACAGTTACTGACACCAGAATCAGCAATCACCCCGAGGAGAGTCTAAATCGGCTTTTGCCTGTGACAAAAACCTCTGAAAGTTAAGCTCACTGAGGACCATCCTGCGGGCGCGAGGGGTAGAGTGGCTTGAATGATCGTTTTTGGACTCTTACTGTGTGGTTTTTTGTGCTAATAACCAAAGCCCAACTCTGTTCCTCTTCAGAGTTTGTAATCCCTCAAATTAACGAATAAATGTGAGACGACACAGAAGCGATCATCTGGGGGTATGCTGAAAACACACATCTTACATTCCTGTCATGGCCTATTTATATTTTATGAAATCATAGGACATAAAATATTATGGATCAGCCGACACATGGCATTCTATCTAGCGTGCCTTTGCACATTTATACCGTTTGAGCTGAAACACGCACATAAGATAACCACCTTATAGATATTTGGCTACTGATAGGCTAGTAGTAACGGAGCCCACTGGCGAAGAGCCATAAAAACCCTCACTCACATTCCAAATACCGGATACCTGGGTTTAGGAGGATTTAAATTGAAAAAACTCCTTCCATGAATGTGAAATGAAACTAACGGAAATGTGTCCCTACGTGTATGCATTCTGATTATAGGTATAAGGACAGAGCACTTCTGGCTGAAATTAATCGGCACTGAAACTTAATTTTTTGGTCAATAAGAATTGACAAACTCAATACATCGTGATCCCTGCGTGTGATATACAATTATCCTCTGTAGGAGAATTGCTCCCACTTCTTATATAGGTGATATATTAGCTGCTGTCAGTACTATTATTCACATGCAAGGCGACGTTGAGAACCTCCACAGTTGATTTAAGACGTCTCTCACCAGGGTTATGGCCTCCTTTAAATTCTGCAAATTAACAGATCCTACGACTTAAAGGATGTTGATCCCCAGTGGATGGATTTACAGTAAGTAGATTTTTAGTCTCTTGGCTAAGATGTTATGGCTCATAGCCATTCTGGAATAACGGGGAAAATCAGCTGTGTCGGCCAAATGGGCACTACCAATACCCTGAAGGCCGGTGTCCTCCTTGATCTATGTTTTTTGCAAACATCTGCTGATGAGACAGAAAGAAGGAAATACATACCAAACATTCCTCCCCCAGTGCAGCGGAAATGCATCACTGCTATGCCCAGGATTGGTTACCATTGAAACATATAACTAGGTAACTGTGTTTTAATCGAGATTGCAAACAAGTCAATATCTCGGCGAATGCATACTGATCAATCATATTGGTAAATAATTCTGATTTAAAATCCAATTCAATGTTGTCTATTAAACTGACGTGGACTCTTCTGGCAATTAAAGTGCTGAAGCCAGATATTGTTTGGTCAATTACCCCACGCTCCCAATCTGGTTAGCCAGGTTATCCACACGACTGTGATTATCCCCCATGTGGTTACATATTTGCACTGCTGTGGTGTTGTCTATTCTGACTGCACATTGGCATATCCCTTCTTGTAGAACGATTAGAGGATTATTTGCCATACAGGTGGCCAACAACTCTTAATTAATTATCCCTCTTCATTGTGGGAAGGCGCTGTCTCATCACAATCCAGCTGCCTCCTCCACACTAGAAGACAAATCTGTTGCCACCCCAACCCCAGTGCACTTACATAAATCTGTACACAGAGACGGTGAATGTTTCCACTGAAACCCTTCTTAAATTTTTTGGGAAAACATGTAACTAGCACATTGTATGTCAGCCATTGCCCAGCTGACAACTGCTAGGCTATCAAAAATGGCCCTTTGTTATCTCAGTGCATGTTCCTTGTGGTTGGTAATTTGTTGATAATGCAGCAGGACCATATGCACAGGCTGGAAAGGCTTGCACAACTTCCCAATAAAACTGGGCTACTTGGCTAATGAGGCCGGTGTTCTCCAACGAGATTAACCAGTCCTCTATTAACGATTCAATTTATTGGGCAAAGTTACCAACATGTGTTGATTGGAATTATGGTAAATCCCAGATATTCAATAATTTGGATGGTGATAGTTTTGATTTATCTGGGGGTTATAACAAATCCCATTTGTTCAAAAGTGATTTTAACAATGAAACTGAAGATTGAGTTTCAGCATGAGTTTTCCAAAACAATCAGAATATATCTAACTAGCCATTACCACATGCCCCTAGCTCTAAGGTAATGCTAACAAGGTTTTACCAATTTAGTAAATACTCTAGGGCTGAAGTAATCAATTCGGCATGTCCTGAATTGCCACAGCTCAGTCATCCAACTAAATTTCAAATATCTTCTCTCATCACATGAATAGACACTGCGTTATACGCATTCTTTAAATCTATGTTTTGCATATACTACCCTTTGGACATAGATGTGTGGCCGTGGTAACGGTCCTTTGAAATGGCCTACAACAAACAATTAGTTCAAATTCGATAAATCCAGAATAATTCTACATCCCCCAGTCCTTTTAATCTGGGAAATTATTATTGAAGAAATTGTTGAACTTGTAGAAAAGGCTCAATTACCCCTTCTTATGTAACGACTGAAATCTCTGCTTGAATAAGCACCTTTTCCTCATCTGAAAAATAGTTTACGACTAGGAAAATGTTTTGAATTAGGTAGACTGTCTCTTATAGTAAAATCCAATTTTACCCTTTCAATACACTAAGGTATGAACAAATCTGATGTTAACTGCTGGCCATTGTTTTGAGAAACAATTTTAAACCTTCCCCAATTGTGAACGGGAAACATCGTTAATTCTCTCGTCTCGTCAAATGTTTTATATTCCTTACCAGCATCTTTCCTTGCGGCCTTGGTTGTCTCGACCTCTTGTAGAGGAACCTTTTTTTGCCTTGCTTCCAGCTGGCTTAATGAGGGCCATGGTTATAAACAAACTCCTTTACAGTTCTTGACCCTTTTGCAGGTTACCACCAAAACCAACAGATTTCGTGGTGGTACACTGGTCGGTTTGCACAAACTCGCCAAAATTCGGGGTTAGCATTGAGCCTTAATAGCGGCCCTCCCGTATTATTAAATTTCAAACATGCATTACTAAGGGTCTCTCTAGTTCAATCTGGGTGTGCTTCAACCATATCATTTTGTATCAATAAATCTTCACCACAGCTGTAATACCTGCTGACAAAACATGTTTAAGGCACTTTTTTTAAAACTTCATCTCCGGGGCCTAGCAGGCAAACCCATCTATGCAAAATTTGGTGGATTAGAAAACCAACCGGTACCTTCAGGAGATCACAATTAACAGGAGCTTTATAGTTTTTTGCTACTTCATCCATAGCTAGCTTCCTTAACTGGTGGAGAGAGCATTATACTGAAATGGCTTCGGCCCAATTCTACATCAATCGCCTTCCCGCCCTCTCTACACTCAGCAAACTCCCAGCAATGTTCGGAATAACCTCAAGCCGATACACCCTTTTACTGCTTCTCCCCCAGCACTAGAAAAACAGTGTCAGTCAAACGGCCCATGATAATACAGCCTCTCCTCACAGGGACAGGATAGTTCTGCAGCCCTGAACAGGTGCTGCTAGACAAGCTCTACATCAGCTGGCTTGGCACCACTCCTCCCCAACGGAGGCTGTTTCTTCCTGTCGAGCGATTCTTTTGAAATAGAATCTCGGACGAGGTGAGGAGCGTGAGTCGCAAACGGACTTCCTCCTTATGGAGGGTTAACCTCCGGCCCGACTCATTTACGGGGCCACAGAGGACTTGCCAGTGGCCTTCCACCCTACTGACATCAGCCTCCACTCCCCAGGCAAGTGGGGTCCGCAAAACCACTGGCTGTGTTAGCCAGCACCGGGGACCAAGGTGTACCAGAGGGGCCTCCAATCCTCAACACTCTCCTGGCCCCTTTTTCTTTCTACCCCGGAGCGCCTCGCCGACACTCTTCCCTTTCTGCTAACATTCTTCCTAAGCCCCAAACCGTCGCAGTAAAAGAGACATGCGGTTAAAAATTTTTAAAAAAAAAACCTTACCTCTGTAAAACTTTGTTTAAACGGAAGAAAACTGCAGAATGCTGGAGAAATCGGAGGGGCGTGAAGTCTGAAGAAGGGTCTCGACCTCACGTCGACCATCTCCCTCGCTCCTTGGCTTGCTGCTGCACCCGCGCCTAAAATTTCTCCAGCTCTTCGTTATAACATCCCGCGGTTTAACATACCGATCGGAGGGAGAGGAGCGCTGCTGCTCCAAACGCCCGACTTGCACCCGCGTCTGACATCATGACGCACCAACGGCTGTACGGGTTCTATTAGTAGTCACTCACGTGTCTCCGAAGTAAAATTAAACTGAACTTTACACAGAATCAGGAACCTTACGGATATATCCTGTTTTTCTGGTTTTATTTCCAGTATCTATAATGTTTATGCTTCTGCAATTTTCATTGATGTTTTGATACAATGTTATCTTCAGTGCATCAAGGTAAAGGAGATGGGCAGCTTTGAGCTATTTGATGGAAATGGAATAATTATTGCCACATGGTGAACAAGTCACAATTGAAATTATTTTGTTCCATACCATGCAGAAATAGCCACCACAAGGGGCACTTCCAAAGTTACGAATTCCCCCCCACCCTAAACGTGCCAGTTCCCCCTTTGTTTTTCCCCCACGCCCCCCTCACTCACAGGCAGTCCCCCCCATATCGGGTCACCATTGTCCCATTGTTCTACCCATCCCCCATCACAGCAGCCTATCCACACCAGGTCACCGTACCCTCCCCCTCACTTGGAAGCCCCCCAAATGGGCAGCCTCCCAAATACTGGGGTCCCGCTGCTCTTCTCTTCCCTCACGGAGGTCCCCCTTATGCTGGGTTTTTCCTTTCTTCCTTCCTTAGCATAGGCTTAGTTGACAGGAATGGCCCTTCTGTGTCATAAGCAAATATTTGTGTTTTTGTTGGTTGTTTAGTTCAGTTTAGAGATACGGCATGGAACCAGGCCCTTTCAGCGGACAGTAGTCATGGTCATGTCACTTGTTCACACACGGGGTCTATGTAGCCCACTCTTGCATCAATCATACACTTAGGAACAATTTACAGAGGCCCATTAACTATGCCTTTTGGGATGTGGCGAGGAAAACCGGACGACACGGGAGGAAAACGTACATAGTTCACCAGAGAGAATGTGCAAACTCCACAGGACAGCACCCGAGGTCACGGTCATAAAAAGCGGGGGTTCTCTGGCATTGTGAGGCAGCGCTCAACCAGCTGTTGCCACTGGCAATGAATTTCTGAAAATAGACTATGCCAAAACTGCATCAGTGTGATTAAAAAGACTACAAAGTTTCTGGAGAACCTGGATAGGGGATGTTCCGTCAGACCCTACTTGTTACCTATCCATGCTTCTCAGAATGTTTGCCTGAACACGTGATTTAACTCCAAGAACTTTGTGTCTTACTTTGGTTAGCTGGCATCTCCAGTCCTTGTGTCTCCTGTGAGATTAAAAGCTCTTTAAATGGTACATGTGGTAATAAAAAAGAGATGGCCTTCGTGGTACTCACTTTTTGTTTTAGCTGCAGGAAGTCCATGTAGCCACATCTCATGGCTTAACATAAATCATACTGTCACCACCAAACAACAACTCAAGGAGGCAGCTCACCACTTGCTACTTAAGGGCATTTGTAGCTGTGCATTAAATGCCGTGCTCAATTGGTAAATACGGTTCCTTCTTGTATGTATGCACTGCTGGTGGACACTTTCTTTTGCATAGCTTACACATGCACGAATCGCCATATTTTGGCACCATTTACAAATGTTGCTGCATTCCCATTCATGAGTTTAAAATGTTAGTTTCCTAATCTTGAAACTTTAATACCTTCAGTTAGTCTGCGTATTATGACACAAATTAAAATTATACAAGTATATAGTGTGATGTAATATTTCAATGTTTGTAGATGAACTGATCTGGGAATGCATCCACTATCCTTGGAGCGGTTGGACTTTTTTATGTTTTTGACTGCCCTGTTTTCACCCAAGGGCGTTGAACATTTCAGTACCGATTTACTGAAGGCTATGAAATGGCAACGTCTTGAGAAATAATTACTTGAAGCTGCCTGAAAACTTGAGAAGATAGTGTGTTTGGTTTAGCAATGGGGAGTTAGGGACAGTGATGGGAAAGAGCAGCTAACTGTCATAGAGAAATAAGAAACAAAAACGTAAATGACTCCTAATCGTCAGGCTCAAAAAAGCAATGCAAGTATATAATCGCAAAGGACAGCACGTTGTTAATTTAAACCCCTTTTTGGGCTAATGACCAAATGAGTCTAGCTTAATTCACAGTTGGAAGAAGTAATGTTTTGTTCGAGGGTGCCCTGACATTATTTCCTGGAATCACATAGATAATATTGAAAAAAACTCTACGTGTTTGTAGCACTAGTGGCGCAGTGGCAGAGTTGCTGCCTCACCAGCGCCGGGAGACCCGGGTTTCATTCCTGACTGTGGGTGCTGTCTGATCAGCGTTTGTACGTTCTTTCCTGTGACCGGCGTTAGGTTTTTTCCTCCACACTCCCCAAAACACGTACATTTGTAGGTTAATTGCTTCTGTCCCTGGGTGCAGGGTCGGGCTAGTGTGTACAAGTGATCATTGGGTTGGCGTGGACTACAGCAGGCTGAAGGGCCTTGTTTCTTTGCTGTATTTTCTAAACCTCCAAACTAAGTTAACTGTACCTTTAAAAGGAGAAATTAAAGTACTCTGGAATGTTATCGAATGAATCAGGCTTTAAAACATGAGAAAAAATTATTGAGAAATTCACTATATTTTCTAAAAAAACCGGGAAATGTTCAAACAAATGTTTTCTCTATCTTTAAATACTTTTCATTATGATTATAGTTATTTAATTTATGCGCTTACTCTTGCTTTCAGTTTTTTCCACATTTAATTCAATAAATACAATTTGAACTAGACTTAAAATTGTTCCTGCTTCTAACCATTATACAGTAATGTCATTTGATGAGACTGTTTGGAAGAAGAGGGAAGGACATCTCGTTTGTTAACTTTGTGTCTTAAGTCTTCGAGGGCTGAGTTTATCTGCGAATACTATCAATCACAGTAGCACCCGGCTAATCAACCCATTTTTTTTTATTACCATAGGGAAACCCCAATACAGTTGCCTTAATGTTATAAAGAAGGAACTGCAGATGATGGAGAATCGAGGGTACACAAAAGCTGGGAGAAACTCAGCGGGCGGTCCAGCAGCATCTAAAGGAGCGAGGAGATAGGCGACCGTTTTCGGGTCGAAGACCCTTCTTTCAGACTGGTCAGGGATTTTTTTTTTTTTTACAGGGAAAACGAGAGATATAGACGGTGATGTGGTGAGATAAGGACAATGAATGAAAAAGATATGTTACTCCAATTAAATGTTCTTCTCTGAGCTGATGGACAGGTAAACCAATGAAATAGCTTGAATATGCTTCACGCTGTGTGAATATCAAGAACATCATTATTTGATTATTGCCTGAACCCACCTTCTCTTAATAAAACAGAAGGTACTTCAATTTGATTGAGGAACTTCCTACTGGGTATCTAAATAACACCTCATTTTACTTTAATAGGTGAACTTGATGGACCAATGACAAATTAGTCTGACCCAAATCAGTCTGAAGAAGGGTTTCTCGACCGGGAACGTCACCCATTCCTTCTCGCCAGAGATTACTGCCTGTCCCTTCTGAGTGTTACTTTCAGCAGTGTTGTTGTTGTTTTGTGACGCCGGCGTAGTTGTGAAATCAGGGCAGTCTTGTGGCTGTGTGTGTGCTGTTGGTGTGTGTATGTAATTGTTGTTTTTGCTGTTTCGTGAGGTTCACGTGAGTGGTAGCTATGTTGAGAAGAGACCCGCCAGGACATAGCGCGTAATTATTGTCGCGTCATTGTCGCTCTGAATGGGGCTGATGGGCACAGTCCACCAGCGGGTAAGTAGGAACTTCTAAGGTAAGTGTTCTTACAAACTTTCCTTAGGAAGGTAATTTCCACTCCCAGTAAAGCTGGCTCGAGCAGTCAGTACTGAACTGTTGGACAGCTTGGGAGCTGTTATTTTCTGAAGATCCGTTCTTAGCAGGGGTCCAGGGATTCACCCCAAATTGATCGGGGTGGGTCGGAAGATTAAGGCGCGGGTAACGCCGGCTCCGATGCCGGGGTTTTGCCGTCTTACCGGCCAGCAGTTCAAATTTATGCGCAGCTCTATTTTTCCACACTAGCTCATGCACAAATGGCAGGCCAACTGGGAATTTGATTCAGAATGAGGCCTGGTCCAGAATCTATTTATATCCAAGGGTACTAAGCAGACTTGAGGCTGTCCTAGCCATGAAAAGGCATATATAAAGGTCACAGGACCGGTTCTCTGACAACAATAGTTACTCTTCCCCATATTCATACAAGGACTGTGGGTTGAGGTTGGGATCATTGCAGCTGTATGCTCAACCTTTCATTACATAAGGGCAAAGGTGCCTGAGGTAATGTCCAAGAGGGACATACCAGGACCAATATTCGGAGGGGTATTATTGGGGTTCCTTCCAGCGCCATGTTTAGGACTGGAGGATGCCTCCTTAACTATATGATGTGGGGAGAAAGACGGCGGGCAGAATTGCAGCTGGACCCTGATTTGCTTGGTTTGTCCCAGCTTATGCCTCCGGGTAGGTCTCGGAAATGGGCACTGAGTTGCTATTCTGGAGGGGACTGGTGAGTTCACTGGACACAATCCTTCCCAGCAGTATCGATTTATGTAGTACTCACCAGTTCCAGCAAGATATGATGCAAGTGACTGCAAACAAATATGAGACAACACTGTTTAATTGCATTACTGAAAGTGGCCTCGTATGGTGACCCAGGTTCTGGGACACCATGTAGTCCTCTTTGACGGGGACAGGGAGGTTCTGGTGTTAAACACTTCCTCCAAATGGTGGGCGGCGCAATTTACTGCATTTGGCACTATGTCCAAGGGACAAATCATTCTCAAACACAACAGATTATTTTGGTATTTTATGCAATGCATTTTTCAGGAAATTGATCAGGGAATATCACATTCAGGCCAAACACTAAACCAAAAATTTGGCTACTCTTGTAGGGTGACTGCTGTAACAAGCGCTGAAATATGGGTTTGGAACGGACCTTGGTATGAACATTCATGAAATTCATGAATGAGGCAAAGCAATTGGCTTCAATTGTTCAAAGCTTTCGAGGGCCACTATCCGCTTCCCTGGGTTAATAACTGAAGTCACATTCCGGGGCTGAGTTTCAGCAGGGGGCGGCCAGTGGGGGCCACAACGAGGGGGTACGGCTCGGAGGACTGACCGGCTTACAATCCCAATGTGAGTGAGACCAGGTCAACTGTAGAGGGTTTTTTTTTTTATACAGCTCTTTTCTGTACGATAAAGGCTCTGGTGGCCAATCTGCCTCCTATTGGGAGGTTGGGTTACAAATGTTTTCTAATGAATGATGCTGTATAAATGTATGGATAGTTTATACTAGATACTGTCTCAAAGTCTTCCATTGAGTTTTGTCTTCAGGATGGTCACCTCAACAGCACAAGCCTAGTTAAAAGTGGGTTGGTGTTTGTGCCCTCCAGAGCCTGAAGGTTTATAGATAATGGTCAGTTTGATAAAGCCATTACTCATCCTCCACAATTGTTACTATATTCGCCCCAAGATCGCGTGAAAAAGAGGGGTGTTGTAGGAGTAATTCTAGTCCTCAATCACTTAAATTCATTTACTGCTTAAAACACCCTGCTATCACAGGGGGCTGTTTATGCCGGGCAACAATTTTTTTTGGCAACATGTGTAATTATACAATGCGAATGCATGTCATATCGCCATGTAGACTTGATGGTTGATGTTTAATTTGGTATGGCACAGCTTGTGGCAATACAACGCATATGGACTCCTGGATTAGGTTCAGCTCCCAGGCTATTTATTAAATTTGTTTAAAACCTGTTGCTGGGGGCTATTCAGCCCATCCATCACATTGTAATGGTTTATTTGCTGATTTATCTTCCTTGAATTATCAGCTACACTAATGAGCAGCTGAAGAATCGGTGCTTGAGTCATTTGGGGTTTGCTCCATCAACTAAGTTCATGTTACAAGCAACCCAAAATTATTGGGAGTATTTTGGGGTTTCTTATTTATTCCGTTGCTGTAACAGTTAACATTACCAAACAGCCCAAGGTTGTCGATGATGATGATGATGTCTGTACTTGCCTCCCACAATCTTTATCCCTCCATCTGAGGAAGACGCTAAGGACATAAATGTGGAGCAGGTTCCTGCTGTACATTCGGGCTTTGCCTTATCAACATTTTGCCAGAGAGCACGGAAAACTAGTACACTAAAATTCGAATGGAGGCCATTTTTCATCGGGATTCACCGGATTTTACCAATCCACAGCTCTCGGCAGAATCCAGTGGTGCTTGTTAATGTTAATCTAGTACAATTACCTTTTGGGTTCTAGGACCCTTTCACTAAATCTTCCAGACTGATGTCACATGCGCTCTCGGATGGGGGGGGTGGGGCTACGGACACCGGAAGTCTAGCTGTGGGGGTTAGTGGCTTGGACCACGAAGGTTGATTCGGCCTCACAAGGGGATAAAATTATTTTGCATTCTTCGGGGGGCTTTTATTGGGTTAAGTCGTTATTGCTTCAATGAAAGAATTTACACATTCAACTTCAGATTGATATAACACCACCAGCAGTGCAAATATATTAATCATATGGAGGAGCCACGGTCATTATTGTGTGTAACTGGGGTACGTCATGTGGATTGGGGTTTTATGTCAAGGGATTACGTTTCAGCCATTTATTCCCAACCTAGAGCGAATATGGTGGGCTGACCATAGATCGAGTCATGTTTCATTGCCAATATAGAGTGGATGTTCAAATCGAAAACTTTGTCACACAATGTCCTCGATTGGGGTTGCCAGCCAAAATGATCTGTTCCTCCAGATTTTCATCACAGTGCCTAATTATGTTTCTAGGGGCCAGATCCTGGTGAAGTTGCTTGTGGATTGCAGTCTCGTTGCATTTGGGGGAACTAAAATCTTATGCAATTCCTCAATTTTTCATCCTGAATGTCTCCACAATAGCTAGAGCTGAGACACCGCCACAGATGTTTGGTGGTCCCAGATTGCCCAACCAAACCAGGGTTCCCCTTTTCGTGTTTTCCATGATGTTCAGTCATTTCATGATGATTCCCAGCTGGCGTAATTTTCTTGGTGCATTATGGATACAGGAGAAAAGTCACCCTTACATGACCGTATTAATTGTTTTGTCTGCCACGGTTCTGACCAGAACAATTCCAAGGATCTTGGTTGTTCGAACTAGGCCATTGGTAGGTTTCTCACTGCCGCTTGGCGAAATAGCACTCAAAACACACTATATGTTCACATAAAAGGAAATGGGAACTGTTTTTTGTGTACCAATCAATATTGTCTTATCCCATTAAGCACGCTTATGATGATGTGCTGGAGTTTCCTTGCTAGTTGCATTTTGATGAGCACTGCGTTATAGTGACTTACCATGCGCTCGGATGTGCATTGTTCCTCTTATTGCATGTAGTCTTCAGAACAACATCCTATAGGATTCTCATCCGTTTAGTATCCCGATTTATGAGGAATTTTAATAAAACTCCTCCGGAAAACCTTGCTATATAATAAATCTGAGGACATCAGTCCTGTTCTCACAATGCTTCGGCAATGGGCTCCAATTACTTCATTATGTACGAAGAGATTAACTTCTTGGCTGTGGTTTTGATTAATAGCGCTGTTTTCAGCACTACGTGTAACAACATTACAATTCTTATGAGAATAACCTTGTATTGCAAATTGTCTGTCAATTACATTAATTCTCGTTTATGATTTAATCAAACAAAGCAGGCCCGGTCTGGCTGATATCAAAGTGGTGACATTTAAAGCCCTATCTTGTTGACCAAATGGTATATGTGTTACGCCATATAAACTTAAGCCAGATATTAAGATAACTAAGGAGTTCAGAGGTTCTGAGACAGGATTGATCATTAGTCACAAAAAAGAACATAATAAAAGAGTTGTCAGCGCAAACTATTCTTCGAGGTTGAAAAAAGGTTCTCATGATGCGGAAGTTAGCATTCTGTCTTTAACTTATCACTCCACCCTGGACGGCATCAATCTCCACGGCGAAGGTCAGGATGTGCCACTAGACAAATCTCGATCGGTCGCAGGATGGTTAGAGAAGCAAACATTATTTCTCAATTTTTTGACAAACCTGTACAGACCTGGCCACGGTTTTGTTTTTTGGGCATGCTTTTTGGGTCACATTAATTTAATTTGCTATGTTTTCTATCATGTTTGTAAATTTTCCTGAGACAGAGGGGTTATTCCTTGCCTTTTTTATTGGTAAACAATAGTTTATTGAATAATTCGAAGCAAATGTTCAATATTATTAATTTATTCCCTACTGTGTTCAACCGAATAAGCAGATTGTCGTTATGGTGTGCTCTACGGCATGAAAAAATTACCAGAGCTTTGAATTCTTCTCGTAGTCACTCACGTGACTCCAACTAAAATATAGTAAGATTAAACGAAGGGAACTTACAGTTCCGTAAGATTTGATCCTTATTTTATGAGGAAGAGTGAGTGAGGGATTACGTTGCCCTCCGCTCCACCCTCATAATCTAAGAGATCATCTGGGTGTAGTTCTAGTCTTCTTCGAGCTTTACTATGGTTACTTCGGCTATTTGTTTCTGTGTTTTCACACCGCTGCTTGAAGTTTATGACGCGCAATGCGCCCCTTGGGGTCTTCTTCACGCTAATCCTCAACGTCACTTCCTCATAAAATAGGATCAAAAACTTTGAACTGTACGTTCTCGTTTTAATCATTATCTATTTAATTTTCTGCCTCTGCTCTGGCTCGTCTCAGCAAGTTTGCTGGTTAGGTTGAAAAACCAGAAACATAAACTGTGCAGGAATCTGCTTTGCTTGTTTAAATTGATAAGGAGGTTGGCTTTCAGGGCAATTGCCCGGGAGTTCTCAAACGCAGAGTAGTTAATGCAAAGCACCTGTAGTCAGGATCAAAAACCAGGGCTTCTGGCCGCTTGTAAGGCAGCAACTCCCACGTGTACTGGCCATCCTGTTCATTGCTTATCCATGAGTTGTTTATACTTCTTCTTCTTCTGTTCATGGTGGGTGCACAGGCCTAAAACTTGCTTTGACAATGAAGGTTTCTTTTGAATCTTCTGTTTGTGCACTTTGAGGTTGTTGATTGAATTAGTCGAAACAGGGGGACCCTACCGGTGAAGTTTTGCAATCTTTCCACCCCAGTGTTTTCAACAACTTGAATTGGAGTCCACGGGGGGTGGTAAATTTAAATTGATTGGACGTATTTGGAAGAAAAAGGCACAAATATGTCTATTATAGGAGTTAGTCTATTGAGGTCCCACAGTTGACCAGTGCCATGTCAGAGGCAAAAACAATGCCATGAAATTAAGGAATTGGTCCTAGACCTCTGAGACAGATTGGTTTGTCCGAGATAAGATCTGGGGAAGGGTATGAAACAATTTCGGCAGCATTGCAGTCCCGGAAGAGCACACTTTCCATCCTTTCATAAATGGAAGAAACTTTGGAACCAACCAAGACTCTCATAGAGATGGCTGCCCGGCCAAAACTGAAGCAATCGGGGGAGAAGGGATCAGGGAGGTGACCAAAGAACCGATGGTTCACTCTGACACGGAGCTACAGGGAGTTCCTGCTATGGAGATTGAGGAGGGACCTTCCAGAAGGACAACCTTTATCTGGCAGAGCACTCCACCCACTCAGGCCTTTAATGGTTAAGTAGCAGTGGGCCAGGACGGAAGCCACACTCCTCAGTAAAAAGCACATGACAGCCTCTTGGAGTTTGCCAAAAGGCTACCTAAAAGGATCTCTGTAAGATGAAACAAGATTGAAACTCTTTGGCCTGAATGCCAAGTGTTTCACGTCTGGAGGAAACCAGGCATCGTCATCACCGGCCATACCATCTTCGATGAAAGCATGGTGCCTGCAGCATCATGTTGTGGGAGGGGATGTTTTTCAGCGGCAGGACTGGAGTAGTCCATATCGAGGGAAAGATGAACGCCCCCCCCCCCCCCCCCCGAAAAAAGTATAAAATATATGAAAAAAACCTTGCGCAGAGCATTCAGGGCCTCCAGACTGGAGTGGGAGGAGGTTTCACCTTCCCAACTGGGACAATGACCCAAAGCACACTGCCAAGACAACGCAGGAGTGGGCTTCGTGACAAGTCTGTGGAATGTCTTGAGTTAGCCCAGCCAGTGCCCGGTCCTTGAACCCGATAAACATCTCTGGAAGACTTGAAAATAGCTGTGCATCGGACGCTCCCATCCAAACCACAGAGCTTGATGGGATCTGCAGAGAAGAAATGGGAGAAATTACCCCAAATACAAGGTGTGCCAAGCTTGTAGCAATCAACCCAAAAAGGACTTGAGGCTGTAATCGCTGCCAAAAGTGCCTCAACAAAGTACTGATAAAGGTCTCGAATACTATGCAAGATGTGATAATCATTTATTTCCTTTATTAATTTACTTTGCAAAATTTTTAAACTGTGTTTGCTTATTTATTATGGATATTATGTGTGATTGATGATAAAAAAAAAATAATTTATCCCATTTTAGAAAAAGGCTGTAACGTAACAAACTATGAAAAAAGAAGGGTACTGAATACTTTCTGAATGCACTGTATGTTCTAATATAGCTCAACAGCCAATGCAATCAAGTCTACACCAAGCTCCCAATTAGGCATGGAGAGGATAGTGATGCAAAACTCTCTTGCATATTTTTTGTTCCCCTTAGAAAAAATGATGCAGACATACAATATTTATCTTTAGCAACCTCCATCAAAATAATTAAAATCAGCCAAGTCCCTAACAATATGTTCAACTCATTATTCTACTTATCAAGACTTGTGGTTCCCATAAGGTACTGTACCACTCTAAAATGTGTGCAGCTTTTAATGAATGGTGAATGTCGAGAGAGTGAGCTGAACCAAAATATTAATTGCAGTCCACCACATGCATTTAATTGGAGAGCAGTGTGTGAGCAGATGTGCCAGGGTAGAAATGAGTGAGGGATTCATGTAACTTGTTGCATTAAAAGGTTCCATCTAAAACATAAACTTCCTCTATTTGTTAAATCAAAGTGTAAAATAAAGTACATGAACGCACTAACACCTGCAGGAAACTAGATTTCGTTCTAATTCATTCCATATGCACTTAATTTTTATGACTAGGTTATATAATTAAAGCTTGGTCCATGTATTGTTTAAATTATCTGTTTGTGGTTGAATTATTGGAAGAAGGAAGGTTCAATTTCATGAATAAGGTCTGAATGTATAATCCCCATCATTTGCCTTGTGTAAATGCTCATTAAAAAACTAATCATGTTAAATTTGAATTGCATTATCTTTAAATCAAAATAAAGCAGATTTCCCCTGTGATGTAAGGATATCATTGCATCTTATAATGCAACCCTGGAAGTGAATTTAGTACTCTGGATAAAAATTCATGGTGTTTTCAATTGTGACAGTATTTCGAAGACATGGATAAACTTTAACCTTAATAAGTTGGAATCAAACTTGTTCCTTAACTTAACAGGAAAACTGTAGCAAGTAGGATTGTGAAAAGTTACGAAGTTAATTTGGACTGAAATTACACACATTCTCCAATGTTGGACTATTCAGGGACAGTTTTTCTTCCCATCTGTTATAGGAGATAGTTTGCAACCAAACTATCCAATCGACAACTATGAGTGTGAGCCCTGACCTCCACCCACTACCTCACTGGAGCCTCTTGGATTATCTTTAATTGGACTTTACTGGACTTTATCTTGCACTAAATGTTATTTCCCTTTATCATGTATCTGTACAATTGTCTTGATTGCTGGACAATCTTTCTGCTGGCTGGTTTAGCATGCAACAGTCTCAGTAACGATGACAATATAAACATAACAAAATAAAATCTTAAAAATAAACCAAACTACAACTGTAACACATAAACACCTAGCTTTTATACAAACATACCCTGATGGCTGAAGCCCACTATACCCAAACACCCTTCTTCAAAAAAAACAACTATCTACCTGGTTTCGCCACCCTTGAAGAGCTTCTTGCACTCCTAGAGCCATCTCTTCTACACGTACACTCCACAGAGCCCTGTCATTCATAAGATCACAAGTTCATAAGATCCATGTGATCTGTCCTGTGCAGAATTCGGCCATTTGAACCCCATGCAAGTTACTCCTCCGCCATTCAACAATGGCTGATCTATCTCTCCTTTCTAACCCCATTCTCCTGCCTTCTCCTCATAACCTCAGACACCTGTACTAATCAAGAATCTATCTATCTCTGCCGTAATTATATCCACTGACTTGGCCTTTGCAGCCTTCTGTGGCAAAGATTTCTACAGATTCACCACTCTCTGACTAAAGAAATTCCTCCTCATCTCCTTCCTAAAAGAAAGTCCTTTAATTCTCAGACCTAATGTCTTAGACTATCCCACTGGTGGAAACATCCTCTCCACATCCACTCTATCCAAGCCTTTCACTATTCGATAAGTTTTAATGAGGTGTTCCCTCATCTTTCTGAACTCCAGCGAGTACAGGCCCAGTGCCGTCAAACGCTCATACTATGTTAACTCACTCGTTCCTGGGATCATTCTTGTAAAACTCCTCTGGGCCCTCTGTGAAGGTCCTGCTATGGTTTGATTTCCCAAAATACAGCATCTCACACTCATTTGCATTAAACTCCATTAACCACTGACTTAACAATCATGCGGCCACTTTTTACGCCAGAAATAACTGACTCAGATTTATAAAGTTTTGAAAACATTACACAAAAGAAACTCAAAACAATTACTTTTGGACAAATACTGGACAAGTGATCTCAATCATATGATTATTTTTGAAATTCCATATCAATTTTTTTAATTCAATAATTCATAATATGCTCAATAGTTGGGGATTGGTTCACTAAGTTTTTGATAACTATTGATGATCTCTAATCTAATGCATTGCTCCTGTCTTTTCACTATAACCGTGTGACAATAAGAAAATCTAAATATAAATCTATCCCTAAGCCTAAAGTTTGAAGAATGATCTCAAACCCAAAACTTCACCAATCCATGTTCTCCAGTGATGCTGCCTGACCTGCTGAGTTACTCCAGCACATTGCGTATTTTTGTTTAGAAAGCAGCATCCGCAGCTCCTTGTTTCTACATCTAAACCAAAAGCTAAATCTATAAGTATCTACCTGACTGTTAAACTTGGACGACCTAATCCACGAGTTTAGAAGACCCTAGACGAGTTGAAAAAAATGTCAAGGTCGTGTTGACTCTCCAAAGTTAAAGACCTCCTATGACCTCCTACGATCCCCCTCGACATCATTCTTCCACATCTAAGACCAACTACGACTAGCTACGAGTAGAAAATGATTACATGATAAAATGATGTCATGTTTGCATTTTTTTGTTTCGGGCCAGTTACCGACCTACGACTACCTACGACTACCATCACGACCTACTACGACCTACCTGCGACCTACCTACGAGTAAAAATGTTTCCATGCCGACCTTTTTTTTATTCATGGACATTTTTTATCAGGCTGGAAAAAACGCCGCGACCTACTTGAGGCCACGAGTACGCAGAGACCACTCACGAGCACGAGGAACACATGGTGACCATGCTGCGAGTATGAGTCAAGGGCAAACTCGGCAGAGGTGGGAATTAGGTCATGAAAGTGGGACGGGGCTTAAATCTATATTGCCATGTCAGGACTAGCAAAGGTGATCACCATGAGTTGTGGTCCAGAACCAGGGTGAACCAGCCCTTTATTTCATCCAAAAGACCAAAAATACAACACACTTGTAGTTTTCATTTCCTTTCCTCTTTCCACCTGTCCTGCATCAAATTATCGACCTAGATTATATGCGCAAGTGTATGGAGTGGAAATTGAGCCTACAACATTCTGCCATTAAGTCTATCATGAACAAGAACTGAATCTTGGCATAAAGGTTAATTAGAATGTCACTAACATAGAAAATCTGACTGCCTTTCAGGGGTTTATGCTTTAGATGGAATCAGATGGCTTCAGTTACAATACAAATGATCCTTCCGCCCCAGTTTCTCCCTGTTCAATTTCCTGAGGCAGTTCATTGCTCACTGTGCAATAATTGGAAAATTGACCTTCATTGTTTAAAGCTGGAGGATAATCATAGACTTCTGAGAGAGATAAAATGGAAAATTACATGTTGTTTGTTCTAGTCACATTTTCTAACTTCCCTTATGCTTCATTCATGATGCATTATCCAAACCCGGGATTGGGAGTTGCAACCTATCACTTTGGTGCTGCTCCCCCCCCCCAACCCCCCACCACTGACTGGCAAGACCCATAACAGCATTGCTACGTAGAGGGATCTTGGAGTCCATGTTCATAGCTGATTGAAGGTGACAGCATGTAGATAGAGTGGTAAAGAATGTGTACAGTATGCTTCCATTTAATGCCAGGAGCATTGAATTGGGAAGTCACGATGCACCTCTTTTTCCCATTGCTTAGGCCATGTCTTGGACAACAGCAGGCAGTTCTGTTTGTCCCATTACAGGAAAGATGTGGAGGCTTTGGAGAGAGTGCAGAGGAGGTTTACCATAAATTCTGCCTGGATAAGAGGGTTTCAGCTACAGGCACAAGTCGGATAGACTTGGATTGTTTTCTCTGGAACGTCAGAGGCTGAACAGAGACTTGATAGAAGTATATAAAATTATGAGAGGCATATGTAGATAGCTAGAATTTTCTCCTAGGATGGAAATGTTCAAAACTAGACAGCATAGCTATAAGGTGAGAAGGGCAAAGTTTAATGGAGATATGTGGGGCAAGATTTTTACACAGAGAATAGTGTGGGCCTGGATCACACTACCAGGTGTGGAGGTGGAGGCAGTTATGATAGTGGCGTTTAAGAAGCTTTTAGATAGGCAGATGGAAATGCAGGGAATAGAGGGATATGGATAATGTACAGGCAGATAAGATCAGGCAGACCAGTTTGACTTGGAATCGCGTTTGGCACAAATATTGTAGGACGAAGGTCCCGTTCCTGAGCTGTACTGTTCTATGTTCATGAGTTCTCATTCACTTCCTACACACTAGTGTGATTTAGAGGCGGATTAACCTACAAATCCGTACAGTCTTTGGGATGTGGGAGGAAATTGGACCACCCAGAGGAAACTCCGGGAGAACATGCAAATTCCACGCGGACAGTGCCTGAAGTCAGAATCTAACCCAGGTTCTGGCGCTGTGAGGTAGCAGCACTACCAGCTGCACCACTCTGCCACCTATTGGTTGGCTTTGCATTGCATTTTAATTTCATATCTCAGATGCCTTTGCTCGCAAACAGGTTACAAATTTAATTTTCATTATTTGCAACACTGAAACGTCATCCATTCCTTCTCTCCAGAGATGCTGCCTGTCCCGCTGAGTTACTCCAGCATTTTGTGTCCAGCGCTGAATTATTCAATATTTATTCTTAGCTTCATAAAAATAAAGTAAACCTAGTAGAGAGATTAAATGCTGACCGAAAAGTGAGCTAATTAATCTAAAGGTTAAATATCCAACAATTGTTCAGTAAATTTACTCACCTTCTCTACAATAACAAGCCATTTATTCAAAGTTTTTTATCAGTTCAGGAAAACCGTAGGGAAAATTGAAGTAATTTGCACCCAAGGCCGTTAGCGGGAACTATTGGAACAAGTCTTTTGGCCCGAAGGTAGACAAAAAAATGCCCACATTAACTCAGCGGGTGAGGAAACATCTTTAGAGAGAAGGAATTGGGCGATGTTTTGGGTTGACCCCCTTCTTCAGTCTTTTGGCCCACTGTGACTGTAGCCTCACATTCCAGGTACGTTGAGTTTTGTGTGTTCCACCAGACTCAGCAACAGCTTATTTTCAGTTATCAGACCTCTGAGCGGTCTTTCCATAAGGGAGGATATAGTCCTGATTTTACACCTTACCTCATCCCAGACGATGGACTTTTTTGCTGTAAATATTAAGGAGGCACGGTGGCACATCGGTAGGGTTACTACCTTACAGCGCCATACACCTGGGTTCGATTCTGACTAGGGGTACTGTCTGCATGGAGTTTGTACGTCCACCCTGTGACCACGTGGGTTTTTCCCGGGTGCTCCGGATTCTTTCCACACTCCAAAGATGAACAAGTTTGTAGATTAATTGGCTTTGGTACTTAGGATAGTGCTAGTGTATGGGTAT
This sequence comes from Okamejei kenojei, assembly GCA_035221665.1. Classification (NCBI taxonomy): domain Eukaryota; kingdom Metazoa; phylum Chordata; class Chondrichthyes; order Rajiformes; family Rajidae; genus Okamejei; species Okamejei kenojei. The sequence goes on along the minus strand of CM069154.1, from coordinate 27,259,798 downwards.
CGCTGGTCGGTGCGGACTTGGTGGGCCGAAGAGCCTTTTTCCGCGCTGCATCCCTAAACTAAACTAAAGTAAACTGTTGCACTACAATGCTTAGAAACTATATTCTGAACTCAGGTATTTGTCTCTTTGCTCTACCTGTTATACTTGAGTATGGCTTGGTTGTATTCCTGTATAGTGTTATCTGTTTTGAATGGGTTGCACGCAAACAAAAGCCGTTCATTGTATTTTGGTACAGGTGACAATGTTAAATCAGGAGCTTGGAGTACAAAAGCACTGTCTGCAATCCAATCATCTTCCTGGCAGGCTAATGTGGTTCATGATTCCTCCAACTGTTCCCAACAGCAGAGGCTTAACTTGGAAAGAGGAATGAGACGAGAAAGTAAGCAAATTGCTGACTTATGCAATATGAGTATTTTCATCTTCAGCAAGAATTCCTAGTTGAATTTCTTGCTGGTATCACTCAATTTAATTATTTAAAATCAGCCCCCCCCCCCCCTCACCGCCCAACCCCCTGTGTACTACCTCTTCTCCCATCTCTAGATTCAGGGATAGTTTCTTCCCAGCTGTTCATGGGCAACTGAACCATCACATCAACAACTAGACAGCAGTACTGGAGCTAAAATCCACCTCACTAGAGACACTCGGACTATCCTTAATCAAACTTTTATCTTTTATCTTACACTAAACAGTATTTCCTTTATCATGTATCTGTAGGGGTGGAAGATTGCAACCTTCACGTGGTCCGCCCTGTTTCAACTAATGCAATCAACTCGACGTGCACAAACGGAAGATCAAATAAAACACGTTGTCCTACAATTTTAGGCTGTGTACGCCAAACAAAAGAAGATGGAGATGTATTTGTACATTGTGAATGGCTTATTTCTATGGTCTTTCCACTGACTGGTTTGCATGCAATATAAGCTTTTCACTATTGACAATAAACTAAACTAAACTAAACTAACTAAACTTTCCAATACACTATTTCTGCTGTGATAATATACTGAAAACACATTTACACTTGAGGATTATTGTGTGTCAATTTTATAAGAGTTATACCATCAAGAGTGCAAATCTCAGTGTCTTTTCTCGTGAATTCAACCGTTCCTCACAGATGTACGACTACACTTATTCTAAAGCTCTTAAGAGTAGAAATTGATATTTAGTATGAGAGTTCCACATTCAACTGTATCTGGTACATATAAATTAGTATCAGTAAGCATGGCAAATGCTCTCAATATACTGCTTTGCCTCAGAATGTTTTATTTCGCATTAACATTTATCACACATGAAGTCCTCTAGTAATTCCTGAGATTTTCCTAGCTTTAATGAGTTTGGTGTAATTTTGCTCCAGATTGTATAACATGTTTTATTCATGTCAGAAGCTTCAATCAACATTTTTTTCAACAGTACAGCATGATTTTTTTTGTTGAATCACAATTTTCTTTGCCTTGTGTTGTAACTGGCACATCTATGACCAATATCTGTATCAATTTTATGCAGCTGCCAACTCTTAACGGCATTACTGTGATCACAGTAGCAATGTGCTTGAAGGGACCAATGCAATCACTGCATGCGTCACTCCATGCAAAACATTGCAGCAAATTTTCAAAAGTATCTAGTTTAGTTTTGAGATACAGCATGGAAACAGGCCTTCGGTCCACTGAGTCTGCGCTGACCTGCAGACCCCGCACAATCCTACACACACTAAGGACAATTTACAATTTTACCAAAGCCAATTAACCTACAAACCTGTACCTCTTTGGAGTGTGGGAGGAAACCAGAGCACCCAGAGAAAAGCCCACGCAGGTCACTGGGAGAACATGCAAACACTGTACAGACATCATCCGTAGTCAGGATCGAACCTGGGCCTCCGGCGCTGTAAGGCGGCAGCTCTACCGCTTCACCAATGTGCCACTCCCCCCTGTTACAATATAAAAAATGAGAGATGATGGCAGAAAATATTTCCCTAATTCACAACTTGAGGACTGAAGATACGAATGGAACAGATTCACTCACCCAGTACAGTGTATGTAATATTGGTTTGGGACAGTGACTGTCACTTTAAGGCTGCCATTCCCTTTACGTGAATAATGTTCTCTGAATGCAATAATGTTCTTAGAAAGATCCCAAGAAACAGTCTGTAAACTATAAATAAATCATAGCCACTTGCTATTCTGCTAGGGTAGCATACAGCCCAATGCTATAAACATTAAATACTCTAATTTTAAGTCATCCCTATCCTACCGTCCCCAAACCTCTCCCCTTTACTACCCCCCCTCCCTTCCCCCACAAGCACAAATCTTTCAGTGACGTGTCCAGTTGAATTTCACTGATGTGCAATCATCTGGAAATGATCATTATTTTCAAAAATTTCACTTCAGAAAAGTTGATTTTCAATTACATTTAAAAAAAAAGCAGCACTGTGTGATTGAATTTCTAGCACCGGTGATTTTACAGGGCATTCCAAAGGCAATAATGCCTTTAAATCGATGCGATGCGTCACACGCTGGGAGCAATCATCTGAAGACTATCTTTCTTGTGAAAGTTTCTTCACCTCACCTCGGCTGACCACAGTTTTACAGCAATAAAATGTCAACATGCAAAAATGAGTCAACAACATGTTTTTAGCGCATAAATGCAAACTACACACTAACCTCAACTATGAGTCTAAGTGGCTGTCAAAATTAAAAAACAAGGAACTGCAGAATCTAGTTTACATTAAAAGACACAAAGTGCTAGAATAACTCAGCATATCATGCAGCATCTCTGGAGAACATGGATAGGTGACGTTTTGGGTTAGGACTCAATTTCAGTCTGAAGAAGCATCCTAACCTGAAACGTCACCTATCCATGTTCTCCTGGGATGCTGCCTGACCCGCTGAATTACTCTGGGATTTAGTGTATTTTTCTATGAATGTGTTTGTTTGCACTGAGGACTTCTGTTCTTTTGGCAATAGTATACACTAGTTATTAATTTAGTGATTTTTGTTGTTTATTATATACTTGACCAAGTGCAGATCTAATGGGTCTGTTCCCCCAACGCAAGATTCCACCACTCACGCATAGCCCCCAACTGCGCAGGTGCGGCTCATTTCTCCTCATTCCCCAACACTCCCTCCTTCTCCCCTTTAAGAGAGAGAGGGGGGTAGAGCGGGGGGGGGGGGGGGGGGTGGTTGAGAGGGAGGGGTGGTAGAAAGGGAGGGGGAGGGCAGAGAGGTAGGGGAGTAGAAAGGGAGGGGAGGGCCAGAGAGGGAGGGCCGTAGAGAGGGAGGGGAGGGGGAGGGAGTAGAGAGGGAGGGAGTAGAGGGTAGTGGGAGGGAGGATAGAGAGGAAGAGGGGCAGGAAGGTAGGGGGGGTAGAGAGAGGGAGGGGGTAGAGGAAGGGGGGTAGAGAGGGCGGGTAGAGAGGGGAGGGGGTAAGAGGGGTGGGAGTGAGGGTAGATAGGGAGGGGGTAGGGAGGGGTAGAGGAGAGAGGAGGTAGAGAGGGATGGGGTAGAGATGGGAGAGGGTAGAGAGAGGGAGTGGGTAGAGATGGGGAGGGAGGGTAGAGAGGGGGAGGGAGGGAGGGTAAAAAGGGAGGGGGGGTTGAGAGGGTGGGAGTGAGGTTAAATAGGGATGGGGTTGTAGGGGGAGGGAGGGTAGAGAGGGAGGGGGGTAGAAAAAGTTGGGGGTGAGGAGCATCTCCCTCCTACACCCCCCCCCCCCCCATCTCTCTCTACCGCCCACTCCCCACCCCATCTCCCTCCTCCTCATTTCCCTCATCCTCCTCTCACTCCCATTCCCTGCCCCAGGACCTACCCAGGTCGTAGAACAGCGCCAGGACTTGGAACTCGGCCTGGTCCTCCACCGCTGCCTGTGTTTCAGTGGCCTCGTCCCTGACCACCACCAGCACCACCCTTCCCGTCGGACATTGGGTGCCGGCACCGGCCGCCACGCGAGTGCGCTGGAGTGCTCCTCTCTCCCGGAGGGTCCCGTCCTGCCTTGCAAGTCGATTGTGACGTCACTCGGGGGGGGGGGGTCCGAAGGGGGGGAGTCCGAAATGGGTGAGTTTTCTGACTTTTGTAAAAACTTTAAAAGATTAAAAAGTCCGGAAATATAGGTGGGAATGCGACGGGAAGATATTTATCGCCTCGACGGGAAAAATGTGAGTAGAATGTGTGAAAATGGGAAGGCTGTGGCCTAGCGTTTGGAAGAAAATAGGAAAATAAGAATTGACACACAGACATACACACACACTGCCACAAACAAGATAAAGCGTTTTAATATTATAGAGATTATATTTTATCAGCATTATATATTATTATAAATTATACATATATTAGCAGCGTGTGTTGCATTTATAGGCTGCAGATAACAATTCCATTGTTCTGTGAGTACATATGACAATTAAACCCTCTTGACTTTCTCAATGACTTGATTTAAAGATAATGCTGAATATTTCAAAAAAGTAATATATTTTTAAAAATGCACCTTCCTCCTCCAATGAAAATAAAAAACTAGGTTGATATTCTAATATGTTCGACAGTTTGTAATATTTTTCAGGTGCAAATTTAATTTGAAGTCACCATGTTCATTCTTCAAATCTAAGATTTTCCTAAATTATTACTCATGCCTGCCTCACAGCTATTGGCTAAATTTGCCATGACAAATTCTTAACTTCGGGTCTCAAATGACGCTTGCAATTGAGTAGCTTCTAACCTTTAGTTCCATCATTCAAAATACTTTGAAATTCTTTCATCCAGAAAATCATATTCATTTAGAGTCAGGCTACTGAACATTTATTTTCAGGTACATTTTACACTTTGCAACTAACTCATTATTGAATACACCAAGGCCTCATATTAATTCTAACTTGACTGACTGTACTTTTCATTGAAATGTGAGTCATTGCAGTCTAGAAGTTGTGATTGCAATGGTAGTGAAACCATCAATTACCTCTTTCTAATCAGATCAGTCTGAAGAAGGGTCTCGACCCAAAATGTCACCCATTCCTTCTCTCCAGAGATGCTGCCTGGCCCGCTGAGTTACTCCAACATTTTGTGTCTATCTTCCGAAACCAATCTGAGCTTCACATCTGCTTTAAGAAGACAATTGTCATCCACGTTGTAAAATAAAACAAGGAAGTGCGCCTGTAGAAATAAAGAACTGCAGATGCTAAGTTTCGTTTACTTTAGAGATACATCGTGGAAACAGGCCTTTCGGCTCACCGAGTCAGCGCCCACTACAATCACCTGCACACTAGTTCTATCCTGCACACTAGGGACAATGAACAGAAGGCAATTAACTTACAAACCTGTACGTCTTTGGAATGTGGAAGGAAACCGGAGCATCCAGAAAAAACCCACGCGGTCATGGGGAGAACGTACAAACTCCGTACAGACAGCACCCGTAGTCAGGATCAACCCCATGTCACTGGTGCTGTAAGGCAGCAACCCTAGTACTGCTGCACAACTATTCCTCCCTAATTGCTCTGCCTAAGACCAAAATAAATTGTAGAGAGTTGTGAATGCAGCCCCAAATATTATAAAAACCAGCCCATCTCTCCCCCCACATCAATTTTATTTACGCCTCACTCTGCCCCGGGAAAGCAACCAATTTAATCAAGGACTCCAGTCACACCTAATCCCCTCTGTTATTAGACAGGAGAACTTGAAGCAAAAGCTTGAATTTGTGTTGCACCAAGTTCAGGAACCTTCCCGTTGTTATCAGCTTATTGAGAAGATCTCTCGCATGCTAAGGATATATCTTGATCTCCCAAACTACCTGGTTGTGGCCTTTACATTTTGTATTAACGTGTACTTTGTCTATGGCTATAACAATCTAGTTTGCACTCTAATAAAAATGAACTGCAGTTGCTGATTTAGACCAAAAACAAATACAAAATACTGGAGTAACTCAGCAGATCAGGCAGCATCTCTGGAGAAAATCGATAGGTGATGTTTCATGTTTAAGAAGGAACTGCAGATGCTGGAAAATCGAAGGTAGACAAAAGTGCTGGAGAAACTCAGCGGGTGCGGCAGCATCTATGCAGTGAAGGAAATAGGGCCAAAACCCTTCTTCAGACAGGTGATGTTTCATGTTGGGTCTGAAAAAGAGTTCTAACCCGAAAATCACCTATTCATTTTCTCCAGAGATACTGCCTGACCGGCTGAGTTACTCCAGCATTTTCTGTCTATTTTTAGTTTGCACTCTGTTTCTTCTTCCTCGTTTGCACTACCACAATTGAGATGATTTGCTGTATGATTAGATAGGACAGCTCAGTTTCCTGATAACAGCTGGGAAAGAGCATCCCTGATTCTGGAGGTGCGCGTTTTCACACTTCTATAACCTTTTGCCGATGGGAGAGGGGAGTGACCGGTTAGGACTCATCCTTGATTATGCTGGAGGTCTTGCCGAAGCAGTGTGAGGTGTAAATGGAGTCAATGGAACAAAGGTTGGATTGTGTGTTGGCTGGGCTGTGTCCACAATTCTCTGCAGTTTCTTGTGGTCTTGAATGGTGCTGTTCCCGAATTAAGCTGAGATGCATCCTGATAAAATGCACTCTACGGAGCATCTGTAAACGTTGGTGAGAGTTTTGCATTTTGCATTCTAGTGGCAAATAAAGCAAGAGTTTTATAGTTGATTTGATGTTCAACCTTGCTGGACTTCAAAGTCAAATAGTAACAAAGATAGTGAAGCTGTTTAGAACTGTTGCTAGATGATTCCTTCAGTCATCTGATGGACATTCATCCCCTGAAGGTGAATCCGAAAATATTAGCAAGTATGGTCCCCTGAGCAATGCATTACCTTCTAAGAAACCTATTTCGAACAAAACTAGAACATCAGGTTAGAAGATCACATGTGAATAATATTTAAAGAAGATTGATGGTAGAATGTTTTTCTATGTACAAAATATCCCTCATAGAGTATTAGAAGTGAAAACCCTGAACATATTCCACAAGAGGATGGGAGATTAGAGGATATGTAGACACTATATCATACTTTTTGTGTTAAATAGTTTTATTAGAAGTAAGTACATATTAAAAGAAGAATATACTTGTCACATACGTTCTTAATGTTATTAATATTAACAATTATGTCTTGTTTCTACTTCTACACATTTTTTAGTTTTTAACGCAGATAGGAAAAAATAGAGAGAAATAAAGTAAAAATAGAAAAATCAAAAAGATGAGTGCAGTGTTAAACAGGTTATCCATCATTGGAGATATATCCATGGTTTGTTATGTATGATTCTTCATCTATTCCTTCATTCAGGCTTCAGTCAGGCTCTCGCACCGAGCCATTTTGACCCTTTAAATAGTCAATAAATGGAGACGGATCCCTCTGAAAAGATCCAACTTGTCCAGTAGGACAAGCATTAATCTTTCCAGATGAAGTGTCTCCAACATTCCTGTAATCCACACTTTGGTTGTGGGGGATGTAGGACCTTTCCAGAATTTCAATATTAATTTTTTCCCAATTATTAAACTGTAATCAATAAAAAATCTTTGATTCGTTGTTATTAATTGATCTGTTTCTAATATTCCCAATATTATTAATTTTGAGCCAAGAATCAGATTCGTATTAACAACTTTAGAAATTATTTTAAATATTTCTGTCCAAAATTTAGTAATTTTTATACAAATTGTAAATGAGTGTGTTAAGTTAGCTTCTAAGTGCTGACATTTATCACATATGGCAGATACATTTGAAAAAATACTATGTAATTTGGATTTTGAATAATGTAATCTATGTAATATTTTAAATTGTATAAGAGAGTGTCTAGCATTTAACGAACAGTGGTGTATATGTTGTAAACTTTCATCCCATATTTCTGGTCTGATTATTTGACCTAATTCGTTTTCCCATGATTGCCTATATATTTCTGTCATTGGGACATCGTTTTCCAGTAAAATGTTATAAATATATGATATCAATTTTTCTGTGTTCGGGTGTTTATTTAGACATTCATCTAAAATTTTTGTCTTTCTATTTCTAATTTCCTGTGTTTTTGCTTTTACATAGTCTCTAATTTGTAAATATCTAAAGTAATCTTTTGAATGTAATCCATAAATTTGTTGTAATTCTTGAAATGAAAGGAAGGAGTTTTCCCTGTAGAGATCGCCCATCTTAATAATTCCATAGTTTTTCCATTGTAAAAAACCTTTGTCCATCATTGAGGGTTTAAATGTACCATTATTTACAATGGTAAGGGCTAGTGGTATACATTCCAATTTTAATTTTTTCTTTATTTGTTTCCAGATACGTATCCCACTTTCTATTATAGGGTTTTCTCTATAGGTTTTCTTACCTAGTTTAATATTGGCGAATAAAATCGAGCTAATTTCAAAAGGCGAACAATCTTCTTTTTCCATTTTTAACCAGGTTGGTTGTTTATCTGACTCTATTAACCAAAAATTCATATTTTTAATATTAACTGCCCAGTAATAAAACATAAAGTTTGGCAGTGCTAGACCTCCATTTATTTTTGATTTACATAAATGTTTTTTATTTATTCTATGGCTCTTATAATCCCAGATAAAGTTGGTGACTATAGAATCAACCTTCTTAAAAAACATTTTAGGAAGATATATCGGAATTGGAAAAGATATAGTAATTGCGGGAGAAAAATCATTTTTATTGCATTAATTCTACCTAGCATTGAAATAGGTAATGTTTTCCAATATAAAATATTCTTATTTAATTTATTCAGTAAGAATGGAAAATTAGATTTAAATAAAGAATTTTTGTTACATAAATTCCAAGATATTTGATTTTTTCGTTTGCTATCTTAAAAGGAAATTGTTGAAATGTATGTAAGTTATTTACCATTATTGACATGTTCACTTTTATTCCAATTAATACTATATCCTGAAAATAAGGCAAATTCAGTTATTAAATTTAATAAATTTGGAATACTAATTTCCGGCTTTGTAATATAAAGTAATACATCATCCGCATATAAGGAGATTTTATTTTCACTATCTCTGGTTTCATACCCATATATTTCAGGATGTAATCTCACGCGTTGAGGTAATGGTTCAATTGCAAGTGCAAACAATAGCGGGGATAAGGGACAACCTTGTCTGCAGCCTCGGAATATATTAAATTTAGTTGATAGCATTTGATTTCTTAGTATTCTGGCTGTTGGATTAATATATAATAATTTAACCCATGTAATAAACTTCTCTCCCAACTTAAAAGTTTCCATGACCGAAAACAAGTAAGACCATACCACCTGGTCAAAGGCTTTCTCCGCATCTAACGATATAATTACTAGGTCTTTGTTAACACCTATTTTCGAATATATAATATTGAATAATCGTCTCAGGTTATATGAGGAATATCGTTTTGGTATAAATCCTGTTTGATCTGGGTGAATTAATTTATTGCTAACTGTGCTTGGTCTTTGTGCTAATATTTTGGTTAGTATCTTTTGATCAGTGTTTAAAAGAGCTATAGCTCTATATGATCCTGGGTCATCCAGATCTTTGTCTATTTTAGGTATAAGTGTTATAATAGATTCATTTAACATTTCTGGTAGTTTGTGGTGGGTATAGATGTATTCATAGAGTATCTTCAAACGTGGTGCAATCAAATCATAAAATGTGTTATAACATTCCGAACCAATACCATCTGGTCCCGGTGTTTTACGATTTTTTAATGATCTGATAGATTCTTTGATTTCTTTTACTGATATTTCAGCATTTAGTGATTCTCTATTTTTTGAATCCAACCCTTTAGATTACATTTTTTTTTAAATGCTTCTATTCCTATCCGTTTTTCTGTCATTTTGGCTGAATATAAATTTTTATAATATTGTAAAAATCTCTCATTAATATCTTTGGGTTGTACTAATGGTTTGCCATTGTATGATTTAATCCTATGGATTATCTTTTCTCCCTCCATTTTCCGTAATTGACGAGCCAATAATTTCTGGGGTTTATCTCCGAATTCAAATTGTAATTGTTTAGTATATTGATAGAGTTTTACAACTTGATCTGAGTATATTTTATTTAATTTATATTTCAGTGCAGCGATTTAGTTATGTTTTGTCATGGATGGATTAGCAGCATTCTCTGTGTCTAATTGTTTAATCTCCTTTTCCAATTCCTGTTGTTCCCTCTGATTTTCTTTGTTATAAAATGCTTGAGAAGAAATCATAATTTCACGGGCATATGCTTTAAAAGTTTCCCATAATAGGGAAGAAGATATTTCCGGTTTATCATTTATTTCAAAGAAAATTTTGATCTGTTCTATAATATATTCCTGAGTTACTTTGTCTTTTAAAATTTGTGGGTTAAATCTCCATTGTCCCTGTTTTTCTGTTTTACCATTTATTCTAATCATAAATGTTAAAGGTGCGTGACCTGAGATTGTAATATTATGGTATATTGAATTGTAAGTAAGTGAGATAAGTTTAGAGTCTACCAAAAAATAATCTATTCTTGAATACGTTTTATGTACAGGTGAATAAAATGAATATTCTCGTCCAGTTGGGTTTTCTACTCTCCAAACATCTTTAATATTACTAGTATCCATGTATGCATTTAATGTCACTGGAATGGGATTTGATTTTCCTTTGTCTTGTGGATCTATCTAAATAAGAGTCTAGTGTACAATTTAAATCTCCTCCAATTATTAAGTTATGTTGTGCTATTTCCGGGATGGTATTAAATATTTTCTTAAAGAACAATGGACTATCAAAGTTTGGTCCATAAACATTAACAAATATCATTTTTTGTGCATTTAATTCTCCTATTACAATAATGTATCTACCATCACTGTCAGTTATAGTTGATGTGTGTTTAAATAAAGTGCCTTTACGAAATAATATTGCCACGCCTCTGGATTTGTGTGTGAAAGAAGAATGATATGTTTTATCTATCCATTTAGTTTTCAGTCTATGCTCGGCATCTTTTTTAAGTGTGTTTCTTGGATAAAAATTACATCAGCTTTAAGTGCTTTTAAATGTGCTAGTACTTTACCTCTCTTAATTAGTTCATTAATACCTTTAATGTTCCAGCTACAAAACTTTATTCCTTCATTCCCCGTATTCATTTTTCAATCTTGCATCTTTTGTCTATGGAGGTCTATAATAGAGCCAATGGTTCAGTTCGGCAGACCTGACCTTACACCCGAACTTCGAATAGACGAATTTCAAGACCCTTGAATGTCTCTCACGTATATATCTCCTTTGATCCAATTTATAACTCCATTCAAACTGAAAATAATAATGATAGATTATAATATAAGAGAAAAGAGGATAGATTAAGAAGTTAGTAATGTGCACAAAGAAGGAAAAAACTACATCTAGTATTAGTGTAGTTAGTGCTAGCCATACTAGCATGGCTAACCATCTACCGACTTCCGTAGTTGATGTTACCAACTTAACCAGCTCCCTGGTTTCTTGGAATTTTTATTCCATAACAGTATTTTACCAGGGATATTGGATTTTAAAATATTCGGGTTCCAATAGTTGGGAATGTGAGGATACATGTATTTAAAACTTATTTAAGAATATAATAAAAAATGAAAAAAAGGAAGAAAGAAAATAAAAATAAAAATTAATTAAAAATAAAAACGTTTCCAAGGAGGGCAAATGAAATCAAACTCTATATTTGACGCAAATAAAATTACTAATTATCTGATTCTAAATATTCAGTTAAAATTCAAAATATAAGTACTAGTCATTAGTGATAATTATTAACTCTTGATTTTACTTCGGAGTCACGTGAGTGACTACGTGAATAGAAGCCCGTACAGCCGTTGGTGCGTCATGACGACGGACGTTGGTGCAGTCGACCGGTTGGAGCAGCAGTGCTCCTCCAAGCGGTAAGTTTAAAAACGGAGGTAAGGTTTTTAAATTTTTTTTACCACAGGTCATTTTCTGCGACGGTTTGGAGTTCTTGGAGATATGTTGCAGAAAGTGAAGAAGGTGTCGGCGAGGCGCTCCGGAGGTAGAAAGGAAAGTGACCAGGAGAGTGTTGTGGATGGAGGCCTGTCTGGTACACCTGGTCCGGTGCTGGCTACACAGCCAGTGGTTGCGGACCCACTGCCTGGGGGCAGTGGAGGCTTGCCAGTAAGGCGTAAGGCCACTGGCAAGTCTGTTAGGCCCGTAGATGAGTTGGACCTGGAGGTTATACCCTCCATAGGAGAGTCCGTTTGCTCACGGCTCTCCCAGGTCGAGATTTTATTACAAAGAATGCTCGACAGGGACCAGCTCCGTGAGGAGGAGTGGTGCCCAAGCCAGGCTGATGGAGAGCTTGTGCTAGCAGCACCTGTTTCAGGGCTGCAGAACTATCCTGCCTGTGAGGAGGATGTTCCATCAGTGCAGTTTGCTGACACTGATTCTATGCTGGGGGAGAGCAGTAAAGAAGTTCGGTTGGAGGTAATTCCGAACATTGCTGGGAAGTTTGCTGAGCCTAGAGAGGCAGGAGAGGCGATTGATGTAGAATTGGCTGACGCCATTCAGTATATGCTCTCCCACCAGTTACAGGAGCTAGCTATGAATGAAGCAGCAAAAAACTATAAAGCTCCTGTTAATTGTGATCTCCTGAAGGTACCGGTGGTTAATCACCATATTTGATCACAGATGGGTATGCCTGCTAGGGCCCAGGAGATGAAGTTTCAAAAAGTGCTTAAACTGTTGTCAGCAGGTATTACAGCTGTGGTGGAAGTTATTGATCCAAGCAATATGGTTGAAGCAAACCAGGACGGACTGGGATTCCTTTGTAATGCATTTTTTGAAATCAATAATATCAGGAGTGCCGCTATTAGGCCAGTCCTTAATCCGAATTTGGCGAGTTTGTGCAAACCGACCAGTGTACCACCACAAAATCTGTTGTTTGGAGGTAACATTGCAAAAAGGGTCAAAGACTGTCATGACGATGTTCAAACTATGGCCCTCATTAAGCCGGCTGGTAAGCAAGGCAAAAGGTTTTATCCGTATTGGAAAGGCACTAATGTGGATGCAGGAGAAGGAACGAGCCGTTCAGGTTTTCAATTTCGGAACTGGCAGGCTGCCAGCATGAAGGGGAAGGTGCCTTTCTCTACAAGAGGTCGAGGACAACAAGGTCCGCAAGGAAAGATGCAGGTAAGGAATATAACATTGACAGACGATGAATTAACTGATGTTCCTGTTCAAATTGGGGGAAGGTTAAAATTGTTTCTCAAACAATGGCAGCGGTTGACATCAGATTTGTTCATACTTAGTAGTATTGAAGGGGTGAAAATTGAATTTTACTCTAAGGACAGTCTACCTAATCAACATTTTCCTAGTCGTAAACTTATTTTTTCAGATGAGGAAAATGTGCTTATTCAAGCAGAGATTCAGTCGTTACATAAGAAAGGGGTAATTGAGCCTTCTGTCTATCAAAGTCAACAATTTGTGTCAAGTATATTTCCCAGATCTAAAAAGACTGGGGGGTGTAGAATTATTCTGGATTTATCGAGTTTGAACAAATTTGTTTGTTATAGGCATTTCAAAATGGAAACCTTTACCACGGCCAAACATCTAGTGTCCAAAGGGTGTTATATGGCAACTATTGATTTAAAGGATGCGTATTACTCAGTGTCTATTCATGAGGATGATAGAAGATATTTGAAATTTATTTGGATTAACTTCAGCTCCTAGATTATTTACTAAATTGGTAAAACCTGTGTTAGCATTACTTAGAGCTCAGGGGCATGTGGTAATGGCCTACTTAGATGATATTCTGATTGTTGGAAAGACTCATGCTGAAACTCAATCATCAGTTTCAGTTGTTAATAATCACTTTTGAACAAATGGGATTTGTTATTCACCCAGATAAATCTAAATTATCACCAGTCCAAATTATTGATTATCTGGGATTTACCATTAATTCCAATCACATGTTGGTAACTTTGCCCAGGGATAAATTGAATCAGTTAATTGAGGACTGTGTTAATCACGTTGGAGAACAACGGCCTTCGATTAGATAAGTAGCCAGGTTAATTGGGAAGTTTGTGGCAGCATTTCCAGCTGTGCAGTATGGTCCTCTGCATTATCAACAATTACAACGATCAAAGGAACAGGTACTGAGAATACGAAGGAGCCATTTTGATAGGCCTATGCAGTTGTCAGCTGGGGCGATTGCTGACATACAATGGTGGATAGTACATGTTTCAAAAAGTTTTAGGAAGGTTTTGGTGGAACCACCGTCACTGATATTACAGGCTGATGTAATTGCACTGGGTTGGGGTGCAACAGATATGTCTTCTAGTTGTGGAGGCAGATGGAATGTGGATGAGACATCGCTTCTTCAATTAAGAGGGATTAATTATTTAGAGTTGTTGGGCACCTGGTACGGGCTCAAAGCTTATTGTTCTACAAGGAGGGACTTGCATGTGCAGGTTCAGATTGACAACGCCACAGCAGTGGCATATGTAAACCACATGGGTGGAGTTAAGTCACAGTCTTGTGATAGACTGGCTAACCAGATTTGGAGCTGGTGTATTGACCAAAATATCTGGCTTTCAGCACTTTTTTTGCCAGGAAGATTCAACACCGTAGCTGACAATAGGTCACGTCAGTTTAATGACAGCATTGAATGGATGTTAAATCAGGATGTATTTAACCAAATGATTGTTCAGTATGGATTGCCAGATATTGACTTGTTTGCATCTCGATTAAATCATCAGTTACCTAGATATGTTTCATGGGAACCAGATATTGGGGCAGTAGCAGTGGATGCGTTTTTGCGGCATTGGGGAGGAATGTTTGTGTATGTATTTCCTCCATTCTGTCTCATCAGCAGATGTTTGCAAAAGATCAAGGAGGACTCTGCTTCAGGGGTATTGGTAGTGCCAGATTGGCCTACACAAGCATGGTTTCCCGTTGTATTACAAATGGCTAGGGAGCCTTACATGATTATTCCCAAGAATAAAAATCTACTGGTAAATCCAGTCACTGGGGATCAACATCCTTTACATGATCGTATTGATCTGTTCATTTGCAGATTTTAAGGAGGCCATACCTGGGGAGAGGACTGTCTCATCGGACTGTGGATGTTCTCACGTCGGCCTGCAGGGATAGTACACAGCAGCAATATATCACCTATATAAGGAAGTGGGAGCAATTCTGCCTACAGCAGAATATTGTATATCACACTGCAGGGATCACGGACATATTGGAGTTTTTATCAACTCTTTATTTCGACCAAAAATTAAGTTACATTGCGATCAATTCAGCCAGAAGTGCTCTGTCTTCTTATTTACCTATGAATGCAGAATTACATACAGTAGGAACACATCCGTTAGTTTCACGATTCATGAAGGGAGTTTTCAATTCTAATCCTCCTAAACCCAGGTATGCTGGTATTTGGAATGTGAGTGAGGTTCTTATGGTTCTTCGCCAGTGGGCTCCGGTTACAAGCCTATCTATAGCCAAATTAACTATTAAGGTGGTTATGCTTATGGCATTGGTTTCAGCTCAACGTGTACAAACGTTGCAAAAGCTACGGCTAGATAGAATGCATGTGTCGGCAGATGCCATTATATTTTATGTCTATGATTTGCTTGAACATAATAGAAGAGGCATGACAGGATGTAAGATTGTGTTTTCAGCATACCCCACAGATGATCGCTTGTGTGTAGTCTCACATTTATCTTGTTACATTGAGATTACTAAATCTCTGAGAGGAACAGAGTCACCTTTGTTTATTAATCACAAAAAAACACACAGTAAGGTGTCGGTGCAAACAATTTCAAGGTGGCTAAAGCAGGTCCTGGCAAGTGCTGGAATTGATACTGATAAATTCAAATCTCATTCCACCAGGGCGGCATCAACTTCCGCGGCAAGAGCGATGGACATGCCAATAGACCATATCCTCGCGGCCGCAGGATGGTCCAGTGAGCTAACTTTTCAGAAGTTTTATCACAAGCCGATTTCAAGGCTCGGGGTGTTTGCTGATTCTGTTTTGAGTACTTTTACAATTTCCCCCTGAGTTAGAGGGGTTTGTTATGATTTGTTTGTAAACAAACTGTTATTCATTTAACAAATGTTGTTACTAATGCATGATTGATTGTTAACGACTTTTGAGTCAATCCAGGCAGTGTGAACGTCGGATTTGGGTCTGCAGCGTGAATTCACAGTGCTTTGAAGTCTTTACATAGTCACTCACATGACTCAGAAGTAAAATAGTAAGATTAAACGAGAACTTACCAGTGTGAAGTTTGATCTTTATTTTATGAGGAGTCGAGTTGAGGGACTACGTGCCCTCCGCTCCCACCCTCATAGATCTCATCTGGTAGTTCTAGTTTTATCATCTTACCATTATACTTCAGTCATTGTTAGCTGTGAATTCATTCCGCTGCTTTGAAGATTGACGCACCAACGGCTGTACGGGCTTCTGTTCACGTAGTCCCTCAACTCGACTCCTCATAAAATAAAGATCAAACTTCAAACTGGTAAGTTCTCGTTTAATCTTACTATTAGTAATGATACCACGCTATAGTTTTAGTATTTATTAGTTATTTGTATTAGTAATGCAGTTATTCTAATTATTAATATCCATGGGAGAGTTTCTGATCCACATCTTTCTCCAGCTTCCTTAGACACGTCTTTAGTTCCATCCAGTCCTGCAAAGTCAGTTTATTCAATGATGAAGTTCAGTTTTAAAAATATTATTCAAGCTTCCTCTCGAGCCTTAGTCTTCTGGGCAAAGTCCAGTGCCTCCACAGGGTTGGTGAAAAAGTATTCATTCTGATTGTAGGTGACTCTTAGGGTAGCTGGATACGTTAGACCATATTTCAAGTTCTTCAATTCCCTCAAGATTCTTTTGGTCTCATTAAACGCTTTTCGTTTCCTGGAGACCTATGCTGGGTAGTCTCGGTAGATACTGATCCCGTCTCCTTCAAATGTAAGATTTCTGTTTCTTGCAGTTTTTTGCATTATCTCCTCCAGGACATAGTCGTACTGAACTTTTATTATCATTTGTCTTGGGGGAGCACCATGTCTTGTCTGACGTCTCATCACTCAGTGTGCTCGAGCAAGTAAAGGCTTTTGATCCAGAGATAAAACCTTTTGCAGTAGATTTGCAGTGAATTCTCGGGGATCTTGATCCACCTCTTTCCCTTCTGGAATACCCACAATTCTTAGGTTCTGTCTTCTCTGGCGACCTTCCAATTCAGTACATTTTTCAGTTATTTTGCCCAGTAGTTAAGTTAGACGTTGGTTTTCTCTGATAAGTTTTGCCGTAGTCTGAGCACTTGAGCTTCAAGGTCCTTTATGACATATGCTTCCTCCACGGGATTCAGCCTTTCTTCTAAGATCAGTTGCCACTTTTCTGATTTTAACATTTGTCTCTGCAGCTAGTTCAGTCAGTATTTCTGCAATTTCTTTCTTCAGTTTATCCGATGTATTCGTAGCCGTGGATTTAATTTCAAAGCTTTAACTCCATCATCTCCTCCTCCTGATTTTTTTAATTTCTTGAAATTCACTCTCCAGCTTTATTTCCTCCTTTAAGTCTGCAATTTCACTTGCAATCTTCAACACATCTTCTTGGGATAGCGTCCTACCTGAGCCCGAGGCTTCAGTCGGGCCTTTTTCTTGTTCCACCGAGTCCGACTTTTCGGTTATCCGAGGGGGGCTGCGCTGCATAGGCATAATATGTCCGCCTCGTCACTCCGGCAGTCGGTACAGAAGCAGGTCGTTTTCTCCCGATTTTTCAGCGTTTTTTTCAAGGAGCTGGCTGGCGTTGCTCTTTAGCCCTCCATAGCGCCACTGGAAATCTGATACTATATAATACTGTATGAAGCCTGCCAAAAAAAATGGGAGGAAAGTTGATTTGGTCCTGACAATGAATGCATAAAGCATATAATCCTCCAACATTTCCGCCACCTCCAACGGGATCTCACTACTGGCCACATCTTCCCATCCCCACCCTGTTCCCTCCAAAACTCCCAGGTCAACTTGTCCCTTCCCACCCAAATTTCCCATGTACTTTCCCCTGCAACAGCAGGAGATGTATCACCTGTCCCTTTACCTCACCTCTCGACTCCATACAAGGGCCCAAACAGTCTTTCCAGGTGAGGCAGAGGTTCACTTGCACCTCCTCCGACATCATCTACTGTATCCGCAGTTCCAGGTGTCAACATCGGCGAGACCAAGCACAGGCTCGGCAATCGTTTCGCTGAACACCTCCGCTCAGTCCATCTTAACCTACCTGATCTCCTGGTAGCTCAACACTTCAAGTCCCCCTCCCATTCCAAATCTGCCCTTTCTATCGTGGGACTCCTTCAGTCAGAGTGAGGCACAGTGCAAATTGGAGGAACAGCACCTCATATTTCACTTGGGTAGTTTACACCCCAGCGGTATGAACCTTGACTTCTCAAACTTCAGATAAGCCCTTGCTTTCTCTCTCCATCCTCTCCCCTTCCCAGTTCGCCCACTAGTCCTACTGTCTCCGCCTACATTCTACCTTGGTCCTGCCTCCTCCACTGACATCAGCCTGAAGAAGGCTCGACCTGAAACGTCACCCATTCCATCTCTCCAGAAATGCTGCCTGACCCATTGAGTTACTCCAGCATTTTGTGTCTACCTTTGATTTAAACCAGCAAATGAAGGTCTTTCCCACACATTGTGGGGAACTGATTGCACTGTAGAAAGTAAATGTAATAAAAGGAAATTGCAGATGCTAGTTTATACCAAAGATAGACACAAAATGCTGGAGTAACTGCAGGTCAGGCGACATCTCTAGAGAAAATGCATAGGTTACATTTTGGGTTGGCACCGTTCTGTAGGCTGATTGCAGTAGGGAGTAAAAACTGGAAGCAAAAGAGAAAACAGGACAAATTCTGGCTGGCAACAGATGACCTAAGGCAAGGAGGATCCCTGATATAAACACAAAATGTGGGAGTAACTCAGCTACACAGGCAGCATCTCTGGAGAAGGAAAGGGTGATGTTTCGGCATAAACCAGCATCTGCAGTTCCTTCCAACACAGGTTCCCTGATCTGCATGCCTGGTGGCTAGCGACAGGCGTGAGTGAGCACAAAAGGGATACATCATTACAAACTGTGGAACTAGTTAACTGACCTTTAATGCAAGATAGTATAGGAGTCTGAAAACTGTAATGTCCAGGTTCAGGAACAGCTTCTTCCCAATAATTATCTATGATAAACTATAAACTCCAACAAAACTCCATTTGATGAACTGCCTAGTTGCACTATGGACTTTGGTCTTTGTTTTCATTTTTACAATAAATATTTTTTTAAATTATTGAATTTTTTGTGTTGTTTATTGTAGTATCAACTGAGTACTATGTTTACATACCTCTTGGCTCTTGACTGCTGACTCTTAACATGGACAAATTTACCACCCATTTGCTTTGGAAAATAGTCAATAGCTGAAATTGGAGAGTAGATTGCTTCACTGCCAATTTTGGGGGATATTCCTGAAAGGTAACTCCAGAAGTCTAAATGATTAGTTTGGGACAATAACACAAAATGTGGGTTACTGTGCTGTGTCAAAGAGCTCATGGGAATTTTCTTTGACTTGATTAACAATAATTACCATCAGTTAGCTATTCTGTTTGGACATATCAATGCCAGTTTCCACATATTAAGCTGGAAAAGGTGCAGAGAAGATTTACGAGGATGTTGCCAGGACTTGAGGGGCGGAGCTATAGGGAGAGATTGTACAGACTTGGTCTTTATTCTTTGGAGCGCAGGAGGCTAAGCGGTGATGTCATAGAGGTGCATTTATGTCATGGGAGGAGAGGGTGAGTGTATAGAGTCTTTTTGCCAAGACTGGGAAATTAAGAGTTGGAGGGTGAAGTTTAAGGTGAGAAGGAAACGATTTTACTGGCACCTTGACGGACATTTTTTTTCTTACGGAATCATAGAATCACACAGTACAGAAACATGCCTTTCAACCCAAATTGTTCATATTGAACTCAAGACCAACCTGCCCACATTTGGCCCATATTCTTTTCCATTCCATAAATAATCCAGAGTGGTGGGTATATGGAACAAGCTTCAAGGCTAAGTGGTTGAGACAGATACAATAACAGCACTAAAACAAATTTGGATATTTGGACAAGTATATAGATAGGAGAAGTTTAGTGGCATATGGGCCAAATGCAGGTATGTGGAACGAGCTTGGATGGGGCATCTTGGTCAGCAAGGTCCTGTTTCTTAGCTGTCTGAGTGTATGACTCTATGACTCAATAAGACTTTCAACATGACCATGATTCACATTTCAATGGTTACATGACATGTTGATTCTCACAATGCAATGTCTGCCCACAATAATTGGAAAGTAAACTGAACCTGAAACAGATAATTCTTGATTCCTAGTCAACTAGCTCTAATCCAGTCTCTGATATTTTCACAGCTAATAAACAAAATTAATCCTTGGAAAGTGGAATCTACACACAAAATCTTTAAATTCCGCTCATAGTTATTCATCCAGATTATTAACAACCCAGTTGAGGGCGTTCGGTTGAGAGATACAGCATGGAAACAGGCCTTTCAGTTCACCGAGTCCACACCAACCATTGATCGCCCATTCACACTAGTTCTCTTATCACACTTTGTCATCTACTCCCCTACACACAAGGGGCAATTAACCTACAAATCGGAGGATGTCGAAGGCAACCGGAGCTCCTGGAGAAACCGCAAAGGTCCCACGGAGAACATGCAAACTACACATAGATAACATCCGAGATCAGAATCGAACCCAGGTCTGTGGTGCTGGGAGGCATTGGCACTACCAGCTGCGCCATTGTGCTGTTGATCTGTAATTTCCATTGAAGACAAGACAATTTTGTGAAGTGTGGTTAAAAACTTTCATTTAATGATCAATCTGTCTAAAAAGGAAACTTTAGGGGTCGTATTGATGATGATCATGGTTAGCTGTGATAAATTGCTTCAAAAAGTAATGGGTCATTGAATCCATCTAAAAGATAAAAATGTCAAATAGAATTGTGGTGAAAAATGAGGGCATTATTATGCATCGCTGTAAAAAAATGACAATGTGGTGAAAAGTCTTTCTGAGGAAACAAGTGTTCCTCTTGTACATGTCTGCATACCAGAGAAGCTTGAGAGTGAATAGATGAACATGAAAAGTTCTGCTGAAAGGAATGTCACCATGACTGAATAAGAGAAACTGGAGCATCAATATGTTTTATTACTTTAAATATGATTAATTAGTGTTAAGCGATCCCTTAAATAAAACCAAATATGCTGCAACAGACAATGAAGGAGGTTTGACTTAGATGTCTGTCAGGAAAATGTGCCCTCTGTTACAATTTTTACCGGAGCCAATTAACATACAACCCTGCATGTCTTTCTTCTTCTTGCCTTTGAGGCAGCAGAAGCAATGTAACGCCCGCCAGTTAAATGTGCTGTTATCGAGGGCTGTGAGGTCTACCCCTCCACTAGGGGGGCGGAGGACAGCGCAGTCGAAAATGACGCGCTGCGCTGTTTTCTGGTCTGCTCCACACACGCAGGCTGCTGATGAACGCAGCCTCCAGCGATGCATGTTGGCATTGACCAGGCCGACCCCTGTACGGAGCCGGTTCAGCGCGACCCACTCTTTGCGGGACATGTCCGAGCCGGGTGGGGCTGTGGTGTTCAGTGCAACAGTGAATTGTGGAGGTCACGAAGTCTGTTCCCAGCTGGCTCTCCCTGCTCCTAGTGTGTTGAAACTGGAGCCACAGAGGGTTGCTGCGTGACGGCAACGAGATAACAGGCGTTGAGGTCCCAGTTGCTGTGAGTCCTGGGCGAGGTGGTGCAGAGGATGTTTGGTGTCCAATGGGGCCTTGCACACCAGCCTATGAGTGAAGTACTCTCTGCAAAGCTTGGCAGGTGCGATACCTGCAAGCACCGGCAGTAGATCCGTCGGAGTAGGGTGTAGGCAGCCGATGATGATCCGTATGGTGTCATTGTGGATGGCGTCTAACTTGCTAGTATGAGCGCTGCATGTCTTTGGAGCGTTGGAGGA
This sequence comes from Okamejei kenojei, assembly GCA_035221665.1. Classification (NCBI taxonomy): domain Eukaryota; kingdom Metazoa; phylum Chordata; class Chondrichthyes; order Rajiformes; family Rajidae; genus Okamejei; species Okamejei kenojei. The sequence continues at coordinate 27,237,850 of CM069154.1, read as the reverse complement.
AACCGGAGTACATGGAGAAAAGCCACATGGTCGCATTCGTTGTCAGGATCGAACCCGGGTATCTGGCGCTGTAAGGCAGCAACTCTAGCGCTGTGCCACTCATATAGCTATGTCCTGTAGTATTGAACATTTCTATCCTGGGGAAAGGGTTCTGAATGTCTATCCTATCTATGCCTCTGAATAGATAGAATTCTTCCAAGCTGTTATCAGGCAACTGAACCATCCTATCATCAACTCGAGAGGGGTCCTGAGCTACTATCCACCTCATTGGAGACTATCGGACTATCTTTAATTGGACTTTACTGCGCTTTTTCTTGCACTAAATCTTATTTCCTTAATCTTGTAACCATACACTGTGAAGGGCTCATTGTAATCATATATACTCTGTCCGCTGACTGGTTAGCATGCATCACTAACTTTTCACTGTACCTCGGTACACGTGACAATAAACAAAATTAAGATAAACTGTCCTGCTGCAGGCATGTCTCAGATCATTCTACTCCACTTCCCTTTTCCTCCGATTTAGTCTGACCCGCATTTACGCTCCTCATTCTCCCCATTGTGTCATGTTCCTTGGGGAATAATGACCAAGGCAGCATGACTGGGAGCAGGACTACATTGCCAAAACCGTCATGTGAAGGAACATCCTTCTGCTTCACCATTCCGGCAGTCTACAAATTGCCATAAAACCTGGAAGCTCCATACACTTCCTTATTCCAATCAAAACAAATCTTTAAGTATCTATTGGTCTCTTCTAATAAAAGGTCGGTGGTCTATGCTTGTTGAAACTTTAATTTGAGTTGGATCTGTGCTGTTCACATTTGTTTAGTTTAGTTTAGTTTAATTAATTGTTATGTGTAACGAGGTACAGTGAAAAGCCTTTATTGTGTGCTAACCAGTCAATGAAAGACTATACATGATTACAATCGAGCCATCCAGTGTACGGATACATGATAAAGGGTTCAGTGCAAGATAAAGTCCAGTAAAGTCCGATTTAAAATTGATCAAAGGTCTCTAATGAGGTAGATATTAAGTCAGGACCGCTCCCTAGTTATCAGCTGAGAGGAAACTGTCCCTGAATCAGGAGGTGTGGATTTCACGTTTCAATACCTTTTGACTGAATGGAGAGGGGAGAAGAGGGAGTGACCAGGGTTAGACTCGTCCTTGATTATGTTGGTGGCCTTGCAGAGACAGCGTGAAGGCAATGGAAGGGAGGTTGGCAGCAATGATGATAAGATCATAAGACATAGGCGCAGAATTAAGCCATTCAGCCCATCAAGTCTTCTCCGGCATGTAATCATGGCTGATGTCAACACAATGTTTCGATTAGTTTGAGATTGCAATCTCCATTCTCTGTATACTGTATAGTTTGTTTAGTTTAGAGAGTAAAACCCTGTCTCAGGGTGCGAGTTGACCCACGAGTGACCCAGAGTTGTCACTCGCGGTAATCACGTACACTAAACGTAGCGGGAACGTCGGAACTCTTGCAAGCAACTTAGCGACTCGTGGCGCTAATGGCAGGTACCCGTGAAACTTGGTAACTCGTGAAAAAAATCAAACATGTTTGATTTTTTCCACGAGTCAAATTTACAGCTCAAGTTAAAAATTGAAACATTTTAAACTCGTTTATAACGTGGTGGCCCGTGCGTTTACCTTAGTGATTCGTGAGTCTACCGTGGGAACTCATTTAACTCAGCGGGCAGGCAGCATCTCTGGAGAGAAGGAATGGGTGACGGGATGACATTTCCAAATTTCTCCAGCCCCATGTGTTCACTTTATTCAACTAGCATCTGCCCTTTCTTGTGTATGACATTATTTGTATCTACAGTGCCTTGTGTCTTGGCAATTCATGATTCACACACACACAATGCTGGGGTAACTCACACACACACACACACACACACACACACACACACACACACACACAATGTTGGGGTAACTCACACACTCACACAATGCTGGAGTAACTCACACACACACGAACAATGCTGGAGTAACTCACATACAATTCTGGAGTAACTCAGCGGGACAGGCAGCATCTCCGGAGAGAAGGAATGATGATGTCTCGGATCGAGACCCTTCCTTAGACCACTACCCAGAGATGCTGCCTGTCCCGCTGAGTTACTCCAGCATTTCGTCTATCTTTAAACCAGCATCTGGACTTCCTTCCCACATAATAACCAATGAGATTCCCCACTAAACTTCCGTGTCCTCATTTTCCCCCTCTCTGTCTTCCCCAGACCTGTGTATATGTATATGTGTATGTGTATATGTATATGTGTATGTGTATATACATATATGTATATACTTTGCATGGTTCCTGGGTTGCCTACTGCTGGGTAACTCCGCGAAATATCATCCCCCTGCATTTCAAATCTAAATCTCTCACCAATATATATATATATATTTATATATATGTGTGTGTGTGTGTGTGTGTGTGTGTGTGTGTCTGTCTGTCTGTGTGTGTGTGTCTCTGTCTGTCTGTGTGTATCTGTGTGTGTGTGTGTGTGTCTGCTGTCGGGTCCCGGCGGCCGCTCAAAGTCAGTCACCCGAGCTGCTTCCTTCCTCGGAAGTGGCGGCCAGTTCTGCTGTCTGTGTGTGTGTGTGTGTGTGTGTGTGTGTGTGTGTGTGTGTGTGTGTGTGTGTGTGTGTGTGTGTGTGTGTGTCTCTGTCTCTGTCTCTGTCTCTGTCTCTGTCTCTGTCTCTGTCTGTCTGTCTGTCTGTCTGTCTGTCTGTCTGTCTGTCTGTCTGTCTGTGTCTGCTGTCGGGTCCCGGCGGCCGCTCAAAGTCAGTCACCCGAGCTGCTTCCTTCCTCGGAAGTGGCGGCCAGTTCTGCTGTCCGTGCCCGGAGCGCTGCGGCTGCCACCCAAGCTAATTCACTCCCTGGCCACAATAAAACCATATAGCAATGACAGCACGGAAACAGGCCATCTCTGCCCTTTTACTACGTGCGGTTTACTGTCACCTAGTCCCATCTACCTGCACTCAGACTGGAGCGTGGCAAGTGGGTTACTGACCCCAATCCCCTCCTTCACAACGCCAGACTCCCCAAATACTATGAACTGAGCTGTCCCCCCCCACCACGGGAAATACAGTATTTAAAAACATAAAGCACCAAGAAATGCACTTACCACGTTATTGGTTGCTGGAGGGTGCGCATTTTCCCTATGTAGGTCGTATTAATAGATACGGCCACGCTGAAATAACTCAAAGCCACAGGATGGAGATGTCTTTTAACATTTTTGCTTTATTAAAACATACCTTAATTCACCGTTGGCTCAAGAGTAACGGGAGAGGAACTTGGTAACTTGGAGGAGGAACTTGGAACATCGCAGAAATGCCATACCCGTGGGAACTCGGCTAAACACTTGATAATAAACTTGAAGTCTCGTACACAACCACGAGTCTTTCACTCGGGGTACCTCGTGGGTCAACCCACACCGTGAGACAGGGCTATAAGCGTGGAAACGTCCACCGACTGAGTCCTCACCAACCATCAATCACCCACACACTAGTTTGATGTTATCCCACTTTCGCATCCTACACACTAGGAACCATTTACAGAAGCCAATTAACCCACAAACCTGCATGTCTTACATAGTGCACAATCTATGTTATCCAACTCTCATCCTCTCATTGCAATTAAGGGCATTTATTAAAAGGCGATCATTAACCTACAAAACTCACCATCTTTGGGATGTGGGAGGAAATCGGAGCACCTGGAGAAAACCCACATGATCACAGGGAGAAAATACAAACTCTGCACAGACAACCCCCGTAGTCAGGATCGAACCTGGGTCTATGAAGTGTGAGGCAGCTGATCTATCGCTGCGCCACTGATGTTCAAAGGTGTGCCGGTATATTTTCCAATATGGTGAATGACACAATTTCTGCTAAATATGTAGACATGCACATAGGATATCGCTATCCAAACAGTGAATTACGCATACCATAATGTAGCCATTATGTTGAAAGAACTCCAAATGTTTCCAGTTCTAAGCCACTGGAGCCAAAAATTCTCTGAACAATATTATGTGAACTCGCAATCATTGGCACTATTTACTTGATTAATTTATAGCCTTATTTCAGTTTTGTTTTTCAAAAAACTAAACCATGGTTTCCCAGTGCATCAAGTCCAAACCAAGAAATGCCTTAAATCAGAGTGACTTTCAGAGTGAAGTCAGTCATTGTAACTCATGACCAACTATTTAGAAATGCATTATTTATTCAGTGTATATCAAGTGCCAACCATGACAAAACAGGCAGTGCTTCTTGATGAGATTAATAATATTGGATTTGCAACAGCCTTGTGATAGACTTCGCCTAGCTAAAGTACACAGAAGGATATTTACCGCTGCACACAAAGAATACGATTGTTATTTTAAACTAAACCATTCCCACAATACCCAATGTCAAATGCTGAGTTACAGATCATCTGTTTTGATGATATTGGTTCAGGTTTGATTAGTAGGAGTGTCAGAGGTTATGGGGAGAAGGCAGGAGAATTGGGTTGAGAGGGAAAGATAAATCAGCCATGATTAAATTACGGAGTAGACTTGATGGGCCAAATGGCCTAATTGTGCTCCTAGAATTTATGACAAGAATACATATTGCCATGGAATTGGGACCATTTAATTCAAAGCACCTTTCATGTTTCACTAAGAAAGAAAACTGGACCTTACTTCAACATCTTACTGGCAATATTGAAGTGGCACATAAATCTAAATTACATACTCAAACCTCTGAGCAGGCATACAAACCTGCAATTTGCCAAATGGATGTGGAGTTTTTGGTTGGATCAAATTCCAACAATTCCTACTTGACAGGGGGCCACAATAGCACAGCTGGTAGAGCTGCTGCCTCACAGTGCTGGAGAACCGGGTTTGATCCTGACTTTGGGTGCTGTCGGTGAGGAGCTTGCTCGTTCTCTCTGTGACCGTGTTGGTTTCCTCCGGATGCTCCTATTTCCTCCCACAGCCCAAAGACTTGCAGGTTTGTAAATTAATTGGCCTCTGTGATTTACATGTTGTAGATAAATTATCTCCAGTTAAAATAAGATGAGAGAGTGGGATGGCATAGAGCTAGTGTGAACAGGTGATCCATGGTTGGTGTGGGCTTGATGGGCTGAATGGCCTGTTTCCATGCTGCATCTCAAAACTAAACAACACTGCAGGATAGCTTTATCACACTGTTTTAAAGAGCTTTCTGTACAATGGATATGAGATTGATTGCATTATTGATTAACATATTAGTGCTCATTTAATCAGCCCATTCTCTATACTTGCCAAGGGCTGGATGGACATAGAGAGTGAATGGAACGATTCAGACATCCCACGGTGGTGGTGACCTATCTGTCCAGTTTAGTTTTGTTTCATTTAGAGATACAGCGTGGAAACAGACCCTTCAGCCCACTGTGTCCACACTGAGCAGCAATCACCCATACACCAGTTCTATCCTGCACACTGGGAACATTGCACCAAAGGCAATTAACCTACAAACCTGTGCATCTTTGGATTGTGGGAGCAAACCAGAGCACCCTGGTAGAAAACCCAGGCAGTGAAAGGGAGAATATACATACAGACTGCACCCGTAGTGAGAATTGAACCCAGTCTCTGGCACTGTAAGGCAGCAACTCTACCACTGCACCACTGTGCCGCCCCGTCATATGAATATAGACTAATTCCTCACTATTTCAGCAACTTATTCAGAGAAGAATAATGAGATGTTTATCCTTACTCAATAGTATTAAAAACATATTGTAATAATTTAATTGCCATGTTCTCCGTTTTGGAAATTTGTTCCATTCATTCCAAGGATGGTATCAGCTCTCTGTAAAATGTCTGTAATGGTCTGCTCTGACCAGAGATAACCTTTGCCAATCCAAAACTAGCACGTTAGCCATAACATGGTCAATGATATGGTAAGATTTTGGGCCATTTGATGTACATTGATCAAAATCTTTGTGTGATAGCATTAGGAATTAATTAATGAATAATGAAGGTAACAACAGAGTCTTAGAATCATACAGCATGGAAACAGACCCTTCGGCCCAATTTGTTTGTGCTGACCAATATGCCCCATCCAATTTAGTCACATTTATCCATGTTGGGCCCATATCCCTCTAACCCGTCATATAGAAACAAATAACTACAGATGCTGCTTTATATCATAGAGGGGCACAGAGTGCTGGAGTAACTCTGCGGGTCAGGCAGCATCTCTGGAGGAAAAGGATCCTTTTTTGGCCGGGTTGCCACCTGACCAGCTTAGTTACTCCAGTACTTTGTGTCCCTCTAAGCTCTTCCTACTCATGTACCTGCGTACAATAAAATGGTTTAAGGCAAGAGGAATTGTAAAGTTAAATAGACCAAGCAGTCAATGACAATCATTTAATTTAATAACTTTCTGTCTTATTTACTTCAGAGTTGAATTAAATGAAAGCAGCGGCACAAAAAAAAATCCTACGTAACCACCCTGTGGTGACATCCACGGAGATATTGTAAAGCAGCTCAACTCGAACAACTTTAAACAGATGAGGATAACGATCTTAAAATGTGTTTTGCCTTGCAGCATTGCTGCTGATACCAGGCAATAACTGAACTATTGATTTCTCTCATATTTCCCCTCATAAGGAAACCTTCATCTTCAATTGCTTCAGGTTAGTGGCACCCTTCTTTAAAGGTGAAAATAATTGCTGTGAATTATAAAACAAGTGATTTGATATTTTTGTGAAATACTTTTATCTGGCAAGTATTGCCCTTTTAATCTTGTGACAGGGCTTATATCAAAATCAGCTTGAAAATCAATCAAGTCCACACTTGAAAGTAAAAGATGGTTTTGCTATTTCTGCTTCCAGCCATTCCTCCTGATAAAACATTTAATTTCAACTTTCTGTATTCTGGATTTGATCTTTGATCTTTAAATGAAGATATCTATTAAGATTTTGTTGCAGAGTGCTCTGGGCACCTGAGAGTAGCATAAAGCAGAAAAGGCAATGTCGGAATGTAAAGGATTGATTAAACAGGTAGATTGGAAGGACACTAGGATTTTTGAGTAGAAGTTGTCAGGTTTTTAGGTCTCTGTATGATCAGCCTTATGGAGTCACACAGCACGGAAACAAGCCTTTTGGCCCAATTTGCCCACGTCGACCAACATGCCCCATCTACATGAATCCCACCGTCTGCATTTGGCCCATATCCCTCTAAACCTATCCTTTCCATGTACCTATCCAAATGTTTTTTTCAAACATTGCAATAGTCCCTGCTCAACTACATCCTCCAGCAGCTTGTTCCATACACCCACCGTCCATTGTGTAAAACAGTTGCCCCTCAGATTCCTATAATGATTATAATGGTTTTCCATCTTAGTGTCACTAACCTTACGCATGTAGCTTTGTGAAACTATAATGTAGCCATAAAGCTCTAAATTGTGGATATAAGATCCTGGGTTCGAATCTGAGCTACAGACAATGCTTGGCATCATGTCTGGCAAGGAAAATGTGGGATGAATGGTCTGTTCTTGTGCTGTACTGTTCTATGTTCTATGGTCTAACTTCATAAAAGAGAGAAAAAAAATATCCCAATGTAAATATTTGCAAATGTTTACATAAGTGATTTGATACATCACAGCATCCTATTACAAATACTCTGAGTATTTACTCTCACTGCATGATTTATTAAATTTTATAAACTATTAAAGGGGTTTAACTACATAATAAAATAAGCAGAGAAAGTGAACATAAGCTGTACCTACAATTAGGGTCAACCATTTAATTTAATCTTATGTCAATACCTCAGTCAATATTAGGCAGCAGAAAAATAATTTTCTCTGAATTGTTTGTATCTCAATCACTGCTGTAAGTTTGAATTAGAATAACAGTGTTAACATTTCACTGCTGTCAGGCATTTTATTACAATGAATGGTCTATGCTCATAGATATTGCATCGTCCATGAATGGTACTAGCCCTTATCTGTCTTTATATTAAGTCCTCAATCTTAAACCTTGACTAATTATGAGAGAAATAGATCAGGTAAATGCACACTCTTGCCCAGAGTAGGTGAACCGAGGACCAGAGAACCCAGGTTTAAGGTGGGGGGGGGGTAACAGGTTTAATAAGAATCTTAGGGGTAACTTTTTCACACAAAAGGTGGTGGGTGTATGGAACAATCTGCCAGAGGAGGCTGCGGAGGCAGGTACTATCCCAACAGTTAGGAATCAGTTACACAAGTACATGGATAGGACAGGCTTGGAGGGATATGGACCAAATGTGGGCAGGTGGGACTAGTGTGGCTGGGACATGTTGGCCGGCGTGGGCAAGTCGGGCCGAAGGGCCTGTTTCCATGCTGCATCACTCTATGACTCTATGACTAAACACTGGAAATTCTCCCATTCAATACAAAAACAAATTCAGCTCTAAGGATGGAGAATTCTTGGAGGACAGAAACATATGCTCAGGCACATCGATATAACATTTAAAAACATGCAAACCAGACATGGAAATTAATATTTAAATGAAACCTGTACCATATTACTGTAGAGTAAATCAAAAGTAAGCTGCATGTATTAGTGTAGGTAAATGTTTCCCTTTGACGGCAATTTACTCCTTAAGGGCCTGTCCCACTTTCACGACCTAATTCACAATCTTTTTTACTTGTGGACATTTTTCATCAGGCTAGAAAAACGCCCCGACCTATTTGATGCCACGAGTACCCACGACTAGCATCATGACCTACCTACGACCTACCTACGACCTCCTGCGACCTTCTACGACCTCGTGGCGACCATGCTGCGAGTATGAGGCAAGGGCAAACTTGGCAGAGGTCGATAATTAGGTCATGAAAGTGGGACAGGCCCATTAATATTTCCAGAAACTTTCCTCCATTAGTGCAGCACGGTGGTGCAGGATTAGAGTTGCTGCCTCACAGCGCCAGAGACCCGGGTTCAATCCTGACTATGGGTGCTGTCTGTACAGAGTTTGCATGTTCTCCCAGGTGGGTTTTCTCCAAGTGCTCCAGTTTCCTTCCACATTCCAAAGATTTGCTGCTTTGTTGGTTAATTGGGTTTTGTAAGTTGTCCCAGTCTATTCTTTCTGCATTGTTACAACCATCAGGTGCCTCTGGACTGATAAGGGCTGTCCCCTGGGCACTGAGTACAGGAATTGTAATGTCATGTGACAGCTGTACAAGACGTACAGTAAGACTGATAATTGCCTGTTTCTAAGCTTCCCCCCAATCTAGTTTCAGTAAAAACACTGAATCAAGCACTTGAATCAACTACATTTTATTTTACCAAAAGCGCGTCACAGATCACACACTGTACCTATCCCACCATGGGTTTGATCCTTGCGTCTGCCTGTTCAAGCCCTCTGGGCCTCGCTCAGACAGAGGCACCCCAGAAGGGTATGCGGTCGTGAACGCTCTTCCAGAAGATCGACGCTGAGCCTTGTGGTCGCGGACTTTTATAGGTCCCGGGACCTTGAGGGCCGAACCACATGGGGGTGGTCTCTTAATCACCCAATTACAGGTATCGATTAACCCCATACATAACAGGCATTTCCCTAGCCCAATGATACAAGTTCAATACATTGTATTCACAACGGACTTCGAGATGGAAGTCAACTTGGAAACATTTACCATGATTAACCGAAAACTCAGACAATGCTCAACACTTCATCCAATCAACACTTAGCAAACTCAGACTCTGCAACATTATTTACATATATTTACAAGGTGTATGTCTGGTTTGCAGCCATCCAATCCATTCTATGCATTTTGCACCAGATTGACAGGGTTTGCATGGCTTCCGATTCTTTGCTTGCAAATTATATCTAAGCTCCAGACACTCTGGCACCTCTTCGCAGCCTGCCCCAGCCCTGCAGCGAGTAATTCCAAATCTCCCAACAACCCTGAAACCTAACCCCATTTTGAAGTCCTAGCTGGTCCAATTTAGCCAGGATTAACAAGACCATATTTAGAGTGCTGCGCACAGTTATAGATACCGTGCTCTGGGAAGGATGTCATTAAACTGGAAAGGGTGCAAAACAATTTGCAAATATGTTACTGGGACAGGGGGGTTTGAGTTATAAGGAGAGGTTGGATAGGTTAAGCATTTTTCCCTTAAACGCAGGAGGGTGAGAAAGTGAGATAACATAAAATTAATGTGATTGGGTGATCAATGGTCAGCGTGGACCTGGTGGGCCAAAGGGCCCATTTCCATACTGTATCACTAAAACTACATTCAAAATTCCCTACAACCCATTCTATATCAAAACAGAAATCAAAAGATGAATCAAAGTTGAAAAGTTTGACGTTCATATATTTAAAGTGTACTGCATAATATACCTTTAAAAGGGGAAAGAAATAGTAAGATTAAATGAGTACTTACCAGTTTGAAGTTTGATCTTTATTTTATGAGGAGTTACGTTGAGGGATTACGTGAAGAGCCCACCAGCCCGCATGCGCGTCAATCTTCAAAGCAGCGGTGTGAAATCACAGATAACAGTTGTTGAACTGAATATAGTAAGATCTGAAAACTAGGACCACCAGCTGACCTTTATGAGAGAGGGTTGGGAGTGGAGGGCACGTAATCCCTCAACCTAACTCCTCATAAAATAAAGATCAAACTTCAAACTGGTAAGTCCTCGTTTAATCTTACTATTTTACTTCGGAGTAACATGAGTGACCACGTGAAGATTTCAAAGCTCTGTGATTTCATGCCGTGGAAGCGAGTCCATGCGTCACACACTGCGTTAGTTGACCAAGGAGGAGTGAAATTATAATGCATTCAGACATGACATGGATTTAAAGCATGCTGATGCTTTATTAAGAAATAGTAAATATGAAACAAAAATTACCCCTAACACTCGGGGTAAATTATAAGACAGAATTCAAAATAGAATTAGCGAACACCCCTGGCCTGGTAATGGGTTTGTTATAGAATGTCTGAAAGGTTCTCTCATTTGACCATCCTGCAGCCGCAAGGATGTGGTCCATAGGAACTTCCAAACCCCTTGCTGCCGACCCTGTTGCAGCCCTGGTGGAGTGAGATTTAAAAATATCAGTGTCCACACCTGCACAAGCCAACACCTGTCTTAACCACCTCGAGATGGTCTGCACTGTTACTCTTTTGTGAGGTTGTTTGTGACTAACAAATACTGCTAGTTCAGAGCCTCTGAGGTTTTTTGTGACCTCGATATATTGTAATAAATGTGTCACCACACAGAGCCGAAGGTCCACGGGGTATGCTACAACTTTCAATTTGAGACCTGATGCCCCTGGTCTGCTCTGTTTGACCAGGCCATGCACATAGAAAGTTATTTTATTGGTAGCTATTACTATAGTGTCCAGTCGCAGTTTATGCAGCGACTGTACCCGTTGCGCCGAAACCAGCGCCATGAGCATGACCACTTTAAAAGTTAATTTGACCAGAGACAGAGATGCAGCTGGATCCCACCGCTGAAGCAGTGTCAGAACAATGTTCACATCCCAAATCTCCGAGTATCTAGATCTGGGGGGATTGGTGTTAAAGATACCCTTCATGAGTCTCAATACCAGTGGGTGAGACCCGACAGCGTGGTGTTTCGACCCCAGCAATAAATATGATGATAGTCCTCTCCTGGCACAATTGATGGCACTTTAACTCAGTCTTTCATCAAAGTATAGACTGGACAGGAATTCCAAAACAACCGTCACACGTGCCATGTTATACGTGATGTTGGATGGTAAGCAGAATGTTTCCCATTTCCTAATATGGGTGATGTACTGCTTTTTGGTGGAATCTCTCCATGCCTCAGTGATCATGTCCAAAGTTTGATCCGTCAGTCTGAGCCCCAGAAAAGGTCTCCTCAGAGCCTGCAAATCAATAAATTTATCTGATCATGTAATGAGTGGCTCACCCCCGTTACATGATGAACCAACAGATTACGCCATTTAGGAATGGTCATACAAGGCTCAGATACCATTCCCAGAATCAATGGGAACCAGTCGGGGACTACCAAAATACCCAATGCGGAGTCTTGTTGGATCTTTTGCAAGACCCGACCGATGAGGCAAAAGGGAGGGAATGCATAGAAAAACAATGCTCCCCAGTGTAGCGAGAATGCATCCATCGCTACTGCCCCAGGGTCTCGCTCCCATGCAACATACTTTGGCAATTGGTGATTAAGCTGGGATGCGAATAGATCGATATCCAGCGTTCCATACCGAGCAACAATGTCGGTGAACACTTTATGGTCCAACATCCATTCGGTGTTGTCATTAAATTTTCATGACCTGGTGTCCGCCACTGTATTGAGCCTACCTGGTAGGTAGGTAGTTGAAATACAAATGTTTCTTATAATACACCAGTGCCAAATAAGGTTAGCCAAATTATCACAGGATATTGACTTAATTCCACCCATGTGATTAATATATGCCACCGCTGTGGTGTTGTCAATCTGAAGATTGAGGGGGGATCTTATAGAAACTTACAAAATTCTTAAGGGGTTGGACAGGCTAGATGCAGGAAGATTGTTCCCAATGTTGGGGAAGTCCAGGACAAGGGGTCACAGTTTAAGGATAAGGGGGAAATCTTTTAGGACCGAGATGAGAAAAACATTTTTCACACAGAGTGGTGAATCTCTGGAATTCTCTTCCACAGAAGATAGTTGAGGCCAGTTCATTGGCTATATTTAAGAGGGAGTTAGATGTGGCCCTTGTGGCTAAAGGGATCGGGGGTATGGAGAGAAGGCAGGTACGGGATACTGATTTGGATGATCAGCCATGATCATATTGTACGGTGCAGGCTCGAAGGGCCGAATGGCCTACTCCTGCACCTATTTTCTATGTTTCTATGTTTTTATGAAAATGCAGATGATGCATATTAGTACAATAAGCCTTGAGCCCATAGAATGCTCCCAACAACTCCAGATAATTAATACCATGTGACTGAAGAAATGATGACTCATGCAAATCCCATCTGCCACCGTAACTAGAGATGGTATTAGTAGCTCCCCATCCTTGAGCGCTAGCATCAGTTTGTAATATTACTGAAGGACTGCTAACTGAAATGGTATTGGAGCAATGCCGATTGTTGGTCGTCCACCATTGTAATTCAGAAATAGCATCGGCTGGTAATTGCATCGGCCTGTTAAAATAACCTGCGTGATTTTTGAGTGCCTGCTCCTTTGCACGTTGTAAATTTTGATAATGCAAAGGTCCAAGCTGTGTGGCTGGAAAAGAAGCCACTAATTTGCCAATTACCCTGGCCACTTGTCGAATAGATGGTTGCTCAACAACAACAAGGTTGTTACAGGCTTCTATTAATTCTAATCTCTTGCCCCAGGGCAGAGTCACAGACACATGAACAGAGTTAATAGTAAACCCAAATAATCAATAACCTTGGACGGTATCAACTTAGCTTTATCTGGATGGATGAAAAACCCCAATCTCTCAAACAAGAGTTTAGTAGCTGAAACAACTAATGTAGCTAATTCCAGAGTTTTTCCAACAATTAGGATATCATCCAAATATGCCATAACAATGTATTTTTGAGCTCTGAGAAGCACAGGAGCTGGTTTGAATATTTTGGTAAATAATCTGGGGGCTGATGTTAACCCATTAGGCAATGCCTTAAACTGCCACAGTTGTCCCATCCAGTTAAACTTGAAATACCGCCGGTGATCCCTGTGAATGGGTACCGAATAGTATGCATCTTTGAGATCGATGCATGCCATAAAGCTTCCTTTGGAAATCAGTTGTTTGGCAGTAACACAGGTTTCTATTTTAAAGTGTTTATACTGCACAAAAGCGTTAAGCTGAGTGAAATCAAGGATAATACGGCATCCTCCATTTTTCTTTTTCCTCGTAAATATATTGGAAAAAAATTCATGAGGGTCATGCCCCGACCTCTCAATTACCCCTTTTAGATGCAACTTCTGTATTTCTGCTTGCACCTCCAAACTTTTTTGCTGTGAAAGAATGAATGTACGATTTGGTTCATGCTGTGTGGGTGGTAATGAATTGGAAAGGAACTCAATTTAGAACCCCTCTATACTGTGCCACTCAATTTGGAACCCCTCTATACTGTAAATGGATCAGATGTTATTGAACTCCATGCATCCAAAAACAAGTGTAATCTCCCACCAACTTGTAAATGGTCCACACACCGCATGTTCCGGAAGGAACCAGATCCACCTACCTCCATGGTTACCAGTGGTTTCGAGGTTATTACTTCCGTCCCCGAGTTTTGCGGGGTAGAGGTGCTGGAATGCGGGGATGGTGCATCTTCCAAGAAGGCTGGTCTGGGCCTTGGCCTAAAAAAGACCTCTGTCCTGAATATCCGGCCTTCAAGCTTTCACCAGCCTCAGGAAACCGTTTTCTGCTGGTGGATGCATAGGGGTGCTGCAGCCGGAATTGAGAGGTTTTGCTGGTTGACGGCAGCTTCATCAGCCCAACAGCCTTCGCCTCTTCATCCAGGTCCTTGACCTGTTTATGTAGGTTCTCTCCGAAGAGGCGATTTGGTGGCAGGATGTTGCTGGCTTTACACAACCCCGCAGATTTGGGGCTTAGGGCCGGTCGGATGGCCCTTTTTCAAAAACAATTAATCTCAAAATGTGCATTGTACATTAGTGCCAGAGCATCCTGTTGCTCATCCGACAATGGTCCTCCATCCACAGACCTGGCAAACGCCTGAAGCCAGTAATTTGAGGATTTTCTGGATTTTTATATCTTGGGATTTTTGGGATCTGGATTTTTATATCTAATAACTCAAATAACTAATTGAGTTATTTACAGCTGGTCCATTCAACGAAGCACAGTTAGCAGGTGCCTTATATTTGGCAGTTGTTTCTGTCATCACCTGTTCATGTGGCTTGTGGGAAGTGAGGTAATTGATACTAGCAGCCCGCTCTTCCTGTAATGGCTCCCCTGCTTACGATGGTATCACAAATCTGGAGGCTATGGCAGGCAAATCCTATGCTTAATGCACCCCATGCACACTAGTATGATCTTCAGCCATCCCGCCGAATTTGGAGTCAGCCCAGTACTGACTCCTTACACTCCCCTCCGCGGAGAAGGAGACATTGTGCAGCCCTGAACCAGGCGCTGCCGTGGGCCTCCAAGGAGACCCACGCTGACATAACTCCGTCTGTTGGAGCATGTCATGATGGAGCATCTTTTCCATTAGATGCTCCATCCGGGATAAACGTCCTAGGACGCTATCCGCTGTAGGAGGCGAGCCCTTCTGGCCTGACTCATCCGAGTCCACAGGCCTATCCATCTTACTTTTGGATTTACCCCCTTTCTGGGAAACCACCGCGGATTCGAGAGGTACTAAGTCGGAGGTCGCTGACCGCACTGTCAGTGACCCGGGTGGTGAAATTGACCGCCGCCGGCTACCCGCACTCCCGCAGTGCTCCATAGCCATCTTCCGCCCGGCCCGTTTGGACTTAGCCCTGGAATTTTCCATTAAGTTTTAGATATTCACCGTTCTGTAAATGAATTTGTCAGAACAAAGACGACCTCAGAATAAGTGAAACTTACCTGTAGGGTCTTTTTAAACTTACGCGCTTGTAGATGATATGTGTGTACACCTTTAATGGTAGTGATGAAGCCCTTGCTAACCACTCCCCCACCAGCCAGTATAATTGTGTCCTTCCCACCCTTAGCTCTCTCTCTAGTGTCCGTGACAGACCATGTACAGCTAGGGTAGTGATGTGCGTGTACGTTTAATAAAGTAGTAGTAGGAATGTTTCAAACTTTCAGCCGCCGCAAAAACCCGGGGAAATCGGTTGACAATTTCGTCGCCGCACTGCGGCAACTGGCTCGCCGCTGCGACCTGCATGTTTTAACCCCTGAGACTTTAACCCGGGACATTTTAGTCTATGGACTACGGGATGAAAAGCTGCGGTACTGAGCTCCTTCGGAAGCCTGATCTGATTTTTAACGAGGCGTTGCATGCCTCTCGTCTGGCAGAGGCCGCCTCCTCCGCTGTGCTGCCGCCTGATCATGAGGTCCACGCGGCCAGTTTCGCCGGCTGCCAATACTATGCTCCTCAGCGACAGAAGGTCAGCCCTGCGCCAGGGTCCAGACTGCGTCAACGATGCCCGAATTGCAACTTTGCTTCGCACCACTCTAACGTTTGCCCTGCGCTGGGAAGAACCTGTAATTTCTGCCACAAGCCTAACCACTTCTCGGCGGCATGCCGCTCCCGTGGGAAACCTGCACAGCCACAGCAGAAGCCCTCTCACTACCTGACACGTGATGATACGGTGTCTGGTTCTCATCACCAGCATGAAGAACTCCCTCTGTCTGATTCGGGCTGTTCCCAGAGTGAGCTGAGTGTGTTTTCGCTGAAAAATGCACCTGCACTGATAACGGACCCTACCGTGTGAGTCACTGTGAATGGCTTTGCCTTCTCTGCTAAAGTCGACACGGGGGCAATTGCCAACGTTATGTCAACAAGCCTTTTCAGGAAGATAAGAAATAAAGAGCTTGTTACCACTGACCGCTCTGTTTTGCGTGCCTATGGGGGAGGCGTGCTCGTTCCTGTGGGGAAGGCCACTCTCTACTGCAAGGTACTGAAGGCCTCTCGGCCCCCCTCTTTCTTTCTGCTAGACGGTAAATGTGACCCCCTGTTGGACATTCGGGCCTGCCAAGACCACGGATTGGTGAACTTCCACCGTGACATTCGCCTGGTGCAGTCGCCCCTGGACCCGCTGGCCGAATACCCGGACCGTTTCAACACCAAGCTGGGAAAGCTTCCCTGCAGCTACAAAATCACCCTCAATCCTGACATCGAACCCGTTATCCGTCCTCCGCACTGTGTGTCCTTCGCGATGAAAGACAAAGTCGAGTCTACACTTCGTGATATGGTGACCATGGGCATCCTGAAGGAGGTGAATGACCCCACCCAGTGGGTCTCTACCATGGTCGTCACGGCGAAGAAGGATAAGAGTGAATTACGAATGTGCATCAACCCAAAGGACCTGAACCTGGCCATCAAGCGCCCGCATTACCCCATGCGAACCGTTGAAGATGTTGCTGCACAAGTCGGTCCTGCCACTGTGTTTTCGGTTCTCGATGCCAAGAGTTCGTTCTGGCAGATACCACTTGATGAACGGTCTTCATACCTGACAACATTCAGTACACCGTTTAGCAGGTTTCGTTTTCTCTGCATGCTGTTCGGGATCAACTCTGCCAGTGAGGTGTTCCAAAGGACAATGGAACAACTGTTTGCCAGGCTCCCGTGTGCCATCATTGTCGATGATATCCTAGTCTATGGGAAGGACATCGCTGAGCATGACCACAACCTCCGCCAGGTGCTGGAACGAGCTTGGGAAGTCAACCTGAAGCTCAACAAAAAAAAAATGCCGGTTTCGTGTCCCTGAGGTCACCTAAGTGGGACACGTCTTTACAGCATCGGGGCTGAAGCCCGACCCGCAGAAGACGGCCACTATATCCGAGATGCCTGCACCTGCTGATTAGCCAGGCCTCCAGCACTTCCTGGGCATGGTCAACTACCTGGGAAAGTTTATCCCCGACTTAAGCGAACTGAGTGCACCTCTGAGAGACCTGATAAAAAAGGACACTGCCTGGGCCTGGTTCCCGCAACACCAGAAAGCTTTTGACATCCTCAAATCTAAGTTGATCAGCACGCCAACGTTGAAGTATTTTGACCTCCAGCGCCCCATCGTTCTCACATGCGATGCATCTAAGTTTGGCCTCGGGGCCGCCTGCTTGCAGTTCCATGACAGAGTACAACTGCCCGTATCTTACGCATCCCGTACGATGACTATCGCTGAACAGCGCTATGCCCAAATAGAAAAGGAATTGCTGGTTGTTGTCTTTGCCTGCTCAAAGATCAAGGACTATATTCTGGGCACCTGCTTCACTATTGAGACGGACCATCAGCCTCTAGTTACTATCCTCAACAAGCCGATACGTGTGGCCTCCGCTTCAGCGCATGATGCTCCAGCTACAACGGTTCACTTTTACCCTGGTTTATCGAAAAGGCAAGGACATGTTTGTTGCCGACACGCTATCTCGGGCGCCTCTCGCATCCACAACCCGCCACCCCTACGAGGCGTCCGATTTGATAGTCCTCAACGTTAATTTCGTGCCCTCCAGTCAGATGAAGTCTCTGGCCCAGCACACGGTGGCTGACGCTTCGCTACAACAGCTGGCTGCGATTATCAAGCGAGGCTGGCCAGACCGCCGTTCCTCCCTACCGGCCGCAGCGGTGCCCTATTTTCTGGTACGTGACGAGCTGGTACTGCGTGATGGTGTGATTGTGAAGGGGCACAAGGTGGTGGTGCCCGCAGCACTTCGAGAACAATACGCTGAAACTGCCCATCGTGGCCATCCCGGGGCCGAAGCCACTCTTTCCATCGCTCAGAGCCAGTTCTACTGGCCTGATATGGCTCGTTATTTCCGGGACAGGGTTTCCTCGTGCCCTACTTGCAACAGCCTCGCCCCACAACAGCAGCGGCAGCCCCTCTTGCAGCAGCCTGCTCTCGACCTCCCCTGGTCTGCGCTGGCAAATGACATTTCGAGTGGCGCGGAAAGCACTTTCTCGTGCTTGTCGACTCTTACTCCAGCTGGTTCGAGGTTGACTAGCTTCACTCTTTGTCTTCATCTGCTGTCATGAAAAAGCTGCGCCGCCACTTCACTACTTTTGGGTCCCTGGCCAGCCTGCAGTCGGACAACGGCAGTCAATTCACCAGTGCTGAGTTCCGGGCTTTTGCTGATCACTGGAATTTCCATCATTACACCAGCAGCCTGGAGTACCCGCAGAGCAACGGTCTGGCTGAGCGCGCAGTCCACAGTGCCAAAGGACTGCTGGAACGCTGTCGCTTGTCCCGTTCCGACATCTACCTGAACCTCCACAACATCTCTCGCGACCATACCCTGGGATCCCCGGCTCAGCGCCTCATGTCCCATGTTACGCGGCCTCCGATCCCGGTGTCTCAGCAGTCGCTTGCTCCCTCCGTTTTTAAACCTGCCACGGTCCGGAAACGAATCGACCACAAACACCGTATCCAGATGCGTTCCCATGACAAGTCCTGCCGTGTCCTCCATCCTCTCTTTCCTGGCCAGGTCGTCCGTATGCGGTCCACCTCTGGCCAGTCCAGGCTTGCCGTTGTTGTCGGCTCTGCTGGCTCCCCTCGTTCATACCTTGTCAACCACGATGGCACGATCTACCGTAGATCTCGTCAACATCTCCGGCTCGTGAACGAGCCTCGTCCCCCTCCCGCTGCTCCTTATGCCCCCCTTGTGCCGCATTCGCCGTCTCTCGCCATGCCCACCCTGCTTAGTCCTCCCTCTCGGCCCTCTATGGTGCATCCTCCAGCTACGCTCCCTGGTTCTCCGGCCTTCTTGCCTCCTCCCTCTCCGTCCTCTCCTCTGCCTCCATTGCCCAGGAGTTCTCCTGTCCGTGGCTCCCCTCCTGCCCCGGCGACAGTCCCTCTCGTTCCCGTCGGGGGGGGGGGGATGTGATGGCGAAGTCCGGACCCGGTCTGGTCGCCTGGTCAGGCCGCCAGATCGTTATGGTGATTACGTGTGATTTTACGTTCCTGTATTACTGTTGTTTACTTTCCCTTAGCGCATGAGACGTGGTCGCCCTGTCACTACTTGCTGTTTTGTTTTTATAGAGGAAGGATGTAGATGATATGTGTGTACACCTTTAATAGCAGTGACGAAGCCCTTGCTAACCACTTCCCCACCAGCCAGTATAATTGTGACCTTCCCACCCTTAGCTCTCTCTCTACTGTCCGTGACAGACCACGTATAGCTAGTGCAATGATGTGTGTGTACGTTTAATAAAGTAGTAGTAAAGATTCATCTGTGTATGCCTGTACTCTTTACACGGCTGGAGGAGCAGCGCGCCTGCCAGCCAGTCGCTGCGCCATGCGTTAGACGATAATGACGCACATGTGGGCTGGCGGGCTCTTCACTTAGTCACTCACGCGACTCCGAAGTAAAACAGAGTAGTTAACTTTGCAATATGAGTCAGAAATATATTATGATGTTTATGTGCCATGTTAAGTTCATTGCTTAAAACTTTTAAGAGTTAGTTTAGAATTAGCAACAGAAAATGGCAGTCAGTATGATGTGCTAATAAATATTTCACAAGTTCTGGGCTGGCAAAGTGAACCATTTCCCCAACACAGATGTTTGAATGTGTAACCATCTGGCCAATCCAATAAAGAAGAACAATGTATAATAACTGTACAATTAATTAGCAACATGAGGCAATGAAAGCACTGACAGAGACATGGAAGAGATCTCCAAACTATTAATAGCAATAAAGCTTTGTAACATTGAGTTTCATTGAGTGTCGAACTCATTCAGTACAACTAGATTATGGGACATTTATATTCAAGAATTGCCTCATCTCATTCTTAAACCTGCCTTTCTCCTAATATAGAAACATAAGGAACTGCAGATGTTGGAATCTTGAGGAAACCGCAAGTGCTGGAGGAACTTAGCGGGACAGGCAACAACTGTGGAAAAAAACGGACAGGTGACATTTTGGGTCAAGACCCTTCTTCAGACAGGACACAAGGAACTACAGACGTTGGAATCTTGAACAAAACGCAATGTATTGGAGGGGCCGGCAACACGTGCAGGACATGCAAACTGCAAAAGGGCGGCATGGTGCGGACACAGCACCAGAGAACTAGATTAGACCTGCAATAGGGTTAGACACGCAAGTAACCAACAGCCAATCATAAGAACTATCTTCGCGAATGCAAGAGATAATCTCATTGATCAACAAGATTGAAACACTTAACAGTAGTACAGTCAGTTGCTTTACTTATCAATGTCGCATTTTAAATGTCTGTCTGTACAGAGTTTGCATGTTCTCCCCATGACCTGCGTGGGTATTCTCCGGGTGCTCCAGTTTCCTCCCACACTACAAAGACATAAAGGTTTGTATATTAATTGGCTTTGTTAAGAATTGTAAATTGTCTCTATTGTGTAGGATAGTATTAGTGTATGGTGTGATTACATGTCCGCGTGGACTCAGGCCGAAGGGCATATTTCATTGCTCTAAAGTTAAAAACACAAAAAAATAAGTCTCCTGATGCGAATCATCGCCTGTCCATTCCCTCCACAAATGTCTCCTGACCTTTTGCATTCCTCCAGCACCTTGTGTTTTGCTTATATCCTAATATACCTGTTTTTTTTCCCTTACTTACCCAGCTTCAGCTTCTCCTCAAAATGCATCTTTGACATCTGCTTACTGTATGGTGCCGTGAATCATAATGTTACAGAGCCCAGTCAAGATGTTTCTTCCAAATTCAATATTTCATATATTCCATATTCCAAATTGCAGATTCAAATATAATTGGATAGGTACCTTATTGCGGTAGCCTCTGGCAATGGATTCCCTTGTCTTAAAGATTGCAATCAGGACAGCTCAGGATTTTTCATTCTATGAGAAAGGGTGTCAGCCTATTCAGCTTTGCTGAGTATTAAGTCTAATAAATCTAATACCATTTTGAGTTGTAGAGTCATAGATTAATACTGTGTTGAAACAGGCCCTTCGGCCCAACTCGCCCAGACCAGCCAACAATGTCCCAGCTACCCTAGTCCCACTTGGCTGCACTTGGTCCATACCCCTCCAAACTTGTCCTATCCATGTACCTGTGCACTGTTCCTTAAAAAATGGGATAGTCCCAGCCTCGACTACCTCCTCTGGCAACTTGTTCCATTCACCCACCACCCTCTGTATGAAAAAGTTACCTCTCGGATTCCTATTAAATCTTTTCCCCTTCACCTTGAACCTATGTCCTATGGTCCTCTATTCCCCTACTCGGGGTAAACATCTCTGTGCATCTACCCGATCTTAGAGATTTTTGAGCCATTTCCACTCTCTAAGTTCCAGTCAAAATCTCTCCCTTCTCACCTTAAGCCTATGTCCCCTAGTGTTAGAATCCTCCCCCCCCCCCCCCCCAGGGAAAAAAACTGTGAACGTTCACTATATCCATGCCCCTCATGATCCTGTACACCAAATAATGAAAGGCCTATGTTATAAAGGACATGGAGAGGATGAATTTTAGTAAATAAACTAGACCAAGTGGGACCCATTGGGCCCCATCCCCCAATGCGGGAGAGCTGGTCCCTGAACGCAATATTCCACCTCTCACCCATAACCCCCAACTGTGCAGGCAGGCTAACGGGTTCCCATTGTGACATGACCGCCTCCCCCACACACACACTAACAACCCCCCCACACACACACACAGTAACCCCCCCCACACACACTAACCCCAATCCCCCACACTAACCCACCCACATACTAACCCCCCCCACCACACACTCAACCCCACCCCCCCCCCCCCAGATTTGCTGCTAAATGAGATTCCATTGTGATGTACCCATTCCCCCAAAGCAACAAGTTCCCAACACAATAATCCCTTCCCACATTTTAATTTTTTTTTAATGTAATTGCACTAAGATTTAATGTGATGTAGGTTCCGCTGACAAGGCCATCTATTGTTATCCAAATCTAATCATTAAACTTTGCTGTGCTGGGTTAGGCTGGCAGATTATTTCCCCGAAGGACATTTGCTGTGAAGGACTCAGTGTTCTGGGATAGAAAAATTGTAACCGGTAGCGCATTGTGAAGTCAAAATTGCCTAACTGCCAGTGCAGATTTGAAGAAATCCAACTTTTAAATGTTACTTTAAAACTTTTTAAATCTCCCCCACTAGGCCCCTCTCCTTACAACAATATAAAAACACTCTCTTAGCTTACAATGTGAAAACACTCTCATAGCTTGTGTATTGCCAGCAGCGATCACATTGTGAAGTCATTTTCGGTTTTCGGAATCTTCATGGCAGCTTGTGTAAATGAGATCCCATTGTGATTGGACGACTGTGAGATGACATTGTGACATCAACACTGGAAGCTGCTGGAAGAGTCTCCCTCTCAAAAGTAGTTATTATTTTCCGTTATCTTTTTAAAACCTTTAAATAGCAATAACTTGTGAAATATAACATCAAATCTGAAGGAAACTTATTACACCAACGACGGGAAAAAGCTGAGTAAGGTTCTGCAAAAATGTTCGTGCTATTGTGTACCGTTTTGGCAAAAATACAATCACACACACACACTCACACACTCACACACACACACAAACAAAGAAACAAAACAAGACTTATAAGTATATAGATAACAATAACGTGATATTACATTTTATAAGCTTCATACCATCTCTGCACTACTTAGTTAGCAGCAAAAATTCTAGAGCAATAGGAAGAAATTATATAAAATGATATCTGTCGATTGAAGTGTTTATTGATTTATGAGATGGATTAAATGTATTGGGGCCATACTTAAGCCTTTCTCTGAGAAGTGGAGAAATAACCGAGGACACCATGAACATAATAACTATTTAGAAATGGAATGTCTGAAAGTATTGACTTATTTTTTCATCTTCTTGTTCCGGTTTCCAAAACAATTCCTCTCCTGTTCAGTCACATACAGTATCTATGCAATCATTAACCATCCTGGCAATGAGCTACTGTTGTAAGAATCTCTCTGGTTCTAATTTACTGTACTTTATCTCGCACTAAACATTATTCAAGTTATTCCCTTTACCCTGCATCTGTACACTGTGGGCAGCTAGATTGAAATCATGTATTAGCACAAAACAAAAGTTTTTCACAGTACCTCAGTGCATATGACAATAAACTAAACTAAATTGTTTATACATTTTTTCTGCATAATCCTTCACACCCATCTGTTGTGTTATAAATACTTAAGCTCATTAAGTTTTATTTTATTTTATTATTTCAGGTTACTCTGCCTTGTGTTAATTTCACTAATATTTTACTGGGTTCCCTGTAAGGTGGGAGTGGACAAACTTTGGACCATTTATAGACTTTCAAGGTCTTGGGATACAGACGCGTCATTGTCTCACCTATAATTCAGTTTATTATCTGGGTTTGTCGTTGAGTCATATAGCATGAAAACAGATCCTTCAGCCTAACTCCTCCATGGCCACCAATGTGCCCCATCTAAGCTTGTCCCATTTGCATGCTTTTGGCCTACATTCCCCTAAACGTTTCCTGTCCGCATACCTGTCCAAATGTCTTCTAAATGTTGTTATAGTACCTGCCTCTACTAGCTCCTCTGGCAGCACATTCCATATTCCCACCATCCTCTGAGTGAAAGAATTGCCCCTCAGGTTCCTATTAAAAACTTGCCCTTCTCCCGGGTCAGCATAGTGGTGCAGCGGTAGATTTGCTGCTTTACAGTGCCAGAGAGTCGGGTTTGATCCTGACTATGCAAGATGTATCTACGGAGTTTGTGCGTTTTCCCTGTGACCATGTGGGTTTTCTCTGGGTGCTCCAGTTTCCTCCCAAATTCCAAAGACCTGCACATTAGTAGGTTCATTGGCTTCTGTAAATTGCCCCTAGTATGTAAGCTAGAACTAGTGTAAGGGGTTACTAGTCGGCGTGGATTCGGTGGGTCAAAAAAAGGATCTGTTTCCGCCCTGTATCTCCAAACTAAACTAAACACCGTTTAGGCTACTTTCTGGGTGAGTTTCATTTTTTTAGTGCGAATAACAGCCAGTGCATAGAATCATTTTAATACAGAGTCATCATTTAAGATTCAGCTGGTGTTCCTAATGAATACATCCCACTGAACTGCAACATTTGCAAAAACAAATACGGCAATCCAGTTATTGAAGTCTGCGATCGACTGCTGTGCTGAAATAATGGCGAGTTTACTGCATTTAATTGGGTTTGGGAAGCTGCAGGAGACATGAACTGAAGCTTTCAGCCAAAGACTTTCACACATGAGAAGGAAACTATCTAATCCTCCATCTCACAGTTGACTTCCACCTTATCCCATAATCTCTTGAGATTTGTAAGATTCAGATCCCCACACTTACGTTGCCCTTGCCTCTCATTATGCCCTTGTATTTTTCTCATTTCAGTTAAGAAATCCCAATGGCAGAACTCAGCAGATGAGGCTATAGAAACTAAACCATAAACGGGACCACCACCCACTTTCCAGCACCCTTGGTTCCAGAGCCACAAAGCTGGCCAAAGAAGTCGGCTATGGGAACGGATCTGCGGGCTCCTGCCAGGCCGGAGTTCCAGAGCGCCAGCCGCAGGCGACAGATTCGACCCACCGATCAGCATGGGTGTCCCGATGAGGTTGTGATCAGCCACCTAACCCGGTTTAGGCACCACATTTATGGGGGGCGGATTTTGTCTGGATTATAATAGGGGCCAGGCAACCAGTCACTAGAAAATCGTTGGTGGACCTGTATATAAAATAATTCTGCCCAGCACTCACATGCAGCATATCAGGTCCTGATACTCTATAGTTTAGAAGCAGTAGATGTACTTTGAGGATTGGAAGCTCATGCCAAGGTCGGGTAGATTGAAATCCTTGAAGGGTGAAATGAACTTTTCTTTGAATTGACAGTAAGCAAGCAAAAGCTTTTCACCGTACCTCAGTACAGGTGACATTAATAAACTAAACATTTCATTTGCTGTATCACTCCAAAAGAGGTCAAATGTAAATTCCTGCATATTCTGTGTGATGAAGTCAACTGATTTAAATGAAGTGTAATGTGAAGAACACTGATAAAAGCAATGGTTTAACATAGCACCAAATTAAATTTAAACACTAAGTTTTTTTCTATTTTAAATGTGTACTCTGTGGTGCATTTTAAACATTTCAACCATAAAATGTTAAGCACCTAGTTTATTCATAAGTCCAATACATTGATTTAGATTAAATTGGTATTATCTCAGATATTTTGTAACAGTTTTTAAAGTGTTTTTTTGGGAAAAGGAGTGTAAAAGATAGTGAGAAATGTACTGATACTCTAGAAAATCCTTCTCTTTCTCTTTAGTAAGTGTTTTTCACTTTGCTTGCTTTCTTATTCAGGCATTTAATGTTAAATGTAAACACCAAGAAAGATGTTGACAATAGAAATGGATTTGAAGGTCTTTACCTTACTGAATAAAATGTATTAATTCGCTTAAAATGGACACAAAATGCCGGAGTAACTCAGCGGGACAGGCAGCATCTCTGGATAACCATTCCCGTGACTTTCAGTCTGAGGAAGGGTCTCGACCCGAAACGTCACCCATTCCTTCCATCCAGAGATGCTGCCTGTCCCACTGAGCTACTCCAGCATTTTGTGTCTATCTTCGGTGTAAACCAACATCTGCAGAGTCTTCCTACATGTATTAATTTGCTTGACACCTTGATTGTCACAAACAAATGTAATTGAGAAAATTGTAAGGAGAGTAAATGTCCGTTTTTGTCATGGTTACTGCAGATCATCGTCTTTCCTGTTTTAGATGTTGAATGGTAATTGATTTACCAAGTACTGACAAATTAAATCCTAAAGTATTTTGAGATTTAAGAAATGTTGGATGTTTAAGGAAGACAATCCATGTGCAATTAACTGAAAATTGATCAAATTGGATTTGGTAAGGCTTAATCTGCTTTCCACTGGGGTGTGACACTAAAGTATAGACTACCTACCATTAATCAGAATAGCATTAACATTTGTTTTATGGTTTCATTTGTAAAGTCAAAGAAACATTCTCAGAAGAAACTGGTCTCCGCTCCAGGTACAGAAATTTTCTCAATAGTAAATATTTTTAGTTCTAGTTTTAAATTTTAAATATAAAATATGAAACAGGCCCTTAGGGCCACCCAGTCCGCGCCGATCAATGATCTATCCTACACATTAGGGATCATTTACTGGTCAATTAATCTACAAACCTACATGTCTTTGGACAGTGGGAGGAAACTGGAGTCACTCAAGTTGATGATTAAACATCATAGGGACTTACATTCCACACCCTTGATGATGTTCTGAACTTAGTATAGGAGGTGCCCTGGGGCATGGAGACTGAACTTGGCAGCGTGAGGCGAGGGACGGTGTGTTCATTGGTCAACGTGTTTGGTTTGAGGCATCGGTGGAGTGGGCTATGGGAGTCCATGAAGCAGGAGCTAGGAGCACATGTATGATGTCGCAGGGAGGTGAGTGTGATGTCGCAGGGAGGTGAGTGTAGAATTTGGGATGAAGATAGATACAAAATGCTGGAATAACTTAGCGGGTCAGGCAGCACCTCTGGAAGAAATGAATAGGGCAGAGGTGACGTTTCAGGTCAAGACTGAAGAAGGGTCTTGACCCGGAACATCTCCTATTGCAGGAATGTTGAGAGAATTCCAAATTAAGCTGGAAGCTCCATTTAATCAAGTAGATGCCAGGAGACTATGGCGGGGGCCTGAATGCAATTCCATGGCTAAACATAGCCATCATTAAGTAATAGTGTGAAAAATAAGTAGCAAAATGAGTATCAATATAAATTAGATTATCCGTAGCAAATTGCTATTAATGAACCGTTGCAAATGCGGGAATAGGGATATTGCTTTACTTTATGTTGTAACAATGTCAGGGGTTGTGTTTAACTGAACTGCTGTTCAGTTAGATTGACTTTAATAGCCTTGGCACTCTCTGGGGGTGAGTTTACTATCAGTCAAGAAACCAGTTCCAGCAATCACTTCCCATAAGCAATTAATCTGTCTGCAGGAAAATCGACTTCATTGTTGCAGCACAACTCAAAGAACAATTGATCCCTGCCAGGAATTATTTCATCTGTTTCTGTACCTGAACATATTGGCTTAGAGCTCACTTTCCATTTCAGCTAGGGACCAGAAAAGGAAAAATAAATAAATATGGATGAACTCGTATGTGTGTTACGCACTTATCTGTGCAATGTTTGAACTGCCATTCTTTAATGTGGTAATTTTTGATCTCATGGACCCATGCGTATTGTGGCTTATAAAAGTGGCTAATTCCCATGAAGCTAAAGAGTGGCAAGCTTCCTACAATCCTATTCATAAGGCCTTTAAACATAGCAACAGAATTTGGCCATCGAGTCTGCTCCACCATTCGATCGTGGCTGATGTATTTCTCCCTTTCAACCCCATTCTCCTGCCTTCTCCCGTAACCTTTGACGCCTTTACTAATCCTGTTGATCTCCGCTTTAAAAATACCCAATGACTTGGCCTCCACACCCATCTGTGGCAATGAATTCCACAGATTCACCACCCAAAACCTAAATAATTTTTTCCTTGCTATTAATTCAACCTGGTATAAATTTGAAACCCAGAATTTTAAGTGTAACAGAAAGCAGTCATCTTTTCTGGTATTTTACAGCACTTGAAGTATGAAATGTCTTTTTTTCTCAGCATGTCCAAGTTTTCTGACTGCCTGAATGTATTTTCATGGCAACAGCATAGCTACATTAAACATGTACCAGCATTTAAAATGGTATTTTTTAAAATATGATCACCCAGTTGCCCCCAAATGGGTTTACTGAACTAGCATAGCAATAACTCGCTGCAAGTTGGTGCCAGTGGAAAACCCACGTGGTTCCCAGGGAGAACATACAAACTCTGTACAGACAGCATCCGTAGTCAGGATCAAACCCAGGTCTCTGGTGCTGTAAGGCAGCAACTCCACTGCTGTACCATTGTGCTGCCCCTGAACATATCCATTATCCAATACATTGATT